>OZ004711.1:12761135-13361135 GCA_963924515.1 Vespertilio murinus | reverse complement strand
ACAACAATTGAAATTTCTTTTCAGAGCCAAATTTTCAAAATTTAAGCTTCTTCTAATGCCACTTCTTCAAAGTAGACTCGCCTAGGCCGTGGTATTTTGTGGAAGAGCCACACTCAAGGGGCCAAAGAGAGCTGCATGTGGCTTGTGAGCCGCAGTTTGCTGACCACGGTTCTAAGAGATCCTGGGGCACGGTTCTAAGAGATCCTCAGTCACAGGCACTAATGCTGTGAACCATGCAGCAAGCATGGTCAGGAAAGCACAGAGCAAGACACAGAGATGGGAGCCTTAGACAGGAAGGAAGGAGGAGAGTTTGTCAATTAATGTCAAAAGTGGCACACATATATGTAAATTGCATACCAATACCAGCTCTAGTTCATTTAGAAGAGATCACCATTTATATCTAATGTAGAAGAAGCATAGCTCCGAGCATATTTAAACTCTTGAACATATGTCAGAGAAACAGGAGTAAAGTCACAAAAGAAAGCACAATATTTCTAATATATACACATATAATGTATATATAATACATACAGACATATATCTATATCTACATCTACATCTACATCTACATCTACATCTATATCTATAAATACACATTTGAAAGACAAATTTATGAATAAGTTGAAAAGATCAGTTAAAATTAAAGAATTAGGACGGCCGAAACCGATTTGGCTCAGTGGTAGAGCGTTGGTCTGCGGACTGAAAGGTCCCGGCTTCGATTCCGGTCAAGGGCATGTACATTGGTTGCGAGCACATCCCCGGTAGGGGGTGTGCAAGAGGCAGCCGGTCGATGTTTCTCTCTCATCGACGTTTCTAGCTCTCTATCCCACTCAATTCCTCTCTGTGTAAAATCAATAAAGTATATTTAAAATAAAAAGAATTAGGACGGGCCAGAAATGCCAATAAACTCCATAATTTATTTCCTTTTCACATTGGCTAGGACCAATGTGAAGATCCTAATTATCATTACTATTACCCCTTGGGTGAAGCCTTCTCTTAACTCCCTCCCCCATTAAAGCTGAACAGTCCTTCTTTAGGACCAGGAAGCATTTTCATCTTGAGTCTTTTTTAGCATCATGCTGGGTTGCGCTGTATTTCATTTGTCCTTCCCAATGGGCTTTGAAGTCCTTAGATAAGGACCATGTTCTTCTCACCTCCTAACTCCAGCATCCACTGCAGGACTTGGCCAATGTATGTACTCTATACATGCTCACTGAGCCACTGCCTGCCACAGAGAAACCAGTTGTCCTGTTGAAGTAACTATTCCTACCTTCCCGTCCAGTTCTCCCAGCTTTTCCTTCGGCAGAGAATCAACACCTGCCATGTTATGTTCACGGGAGCTTTTGCTTCCTTTCTTCTATATGGCTTTTCCCCAGAGGATAAAATAATAATTCTTCCTGTGTGCCATTGAATAAAAAATATAGACAATTAGAGACCTAAGATGAGGCCTGACTGGACAAGCAGGGAACTTGACCCAGACAGAGGCACAGAGCTAGTCATCCAGGGATGAGATTTGGGAAAGGAAAAGGGAGTAGATCTTCTGCGGCAAAAACACTCAAACTGTTTCTGACCCACATTAGAACAGTAAAATGCCTGAGTGATGTTGTTTGGCTGGCAACATCTGCATCTGTTGTTGCATCATTCAGGGATGATCAGAAGGGTCTTCTCTGGAATTATGCTATGCAGGCGCCTCCTGGCCTGGCCTGATGGAGATTATGTCATCCACTCCAGTGTCAGCAGATGCCCTGGTGTCCGCAGGCTTGGTGGGCCAGTCAGAGTTTAGTAGTGCCCGCAATGATTCTGGGTGATTGTTTGAGGGTAGAGTTCCCATCTCTACTTCCATCAAGAAGATCAGACCACAGCCCTTGTCATATAAGCTGTGGGTGACTTTGGCAGTCCTCCTAGGAGGTAAGAGAGAGGAGTGAACATTCATTCAATGCCTACTTACTGTATGGCAGGAACTTTGCTGCCCTTAGAAACTTCACAAAAGTTATTAAGTAAGATAGAACCACTTTATGGAGGATGCCACGTAGCTATTGAGTGGTAAAGCCAGGGTTCAAAGCCAGGTCTAATCTGGCTTTAAAACTTTAGCCCTGATGCCCTCAAACAGCCTCAATAGGCCACAGTGGTTCTCACAGGACCAATGAATGTCTTAGCAGTTGTCTATGACATAGCGGGCCAGATGTTCAGGCCAACCCAGGATTTGTTTTATGTCTTACAGGTCTTGGTTACTTTGTTGAGTGAAAGACTAGAAGTTTGGAAAGTCAAGAGGACCGATCAGTGGCACAAAATGCTCTCAAGTCAGAAAAAAAGAAAAAGTATCAACTAAGTGAAAAGAGAGAAAGGTTGGGAATAGTAGGGTGCAAGAAGCTCATTAGCATAACTCATTAGCATAACTAATGTTGTATTGGTTTGGATAGTATAAAGAGCACTACATAAAAACCCGTGACATAGGAAATGCCCTTTATGACAGAACCCACCGAAATTCAAATGAGAAAACGCATCTGAAAGGGGTTTGAAGCTTAAAGTGCTATACAACTCTGAGAGGGATTCTTTATATAAGGAGAAAGGAGAAACTGTTTACAAGAGAAACTTGAAACAGGGGTGTTTTTGCCTCTCCTTTGAGAACTGGAGCAGTTTTGAGAGTTGCTTTTTGTCGAAGAAACAAGGTGTGTTTGTTTTCTCAATTTGGCAAGGTCAGGTACAGAACAAAATTAACCTTCAGGAAAAGAAACTCTGGGTCTATAGGAGACTCATAATCAGACTCTGAACTGTGGCCAAGAAGGTTGAGTAGCACTTGTTACAGTATTTTTAGAAAAACAAACAAACATAGTGTAATAAAGTTGTATAATCTAAATTAAACATTAATGGCATGCCTAGCACTTTGTACGAGTGAAATGTTTTACTTAAAATTTTTTTAATTCTAACCCTTGTAAATATTCCATCTGATCCCATTTCAGTTCTGTCTGCCCTGTCAGCCCCTTGCCCACCATCCCTTATCCATTTTCTCTCCAGCCTTACATTGCTCACTGTACTTGGGAGAAATGTTATTCCTTTCTGCTAGAACTTTTGCTGATTCTTTGAGTGTGAGTCCAAGTACACATCGTGGCTTCTTCTTCCTTTCTCCTCGTTCCCTGTCCCTCTCCCTACCACCTTAGAACTTCAAGTTCACACTGCAGTTTCAAATATAGAATACTTTGCCGCTCTTCCCACGAGAGAGCTTAAAATGCCTCTAATTACCGTCTCCCCATCCATCCTCTCCTTGGCAATTTTAGCTGCAGCACAACAGTGACTCTCCTCTATGGTTTATCATGTCATTTTGATGGATTTCTGCCTTATATGAGTCTTGCCTAGATAATGGCCCAGCACCCCAACTGTGCCTAAAAGAACCGCTTCTTAGGCGAAGCGAAAGGGCCCCAGAGCTGCAGTCACAGTGGGCGATGCTATACAAACAGTGGCAGGTTGCCATTCAACTCTTCATTAAAAAATAAATTTCCATTTTAATCACCTTAACATTTCCCCCCTATTCTGTAAGATGGAAACCCCTTATTTCAACATGGGTGTGTGCACAGTGAAAAGTAATGTAATCCTATGGGTTAGCCTTTTCCCGTCTGTGCAGAGTAGTATTCTTCTAATGAAAGTGGGGCCTGAGCATCTCCCCTGGACCATTCTTGAACATCCTCAAGTTTGAGAACTCTCTGGGAAGCTGTCTTGAGAAAAGATCAACAAATGTATATATCAGGACAGTGTTTTGAACATTAATTGATGCTTTCCTTTTGTTTGTTTGTTTTTTTGCCATCTGTTCTTTCCTGTTATCTCTACTTTTTATTCTCAACCTTCAGGCTACTAATTATTTTGCCTTTATTGCCTTAAGAAAAAGAAATGAAGGAAAAAAACCCACAAAAACAGAGTTGATTGTTGACTTTTTTTTCTCATTTCAAAACAGACTTTGAACCATAAGCAGGGGAGAGTTGAAAAGAAGAGACTGTTGAAGGCAAAATATTAAGCTTTTGATATCTCCAAGCCAATGCCTTGAGGGGCGGGGCGTGTGCACTATGTCAGAGCCAGACTTGCTTAGTAAGGGTCTGGATCCAGGATTCCTCGTGAGGAAGCTAGTGGTAGGTAGACGTAGCAGTTTCAGAGCAAGTGGTCTGTGAAGTATGCCTTCTGTCTGAGAACAAAGGGGCAGGTGCCCTCCATCTGAGGTAAGGAAGAGTAGGGTGGGGCCGGGAGAACCTGGGCAGGTAGGCCTGAGGTACTTCCCAAGCACAGTTCTGGGGAAGGAGACGGAAATGGTGAGAGGAGAAAATCTTGACTTAATTGATATCAAATCTCTACCACTTGGTGGCACTTAAGGGCACATATGGAGAAAGGAAATTAAACATTTCTTGTACCTTTAATTTTTTTTTTTTTTTGCCTGAAATTCATACCCAGTACTCAGTGGAAGCAGGAGGTTTGGAGTCAGGTCAAGAGTCTCTTGCAGGTTTTGTGCGCCATTGGGCAGTTTCTCGGCTTTTGTCAACCTTAAATTCCTCACCATTAAAATGGGGATGTTGACATTAGGTTGAACATATGAAACTGACATTTTTGTGGTAAAAAAAAATCATTGAATATCAGCATTTTCATGTGAATCAACCTAATGCCTAGTTCACAGGCATGAGGGGAAAAAATACATAGTATAAAATCCTAGACTGTCCCTGGTGTTCAGTAAGTGCTAAATAAGTACATGAGTTATAAAAAGATATATAAACTAAACCCCATGGTTTAAAGCTCATAATACAATCTGAGCTCAAAATATCTGCCCCTTACCATCCTATATAATAAAGATGTAATATGTAAATGGTGGTTACACGGTGAAGTGACAAATGATCGACCACAGAATGGCCGGATCATGGATCAGCAGGAGGATGGGGCAGCAAGCTACAAGCGGGCCTCGGAGAGCTACAGGATGAGGGCAGGACAGCAAGCTATGAGGGGAAGTAGAGGCAGGGGAGCAAGGGGAACTACAAGAGGGCACGGTAGCTGGCAAGAGCTACTAGAGAACAGCAGTGAGCTACTGGTGAGCTACTAGTGCACGGATTCATGCACGGGCTGTAGTACAGAATATAAAATGTCTATTAAGTGAACTCTTTCTTCTCTTTACGTTCTTCTCCTTTTTCTCCTCCTTCTTTTTCTTCTTCCTTCTCTTCCCCTTCTTTCTTCTGCTTCTCTTTCTTCTTCTTAAAGTTTAATACTTTTTCCTTTCCTCTGCTTTTTAGAAAGCTCAATTTTAAAAATAGTTAATGTTTTCATGGTTAAAAATATACTACTTTCAGGAGTAACAATATATTAAATTTTAGCTGTTTCTTATTGTTGCTTTATATATTTTTGGACTGCTGTACTTTATAAATAGAGACAAACAATTTTAGCCAATTATATTTCACTAGGGGCCCGGTGCATGAAATTCATGCACTGGGGGTTGAGGGTCCCTCAGCCCAACCTGCCCCCTCTCACATACTGGGAGCCCTCAGGGGATGTCCTGCTGTTGGCAGGCTGAGGCATTATCCACTGAGTCAAACCGGCTAGGGCAGGATATGACATTTCTTAGCCCTCCAGCAACGGACCTTCGTTTTTTTTCTCCAGAAGTGTGGTGGAAAAACCCTAGATCACCATGGGGAATGGGCCTAAGCCACAGTCTGGCCTCCCTTTGTGGGAGGCAACTGAGCTGATCAGGGAAAGGCACCACTCCTTTCACCCCACTGCTGCAGCCACTGCCAGTCAAAGATGTGTCTTTCATAGGATATGCATTTCTTCCTTTCTTTCTTTCTTTCTTTCTTTCTTTCTTTCTTTCTTTCTCTCTCTCTCTCTCTCTCTCTCTCTCTCTCTCTCTCTCTCCTTTTCTTTCTTTCTTTCTTTCTTTCTTTCTTTCTTTCTTTCTTTCTTTCTTTCTTTCTTTCTTTTTTTTCCCCCTCACCTGAGGATATGTTTCCATTGACTTTTAGAGACTGTGGAAGAGAAAAGGAAAGACAGAGAGAAACATCAAAGTGAAAGGAACACTTTGATTGGTTACCTCCTGCATGAGCCCTGATCTGGGCCCCGGCCAGGAAGAAGCCTGCAACCTAGGTACATGCCCTTAATCAGAATCAAACCCAGACCCTGCTGTTATTATCCAGTGAGTCAAACCGGCCAGGGCAAGATATGGCATTTCTTAGCCCTCCAGCAGCGGACCTTCATTTTTTCTCCAGGAGTGTGGTGGAAAAACTCTAATCACTTTTTTGGATTCTTATTACCCAAGTTCCTAAGAATATTACCAGTGGCATACAGGAAGCTTGGCCAATGTGCAGTCAGAAAAGGTGTTTCCTCTATAGTTCACACCAATCTCAAGCTGGTGCTTTAGGCCTAAGGCTTTAGGCCCGGGCAGGGACCCTCCAGCTCACTCTGATCACTGGCTCTGCCCCTGCCCAGGCTGCCCAGACTGAAAGCCTCTAGCAGAGGCTTTGGCCTTGGGCAGGGCACCCCCAGCTCCTTGTGATGGGACTACCAGCTCCCTGCTATCGATCGCAAGCTCCGCTCCTGCCCAAGGCCAAAAGCCTCCGGCAAAGGCTTTCAGCCTTGGGTAGGAGCGGACCCCCAGCTCCCAGGCATGGATCGCAGGCTCCGCTCCTGCCCCCTCATTCTGATTGCAGGCTTGCCCCTGCCCAGAAACCCCCTGGCTCCGGCCCTTCCCAGGTTGCTCTGGGCTCACTCAACCTTACATCACAGTAACCTGGGTGCCTATGTATGCAAATTAACTGCCATCTTTTTGGAGGGTCAATTTGCATAGTCACTCTGATTGGCTATGGGCATAGGGAAGGGAAGGTCAATTTACATATTTGCCTATTATTAGGTAAGATTGTGAATGAGTTTACCCAATTCCTTTTACCACAATGAGTTTATCCAATGTTTTCTTGCCCAGAAGGCTTTGGAGGAGAGAAATGGACAGGTGGGGATGAAAAGAAGAGTCCAGCAAGAGATAGTAAGCTAATTTGGGTAAGTGGTCTGGTATGGGTTAAGATCTGTCTCTCTTAAAAGGATATGTTGGACTCTTAACTCCCAGTACTCATAATGTGACTTTGTTTAGAGACTGGGCCTTTATAGAAGTAACTAACTTGATGTGAGATCATTAGGGTAAGTACTAATCCAAAACGACTAGTCTCCTTATAAAAGGGTAATATGGAAAACAGAAACAGACACACTCGCACACAGAAAATGCCAGTGAAGAAGAAGGCAGAGATCAGGATGATGCCTCTTTAAACCAAGGAACAACAAAGATTGTCAGCGGGCCACCAAAAATGAGGAAACAACCCTGGAAGAGATCCTTCCCCCACAGCTCTCAGAAGGAAGCAACCCACCAGCACTTGATCTCAGATCTCTAGCCTCTAGAACTATGACACAATTCATTTCTGTGGCTTAAGCCACCCAGTGTGTGGTAGGTACTTTGTTAGGGCAGCTCCAGGAAACTCATACATGGCCCATGACGGGTTGAAGAATAAAACTAGCCTTCTTTGTGGCTTCCAATTCTGCTCCATCTCAACCAAACCAGAAAAGGGAATTACTTAAAGCTAGACATGATGAACCGAATCCTACCCACGATCATGAAACCAAAGCCTCCACCTTTCACAAAACACAAGTGGGACTTCAAAACCTATGTCAAAGGATGGGTTCCTTTAAGGCCATTTAGGCCACAGACAACTTCCCTGGGCTCTTTCATGCAATAAGCTTAACTGCTTCTATGTCATTAGAAGGTCAAACTAATGCAGAGAGAGTTTCTAGGGGGAGAGCATCAGGAGTTTTCAGAGGGGTCTTCATTTTTAACATTAACAGTCTTAAATGTGCTTTGTTACTCACTCTGGGTACTGATTACATCTTTTCCTCCTTTGTGCAGGCAAATCTACTTAGAACTATTTTGGGCTCAGTGTGGGCTTGAGTCTTTGTTCACTCTGCTCCATTTCCCATGGTTTCCCTATTGATGGGAAAATACTAATGAATAAGGATAAGAACTAAGTGGAAGTGGCTTTACAAAAAGTAAATGACTGTTTCCATTGTATTACCATATTTGCCGGCGTATAAGACGATTTTTTGGCCCTGAAAAATACCGTATTTGCCGGCGTATAAGACAACTGGGCATATAAGACGACCCCCTAACATTTCCACTCAAAATACAGAGTTTGTTATATACTCGCCGTATAAGACTACCCCCCACTTGGAGGCATATTTTTCAGGGCCAAAAAATCGTCTTATACGCCGGCAAATACGGTATATGTTTTTAACAACATATTTATTCCTTATATCTTTTTGCTGGATATTTTGGGATGTGAGCCTTGCAATACTGATATGAATCTTTCTGCGATGATGACAATTTTCTTTGCCTAACAGCCTAAACTGTCCAGGGATTGTCACTTCAGAGTATGAGATGGCATCTGGTCAGAAATGAGAGCCCAAGTGAGGTATATCTGTTGAGGGAATTTAATACAAGGAACTAATTACAAAGGTATAGGAAGGGCAGGAAAGCCAAATTGGGGAAGGAGGAGCACTCTGGTATCAAAAGCCTTTACCTCTCACCCCTATGGTTGGAGAGACAAACAGAGGAACTGAAGTAACAGACCCTTGGAGACACTTTCCCTGGCTGGATCCAGAATGAGAATCATTGAGGAGAACCTGTGGGAGAAGCTCCCTGAGTAAGGAGGGGGAGAAATACGTTGGCTTCTCCACTTCTTCCTGCACATGCTCCTACTTTATCTCTTTATCTTTCATTGTCTTAATTTGTTTGGGGTACGGACAAGTGAGTTTAGCAAATGGAGTTGGCAGGAATCAGTTTCCTTGTAAACGGATTAAGAGACAGGCAAGAAACAGAGAAACCAAGATGGCAACATAGGTAAACACCTAACTACAGCCTCGCACAACAATTTCAAAAATACAACTAAAATACAAAATGGACATTATCCAGAACTACAGGAAGGTTGACTGACTGGAAATTCTACAACTAGAAGGAAAGAGAAAACCAGAAGGAAAATCAGAGGAGCTATAAAAGCCTAAGGAACGGAGACATGGTGCACGTGTGGGGAGAAGACTGAGCTGGAGAGGAGGGGGTGGCTGAGTGCCTGGCTGGCGTCCCCTATTGGGAAGGAGATAAAAGCTCCAGACTGTGCTGAACCCCACTTCTGGGTGAGACCCTCGGGACCCAGGTTCATACAGAGGGAATCTAGGCTATAAGGTGGAAACTCAGTCGAGCGGCGAAGGCAGAGCCTCATAGATGCACGTGTGAATGAGTGCAGGGGATGGACTGTTGACTGCTGCTGGATTGCCCCAGCGGGAAGGAGACAAAAGCTCTGGACTGTGCTCAGCCCCAGTTCTGGGCCAGACCCTGGGGACCCAGAGGGAATCTGGGCTGTAAGGCAGAAACTCAGGGGAGCGGTGAAAGGCAGAGCTCCTGAGGCATGCATGTGAATGCACGCAGAGGACAGACTGTTGACTGTGCCACTGGATTGCCCTAACAGGAAGGAGACAAAAGCTCCAGAATGCACTGAACCCCACTTCCAACTCCACTTCTAACTGCATTGAACCCAAGTTCTGGGCTCATTGGGAGAGAGACTAGACTGTTTGGGAGCAGGCGAAACTTGAGGGCACTTTTCTCTCAGAGGTGCTTTCAGCGAGTACTGAAGGACACTGAGGAACATTGAGACTCAGGAACCTCATAGGGTGGGGCTGACGGGAAGCCAAGGCTGTAGGCTCCACACTGAAACTTCGCCCCATCTAAGCTGAGCAGAGAGGATTTTGCAATTTTCCAAGTCTAGTCAAATAAGGCTGTCTTCCAGCATAGACACAGCTGATCCTCACAGCCAATTGGCCTGGAGGTCAGTTCCTCCAAGTGATAGCAACAACAATCAAGACTTAACTATAATAAGGCTGTACACACAGTCCACAAAGGGGTGCAAGAGTGTCCACCTCAGGTAACTTGGAGGGTGGCCCACTGAATCATATAGGACACCTTAGCACAAAAAAGCCACCCTACCAACTCAGGGAAGCAGCGAAAATGTGGAGACAAGGAAACATATCACAAACAAAAGAAATGGAGGACAACAAGTGACTGGATATAGAGTTTAAAACCACGGTTATAAGGTTTTTCAAGAATTTCCTAGAAAAGGCCAATAAAATAAATTAGACCTATGAGGATATGAAAAGGGATCAACTAGAAATAAAGAATACATAAAGATAGTGTAAGAAACCTCTGGGACAACTTCAAGTGAACCAACATCAGAATTATGGGGGTGCCAGAAGAAGAGAGAGAGCAAGACACTGAAAACATATTGGAAGAAATAGTGACAGAAAACTTCCCCCAACGGGTGAAAAAAATAGGCTTACAAGTCCAGGAAGTGCACAGAACCCCAAGCAAAAGGAATCCTAAGAGGACCACACCAAGACACAGCATAATTAAAATTCCGAGAGCAAAAGACAAAGAGAGAATATTAAAAGCAACAAGAGAGAAGAGGATATTTACCTATAAAGGAGCACCCATTCGACTGTCAGCTGATTTCTCAACAGAAACCATGCAGGCCAGATGGGAATGGCAAGAAATATTCAAGGTGATGAATAACAAGAACCTTCAGCCAAAATTACTCTACCCAGCAAAGCTATCACTCAGAATCGAAGGCCAGTTAAAGAGCTTCACAAATTAAAAAAAAGCTAGAGGAGTTCATCACTGCTATATGAATTGCTGAAGGGGGTTCTTTAGGAAGAGGAAGAAAAATAAAGATAAAAATGATGAACAACATATACGTAACTATCAACAAGTGAATCTAAAAACCAAGGGAATTAAAAAACATGATGAACAATATTAACTAGTAAATATAATAGAATTAGAAATATGGAAGGGGAGTGAACTGACTATTCTAGGGGGAAAGGAGAGTGGGGGTGGGGAGAAGAGACGGAATATAAACTGTGCACCTATGGATAAGGAGAATGGGGGATGGAGAAAGGGCAGAGGGTGGGGTGGGAACCTGGTAGAGGGGAGCAATGGAAGGAAAAAATGAGGAACATTTGTAATAATATGAACAATAAGGATTTATTTTTTTTAAAGGAGAGAGAGAGAGACAGGCAAGAAATGAATGGATCTGAAAGCAAGTAGGCAAATGACCAATACATTAAGGTTAGAGCATGTGTTACATTGGACTTTGGGTAGCAAAAGGTCAAAACAAGCCAGATAAGCCCAAACTAGGGGTTGGGAAAGGCCAGTGAGGTATCATGGATATTGCATATAAAATATAGGGTCATAGGCGATCAGCCAGTTCCCGCTGGAGCCCAGCGAGGGAGCGTCTTGGTTGGACCCAGCCGCTGGGCGGGACTCTGAGGAAAAGCTACCACCAGGTGGACGCCGTCTGTCACCATGGGGAAAGGAGACCCCAACAAGCCGCGGGGCAAGATGTCCTTGTGCGCCTTGTTCGTGCAAACCTGCCGGGAAGAGCACAGGAAGAAACACCCAGACTCTTCCGTCAATTTCTCCGAATTCTCCAAGAAGTGCTCGGAGAGACGGAAGACCATGTCTGCCAAGGAAAAGTCAAAGTTCAAAGATATGGCAAAGAGTGACAAAGCTCGCTATGACGGGGAGATGAAAAATTATGTTCCCCCCAAAGGTGACAAGAAAGGAAAGGAAAAGGATCCCAATGCTCCCAAAAGGCCTCCATCTGCCTTCTTCCTGTGTTGCTCTGAACATCGCCCAAAGATCGAAAGTGAACACCCTGGTTTATCCATTGGGGATACTGCAAAATAAAAATTGGGTGAAATGTGGTCTGAACAATCAGCCAAAGATAAGCAACCTTATGAACACAAAGCAGCTAAGCTAAAGGAGAAATATGAATGAAAAGGATATTGCCACCTACCATGCCGAGGGCAAACGTGAGGTGGGAAAGAAGGGCCTGGCCGGCCAACTGGCCCAAAGAAGAAAAATGAACCAGAAGATGAGGAGGAGGAGGAAGATGATGATGAAGAGGATGGAGATGAAGAATAAAGGCTCTCCTGTAATGATGTGTGCGGAGTATGTGTGTGTGCTCTCAGGCAACTGTTTTGCTAAGAATGTGAATTCAAGTGCAGCTCAATCTTAGCTTCAGTATAAAAACTGTGTAGATTTTTGTATAGCGGATAAGATTCTTTGTAGAGAAAATGCTTTTATAAAACAATGCAGGTTGTAGCTTTTTGAGGGGCTACTACGTACAGTTAGATTTTAAGGCTTCTACCCAGAAAAAGAGAAGCAGCGATCAGACTCTCAAACCTCAGAGGGAAAGTAGGGGAGGGTGGGGGTAAAGGGAAGAGATCAACCAAAGGACTTGTGTGCATGCACTATGGACAATAAGGGGGTAGGGGAATATGTAGGGATGGGTTTGGGTTGGGAATGGGGGGATAAGGACAATTATGTGATACCATAATTAATAAAAATCAATTAAAAAAAAAAAAAAAAAAAAAAGATTTTAAGGCTTCTGATGTTAAATGTTTCTAAATATTTAATGGTTTCTTTAATTTCTTGTGTATGGTAGCACAGCAAACTCATAGGAATTGGTATCAATAGTAAATTTTGGGTTTTCTAGACTTGCATTTTGTTTTGTTGTTTTTTTAAATTTGTAATAAAATTATGTATATTAAAAAAATATATATAGGGTCAAAAATAGAAGTTAAGGCAATATAGGGAACTAGCACATACATATCATAAATTATAAGTTGAGAAGATTAAAACAGTCCCCTGGAGATTGGGAAACAGAAAGTTACAGATTTTCCAAATAATCAGGTCACACAGAAGATAGAAAATCAACACATATGGAAAAAGAACAAGCTCAAATATGCTAGAGAAGAACAATATGTTATCTGTACCTAAGAATTCATTCCAAATTAGTTGAAATGTAGAGTTGAATCTAAAAAATTGCTTCCCTTAGTTTTTGCCAAAATCTTTTCCATTTTATGTATTTTTATGTAAAATTACAGAATGTAGAATGACAAGTTTGTTATCCAAGTTAATTTCCACATCTGCTTGAAAATTGTACTTTAAAATCGCTCATATTAGCTTGCCTACCCATTGCTCTTTCTCAGGAGAGCATATTGTAAAGGAAAGTCATTATGTATTGGAGTTTTCTGTTGATTTAAAGCTCTTTAAGTAGGATATTCCTGTTATACTCAATGGGCATTTCACTGCAAAAAAGAAGGCAAAGATAATGGGAAATAAAAAGAGATATTGTCCAAACAATGAATAGAACAAAAAGTAATATAACTTTCAAGTTAGTCTTACAGTTTCTATCCTTTCATGGCAATGTCCTATTTATTCCTTTTAGCATCATATAAGAAAAAGATAAATACTTTAAAGTGATCATACCACTCTATTCTATATAATAAAATGCTAATATGCAAATCAACCAAATGGTGGAACGACAGGGGGCTATGATGTGCACTGACCATTAGGAGGCACTCAACATAGGAGCTACCTCTAGGTGACCACTGTGCTCCCCGTGGGAGTGCTGCTCAGCTAGAAGCCCTGAGCTGGGCTCATGGCTGGTGAGCACAGTGGCGGTGACAGGAGCCTCTCCCACCTCCATGGCAGCACTAAGGATGTTCGACATATATCTGCAGGAGATGCCTCATTCACTAGTTATTCAGGCTTCTTGTAATAATTAATATTTGGAAGAAAGCAGTGTATTTTTTATACAGTTATTAATTATAAAAATGTGCATTTTGGAGTGTAATAAAGGAAGAATATAAGATTACAGAAATACAAGTTTATGCAATCACACACACAACTGAGGCCCAAAGCCTATACAGATATAATGAGGCTACTATAGTTATAATTACCTAGGTAATTATTAAAATTCATTCATCTAGAAAGGTGAACATCAACTATGTGAAGGCACTAGGCTAGACTCTGAGAACATATAGCCTCACATAATTCATGACTTCAGGAAGTTTATAAGCTAGAGAGAGAGTCTAAGAGGTTACTCAGTGGACTATGAGGAATGACTACTGGCAGGACCACAGGTGGCACAAAGAAGGGAGATGTCCCTCGGTGAGGAACCATCAGCAAGTTTTCGACCTCAGGGTTGGCAGATCTGAGCCTCTGGATCTTAGATAGCTCAGTCCCAGGCCTTGACCTCCTGCCCATGGCAAGTTCCAGCCCGGTCTACCACCTTGAGCTAACATCACACTGCTGTACACACAGCCACACCTTCTGCTATCTTCTCACTCCCAGATCACAGGGCACACTTTGCAAACTAGAATTCTGCCCATACACACACACACACACACACACACACACACACACACACACACTTCACTTTCCACACCAAACAGATCATTTGGATTGCATTACTCAGAAATAACTCTGACCATTCACCTCCTCTGCACCTGCACTGCTCTGCTTGCCGTTTCTTTCTTGTTTGTTTGTTTTACAAATAGTAGTACATATGTCTCCTCTCCCCCACCCCTGCATCTGACCTTCCCCCAGTCTCTCCTACCCACCGGCATATGCCTTCACCCCCCGCCCAGTGTCTTGTGTCCATTGGTTGTGCTTATATGCTTGCATACAAGTCCTTCGGTTGATCTCTTACCACCCCGTCCCCAACCCTCCCCAGCCTTTCCGCTGTAGTTTGACAGTCTGTTTGATGCTTCTCTGGCTCTGTATCCATTTTTGTTCATCAGTTTATAATGTTTTTTATTATCCATAAATAAGTGAGGTCATGTGGTATTTTTCTTTCACTGACTGGCTTATTTCACTTAGCATAATGCTCTCCAGTTCCATCCATGCTGTTGCAAATGGTAAGAATTCCTTCTTTTTTATATCAGCGTAGTATTCCATTGTATAGATGTACCACTGTTTTCCAATCCACTCATCTGCTGATGGGCATTTAGGCTGTTTCCAAATCTTAGCTATTATAAATAGTGCTGCTATGAACATAGGGGTGCATATATCCTTTCTGATTGGTGTTTCTGTTTTTTTAGGAATATAGTCCTAGAAGTTTTGGAGTTAAATGGCAGTGTCATTTCTTAATTTATTCTATCACAGTGATCTCCTATCAAGTCTCCCCATCTCCTGGTTTGTTTGACCTGCTCTGTTGCCACTTCTCACTGGTGAAGAGCGATCTTTCCAAAACATGTTCTTCTCTTTTCCAGTACCTTCTATTGGATACCCATTGCCTACACACAGTGATTCTCAGACTTGGATGTGCACAAGAATCACGGAAGGAACTTTGAAAAAAAACAAAAAACAAAAACACAGATTCCTCCAGAACCAAAATTTCCAGAAGTGGGGCGAAGACAATCTGAATGTTTACAAGTTCTGCAGATGGCTCTTTCCTATCAGCCTGGTTCTAATTGGGGGACCAGGATTTTTGGAGCTTCAAGATAAAGTCAAATGTGGCTCATAGTCATTCACATATTCACGTAGACTCTTCCCTTGCATGCACTCTATACCACAGCACAGTGGAACCCATTTCTGAAAGCCCCAGGTTTTCTTTTAACCTCTGTCATGATACATTACGCTCCCCAGAGGTGTTCTCGCCTCCTTTTCCTCTCTGAAAGCATTCCCTAAGCCTTGGAAGCCTTCCTGGATCTCCCAGCTGAGTGAGCTATGGCTCCCCCTCTGCTCCTAAAAGCCTGTACAAATGCCTCCTCATGGTGAACTTTAATTTTTACTTATGTCTTTCCCTTATTGTACTTTGAGTTCTTCAAGAGACGGGGCTGCACATGACTCATCTCTTTAATCTTAGTGTCCAGACTTGTTCTTGATTCATAACTGGCACATGGTATAAATGAATGAATGGGCAAATGAATGAGTAGCATTCTAGTTACACCATAATAAAAATTGACCATGTATTTTCATTACTCTTTATGAACTGAATAATTATGTAACTTCCAATAGAATACTATTAAGTGTAGCTAGCACAAGCTTATTAGCCTTTGAGATAAAATAGAAACCCAAATAAGCAAATGTCACTGCAAAAAATATAATGACTGCTTTCCTCGTGCAGGATGGAGGGGGATCATTAAGCATTTAATGCAATGTCTGGCAGATGTCCAACATTTTAATTTTTCATTTGCCTTTGTGTTCACTTATGGACTGGCAATATAAACACATACATGCATTTTTTTTTTACCGAGTCAACAATATTTTTCAATATATTTTTAATTTTTCTGCTTTCACAATATCCTCATATTTAGTGTTGATAATTTTTTTTCTTAATGAAAATCTCATGAACTGACAACCATTAAGCAAGAAATTAACTTAGGTGTGTAGATTTACGATTCAACATAAATGAAATGTTTAATGAACCTCACGTGTTCTAACTTGCCTTATATTCATTACCTCTCTTCAAGTAATAAACACTTATTTTTTCCTCTTGTGACTACCCCTCTTGCACTTCTCTCCATGTAGTTCTTTTCGGTGGGACTGGTGGAGATGGTGTGGGCATGACCTAGGCTTGGCCAACTGGAGTCACAGTGAAGTGCTCAGTAGGGCGCCTGATCCAAGGCAGCTAATGGGAGTCACTCCCAGTTTCTCTGTTGGGACCACTGAGAAAGAGTGTTCTCTGCACTGAGGTTAGAACATAAGCTATTTTTGCCACTGTGAGTACAGCTGCCTGGGAGGGAAGCAGGCACAGTGGCAAACAAAGCCCAAAGAGAAAGGCAGATTCTGATGATATTTTTAGTCTTTGCATCCAGCTATGCCTGAACCCGATTTACCCTCTTGGAATTTACATTTGGAGATCCACTCACTTTAAAGGAAAAAGTTCCTTTTTATTCGTAAGCTGGTTTCAGTTTTCTTTCTTTCGTTTACTACCAAAAGTTTGTTGGCCAATAAGTAAGACAGTATGCCAGATTTTATAACATCATTAAGTATGTTATATTCCACAAGAATTGTGTGAATTTTCATATAGCTTTTATCTCTTAAGGCTCTCTAGAGATATATTTTAATAAAGTACACCAGTAATTTGTTGTGAAATCTTAAATAAGTTACTTATTTCTCTGTACCCCAGTTTCTTCATTTGCTAAACTAGGGTGTTATGCTGAGTCCTTTTGAAAAATTATTATCCTATTAAAATATATCACACACAATGTTAGAGCAATTGATTGCTATTTAAGGATCATAATTCCCCAGGCATAGATGCAGCGATGGCACAAATATGCATCAGGCTTGTGGGGGCCTAGACTCAGGTGGAGCAGGAAGAGAAAATTTGATAAACTTTTTTTTGGATAAATCCAAAACAGTAAAAACAATTATTATTTATCATATTATCATTAGCTTCTTTTGTAACTGGGAGACTTGTTTCAGAAATGTGAGAACTAGCACAGGTTGTTGGATGTACTGAAGGGTGAAAAATAAAAGATGTGTCAGAAAAAAAATGTATTCATAATTGAGTTTGTTCTCATTAAACTGGAACCAAATACACAGTTTCGGATTGAAATTAGAAGCCTGGACATTTTTCAGACATGTTCTAAGGAGGGTGGCAATGCCTGAGACAGAAGTAGCAAAAAACAACCCAATGAATATTTAAAAATCTGAGTTGCTCTAAAACTAGAACCAGTTTTAGGAAAAAACAACATGGCATGTTAAACTAAATGCAATGTATGCATTAGACCGCATTGAAATGTCAAAGAATTGAGAATGCACAATGAACAAGAAGTGTTGGCCAGGACATGGAGGAAGGTGAAAGATGAAACAGAGAGGGGGCAGAGACCGGGATCAGGACACAGGCTTTATTGAAGAGAAGAGTACCACTGCCGGCTGCCTTCCGGAGGAGAAAGAGAGCGAGGGCCGGGGTTCATGCACCTTTTAAGGGGAGGAAAAATAGGGATGGGGCTTAGGGCACTCAGCACATGCTGATTGGTGGTTTCATGTAAGGCCTATAATTAGGGACCTAGGGACTTAGAAATCGGGGGCTTAGGGTATTTGGCAGGTGCTGATTGGTGGTTCAGTGCACAGGAATGTCTGGCTGCAGGTGGGATTTGCGTCATTCTCCATCCATCAGTTGGAGGAAGGGAGGATCTATCAGAAGGGGAACCCTCAGACGCTGTTGATGGGAATGCAGACTGGCACAGCCGCTTCAGAAAACAGTGTGGAGTTACCTCAAAAAATTAGAAATGAAACTGTCTTATGACCCAGTAGTACCACTTCTGGTAATGTATCTGAAGAAACCCTAGGCATTAATTCAAAAGAGTGTATGCACCCCTATGTTCACTGCAGCATTATTTGGAATAACCAAGGTATGGAAGCAGCCTAAGTGCCCATCAGTGGATTAAGTGGATAAAAAAGCTGTGGTACATTCACACAATGGAATACTAGTCATCAGTAAAAAAAGAATGAAATCTTATCCTTTGCAATAACATGGATGGACCTGGAGAGCAGTATGCTAAGTGAAATAAGCCAGTCAGAGAAAGATTTCACTTATGTGTGGAATCTAATGAACAAAATAAACTAACAAAGAAAATAGAAACAGACTCATAGGTAGAGAACAGAACACAGCCAGCTCTCAGAAGGGAGGGAGGTTGTAGGGCTGGGTGAAAAAGATGAAGGTGTTTATCAGAGGGAAAGAGGGTGGGGGAGGGAGGAGAGAAGAAATAGGGGAATCAATAGAGTTGGAAAGAGACTTGGCATAGGGTGGTGAATCCACAATACAAAGTGTACAGATGATGTATTGTAGAATTTACCCATGAACCTTATATAAAGTTATTAACCAATGTCACCCCAATAAATTATAAAAACAATGCACTTCTTTTTATCTTTTATTTAAAAAATAATCAAAGGTACTATTTCCTATAACATTTTTTTTTAATCCAACTGGCAAGCACATGTGTTTATGCATGACCTCCAGTTTGTTGACACATAAAAACGTCACTGCAACCTACAGTGTGTTTGTTTTCCCTCTCACATCTGTTTTTTCTCTACTTTTAGATATTAATACTTAATGACTTTCTCCTAAGACAGGTTGAACTTAGACTGAATTTTCCTAAAAGTTTTTTTTTTAATTATGTTGTGGCATTGGCATTGGATGTGCAGTCCAGGTAACTTGGAAAGTTCTCTCCTATGCTACTAGATTTTTTTAAATTACAAAATCAATGTAACAAGACAGAAATTTACTAGAAGTGAATAATCTTCACATTTAATCTGATTTCTCTTAGGTTTCCCATTGTTTCATTTACAGCTGTCCATATCGTCTCTGTTTATGCCACGTCCTATATAATAGAGGTAATATGCAAATTGACCCTCATGCAGTTGCACAAGATGGCTACCCCTATGTCGTCAAAGATGGCTGCCACAAGATGGCTGGCAGGGGAGGGTAGTTGTGGGTGATCAGGCCTGCAAGGGAGGGCAGTTGCAGGGGACCATGCCTGCAGGGAGGACATTTGGGGGGAGGAGAGGGCAGTTGGGAGTAGGGGAGGGCAGTTTGGAGTGACCAGGCCTTCAGGGGATGGCATTTGGGGGGACCGGGCCAGCAGGGGAAGGCAGTTGGGTGCCACCAGACCTGCAGGGGAGGGCAGTTGGGGATAACTGGGCCAGCAGGGGAGGGCAGTCAGGGGCTATCAGGCTGGCAGGGGAACAGGTAGGTGTTGATCAGGCTGGCAGGGAGTGGTTAGGGGGTGATCAGGCTGGCAAGCAGAAGCAGTTAGGGACAATCAAGCAGGCAGGCAAGTGAGTGATTGTGAGCCAGCAGTCCTGGATTGTGAGAGGGATGTCCCCTGAGGGGTCCCAGATTGGAGAGGGTGTAGGCTGGGCTGAGGGACATCCCCCCATGCACAAATTTTGTGCACAGAGCCTCTTTTATAGATATATACATATAGGGCCCACCCTTCCTTCCTTTACTCCTCCCTTTTCTGTATTTTTCTGAATATTAGATCACACTACAAATCAAAGGTCACAAACTGATGGCCTATGTCTAGATATATCCAGGGAAATGTCTTATTCCCAAAACATTATGGAAATTTGACATGAAAACTGGAAGACCTACCTCCACATGCCTGCGTGATAGTATTATTGATGCTGCTCAGGCCGTCCAGTTTCCACTCCCTGTTACTTATACCTTCACTAATCCACCTCGCTATTTTACTGGTATATCACCCATAAGCATTGTGCTTATATCCTTCTGATATTACTTAGCATCTTGCTTTGGGGATTTATCATATCATGGTATTATCAATTAGAATTAGATTTAGCTCCATATAACTGAAAAAGCCAAATTATACAGGCTTAACCATTAAGCGTTTATTTTTCTTTCCTGTGAAATAAGTCTGGAAGAGGGGATTCCAGAGCTTTTATGGGCCCTTCAGGGTCATTAGGGACCCGAGTGCCTAGTTTTCTGCTCCACTTTTGTGAGGACGCAGCCTCAGGTCCCAGGTGAGAAGTGGCTGAGAAGTGGCTGAGAAGCCACTTTATCTGTGTTTCGGGCAGGAAGGAAAGTGGAAGACACAAAACCAAAATGGCACCCATCCCGAGTCAAACGTCTTCTTAAAAGATATTTTCCAGAAGTTACACTCAACTACTACTACTTGCATGTCATTGGCCATAACTTGGTCACACAGCCACACCTGCCTGAAAATGAGACTGAGAAATGCAGTCTTTTGGGCACATCAGCATCTGAATAAAACCCAGGTGCTAGTAGTATTAAGGAGAAAGCATAAATACCAATCTCTCTTACATATACCTGCAAATGAAAACAGGTACGTGGAAGAGATTGCCAGGGCCCCTCAACATCCAGCCTCTCCTTCTACATTTAAAGAATCGTGAGAGATATCTGGTCACAGAGACACTTGAAATAATAGATGCATTTCTAATTCTTCACAATTTTAAATAATTCTTCGTGATCACAATCTTTTTCCCCTCCAACATCCAGTACTTGTATTTTTTTAAGGGTTCACCCAAATGAGATTTCTAAGACTAACATATACAAGTTTTAACTTTAAAAAAATGTATCTTTCTTGTTGAAAGTGTTATGGACACCCTCCTTCTTCCTCCCCCATTGACCACCTCCCCCCAGGGCTTGACTGCATTACCGTCTGTATCCATGGACTATGCACATAGATTATTTGGTTAATCTCTTCTTGCCCTCCCCCAACTCCTTCCCTTCCCTCTGAGGTTCCTCAGTCTGTTACATGCTTCCATGCTGTCTCAGGGGGTACCAAAAAATATCGATGGTTAACTTTGCAGAAGGTTCTAGCAATTCACATTCTCAGGATCAGGGTCAGTGCATGTCCATTTTCTTATACACTTATCAACACTAGGTATTTTTTTTTAAGCCTTTTAAATGTTGTGAATGATGTGTGGGGGAAAAATGATACCTGTCATTGTCTAATTTGTAGTTCCCTTACTATGAGCAATAAAAAACCTCTTTTCTGCCGAAACCGGTTTGGCTCAGTGGATAGAGCATCGGCCTGCGGACTGAAAGATCCCAGGTTCGATTCTGGTCTAGGGCATGTATCTTGGTTTTGGGCACATCCCCAGTAGAGGGTGTGCAGGAGGCAGATGGTCGATGTTTCTAGCTCTCTATCCCTCTCCCTCTCTGTAAAAAGTCAATAAAATATATTTAAAAAAACACACAAAAAAAACTCTTTTCCTATGTGAATTTTCTGTTTAAATTTCCTTTGTAGAGGTAGTATTAGGTAGTACTCTTTGCCACTGTTACTGTTAGATTGTTTGTCTTTTTCTTATCATTTAAAAAACTATTAGATATATTAACCTTTGTCATATGTGATGCAAATATTTTCTTTTAATCTATAATTCAAGTTTTTAGCCAATGGAAAGTTGTATATGTAATCAAAGCTTTCCATTAATAGCTATGGGCTCCTATTTTTAAAAAAATATATTTTTACTGATTTCAGAGAGGAAGGGAGAGGGAGAGATAGAAACACCAATGATGAAAGAGAATCATTGATTGGCTGTCTCTTGCACGCTCCCCACCCCCACTGGGGATTAAGCCTGAAACCCAGGATTGTGACCTTGACTGGACTCGAACTCGGAACCCTAGAATCTGCAGGTCAATGCTCTATCCACTGAGTCAAACCAGCTAGGGCTTTATTTAAGAAAGTTTTCCCCACTTTAAGATTATACAAATATTTTCCTAAAATTTCTTATAAAATATTTATAGTTTTGTTTTTATTATTAGACTCATTCATTCAACTAATATTTGTTTAACACTTACTATGTGCCTGGTCCTCTCCAAATTCTAGTGGCGATGTTTTCTAGTTGGGAGAGATAGACAATAAACAAATGAACCAATAAATAAACCAGGCATTTCACCAGAGAATTAGACACAGTGCATGGTGGTGGGAGGCAGGCTGCTTCAGATTGGGTGGTCAGGGAAGGCAGCTTTGAGGAGGCGACATTTAAACTGACTCAGGAACCACTAATGGTTAGTGGGGAAGTACAGGGAGAGGAGCGGGTAGAAATGGCGTTGGGGTATGAAGAAGAGCAAGAAGGCTGAAGTAGCTAATGAGTCAGGGGAAAAGGAGGCAAGTTGGAGAAGGAGGCAGGCACTAGAACACGAGGGCTTAGTGGGCCACAGGGAGGGGTATGGGTTTTATTCTACATTGAAGATTTTAGTTCACCTGGGATTTGTTTTTACAGGTAATGTGATGTGGGGATATGGAATCTTTTATTTTCCTTTCTCAGTCTTCCTTTGAAATTTAAGCTTTATAACACCGTGTAGGTTAGGTATTTCTTCCAATTTTTAGCTGAAGAAAGATTAAAAAACTCCAACCTAACTCAAGTTTCTTGATTCAAGTTTCTTCAAGTTCAGTGCCCTCTTTACACACTACGTTAGTTGTCTAAGACCACACAACTTGAAAAGGGAGAAGCCAGAGTTCACAGCCACCTCCCTGACCACTAGCTGCATGAACACCTTGACTATTGAGCTATCTGCCCTCATGAATGCTCTCTGTGGGTTTGATTGGTCTGCCAACTTGCAAATAGTCATCCCTGCAGCAAGTACCTAAGTTGATTTAAAAATATATATATTTCACATTTAAAATAATGGAGATTGAGTGACATGTGAATTTCTTGGTCATTTTAAGATGCAGAGACATTTGCTAAGTGGACCTTGAATATAGGAATACCCTAGGAAATCTCATGGTACCTGGTAACTAGTATATCAGTCAGAATTAAACAATGCTTGTGGCCTTACAACTGAAGGCCCTAAAAAAAGGCTCAGGACCAGGTTTTGAAACTGTCCTCTAGCTTCTTAAGATACTGGGGAGAATCACTTACACTCTCCAAGCTTCTGTATCACTTAGGGTCCTTAAATTTGATGCAAGTCACGGAAACAGGTTACTACTAATTTAAGAGACAGGGGATTTATTGGAATTATACTGCAAGACTCACAAGTGCTTCAAAGGTTCAAAACCAGGCCTGGAAGCCAACAAGGACCAAGCATCCCATTGACCTGAGCTAGGGGAATCCGGGTACTCTGAGGGAGTAATGGATGGAGGACAGTCAAACAAACCCCACCCATCCCCTATTGCTTTCCTTTTGGTTTCTAGCAAAATAATCTTTAGGACATCTTTTAGCTCTGGCATCTTCTGCTTCTCTGCATTTGGAGAAGGGGGAGCAGGAAGAGGACATATGCAAATAGGGTGGTCAGAAACGCTGAGGCCGGATGTTCCCCTGAAGGAGGAAGGCTGAGCCGCCACGGCAATGCAGTGCAGAGGCTGACCAATTCGGCATGTAGCAAGCAGGAAGTAGAAGGGGTGTTAAGCAAGTAAAGGGCTTGGGTGGGCAAATTATGAGGAACAAGCACAAATGACGCTTCTAACAAGTGTTGGGAAATTCCAAACACTTCTAACAGTCGCAGCCTTTCCAGACAAAGGGCAGCCTTGACTCTGAAAGAGACCATGGTGGGAGGTTTTCTCATGCCTGCCCATGCAGCACCACCACGAGCTTTGTGTTTGAATGCCGTGCACGAGTAAATGGTAAACAGTCTTTCCAATCACAGTTTGCAAACGTGCAGCCCACAGGTCAGGCCTAGCTTTGCAAAGAATTTGTTACCAAGAGATAAAAATACAATTTCTGCATTTTCTTGGGGGGAAAAAGGAGGTTCTGGCAACACTGGGCCTGCAGAGCAAGTTTTCCATTGTCTTCTGTCAGGATGCTGGCTCTCCAGCTTGTCATGCCCCCCCCCCCCCCATGATCCTCTCCACTCATAATGAAGCCTTCTGGATCCTGGGAGCACTCAGGTTCTGACACGAGCCATAACTACTCCCATGACAACCCAGCTAAGGCATCATGTGCGACGCCATCTTGAGGAACTACCAGTGTGGGCTTCCCTCAGGGACCCGTTCAAGTCCCTAACCTCTGTCCTTGGGGTTCCTTTGGCAGGACCCCTTTGCTTCTGACTTACACCTGTCATGCTAGAAACAGCCATTTCCTCCATCCCAATCACGCCACATCTTCCTCTCCTGTCAGAGCCAATCGCCAGGCGTCTGTTCTCATAAATGACCTTGAATACCTGATGGTGGAAAAGGCAGTAAAGACTCCCCACTTAGCATCTTCTAAAATGTAGGGGGCGGGGACACAACTATGCAACTGGAAACACTTCCTGTCTTCTTGGAAGATAATCTCTGAGGAAAATCTTCCTCCAGGGCTATTTGTTCATTTATTTTCTGAGTAGCTGTGGGTGTGCAGGGCACTAATAGACGATGACTCCCCTAAGTGCATCTCCTCCGCACACAGCTGATCCCATCTGAGTGCTGCTCCTCATATATTTCTATCTCTGAATTACATCCCTCAAGGTAGGGCAGAGACCTCTCCTTGGTGGAATCCATTCCCTACAAAGCAGCCACATTTCCTTGCTTAAATCTCTTCTATGATTTCTGAGTTACTTTGAGGCTAAACTTTAAGATGCTTAGAAACGTCTACAAATCCTTGCCTTGTTTGTGTCTTCCTTCTCTCTCAGACTTTACCTCCCCCTGCATCTTCCCTGGCTCACTCCAATTTGACCACTTACATGGGCCTTCCTTCCATTTGTGGAGGAGGCCAAGCTCTTTCCCACCAGAGCGCCCTGGTGCTTGCTGCCCCTTCTTCCTGGAGGGCTCCCCTCTCTCTTAACACCTATTATCCCCCAGCCCTCAGCTTTAAAATCCTACTTGGGCAGAGAAGCCTTCTCTATCTTCGCCCTCCCTCCCACTCTCCCACTCACCATCCCCATTTCTCATAGCACCATGTCTCTGCTATTATTCTCAACACAATTTGTGTGTTTCCCCACCAAACTGTAAACCCTATGAGAGTAGAGACCTTACCATTTTGTGCCTATTGACTACTCAGGGTCAGCCCAGTCTCATCCATAATAGAGTCGGTGAGCAATGCATCTTTTTAAAAAAAATATTTTTATTGATTTTTTTACAGAGGAAGGGAGAGATAGTTAGAAACATCGATGAGAGAGAACTGATGAGATCAACTGCCTACTGCACACCCCCTACTGGGGATGTGCCGGCAACCAAGGTACATGTACTGGACTAGAATGGAACCTGGGCCCTACCCGCTGAGCCAAACGGTTACGGCAATATATATGTTTTTTAATCAAATGAATGAAAAACCCACATTCCATCCCCCAGGCCAGTCAACACCACACTATGTGATCTTCTGGAGTGAATTAGACATCCTTTCTTAAGAATATTTTTTTATCACAGCCTCATATAAGCAGCTTTATCAGAAGATAAGCCTGGGGGGGGGGGGAAGGGGACAGCTTATTAAACGTTTAGTTTCCCCAGACCATCACCTAGGAACTGAGTAGAAAAACCAAATCAGCAGGCCCCCCTGCAGACCACCTAGGCAGAGACCTCCAGGGTGCGGCCCAGCGTTCTGGGTTGGAACAAGCCTTCCAGGTAATCCTGACACCCGCTTAAACTTGCAAACCATCCCTCAAGGCTTTCCAGTCTTTTTTTTTTTTTTTAACCTTCTTTTTACATAAAAAATTTTGGCCCTTAATCTTCGGCATGGGCCTGCTCGTAGACTGGTATAATCTTAAACTCCCCCAGAGGGAAACGTAAAAATGCACCAGTGTGAATGAATGAAAACACCTTGGCACAAAGGCGGAGGAGCCGGGGAGCAAACCTTTGTTCATCCGGCCCCGGCGGCCTGCCCGCCCGCCTTCGGTCTGACACTGCTTTTTTTCCACCCAGAAAAGCAGTCTCTCCAGTGTTAAGAAGGGTTGTGTGCCTCAGACAACGTTTTCAACCAGATCGTCCTCCCCGGGGCGCGGGAGACCTTGGCGGCTGCGGAGCCCGGGGCCGCCCCTCCCCGGCCCCGGGCACAGGAGACACTGAGACCCAAAGCCCTTCCAGCTGCGGGAGCTCCGGAGGCCCCGCCCCTCCGCCCCTCCGCCCCCGGAAAACCCGCCCTGGATCCCCTGCACGGAGGGGCGGCCGCGGAAAACCCGCCCTGGATCCCCTGCACGGAGGGACGGGAGCGAAAAACCCGCCCTGGATCCCCTGCACGGACGGGCGGCCGCGGAAAACCCGCCCTGGATCCCCTGCACGGAGGGACGGGAGCGGCCGCCCGCGGCGCACCTCACTGCGCATGCTCTCTCGCCCCGCCCGCTCGGAGCCGGAAGCGGAGCTCGCAGCCGGCCCGGCCTGGCCTGGGCGTCGGCACCGGCGGCCATCTTGGCTTCCCCGGCGAGGCGGCGGCGGAGGGGGAAGAAGTTGCAGGGTGGGGGCCGGAGAGAGGAGGAGGGGAGAGGAGGGGGAGGAGGCCGCGGCGGGGCAGGGCGGGGACTTGCCGGCCCGCCCGGGTTGCGGAAGTGGTAGCCGCCGACCGAGCTCGCTGCCGCTTCAGTTCCCCGGCTCCCCCCACCCCCCGCGGACGGAGATCCGGGCGGCCCGGCTGCGGATGGTCAGATAGCTCCCGGCCTCCGCCGCCGACCCCTGGCCACCACCGGTACGGAGGAGCAGACGGCGGCAGCGGCAGCAGCGGGCGCAGAGGAAGATGGCGGGACGGCTGCCGGCCTGTGTGGTGGACTGTGGCACCGGGTACGGGGGCTGGCGGGCGGGCGGGCGGGCGGGGGCGGGGAAACTGAGGCCGCGGGGGGAAAATGGCGGGGAGGAGGCGGCGGAGGTCGCGGGGATGAATGGGGCGGCCAGGTGCCGCCGCCCGCGGTGTCAGCTCCGGCCCGGCCCGGGTGCGAGGGGTGGGGCCGCCCGGCGAGACGGGGCCGCCCGGCCAGGCAGGCCGCCGGGCTCCACGCTGGGACCTGGGCGGAGGGGGATCTCCGCGAACCCCCCGCCCTTCCGCCCTTCCCGCCGCGGGGGTGCCGCCGGGGCGCGGAGATCGCCTCCCGGGGCGCGGACGGGTGCGGGGTCGCCCGGCCCTCCGCGCCCGGCGCCGGCTCGCCCTGCCCTCCGCGCCCGGCTCCCTGCCCTCCGCGTCCTTCCTGCCCGGGGTCGGGGCCGGGGCCGGGGCCGGGGGTCGGGCGCGGGGACCGGGGACCGGCTTGGCGGAGGAGCGAGAAAAGGGAAGCAGCGCTGCCGGTCGGTTCGGCCGGATCGCGGTGACACCACTGCCCGGGGTGTGGGTGGGGAATGGGAAGAGCCGGCCTCGGAAAATGGGGAGCTAAATCGGGGCTTCCATTGGCCACCCTCCTCCTCCTCCTCCTCCACCTCCTCCTCCTGCACTCCCGGCCTTGCCCCCTCGGCCCGCGTCCCCGCCGGCGCACCGAGGCACATTTTAATGCGAGAAAGATGTCATGTGTTACTCCCATCGCCTCGAGAAAGTCCCCCAGTGAGCAAGCGCGCTGCAACTTCCTCAGTTTTGTCAAAGCCGCTTCCTGCTTTCAGCCTTTTATACCCTTATAAGGTAGTTTTTCGTTCCCAAACCTGAGCACCTCTTCTGAGGACTTTCAGAATTTAAGCCGATTTCAAGTAGACCCGAGTTACGGGTGCTAGGTGTCAAATGATGTGGGTATATATATATTTATTTGTGTTCCGGGGATGGAGGATGGGAAGCACCCAGGAAAATAATTTTAAGCGGTGTACATTCATTCTGTGACGGTGTCCTAGAGCGAGAAGGGAGGCAATGGGGTGAATTGGGGCTTACTTTTCCCAGAGCTGCTTATTATATAGATCTGTAGTGTCAGCTACGGAAATGCAGAATGACGTTAAAAAGTGGTCTCTCCTTTTGCACTATTAGGCGTTGTAAAGATTATACCACACTTTGGAGCTATGTATAGGAAATACTGTCTATATTTTAATGCAGAAGGACTGCTTTATGTTACTGTATTGGAAGGGTTTCCTTTTTGTGGATGTACCCTGCCTGCGCTGACTTATTACATCTGTTGATTTCCAAAATACTCCCAATTTTTTGGGGGGTGGGGTTGGGGTTGGGAGAGGTGGATTGCCAGTCTTCGACTCCCACCCTTTATTATGGGGCAAGCCATTCTTAAAGGACGCTCCTCTATTTGCTCTCTTAACTTGATGCTGGTGTGGCAGTTTCTGAAATCCCAGCCACGCATAGGGAAACAACCCATCTATTAATATTTTCCCTTGGGGAAAATTAGCCTAGTTAGCCTTGGTTACATGTATTTTTTTTTTTTTTTGTGGACAGCTTATTAAAGCTACTTTTTCTTAATCCAGTCTTCCTTTCCAATATTTTCTTTTTCTCCCTTCTTACTCTTAATTGGTGAATAATTTTATGTTCAGGGTTAGTTTTAAAATCAGATTTAGCCTGACTGAGAAGGAATTTTCAGTGTTTTGTTAAACTGAAATATATTGCCATATAGTTAATATTTTTATACTTTAGAAATTACTGGGTTGTCAATAAAATGAGTATAGGTTATTGTCACCCTCACCCTAGTGAATAACATCTTAAGTAGAATGTTACCTTGTCTTCCTTCATTTTTTTCCTTTTTGAAATACAGTTTTGGTTATATTTGAATTAGTATACGAGATATTTCATTGAGGTTAACTTTCCTTAAGTGACCTTTCTGATAGGGCAACTTTGACCTTAAAACACCTGCCAAGTGACCAGGAGGTGTGGGGAGGATTCAGTTTATATTTAGGATATTTTTGTTTTAACATTTCAGTTATTACTACTTTGTTACATTTTACATTATTACATTAGTTTTCCTCACAAAGAGGGGTTGTTAATGGGACACTCATTATGATTGCAATGGAACTGATTAGGATTCCTCATTGCCCATTACTTTCTTTTACAAAACATCTATCACGATTTGAAATTCCATCTTTAGAGATACATTTATTTTGGTCTTCAAAAAGCTTTTTGGTTTTTCAGTTGCCTTTTAATGCAACTCCTAGAATAAACCTTTAGCTTTATTAACACATAAAGAACAAGCTCATTGAGATTGGACTGTGGGACAAGCATCTCTAATTGAGGCATTACTTGATAGGGAGTTTGTTTCAGAATAGTGTGTGAGGTCTCCAGATGCAAATTGTGCACCTGTAATTTCTTTTAAAAAATATATATTTTATAGTTTCTTTACAGAGAGGAAGGGAGGGAGAGGGGGAGAGAGAGAGAGAGAGAGAGAGAGAGAGAGAGAGAGAGAGAGAGAGAGAAGAGGAGAGAAGAGAGAGAGAGAGAGAGAGAGAGAGAGGAGAGAAGAGAGAGAGAGAGAGAAACATCGACCAGCTGCCTCCTGCACACCCCCTACTGGGCATGTGCCCACAACCAAGGTACATGCCCTTGACCGGAATCGAACCTGGGTCCCTTCACAGGCTGATGCTCTATCCACTGAGCCAAACCAGTCAGGGCTGCACCTATAATTTCTGTATTCCTTTGTGCTTTCGAGAACGCATTCATGTCTGAGGTCTAATTGCAGTTACCCACTTAATATAAGTGAAAAATGAAAACCTTAAGCAGGTTGCTCATTCCATTTAATTATATACATTAGGCAAAAGGTGACTGAAGAAAGTGGCCATTTATGAAACTTGGTGATCTTAGGTAAGAAAAGCTGTAAGAGTTAGGAAACGAAACTTAGAACTAGAATTTAAAAATCCTTCAGCAAAGATCCTTTATCTCAACGTATGATGAAGAATCACTTAAGCTCAGATCATAAAAAATAACTCCTTTTGAAAAAAATTTAGAAAGAAATAGTTCTTTCATATTGACACCCTATCTACAGACTTTTTTGGTTTGTATTAGAATAGTGCTGCAGAATAAAATTTGGCCACAAAGATTCTCATTGATAGAATTGGTTGCTTAAGAACTAAATTACAGAACTTAAAGCTACAACCATGGTGAGGAAACATTTAATTTTTTTTATTATTGATTTCAGAGAGGAAGAGAGAGCTAGAAACATCAGTGATGAGAGAGGATCATGGGTCAGCTGTCTCCTGCACACCCCCTATTGGGGTCTAAGCCTGCAAAGCAGGCATGTGCCTTCGAACCAGGGACCCTTCCGTCCCTAGGTCAGTGCTCTATCCACTGAGCAAAGCCGGCTAGAGTGAGGAAAACATTTTTTAAAAAGCACTTTTAAACACATGAAAAGTTAAAATTATCTTGTTGTTTTTTTGCCTGTTTTCACTCACATTTCAGTCAGGCCAACTAAAGGAGCTTTTAATGTACTTTCATGTTGTGGTTTGGTTACAGAGCTTTGCATTGTAAAAATTCTTTTCCCCCTTTAAGACATGCCCCCCCCCCTTATATATTGCATCGGTAAATTATTACCATTATGATAGCAGAGGTTAATAGCCTTATTGTAGAACTATTAGATATATTTATATCTAGGATAAATTAAGGAATTTCCCCAGTTGACTTAACTTCTTAGCAGTCTTAAAATGTAAGCGTAAATGTTTTGTTGGAGTCCATTCATAAGGAGCTATTTTATTCATCCTGTAACCGCATTCTAGCAATGAGTATAGACGGGATGACCTTGAGAGCAGAGGGGAAGGGCTAAGTGCATGGGGGTAAACAAGTGGAAAGTTCATGTTTCTTACATTAATTCTATACATATTATTTTATAATGCTATTTCTCCAGCTATCCCCAAGAGCAGAAATAGTCACTATATCTGTTATCTAAAAAAAATTCATTGAAATCTTTATTCCTTCATGGGTCATGTTTTGCATGCTGTCTGAAGTAATAGACATGTTCCTGTTGAGAAGTTAATCTTATTTAGATTTTCCTAAACTCTTTCTTTTTTTTTCTTTCCTGATTATTTTGTGATGAAACATTGATTTTTGGATTGGATATATGATGTATCTAATGAACTTTCCAGCCTTATTGTAAAATGCAGTTCAAAATTTTTATTTTTAAGCATAGAAGCAAAAGATCCACCAGTAGAGGACTTGCTGGTCAGGTTTTTAGGTTATCTTATTTAAACTTGTGACAACTATTTTTTAACCTAATTTTATAAAAATAAGAAAATTAGATTAGAAAATTTAAATTACCTTTTTAATGCCATGTAGTTAGTAGCTAGTAAGAGTTGCTATTTGGACTTATCATTTAAAAATTTAGAGGCTGATGGAAGACTGCGTTAATCAAACATTAAGATAGTTAACTTTTCTGACAGCAACAGCTATTCTGTAGGTTGTAAGGAAAGAAAGGGATTATTGTCATGGAGAGTAAAGAAATGTTTAGTGGAAGTAGGATATGTGCTCTCTTTTTAAGGACCTGGAAGGATGCAGAAGGAAAAGCATATGTAACAAAATGGAAAGAGTAACTGGTTCTTGTCTTTAGCCCTCTTAGCATATGTTGCATATTCCCCACATTATGAATTGACTACATAATAACATGATGCAGACTGGATCATGTAATGTGAAAAGGTGCTAACACTTATTGAGCACTTACTGTGTACCCAGGTGTTCATTATATGTTAGCAAAGTTTTGATTCAAAGTGTTCTTACTTGACAAAGAATAAAAATCTAGAATAGTGAAATGTTGAAAATAGGGATTTCAGAATATTTTCAGGGTGGAATGCCATAGGATCAGATGTAAAAGGGGTATTTGGGATGCAGTTATGGCATCTGGCACAGAAGTATGAACTAATTTATTTTCATTTTTTAAATATATTTTATTGATTTTTTTACAGAGAGGAAGAGAGAGGGATAGAGAGTTAGAAACATCGATGAAAGAGAATCATCAATCAGCTGCCTCCTGCACACCCCCTGCGGGGATGTGCCCGCAACCAATGTACATGCCCTTGACCGGAATCGAACCCAGGACCCTTCAGTCCACAGACCGACGCTCTATCCACCGAGTCAAACCGGTTTCGGCCTAATTTTTTTTTTTTTTAAATGAGTGAATGAATAAATAAATGAATAAACAAGAATTGGGGGTTTGATTTTCAAAACTGCTTCAGAAACACCAGTACCCAGTGACTCAGAATCTCAAGGGTTACGCCTAGGAATATTCATTTTAATAGGTTTCCTAGATGATTTTTAATTAGCCCTCTAAATACTAGCTTTGCAGAGTGGACTGGAGTAAGGCATTGGCAGTGGGAATGGAGTAGAAGAGAGAAATTTGGGAAAGGTTGTTTCTTTTATTTGTTCTGTACCTTTCTTCTGGCAATTATATTGCCATTGTTTATTTATGGTCAGCAAGAGCTTTGCAATCATAGCTGTTTTTCAGTTCAAGCTTTACCGTTTAGTATGACCTGAAGCTGTCCACTCCAAATGCTGAAGGCATTACTTTCTTTCATCTGTTATTTGGTGGTCATAATATCAATTTTTTTGAGATAATGAATAAAAGTTGTTCATCACAGTGATTGGCATACAGTAATAGCCCAATACATTGTAATTATTTCAATTATCAGTTAGCTCCCCCTCCCCCTTTTAAAAAAAATTCAAATGAAGGTTTTAAGGAAAGGAACACAGTGTCAGGCCTGTTTCTTATCTCTAGCTAGTCTCTTATCTCATCCTATTTTTTACTCCTTAAGAGGAGAGTATGTTCAAAAAAGGGCTAAATTTTCCTTCACAGTATTCTTTCTTTTTCAGCATGCTTGCCTTCCTCCAACATGTGGAAACTGATAAATGCTTGGACTGGGGGCAGAAGTGTGGAATGGTTAAAATGTAGCTCCAAGCAATATATCTTCTGAAATAAATCCTCTATAAAAAACATTTGAATGCTTAGCTGTAATTCTATTGGACTTGTGGCCTCTCTTATGGCACTACTGGTCTGTAGTAGCCACTGGCAAGAGCAGTCAGGTGATGACACTACATTAACATGCTTTATAGCTTACCGAGTGCTTATAAATACATGCGTTATTTAGTCACAGTGCATAAGGTGATGTTATTGGATTAATGGTTTAGGTTTGGTTCTTCAGAATAGGTTAGTGATTCATATTACTTTGTGTGCTATTTGTTTTATAATTTTATGTGGGTCTTTATATCAAAAAATATATAAAAAGTTAAGTAATACCAAAGCAACGAGACAAAAATCCTAATTTTTCCAAAGGACCATTTTGTAGAATTTTAATACTTTTATTTCAAAAATTTTTTCAAAACCATTCCAAACTGTTGATTTAAACTCGTCATTCTTACATACGCTTTGTAACTAGAAAAAGAACAGACTTGGATTTGTGTGGTCAGGTATATTCATTTTGCCTTCTACTCTTCCTCCCTCCCCCGTCTCAAAAAAACATTTTCTCCATCTGTTCTGATGCGGAATATGTCATTTTTAAACATATTCTCCTTTAAGGATTCTTGCCCTTTGTGAAGGGTGTCTTTGAGACTTAGTCATTTACAGTAATTAGTGTGAATGAGCCATTGCTACAAGGAGAATAAAAGTCTTAGAGGGGAAATACACTTTAGGGTTGGTTTTTGAAATTATTTAAAAATGTAAACTACATAGTATTGGTCTCTGACAGTGGTCAACAAACTGCAGCTCATGAGCCACTCTTTGGCTCTTTGGCCCCTTGAGTATGGCTCTTCCACAAAATACCACATGCAGGTGCGCACATACAGTGCGATTGAAACTTCGTGGCCCATGCGCAGAAGTTGGTTTTAAGTTCTTAAAAGAAATTTCAATCTTGTACTGTTGATATTTGACTCTGTTGACTAATGAATTTGCCGACCACTGGTCTATGATAAGATATAAGTGTTCAATTATTTAAAGTTTTAGAGCTTAGTCTAATTAAATACAGTGCACTTTTCTGCTATGTAAGCATTTTTAAAATTCAGTTACTTAATGCTACAAAAATAGCATTTAATGTGCATTTGTGACACTTTCATGAATTAAGGGAAGTGCCTAATGACTCACATTAAATTGTGGAGCTGCAAAAGAATTTGAGAAATAATTTAAACCATACTTTACAAATGAAATAGAGGTCCGGAGTTGAGAAAAGTCTTTCAGGATTGTTCCTAGTTATTGATTGACTAGAGGCCCGGTACATGAAATTTGTGCACTGCGAAGGGTTTCCCCTTAGCCCAGCCTGCACCCTCTCTAATTCAGGATGTCCTTGGGGGATGTCAGACATTCCTCTCACAATCCTGGACCACTGGCTCCTAATCGCTCACCTGCCTGCCTGTCTGGTTGACTTTAAATATATTTATTTTAGTTTTTGGATTTCAGTTATTTACATGGGATATATACAAATGAGACATTTCAAGGCCCTGCAGTAGTTTTGTACCGTCTCTTCTTTTTTAATCCTTACCTGAGGATATGTTTTTACTGATGAGAGAAAGAGAGAGAAAAAATAAGAAAGAGAAACATCTGTTGGTAGCCTCTCTTACTCTCCTTAACCTGGGATCAAACCACCAACCTAGGTATGTGCCTTGATGGGGAATCAACTTGCAACCTTTTTAATGTAAGGGACCATGCTCCAAAAGACAGAGCCACCCAGCCAGGACTGTTTAAAACCTTTTTAGAAACCCTTTGAAGTAGGTACTATTATGTAATTACCATTTTAAAGATGAGGAAACTGAGGTAAGCGAACTTAATTAACTTGCTAAAGTAATAGTGGATACAGTTAAGTAATAACTCTAGAATTTAAGCCCTGAGGCAGTATGATTCCTAGAATATTGATATACCCCAAGTTGGGATATATTGATATACCCCAAGTTGGGTAATATTATATTACCCCAAGTTGGGATATATTCAACAAGGATGGTTAAATTGTTAACCCAGTTTTTGAAGAATGTTTGAATTTGAACTTACATATAAAAATAATAATTCTACATTTAGGACTACTAATTTTTGTACAAATATGAAATATATAGGGAAGTCTTAGTGGTTAATTTATTGCTTTGATTAACCTAAAATACATGCATGTTAAATGATAAAGGCTTACTCATTAGCAGTGTGAATATTGCAAGGGCATGTTGTATCTAACATGATAAAATGGACAATTGCTGGTTAACTCAGGACAGTTCAATTAAGAAAATGATATTTGATTACATATAATTTTAAAATGAAGGTATTTCTGAAGCTGCAATTTGAAAATGAATAATTTGTGCATTAAAAAAAGTAATTCCTATCTCTTTAATAACTGAATAAATAGTCCCGGCCCATGTTGTTTAGTGGTTAGAGCCTCAGCCCATGCACCAAAAGGGTCTCTGGTTCAATTCACTATCAAGGGCACATGCCCGAGTTGAAGATTCACTCCCTCGCACTGGTCTGGGAGCTTATGGGATGCAGCCAATTCATGTGTCTCCCTCTCTCTCTTCTTCCCTCCCTCCTCAGCCCTTGATCCCTCCCACTCTTTCTAAGAATCAATGGAAAAATATCCTTGGGAGAGGATTAACAAAAAAGAAAAAGAAATAAAAAACAATAACTTAATAATACAGGAGTGTTAAAAATTTTTTTTAAATTAAACTCAAAAGACCTTAGTATTTGACTCTGAAAATAAAGAATATATAGATTAAGTGAAACTGTTACCACAAGGTAGTTTTTTCTAAAATAGAACTAAAGAGATTGTTGTCCCGAGGTATAATAGATTTAGATGGATTTTATATAAAAAGCACACAAGATTTTAGTAAAAGCTTGTATGTTTCCTGTTTGAAAGATTTAAAAATTTTGCTGTATAATAATAAAAGCAGAGGTAATAGAGCAAAGAAGAGAGAACTTCTGGAGTTTTTTTTTTCCTTGCCTTTTCTTGATTAATTTGTTATTTGTTTAAAAGATTAGTTGAAAATTTTATTGCTTCCAAAATGTCTTTCAAAGGGACCTGCTTTGCTTATTTTAGATTTCCATTCTGACAGGAAAGTTACTTAAACAAAACAAGGGTTTGATTTTATATATATATATATGAACAGGAATTAAAATTGATAGACTGCGAGAAAAAGAAATGTAACTTGTTGCTATATCAGTGAGGAATCTTGGATGCAAACTACATAATGACTCTAGCTAAAATAAAGCAAAAAGAAAAGAACTATTTAAAAGGCAGTGGTGTACCCCGGGTGAGCCGGTGAGCCGTGTGTCCCAGGGGGCCGTGTGTCCCAGGGGGCCGTGTGCCCCGGGTGAGCCGTGTGTCCCAGGGGAAGCAGTGGGACCCAGGGGGAGGGGCGGTGTGAACCAGAGGAGGAGTGGACTCTATTCGTGTGGTCCTGAGATAGTCACCATAATACAAGCAGCCTGCCAAATGAGGAGCGGATTCTACTCATGTGACCCTGAGATAGTCACCATAAAACAAGCAGATTGTCAAATGACAGTGGGGAGGGGAAGGAGACCTGGGGGGAGATAAGAGAACAACTGAAGGACTGGTATGCATGAATATAAATACAACCAATGAACACAGAACTCTGGGGAGGGAGGGCATGAATGGGAGGTGGGGGGGGTGGATGGTAAGCTATGTACACATATAATATCTTAAAAAAATTAAAATAATAAAGAAAAAATAAATAAAAGTTATAACCTGGCCAAATAAATAAATAAATAAATAAATAAATAAATAAATGGCAGTGGTGTAGTGTAGACCACAAAATTGATATGAAGGCTGGAGACCCAGGCTCAGAAAAGCAGAGAATAAGGAGGACTAGGTAACAACACTGCCACCAAAGTCATGCTATGGGAGGTCTGCAGGATGCTGCAACTAGATATTCACCATGTGAATTCTAAACCATCTCTGCATCTTGTCAAGATTCAAAGTTCTGATTGGCTAGACATAGATCATGTGATGACCACAGGTCAATATTAGTTCCTTCTAAAATGGGATGTGTGGTTTTGCCTCCTGCTAATAAGTCTTAATCATTGGTGGGTTCCAGAAGAGGAATGGGGATTCGATTCTGACAGAAAACTGAGTGTCTACTATAGGAGACAACATGAGTATGGGAAAATAGTTGATCATTTTTCTTTGTTGCCTTTAATTCCTAATTTTAATAACTATTTGATCTGTTGCTAACAGCAGTTTGAATCAGCATTCCTTTCCAAAAGTGCAAAAATCCTTAGACTTCTTGTGTAATCTAAACATGTGAAAGGTTTTTTTTTTGTTTTATTTTTTAAGAATAATTGATGGTTTGAGTAATACAGGATTTTCGTTAGAACAGAGAAATGAAAATATAGTAATTTTGTAATTATGGAATATTTTGGATATGCAGTGATACGAGAGGCTACTTCTTTAAGGTTTTAAAAAAAACATTGAACCCAGAATTATGATTTAAAGAATTTGAGTTGCACTCATTTATTTTTTTCAGAATATAATGAGCTGCGTGCGCATGTACACACACACACACACACACACACACACACACACACACACACCTCTCCCCTCCAAACACCGGAGGAAATAGCCTTTGCATTTATTTGTTTATAGTTGGAGAAATTCGTCTTCAGTAAATATCTAGTAAGCATCAACTCTGCAAATGAACGCTTTTGTAATACTTTGTCATGGAGAATATAAAGTTGAATAGGAAATGGTGCCTGCCTTTAGGAAGCTCACATATACACAATAATTATGACAGTGTGGCAAGTGTTCTGGTTACACAAAAGTATTGAAATGTTTGATATGGCACAGGGAAGTAGCAAAAGAGTCTGATACATGGAAGATGCTCAGTAAGTGCTTCTTGTTAATTTAAATTAAAAAAGATATGTTGGAACTGGATCATGGAGTTTTGGAAATTCTTGAATTCTATGGTATTTATATTGTGGGTAGTATAAAATCATAATCTATCATAAACTAGGTTTATGATAGAAGAAAGTACATTTTATGACTATTCTGGTGAATTATAATGATAAAAATAGTAGACAACAGTTACTTAGTGCATACTATGTGGCAGGCACTGTTTTAATTATATGTATTAATTCACCTGATACTTAACCCTATGGGCTAAGTACTGTTACTCCTTACAGATGAAACTGTGACACAGAGAGTATAAATTACTTGCCCAAGATCATTTAGCTGGCATGATAAACTATACTGTTAGTTCTTTTCTCTGGTTTTATTTGATTGTAACTACTCATGCTTAAGGGAGACAACAAAAGCATGGACTTTGGAGGATTATAGATACTTGAGTTTAGTTATAGCTTTACTATTTCTTGGAAGTGGCTTTTTGAGCTGCAGTTTCCCAAAACTTTGTTCTTTATTATGTAAACAACGATAGAAAAGCTGTTTACATATAATAATTAAGGGCAACTATATTTATAATCTATATATATAAAAGCCTAAGTGACTGGTCAACCGGTTGCTATGATGTTCGCTGACCATTAGTGGGCAGATGCTCAATGCAGGAGCTTCCCCCTGGTGGTAGGGTACTCCCACAGCCAACCTTCCGCAGTCCCTCCCTCTGGGTTCCCTCTCCATTGGCCTCGATTGCTGGCCAGGCTGAAAGACCTCCTCCACCAGTGCACGAATTTGTGCACTGGGCCTCTAGTTATTATATAAATGTATTGAAAGTAATTACTTATTTCACTATTAAAATGTTCTTAGTTTTATGATGAATACTATGCTATAAACAGAAAGATATAGCATGATCTTGTACTTGGCTTAAAGTTTAGTTTCACAGATGAAACTGTGAATTCCCACATCCCGTGGGTTCAGGATTCGGGCTCTGGAAGAGGAACCTGCATGCAAATGAAAGAGACAAGACAAGAAATAATTTGGAAATATTGGGGGACCAGGCAGGAGCCCAGCTTAAGAGGAAGGATTCCACCTGGGCTCAGGCCTCGCCATCCCCTTATTCAATTTGGGATACACCTATAGTCCTTGGGCAGGCAATTTCCAGTAACAGGCAGACTATTTACATCACTGTCTGGTGGGGAAGTTGCTTCAGCTACCTTTGTCTGGACTAAACAGTGGGTGTACGGCCCTGACCTTTGCCAGAGCTCAAGGGTCACCAGCCTTCTGGGTTCCTTGTCCACACCTCTCTGCTAGTGAAGACAATGGGCGGCTTCCCACGGAAACAGATGTATATGAAATAATTAATAATGGTATGTTAGTCTTCAATTGTTTGGGGAGATTAATAAGAGCTGTAGTATTTGAAGGATGAAGGAGCTGAACTTGACTACATCCTTGGAAAAGCATAAATATATGATAGATGGAAGGGAAGGAAGACTGTCAATATAAGTTAAATTAAAAGCTCTGTGATGGCAGTATGTCTTTTTTTTCACCCTTTCTCCAAGTTATGGCCTTGTATATAGTATTTAGTAATTCCCAATAAATATTTTATTGATGAAGGGAAATCAGGAAGGAGTTGAAAATATTGAGGTAGGGAGCTTTGGGACAGCAAGTAGTTTATATTATTTATTTCTATCCTGCCTTATTTTAGAAGTATTTAAGACTAGAAGCCCAGTGCATGAAATTTGTTCACGGGATGTGTGTCCCTCAGCCCAGCTTGTACCCTCTCCAATCTGGGACTCCTCGAGGGATGTCGACTGTTTGTTTAGTGGGATCGGGCCTAAATGGGCAATCAGACAGCCTTCTTATAATCCAGGACTGCTGGTTCCCAACTGCCCTCCCCTGTTGGCCCGATCACCCACAATTGCCCTCCATTGCTGGCCATGGCCATCTTGTGTCCACATGGGGACAGCCATCTTTGACCACATGGGGGCAGCCATTTTTTGTGTTGGAGTGATGGTCAATTTGTATATTACTCTTTTATTACATTAGATACGATGAGGAACAGTGGCTTGGAATTGATTTGGTGGGCAGTATTGTGTAGATCATTAAACAAATTGATAAAAATTAAATTTATACATTATTAGCCTAAGTACAGTATTTTATTTTGTTTTAAACAGTTCTATTGAATACTAACATACCATAAAATTTACCTTTTAAAATTATAATTGAGTGATTTTTTTTGTACATTCACAAGGTTGTTCAAAATCCCCACAGTCAATCTTAGAACATTTTTATCACCCCCAAAAGAAACCTCATATCCATTAACCATCAACTCTTCATGCTTCCTGCCCTCAGCCCTTGGTAACCACAAATTTACTGCCTGTCTTTAGATGGATTTGACTATTCTGGCCATCTCTTATCAATGGTTTGTGGTAATTTCTGACTGGCTTCTTTAATGAGGCAAGTATTGACTGCTGTATTCCTTTAGTGGGTGGATAGTTGGGCTGGTACACTAGCAAAGAGTTTGGGAAAATATTGCCAAGAATCTTTTTTCTCACTCTCTTTTTAAAATTTTATTATTTAAAGTATTACATATAGTAGTACATATATATATCTCTTTTTTCCCCCCTTTGAAGGAGTAATTAGATAGAGGAATGGATAGAGGAATAAAAGAAATAAAGGAAAATGATACTGGGAAAGAAATGTTTAATGAATACTTAGTGAGTGCCATTCACTGTTGTCTTTAATCCTTATGACAGCCTTGTAAATTCAGTTTTTATTCCTTATGATTAGAAATAAAATGTATGATCACAATGTGGTAAATGCTGGAATAGATATTTTACTCATGACTTTTCTTAAAATTGATTTCATTGGGGTGACACTGGTTAATAAACTTAAAGGTTTCAGGTGTACAATTCTATAATATTATAATATATTTATATGTGTTCATCACTCCTTCCATATTGCTATAAGAAACGTCTGATTGCACTGCCTATGTTTTCTTCTAGAATTTTAATGGTTTTGAGTCTAGTATTTAATTCTTTATTCCATTTTGAGTTTATTCTTGTGTTTGATGTAAAAAGGTGGTCTGATGCCATTTTTTTACAATATTTGTCCAATTTTCCCAGTACCATTTTTCAAGTAGAATATCTTTGCCCCATTGTATATGTCCTTGCCCCCTTTGTTGAGTACATATTTATTGGCCATAAAGACATGGATTTATTTCTGGGCTATTTTGTTCCATTGATGTCTATGTCTATTTTTATGCCAGTACCATGCTATTTTGATTACTATGGCCTTGAAGGATAGTTTGATATTAGGTAGCATGATTCCTCCTATTTTGTTTTTCTTTTTCAAGATTGCTGTTGCTGTTCAGGGTCTTTTGTGGTTTCATACAAATTTTTGGAATATCTGTTCTAGTCCTGTGGAATATGCCATTGCTATCTATAGATTGCTTTGGGTCAAATGGACATTTTAATGGTCTTACTTCTTTCTTTCCATGAACTTAGTATATGCTTTTATTTCTTTGTATCTTCCTCATTTTCTTTCTTTAGTATCTTCTAATTTTCTGAATGCAGGTCTATTACTTCCTTGGTTAAAATTGTTCATAGGAATTTTTTTTTTATGTAATTGTAACTGGGATTGTTTTCTTAGTTTGCTTTTCTGATAGTTCATTATTGGTGTATTAAAATTCAGCTGGTTTTTGGGTATTTACTTTATGTTCTTCTACTTTACTGAATTTATCAGTTCTAGTAGTTTTTTGGTGTAATCTGTAGGGTTCTTATGTACAGTATCATATCATCTGCAAATATTGACCATTTTACTTCTTTTCCAATTTGAATGACTTATTTCTTTTTCTTTTTTTTTTTTTTTTTGTCTGATTGCTGTGGTTAGGACTTCCACTACTATGCTATCTAATAAAAGAGTAATATGCAAATTGACTGTACTCCCGCTACACCCATAAGCCACGCCCACCAGCCAGTCAGGAGCGAATTAACCCAACCAAGATGGCTGCAGCCACAGAGAGAGCAGGAGGCTTGGATTGCCCCAGCAACAGAGGAAGCCAAGCTTTTCGCCTGCCCTGGTGGACCCAGGCCTCTGCTCAAATCTACAAAGTTTCAATTATAGAAGATAAATAAATCCCCAAAAAAATGGCTGCTGCCATGGAGCAAGCAGGAGGCTTGGCTCTGCTCCAGGCTACAAAGTTCCAATTGTAGAAGATAAACCCCAGATATCAGGGCCTCCGCTTGGGTCACCAGGAGGCATGGCTGGCCTGAAAACGCCACAAGCCCCTCACCCAGGCTGTCCCATGCCCCAAGGGAACCCCTACCCTGATCTGGGACACCCTGCAGGGAAAACCAGCTTGCCCTCATCCATTCACCAGGCCTCTATCCTATATAATAAAAGAGTAATATGCAGATTGACCATCACTTCAACACAAGATGGCTGCCCCCATGTGGACACAAGATGGCCAGTAAGGAGGGCAGTTGGGAGGGACCAGGCCTGCAAGGGAGGGCAGTTGGGGGCAATCAAGCCCATAGGGTAGGGCAGTTAGGAGTGACCAGGGTGGCAGAGGAGGTAAATTAGGGGTGACCGGGCCTGCAGTGAACAGCAGTTGCGCGGTGTGTGTGTGTGTGTGTGTGTGTGTGTGTGTGTGTGTGTGTGTGGCAGGGGTCCAGACCTACAGGGGAGGGCAGTTGTTGGGCAAACAGGCTGGCAGGGGAGCAGTTAGGCATCAATCAGGCTGGCAGGGGAGTGGTTGGGGATGATCAGGCTGGCAGGCAAAAGCCATTAGGGGCAATCAGAAAGGCTGGCAGGCGAGCAGTTGGGAAGCAGCAGTCCTGGATTGCGAGAGGGATCTCCGACTGCCCATTTAGGCCCATTCCCACCAGCAGTTGGACATTCCTTGAGGGGTCCCAGATTGGAAGGGGTACAGGCTGGGCTGAGAGATATCCTCTCCTCCTCCCCCTCACCCCTGCACGAATTTTGTGCACCGGGCTTCTAGTAAAAATATAATTTTTTAAAAGTAAGTTAATTTTTTAAAAAGTGGTGAAAGTGGGTATCCCAAGGGAAATGCTTTTGATTTCTGCCTATTAAATATAATGATGCTGTGAGCTTATGGCCTTTTATTATGTTGAGGTATGTCCCTCTATTTTCACTTTGCTGAGAATTTTTATCTTAAACATGTGCTGGATTTTATCAGATGTTTTTTTCTTTATTGGTATGATTATGCCATTTTTATCATTCATGTTTTTTATATGATATATCTTGTTTGATTTGTGGCTTTTATACCAATGTATCTCTAGAATACATTCCACTTGATTATGGTGTATGATCTTTTTAATGTATTGCTGGAAACAGCTTGCTAATATTTTATTGATGGTCTTAGCATCTGTGTTCATCAGGGATATTGGCCTATAATTTTTTTTGTAATATCCTTTTGTTTTTGTTTTTTTTAAATAAATTTTTATTTATTTCAGAGAGAGAGAGAAACATCAATGATAAGAGAGAATTATTAGTTGGATGCCTTCAGCATGCCCCACACTGGAAATCCAGCCCACAATCTGGCGGGCACGTGCTCTGACCAGGAATTGAACCCTGACCTGGTTCATAAGTTGATGCTCAGCCACAAAACCACACCAGCTAGGGTTTGTGTCCCTCAGCCCAGCCTGCACCCTATCCATTCTGGGACCCCTCGAGGGATGTCCAACTGCCCACCGAGATTGCGGGCTTAAACGGGCAGTCAGACATCCCTCTCATAATCCAGGACTGCTGGCTCTCAACCCCTTGCCTGCCTGCCTGCCTGCCTGCTTGCCTGATTGCCCCTAACCATTCCACTGCTGGCCTGATTGATGCCTAAATGCTCCCCTGCCAGCCCAATTGCCCCTAATTACCCTCCCCTGCTGGCTTGGTCACCCCTAAGTGCCCTCCCTTGCTGGCCTGATCACCCCAACTTTCCTCTCCTGCAGGCCTGGTTGATCCCAACTGCCCTCCCCTGCTGGCTTGGTCACCCCTAACATCCCTTCATTACCAGCGTGGTCGCCCCTAATTGCCCTCCCCTGTAGGCCTGGTCCCCACAACTGATAATTTTTAATTGGATTTATTGTGGTGACATTGGTTAATCAAATTATATATTTTTCAGGGGTACAGTTCTATAATATATCATGTGTATATTGTATTGTGTGTTCATTCCAAGTCAAATTTCATTTCATCACCATTAATCCCCTTTTTACCCTCTTCTACCTCCCTCTACCTTTCTTTCCAAATTACTGTTGTCTATTAGGTGTTTGTGTTTTTCCCCCTAATTCCTTCACCTTTTTTACTTTCTCTATTTTTTAGATTGTATTCTATATACCACATTTTTCTTTTAGCCAGGAACAAAATTAATTCTTAGAGGCTAAGTAATTTTTAAGGTTAAGTGAACCAAAGCATTTCCCTTCACATATTTTAAAAAATTGGTGAAAATACTGGCATCTCTGATAGTCATTAAATACTGTAATTTAGCCGAAACCGGTTTGGCTCAGTGGTAGAACGTCGGTCTGCTGACTGAAAGGTCCCAGGTTCCATTCCGGTCAAGGGAAAGTACATTGGTTGCGGGCACATCCCGGGTAGGGGGTGTGTAAGAGGCAGCTGATTGATGTTTCTCTCTCATCGATGTTTCTAGCTTTCTATTCCTCTTCCTTCCTCTCTGTAAAAAAATCAATAAAAATATATTTTAATAATATATAGGCAGAATTCACTATGGTAAAACATTTAAAAAACTATACTTATTAAATTGTAATGCATTCAAATGGTATGAAATTATAGGCTATTAAAATCTTTCTCACCCCTGAGCATCATCTACCCCAGTTTCCTTCCCTGAGGATAGCTATAGTTCCTGATTTCTTTGTATTCTTTTAGAGATATTTTGTACCTATACAATAAACTATATGTTTTTAATCTTGTCCTTTTACTTTCATACAGATGTGGAATACTTGAAAGAAACATTGTTCTGTACTTTGCTTTGTTCAATTAGCAATACAATTTGGAGGTTGTTTCTATCAGTACCTACGAGTTCTTCAATCTCTTTTTTAATAGCTATGTAATATCCCATAGTATAAATTTACCATATTTTACTAGTTTCTCATTTGATGGTTATTTAAATTATTTCCAGTCTTTTGCTGTTATAAGCAAGATTGTAGCAAAAAATATGCAGTATACACCTCTGACATGTATATGTACAATAACATGAACTTGTTATATGTTACTTCAAGTATGTATCAATATCTACAGGATCAGTTTCTAGACGTGGAAGTGCTGGTTAAAAGCTATGGTATTTATAATTTTGAAAGTAGAGATGTTTAAATGAATTGAAGCTATGGAATTTTATGTCTTATTTACCCACCATGGAACTTCACTTTATAATAAATGAAAATCTAAGAAATTAATAATTGCTAAGATTTAAGTGCAATCCTTATAAAATTCTTTTTATTTTGCAGGTATACAAAAATAGGATATGCTGGGAATACAGAACCACAGTTTATCATCCCTTCCTGTAAGTGTTTCTTTTAAGCCACAAAAAAGATTTAAAGATCTTTTTCTTAAAGTAAAAGATAATTTCTGATACACAGTACTATTTAATCCTTTAAAGATACTATAGTTTGCAAACTTTAAGTGGGACCTCATTTCTGCACCTTTAATAATTCATTTCAGCTCTCTGTTTAGCTCCATTTACCAAATCTTCCAAGTATCTCTTTAAAGATAAGATGAAGGAATTAAGCAAGCTTCTGCTGTAAGGATATTGCTGTTAACAGGATGTGCTTGTAAACTAACTGTTAAGAAGGCATCCCCATCACACACTTACAAAGCTTGTCCTTTGGCTTTTGGATATGATAACTTTTTGCAGGGCCTTGTGCTTGTTGACATCCTGACTAAAGCTCATGCTTTAAAATAAGGACGGAATTTCATCTTTAGAGATGTTGACTTCAGCTGTTTTCTAATATTTTATAACCACCCAGTGTTATTATTCTGTCCTATTTGTCTACTTTAATTGAACATCAACTTTCAGTAGTTTGTCTTTTAGTAGTTTTTTAAAAAAATACTCTCATACTTGGCTTTGTTAGAGCTTTTATTTGTTAGCATGGATTATGTATCTGCTCCTTGGCATATTTTAGTACTTTTGATTTTCAAATGATTCATCTTTTCATGCTATATAGTAACACCTGTGATTTACTTGTCCTAATGTTGAATTGAAACTTTAACTTATTAGATGACAGACCTTTTGGCCTTTGCTTGGAGGTGCTAACTCCTGGACAGTTTAATTTTGGGAGTGTCGGTAGTTTTGCACAGTAGTATTTATGTGACTGTTTGAATATTTTCTGTATTCTTATGAAAATAAAAAAGAAATGGAAAAATAAACTTGTAGAGAGGAATGAAAGCAGTTGATGTTTCAGAATTAGTGAAGTTGAGAACTAGGTAGAAATTACTGCACATCTTTAGTCTCAGTTGGGTATTAATTGGATATGAATAGCTTATTGGTATACTTTCCTAGGAATTGGTTTTATAAGAAATTAGCCTACTACCTAAGTCTAATTCTTTAATACCTAGAAAGGATTTTAGGTGACACTGATGATACAGCTTATTCATGTGAGAATAGTGGCCTTAGTTTGGTGGTACCATTATGTTGTCCTTGTGTTCACTGAAGGACAGGTTTGCTTTTCTTTACTTTTCTTCACATTTATATATCAACTTATTGATTGTTGTTGTTGATGACAAATATTGGCTCTATTGCTGATTTGTATAGAAGTACTTTTGTAGACTAGTACTTGACTTTAGTTATTCAGGGGTTGGCAAAAATAGGTTTACAGTTGTATGTGAACACAGCTTATTCTATTATTATTTTTTGTATTACAACTATAAACCAAGTTTTGCCCACCCTGAATTTGAGTTTAGTGGTGTCAGACCATTGTATATGCTTGTATTAGTTTCCTAAGGCTGCTGTAACAAAGTACCAAAAATTGGGTGGCTTAAAACAAGAGACTTAAGTTCTGGAGGTTAGAAGTCCAAAACCAAGTTGCCAAGAGGGCTGTGATCTTCCTGGCAGGTTTAGGGGACAAACCTTGCCTCTTCTAGTTGCTGGTGTTTGCTGATAATCCTGGACATTCCTCGGCTTGTATATACAATCACTTGGCTGTCTCCTCCCTGTGTGTCTCCATATTGCCTTTCTTCTGTGTGGCTTTCTGTGTCCAAATTTCCTCTTTTTATAAGGATACTAGTCATTGGAATAGCCCCCCCCCCCCACCTTATTTTAACTGGCAAGACCCTACTTCCAGATAAGGTCACATTCTGTGGTTAGGGTTTCAACATTATTTTGCAAGACACAATTCAACCTATTTCTGGTTTTGCAGTCTCTTAATATGTAATCTTTTATAAGGCATTATGTTGTGATTAAATCATTATTTTAGGAGATTACTGATATGTCACTTTCATCTTTATAAAATTTGGTTTTGCTTATGTTCTCAAGTGGCTATATTTAGTGTTTATTGGAGACCTTTAAAATCTTGATCTTTTGAACCATAGGCTCTCATCATCATTGTATCCATTCTCTATTTCGTCTCTGTCAAAATATTTTAGTTTTTATTGTCTTTATTTTTCCAGTGTACATTTGATGTTATTTTGTGTTAGTTTCAGTTGTATAGCATAGTGGTTAGATAATCATATACTTTACAAAGTGTTCCTGGATATTTTCAGTTACCCAACTAGTAGTTTTCATTGTCTTATTATGAAAAGTTGCAGCATGTTAAAAATTTATTTGCTCTTCTGAAAGGAAGTTTTTGATTTTGGAGTTTTTTTCACCCAACTTGTATTTTATACTGTAAGTACAGAGTTTATAATCAGCAGATATAGTCATGCTACTGATGAGCATAAATATTTGACCTGGAAAGGCTGTAGATATGGTTCAAATATATTTTTATATATCTTTGTTTTCCAGGAAATTTATAGTGATTTATCTGGATGTCTATCGACATTATAAATGAACTAGAGGTCCATCTGGTGCATGGATTCGTGCGCTGGTGGGGTCCCTCGGTCTGGCTTATGCCCTCTTGTAATTTAGGACCCGTTGGAGGATGTTGGAGGCCCCGTGCACGAATTCGTGCACTGGGCCTCTAGTATACATTGTAAGATCTTTGGTTAATCTTTTCCTGCCTTTCCCCTTCCCCCTTTTCCCCTGAGATTCATCAGTCTGTTCCATGTTTCCATGCCTTTGCATTGAGTGTCTGCCCCCTGGTGGTCAGTGCACGTTATAGCTACCAGTCGAATGGTTGAACTGTTGCTAGAGGTTTCTAAAATTTAGGAATAGAATGTGGATTTAGAATTTCTTCCGTATTTTTTGCCCACTTCATTAAGTATATAACTGTTATTAAATGAAAGTATAACAGTTTAATGCCAGATTAACTTAAGTGTATGCATTTTTTATTTTTTACATTATAGATATTACATATAGGTATTATGTATAGTTAATTATAATAATAATGAAGAACTACTTAACTTGGAGGATTTATAAACATAACTTAAGAAATATGTAATAAGTTTTATGTATAGAACTGTATGCTGAATTTCTGAAGTTTTTTAAGGGGATAATTATAGGTTTTACCTAAATTATTTCAAAAAAATTTTATTGTATATGATTAAAGTTTAACAGAACCTTATGTCAGTGTTATATTGAAATTAGTAATTTATTATAGTACAAATAGAATAGAAATAGGAATGCTTTTATTTACTTTAACAATATATTTTTATTGATTTCAGAAAGGAAGGTGGAGAGAGAGATAGAAACATCAGTGATGAGAGAGAATCATTGATCAGCTGCCTTCTGCACATCCCCCATTGGGAATTGAGCCCACAACCTGGGTATGTCCCCTGACCTATGACCTACTGGTTTATAGGTCCACACTCAACCACTGAGCCATGCTGCCTGGGCGTGAAGAAAGCTTTAAGGAAAAAAAAAAAATTCCCTTTGTAATTTTTGTATTATCATTAGTTAGTGTTTTTAAATTTTTCTTTCTGATGGTCCATCAAAGTAAATCTTAACATAGTATTAAAAAATATAACTGAAACATTTCCAGAACCATGCTGCTGCTTCTTTTTTTTTTTTTTTTTTTTTGCTTTTAACATTTGAGACCTTGTCTTTGTATTGAGATTTCATTGTGTTAAATGAATTTGGTCATTCTTTTTTTTTTCCTTTTATCTCTGTGCTCTACTTTGGCAATTTAAATATGCTAGATCATGTTTTGTTTAATAGTTCTCTATAATGGAAGAAGTACTTTATAAATTTGTTGCACCTAAAAATAATAAAATATTTGACATGTATAAATAACTTTTATTTTAAAGGTATTGCTATTAAGGAGTCAGCAAAAGTGGGTGATCAAGCTCAAAGGAGGGTGTTGAAAGGTGTTGATGACTTAGACTTCTTCATTGGTGATGAAGCAATAGAAAAACCTACATATGCAACAAAGGTATATTTTATGCTTTATAAATTATAAATAACATTTTCTTTCAAAAATTAGTTTATAATGTGCCATTTGGAATTCACTCTGTTATAGGCCTGATAGCTTCAATCTCTTCACAATAGAAATTTCTCCTTCCCTGTGGCCCCTCCCAACTTAGCTTTAACTTTATTTTTTTTCCAAGTGGAAAATTTCAGCCTGCCCAAGTGAGTAGAGTTTACTTTTCCATACTTACTTGATCTCAGAATCATCAATGTGATGGCCTTTCTCATTGCCACATTTAGAGACATTTTCCATAAGTATTCAAACCTATACCATTTTTCTCCTTTTTGAAGCTTATGTCACCTGGAAGTGCTGCTTTCTTTTCCCTTCTTTTTCCCTTTCTTATCCTGCCATTCTTCCCTTCTTATCCTGCCATTCTTCCCTTCTTTTTTATTGAGGTATAATTTGTATGTAGTAAAATAGGTAAGTCTTAATTATATAGTTAAAAAAGTTTTATGACTCCCATCGTAAAAGTTCAGGATATAGAGTAAATCTAGTAACCTAGAGGCTTTTCTTGTGCCTACTCCCATAATCACCACCCCTACCCGTACCAAAAGATAAACACGATTCTGACATTTATGATCTTATTTTTGAACATTGACTTTGCCTCGTTTGCAAATTTCCTTCTTTGTTCCTCATTTTTTTTATTCTCATAATTTATTAATGAACACTACCATATGTAAAAAATTTGGCTAAGTGCTGAGAATACAGTGATAAATAACAAAATGACTTTTCTGGTGAGGTAATTATAATGTGGTGGAAAGGAATATACTGAAGAAGTAATTATAGTTGTTTAGGGAGTTACAAAAAGGAAAGTACCGAATAACTGGGAATGTATATCAGGAGTAGCTAATCTATTTTGTGGACTCAGAAAAATCTTTAAGGAGTAAATCTTTAAGCTGAGGCTTGAATAATAAATAGGTGTTGGGTGAATTGTGTTGGCAAAGAGGAGGTGGAAAGAAGTGAGGAGGCTGACAGGTAGGCCAGGATAAGATTGTTGAAAGTGTTGTTAGGCCATGTTAAAGAATTTAACATTAATGGCTTTAAGTAGTGATTAAAAGCACAAATACTGAAGTATATTGTCTTGGCTGGAATTCTGGCTGTTCAATTTTTATTTTTTCCTTCAGAGAGGAAGGGAGAAATATCAATGCTGAGAATCATTGATTGGCTGCCTCCTGCATGGCGCCTACTGGGGATTGAGCTTGCAAATTGGGCATGTGCCCTTGACTGGAATTGAACCTGGGACCCTTTAGCCTACAGGTTGACACTCTATCCACTGAGCCAAACCAGCTAGAGCTGGCTATGTGACTTTTTATCTTTGTGATATCATTTAGAAACTTAATCTTTCTGAGTTTTTGTTTCTTTATCTGCTAAATGGAGAATAGTATAGGATTGTTGGGAGATTTAAGGAGATGATACATATCAAACAATTGTTATGGTGCTTTGTACGTAATGAATACTCATATATATTGCCTGTTTTTCAAATTTATTTAAAAATATATTTTATTGATTTTTTTTTTTTTTATAGAGAGGAAGGGAGAGGGATAGAGAGTTAGAAACATCAATGGATGAGAGAGAAACATTGATCAGCTGCCTCCTGCAGACCCCCTACTGGGAATGTGCCCTCAACTAAGGTACATGTCCTTCACTAAAATCGAACCGGTGACCCTTCAGTCTGCAGGCTGACGCTCTATCCACTGAGCCAAACTGGTTAGGGCATTGCCTGTATTTTTTGGGGGGACACAGCATCATTCTGTAAAGTCCAGACTATTGTAATTGCTAAGGAAAGGAATATTAGTGAGTTGGACAATAGTTATGGCAGTAGGCATAGAGAGAAACAGAAATTGTGTGTGTGCACACAAACATTTAACTTTCATCATAGGGACTTTCAATCAGGATGGTAGCCGTAGATAAATCTAGTACTTGCTTCCTTCCACAACCTAATCAAAATTACAACCAAACCATAGGACAACCATTATTTAGAACCATCTAAAATCTGGCTGAATGGAAGTCTTACAACTAGGGAGTTAAAGAAGAAGCCACATTGAGACTAGTAAGAGGGGTGGAGATGCTGAATGTGCTGGTCCCATACTCAAATGTGGTGGATATGAATCAGAAGGGATATCTCAGCTGCAGAGATCCTCCTTTAGTAATGAGGGGTCCCAAGCCCACATCAGGCTCTCTGGCCCAGGGTTCCAATGTCAAAAAGAAAAGTCCCCCTAACTTTTGGCTGAAAAAACCAGTGGGATTGAGGCTGAGGGAGATGGTAGACTGCTGGAGTCCCAGGCAGTTCCTTTTAACACATTAAGTGCCATGTCAGTCACCAATGACTGACACTATACTTTCCGTCCAGACCAGTCACTGGTGCTGCCAGAATATCGGTGAAATCGAATATTGTGGGCTAAACGGAAAGGAATACAAAACAAGCTTGGCAGATAACATGTTAAAGGGCTCACACACGGACTTATTCGGACTCACTCCCTCTAAGCTTTATCACTGGGCAACAGTGTGAAAAAGGCATCAGAGACATAGGGGAAGCAACTGAAATGTCTAGCATCAGGGCGAGAGCTGAGGAGGCAGCTTTCTTGCAGACTGAAGTGCTGACAGAGGCCATTGTTGCCTTGAGGAGCTCTCCACCTCCACAGAGCTGGCATGTCTGAGTCTCCATCTGCTTGGCTAACACTGTTCACTTCTCTCCACATTGTGATCCCTTAAGGCCCCACCATTGCTAGTTTCTTAGTATTATCTAAAATCTAGTCAATGCTCAAATTTCTCTGATTATTAATCTGTTTGAATCAAGATTCAAACATTGTGTACTCATTAGATTTGGTTGGTAACTCTCTTCAGTCTTTTTATAGGTTCCTATATGTATGTATCTTGCCTTTTAAAATTTCAACCTTCACTTGATATGCTTATTGATTTTTTTAAAGTGGGGGAAGGAAGCTAGGTAGAAAAAGAGAGGGAGTGGGTGGGCTAGATCAGTGCAAGAGAGAACATTGATTGGTTGCCTTCCATACATGCCTTGATCAGGTATTTATTGATCCCAAAATCTAGGCAAGTGCTTTAACCAGGAATTGAACCCACCAACTTTCGGTATACAGGACGATGTTCCAACCAACTGAGCCACACTGGCCAAGGCTATCTCTTTTTGCCTTTATTTATAGAAAATTTTTGGTTATCTTGTTAAATGATTCATATTCTGGATTCTGATGATTGCATCCTTGTGTCATTTAATGTGATCCTCTACTTTCTATATTTACTTTGGGGGGGGCTGTTGTAAAATGATAGTAGTTAAATCTAAAAGTTTGATTAGATTTTTGTAAAAATAATGTTAGTTTGTTGTTGTTTTCTTTGTCAAGAATAAAAAAGTGGATATTTAAGGAGTAACAGGGAATGAATGGTTAGCAAAATATTGGTGGCAGTACTTTGTACCTAGTAATTGAGGATAATTCTCAGTTCTTGGAAGGTTTCCTTGCTCCTCATTTCTAGAGATTGAGAACATTTAAGGAGAAACATATTTGACTGGGGTGTGATGTAAAGAGGAGAGGATAAGTTTTGTTTTTAACAAGTAGTGTTGTAGGTATCTGGGAGACATCTGATACATTGTTAGACAAATATTTGGTTTTTGGAACTCAGAAAAAAGACATAAATATTTGGAAGGTATCAGTTATCTAGGAAGGGCTGAAATTGCCGAGGGAAGTGTATGCCAAGGAAGACCTGGGACAGCCTGATAAGTGCTCTATTTAGGTTTGAATAGAAGAGGAAATCTTCGCAAAGGAGACTGAGAAAGCATGGTTAGAGGATGGGGTAAACAGGAAAGGGATAAACAGCATGGAATGTTGCTAAGATATCAAGTCACCTGGAGCCCATATATTAATTACTGTTTTTTAGCTACAAGAATGTCATTTGTCACCTTAATAAAAATCATTTTAGGAGTAGTGTGGCTAGATTACAGAAGGATGGATTGTGAATGGTAGGCCAGGAAAAAATGTCAATGTTCATTGAGGTTTGGCTATGATTGGGAGAGAGATCAAGAGACATGTGGGTTTAAGGTAGAAGAGATGTTTAAATGCTATTATGAAAGCGCCATTAGAAAAATAGATTAAAATAACATATAATTCAGGTCTCTGTGAAAGCCAAAAGGGTGAGGTCCAGAGCGCAGATGATCTAATTGATATGTGGAAGATTCTCTTATGTTATTAAAAAGTGAAAGAGAAAAAAGGAATACATATGGAGTCATTTTTATAGATTTGATGAAGGGATTCCTGACTGTTGGTGTCTGCTGTCTCTGTCTCTGTGAAATACATGGCATTATCATCTCTGCTTCCCAGGAAATAGTGGGAGATGAAATCTGAATAATGGGGACATTTAAAATCATCATTGTGAAGAGGAAAGATGAATAGAGTAGAAAAACAAATGTTTGCCTGGGAAAGTTAGGTCTATTTGAGAATAGCAAGTATGAATGCTTAGTTTTATCAACCCAGTTACATATGTTTCTTCACTATAACCAGCATTCTGTGTATAGGCAAGTTTAGGATAGGATCATGCTGAGTTGGGCTTTGGTAGATAGAATGACAAAAGGAAATATGAATAGTCAAAGTGATGTGGCATAAAATCTAAGAGTGTGTGTGTGTGTGTGTGTGTGTGTGTGTGTGTGTTGCGGGGAGGGTGATAGGGAATAATTATAATAGCCAGTGGCCTGCTAGTCTAATTGTAATTAAGAGAGATATAGCAAGTTGCTGGCGGATGAATGGTTATGATCAGAGTGGAGTGCCCTTGCATTTCTGGTACTTAGAGATGCTGAGGATACTAAGATCTAAACTAACCAAAATGGGAAAAGAAATCTTTGATGATGTTGAAGTCAGTGAGCTGAGAGACTATAGATCCTTTGCATTGATTCTTTTCCCTTAAACACATTTTCATGTCTTCCAAATTCTTCAAGCAAACATAAACAAAACTTTCTCAGTCTTTATTTGTACCTTCTTTCCTCAGCCTTTTAGCTATTATTTTCCTTTTGAAACCAAATTTCTTGTTTAGTCTCTAATTATTTGATAAACTGTTAACTCTGATTGTGTGTAACAGTCTTTATCCTTCTCGATTTGTCTTTTCTGTTTCTAACATAGACTATTTATTTGTTACTGTTTTATTTTCACTGTTGTTACTGGTTCTTCCTCCATTGCCCATTACTCAGAAGTTTTTATTTTCCAAGTACTGACCTTGATTCTCTTTTGTTTCTTTATTAAATTCTTTGTGTAGGTGATCTCATCCACTCCTCTGTCTGCAACTATCACCTAAAATCTATACTTCCAATTCCTTGGCCTCAATTCCAACTGCCTACTGTCAACTACCCTACTGCCTGGCTCTCAGATAGAATCTACCAAAGCAAAACTTACTATATGTACTCTACCTGTGCTTAGTTCAAGAAAAAGTAAAACACTACTTTTGTGTCTTGATTAATAGTTCATTCCAGTCTGACTTCAAAGCTAAAAATACTGATATCTTTGTGTTTCTTCTCATTCTTATTGTAAAAATCTTAAATCTAGCCCAATATCATTGATACCACAGTTGGCCTTTTATTTTCCCTTGCTTAGTTGTCTTAAATTCTTTTCAGCTTTCTCAGTGCTGCTTCTATAATCTTCCTAAAAACCAAAGCTGTTCTTGTCACTCCCCTTAAAATTTTCTGCTGAAACCCTATTTCTTACAGAATAAAATCTAAATACAAGGAAAATACAGTTTTTGAGAATCTGGTCCTTTTATCTAGAACTGATCTGTCTTTCTACACCCCTCCTCCCGATCCTTTTGTTACACATATTTCTCATTGTTAAATGCAGTGTTCGTCTTTTTACATCTTTTTTCTTTCTATTCTACATGTTCTTCCCTCTCCCTCCTCCAAAAAAATAAAATCAACAAGGTTGCTCCATTAAGACCCAGCTTAGGTATGACCTCATCAGTCATATAGGAGTATTTCTATTTTCCCTCAGGAGCCTAGCTCCTTATCTAGTCCTGGGTACTTTATTTCTTTAAAAACTTACAATAGATTTGTATCTATCTTTTTCACTAAATTGAGCTTCTGGGGGCAGGTTGTTCATGTCCTTAGCATTTGTGCCAATGGTTCACAGTTGCTACACAATAAAATAACGCTTAGACTATTTAAATATGTAAACTTCAATAATGTTATAAAATGAATGATGTAGTACATATTTTTCCTTACTTAAAACGAGGAAATTCATAGTATGATGCCTTAAAAAGTGTGGAGAAGATTAGGGTGAGATGTGGATATTGGGGATTAACTGATAATAGGTTAAATGACTGTAGGAGATTTACTTGTTCTTTCAGTGTAACGTATTGAGTATGTACTATGTGCTTGGCACTATATATTTTTGTTCGTTTCTTTTTCTGAAATATATATTTAAATTTTTTTGCATAAATTTTAATTTGCTTATATAAGGGATTCTTTACATATTTGGAATACTAATCTTTTGTTATATGTGTTGTGGAACTGTATTTTATTGCAGAGATTCACAAATTTTCTCAATGCTTTTGTGTCTCAGTAAGATTGTGTAGAATGATATCTAGACCCAAAGAAATATCGAACAGTTTGCTTATTAAGTAGCTAGGTCTAAGGAACTAAATAGCCCTTTGAAAAAAATAAGACACTTATTTGAAAGGAAAAAAAATTAATTGTTAAATAATTAAAATTCTCTAAGAATATATGTGCCTGTCAGGTACTTCACAACTTCTCACACCTGGAATCAGATTGCACATTGCCTCCTGTATTTCTTATTTTACACCAGAGGCCCAGTAGGTAGCCTGGCCTCTGTCGCTGGCCTCCGCTGCCCTAAGACACTAGCTGAAGCTCCCCTCCCAGGGATGTACCGCAATGCTCCCAGCCTCTCAACTGCTCCACAAGGCTCCTCCCACCCTGCCATGCTCCGCGAAATTCCCCCTGCCCTGCCACTGCTCTGCAAAACTCCCCTCACCCTGCGACTGCTCTGCGAGGCTCCGATGCCCCTCAACTGCTCTGTGAAACTGCTGCTGCCTTGCGAAGCAGCCCGCCACTGCCGCCCAACAGTCCCCAGTCCCGCCCACCCCCCTCCCCTTCTCTCCCCCTCTCTCCCTCATGGGAAGCAGTTCGGGGGCGGTGGTGGGGAGAGGGGGAACGACTTGAGAGGTGCCCCATGTACTTCATGGTGACTGGTTATCTCTTTGGTCGTGATGGCACCTGGCTCTTTATATATTAGGATGAGTTTTGGGGGGAGGTACTAGTTTTTATTATAGCAACTACTGGCAACTCAGCTTCTCAAAGAGGTGATGTTATTGAACATAATATATGTAGTATTACCTAATGTTGAAACTGAATTTCTCTACTAGTAAGATATGCAGTGTTGAACTGATTTTGGGTGTCACTGTATATTCCTGAAAAATTTAAAGTAATTGGTGTTATCTTTGTGAATTTGCTATAGAACCCTGGGGCTCAGTTTTGAAAGCATGTTTCTTTACAAATCTATCTATCTATATATCTATCTATATCTATATATATAGATATATATATATAAATATATATATCTATATATATAGTTTTTCTTTAAATTTATGTGCTTGATTTATTATTGCTGTATACTTACCAACTGTTTTATATATTAAGCACATATCAAATATTTGTGAAAGACTTAATAAATTAAAAGGAAATTGTAGTAAACTATAATTTTCATAGATTTAATTTTAAATTTTTCGCTTATTACAAAATTTTCAGAAATCCAAACTAGTACAATGTTTTTCCATCTAGATTTACAATTATTAACATTTTTACATGCTTGCATTATGTTTTTAATTGAATCACCAGAAAATATATTGTAGAGATAATTTTATTTATATCTTAATAATTATGTATGAATCTCTAAAGAATGATTTACAGTTTGATTATCAGACCTAAGAAATGTTGTCCTTATCTAATATTCACTAATGATCTAGTATTCTCAGGGTTTTTAAATTTTGGTAGGGTTTTTTTTTATGTTAATAATATTTGTATTTTATTTTTTTGTTTTAATAGTGGCCAATTCGCCATGGTATAGTTGAAGATTGGGATTTGATGGAAAAATTTATGGAACAAGTGATTTTTAAATATTTAAGGGCAGAACCTGAAGACCATTATTTTCTTTTGGTAAGTACAAATTGGAGTTTCACTGAGGAAAGTTTTAAAGAAACTCAATGAGAATATTTTTATCACATCTGTATTCGTGCTTTATTTTTTATTCAATTGTCATATGTCTAAAAGACTACTAAAAAGCTCTGTTGTTTTTAAGATTATCCTGTTCTGGAGTTCAAAAGTTTAGACACTTAAATTCTTTTGATGATTAATATGTAATTTTTTTGATAGGAATAGTAAGGTTCAGAAAAAAGTTGGAAATGTGGCACTTCCCTTTTTAATTGTAGTCTGATTGTTATTTGTAATTCTTGGCAACAAAAATACAATATAACTTAATTTTTAAACCTTTTTCTTTTTACCAAAATAGTTGCATGTTCATATTTTTAAAAAAACAAAATGGTATAAGATGGAAAATAAAAAAATAGCACTCTCCTTCCTCACCTCTTCCAACCCTTGATTTTTATTCCCCAGAGACTAAAATTTAAAAATTCATACATGTGGTTGAGGATACCAATAACTTGTTGCTTTTTCTGTGTGTATCCTATTAGATGAATATGCCTTACTATGTATTTCTGTTGATGTTCACCTAGTCCTAGGCTGTTTCCGTTTTTTTACTATTAACAATATTTAGCTACTGGGAACATTCTTATACAGATCTTTTTGGGGACACATGTTTTCATTTCTCTTGTATAAACATTTCGGTACAGAATTGCTATAGGTAGGTGCATAATAGTTTTTATAGGAAACTTTCAGAACGTTTTCAGAACCTTTTATTTAAGATCTTAGTAAGTTGGTTGCTCAACAATCTGCCCAGTATCTGCAATGTTAGTCTTTTTAGTTTTAGCCATTTTAGTGGGTGTGTAAGCTTTCTCATTTTTAATTTGCAATTCCCTGATGACTAATGATATTGAGGACTTTTTTTTAATGTACTTACTAGCTATCTGTATGTATCCTTATGAAGTTTCTGATTATATTTTATGTAGAACTTTGTTTTGGAGTTTGTAAATTTAACTGCTTTGGATTTTTAGTTTGCTTAATTTTGTATGTATTGCTAAATACCTTCATACTGTTGAACCTAGTTCCAAACTCTCAACATCAGGCAGTTTGACTATTAAAATTTTACATATGAAAAACTCTATTCCTGCTTACGTTTTTTAAACTTTATTTAAAGTGCCTTTTAAAATTGAAAGAAATACATTTAATTTGTAATAAGTTCAAGTTTTATCTTTTCTTTTGGTTGTAATTTTTGCTCTGTAAATGTAAGGAATCCCTGGCTTTCCTCAAGCTCAACAAGATAATTCTTTTGTGTTAAGGTTAAAAGTTTTGCCTTTTAGCTTTACATATTTGAGATAACAAAAAGGATTGGATTGTCATATCAGACTGATAAGATCCGTCTTACCCAGTTTTCAACTTTAATGCTTTAAGTGAATTAAGTAATCATGAGACATAAGCAAAACATGAAGTCTGGGGTTGCCAGTGCTGTTCCCTGGGTCGTTTTTTACCTCAGACTTAACCCAGACAGGTTTCTAAGTGATGTATGCAGCACATAACTTAAACTGAAGAGAACTCTGTAAATATTTCCATTTTATAGTTGCTTAGCTGTTATGTTAACTTACATAACATTTTTTTTCAGGAAGCTGTGTTATAAATTTGTAGAATCTTGACTTATCTATCTATATAAAACACTAGTATGCAAATTGACTGAAAGGCAGAGCAACTGGCGAATCGTCAGTCGCGATGATGCTCACTGATCACTAGGGGCCAGATGCTTAACACAGAAGCTTTCCCCAGGCCGCGGACCCAGACCTATGGCAGTGGCGAGGGGTGGGGCTGGCAAGCAGGTGGTTCCAAGCCAGCCAAGGTGGGTGCAAGTGGGGGCCACACGATCACTCCGCCAGTCACCCTGCGGATCAGCCCTGATCACCGGCCAGGCCTAGGGACCCTACCCATTCATGAATTTCGTGTACTGGGACTCTAGTTACTATAATTACAGACAGATCAGGTACATTCTGCTATAAACAGTGCATAGATGATTCTTCCACTAGCAGATACCATTGGAGATCTTTCATTACCATGTTTACAAGGTGATTTGACTGGGTCTTCTTCCTCCTTCCTTCTTTCCCTTTCTCAATGTTTAATTCTTACAAGTGGTGTGACAGGAATTCAGTTTTTTTTTAATGTGAATAACCATATTTTTGCATATATTTAGATCTGTTTGAATTCTCTATTTTTTCTTTGATCCATGTGTCTCTTTACCTCTAAGCTTAATAACTTTTAAATAGTGTTTGAAATAATTTATTTCTCATTTAAAATTGTCTATAAAGTTATCAAAATATTCTAATATTGTCTATTTAAAATGTTATTCAATTTAATAGACTGAACCTCCTTTGAATACTCCAGAAAACAGGGAATATACTGCTGAAATAATGTTTGAGTCCTTCAATGTTCCAGGCTTGTACATTGCTGTGCAGGTAAGCAAGTTCATAAGTTAAGAGAATCTGGATTCTTAAGTTTTAGTCTGGTTTAATTCTTATCTATCTATCTATCTATCTCAAAGCATATCATAGTTCTTTTCTGAATTGATAATTTAGAAATCATATTATAGGAAATTGAGTTTTAGTCAGTAGAAAAGTGTTAAAAGTATGTTGATGGTGTTTTGTTAACTCATGGCTTTTTATAGGACAGAAAAAAGGGAGCTAAAGTTCATTGACTGTTTCTACCATGTCAAGAACTTCATATCTATAATAATAAAAGGGTAATATGCTAATTAGACCAGACGTCTTCCAGGCGTCATTCTGGACTGTGAGTGTACCACCACCACCCCTACCTCTACCCCCCAACGTCCTGTGTGGTTCAGGATTCTGGTTCTGGAGGAGGCCACACACAAATGAAAGAGATAAGACAAGAAAATACTAATTTGAGAATTGGCCAGCCGGAAGCCCAAGTGAGGACTCCGCTTTGCTCTGGCCTTGTGATCCCTTTTATTCAGGTTTTGGAATATATCTAAAGCCCTTAGGCAGGCAATTCCAGTAATAGCTCCATGATGGCCCATTAGCAAGGATTTATATAAGACTAAAAGGTGGAAGTTGCTTTAGCTCCCTTTGTCTCCCCTGGACAGTGAGTGTATGGCTCTGACCCTTGCCAGAGCCTCAAGGCTGATCAGCCTTGAGGACTCCTTGTCCACCTCTTTCTGCTGGTGAAGGCACTGGGCAGCTTCCAGCTCTGGACGTCCTTCCTGACGAAGCGGGACCGGAGGGAAGCAGCCCGGTTCTGGGTGCAGAAGGGAAGTGGGTGCCAGTAGCCAGGGAAAGGAAGGCTTACTCTTGCATGAATTTTCGTGCATCAGGCTTCTAGTATATTATATTCATTTATCCTTATAACATTCGTTGTGTCCTTTTTTTACCGTCTGTTTTGACTGATTTATTGCTAGGTGTATTTGACCACCTTCTCCTTTGTGCCTCTCTGTATCCTATATATCATAAATCCCTGCAATACTTTATCATACTTAATTTGTATCTGTATCTATATGGTACAGCTTCTGTCCCACCCCTCAGGATCAGAACTCACCTCTTATTTTTTAACCCTATAGTAAATGTGATAACGTGGTATATCACAGAAGCTTATTGAGTATAAAAACTATTGTATAGTTCTGGTGGCACAGTGTTTGTAGTGTGAACCTGTGTTATAATTGGAGGTCAGCCTAGACATCTTTCTAGGTCCACTTTTCAGCTATTTATATTGCAAGTAGATTTTAAAAAGCTAGTTTTGTCCTGTTTTAAATTATTAGTCATATCTTATTTGAGGCTTGTATTGTATGAAACAAAGATTTTAAAAAATGAATTAGCTGTGTTAATTTCTCAATTTGTAAACTCCTTTTTAAAAGAATTACACTTTATTGTCTATGCCACAATTTTTCACAGAAAAATGTTACCTCATCAACTTTGTTTTATAATTATATCATAGTATTTGGAAATGTGCAAGGGCTTTTTCTGTGATAAGTCGTTACCTATCCCTAGATGCATATTGCACTTAGAAAATTTGGAGATAATCTTATAAGAGTGATACTTATTTAGAGCCATTTTTGTATTGAATAATCTGGTGATTGGGTGGGTGGTGGTGTGCTTCTCCTACTTTGTTGTTTGTAACAGGCTATCCCATATAAACATAGTTTAAGTCTTGGCAATCTTACACTATACAATTTCACGTTAGTCTTCCACATTTTTGGGGCTTTAGGAGAAAAAAAAGGCTCTCACTAAAATATGGAAAATGTATAAATATGTCCCTGAAAACAAATATAAGCTTGTAAGTTTGTCTTAATAAAATGGAGGATGTGAATAATTTGATTGCATAGTGTAAATTAATTTTGTTTATTTTCTTTCCAGGCAGACTACATTTAAAATTGAATAAAGTACTCCAGTAAAATATATGTAATTTTAACTCTCTGTCTTTGTGTTTCTTTTTTGCCTGTCTTATTTCTTTTTATTCAAGGCCGTTCTTGCCTTAGCTGCATCCTGGACCTCAAGACAAGTAGGGGAACGGACATTGACTGGTACGGTAATAGACAGTGGAGATGGAGTCACACATGTCATTCCTGTGGTAAGAATATTTTAAAATTACATATCTGACAAGTTAAATTATAAGAATTAATACCACTTTTTAAAACTATTTTACTGTGATTTGGCCATTTGGTCAACTATAGTTGTATTTTGCTCAAATTATTGTTAAAATTGTATAAATAAATTCTAAAATGTTTCTTTTGCTATAGGTTTGCACTACTATTAGAAAATAATTAGAAATTTATTAGCAATAGTTTCTAATTCATAATTGGAAAATGATGAATTGGAGTATATGAAATGAAAAAATGTATCTTTTCTTAAACTTGGAATTCTTTTTTCCAGTTTGCTGTGTCTTTGTGTGTATTAACGAGTTGATAATCTCTGTTCTCCTTAACACATTTCAGACTGGTGTGCACATTAACAAAATGACAGTTATTTGTGAGCAATGACTATTAATGACTTTAAAGGAACTACTTTTTTTAATACAAAGCTTAAGATATGATTGGGTTTCATGGTTTGAATTTAGTAAAGCATATTAAGAAAAATGCATCAGATTGGATTATTGTCTGAGATAGCATTTTTTGCCAAGGCCTTTGTGCTTCTGATTTTAATGACAAATTAGCTTTTTTTTTTTTAATGACAAATTAGTAAATTTGACACTCTTTTTTCCTCCCCCTAGGCTGAAGGCTATGTGATTGGCAGCTGTATTAAGCACATTCCCATTGCAGGACGAGATATAACATATTTTATTCAGCAATTGCTGAGAGACCGAGAAGTAGGAATCCCTCCAGAGCAATCATTGGAAACTGCTAAGGCAGTAAAGGTAAAGAGTGATAAGGTGTAATTCAGTTAGAGATTAAAATCAAGTTTATAATATTAACATGAAAAATTCTTAAGAACGGTACTTAAAAAAACATGTTAGACAGTTACAAATTATTAAGTGTGTGTGTGTGTGTGTGTGTGTGTGTGTGTGTGTGTGTTTGTATTCTCTATCTCCTGTAAGAAAATTTTTGGGGATTGATTACCAATTCTTTTTTCCTCACATGTTAACATTTGAGAGGACTATCATACATTTTAATGATTATTTCCTTTTGTAAAATAAATTCGTTCACTTCAGAGTTCTCAAACCTCAATTTCTTCACGGAATTCCTTATTCCGAAAGTTTTCTGTTGCAAAATTATTTTGATTTAGTTGATTGATTTTGGCATAGTTAGCTCAAGTGTTAATGACAAATAGAAAAATATGAAGGCTGTGTAAGTATTCTACTAACTTATATGCTACATACGTCTTCATTATTTCAGTGTTTCATACAAACTATCAAAATACTGAGCATCATTTTTTACATTTATCATTTGTCAACATATCTACAACATCTCATAGAGCTTATCACATATGTTTGGAAATTGTACTTTTCCTAAAACAAGAAGAATAAATTGCTTGTTTCTTTGTTTTTCTAGGAGCGCTTTAGTTATGTCTGCCCAGATTTAGTAAAAGAATTTAACAAGTATGACACAGATGGATCGAAGTGGATTAAACAGTATACTGGAATCAATGCTATCTCAAAGAAAGAATTTTCCATTGATGTTGGTTATGAGAGATTCTTGGGACCTGAAATCTTCTTTCATCCAGAGGTAATTTTTTTTAGATGGAATTGTTTTATAATACTCAGCAAAAAATATCAGTGAAATATAAAATTATTCAAGAGAGTTAATCTCAGGAACTTTTTTTTGTATAGTAAAATGCTATAATTAGTTATATATATATATATATATATATATATATATATATATATATAATTAAAAAGGCCTTTGTCAAAACAGGCTATTTTTTATGTATTTAGAAAAATGAAATTTTTAATATTTGTGGCTTATGTGGGGCCATAGAAAGAGGGGAGTCCTTAAACTTTTTGATGATTTAAATAAAATATGTAACATGACCATTATAAAAAAAACCAATTGACTCACAAAATATTTAATCTCTGTCTCTATGAAATGTTAGTGACATACAGGCTATATTAAATTAATGAAAAATACATGCTTTTAATAATGAAAAGTTCTTATAACTTATAAGAAACAACTTTATTAGTAGAATTACTAAAGTTAAATGCCTACTCTTGCTTACTCATTTAGCAAACCTAAATGGATATAATTGTCATGCTCTCAGTTTAAATATTGGATATTCAAAAATTAATTTGTCTTGCTCTTACTGAGCTTAAAGAATAAGAGAGGTGAATACCTAAATAGGTATAGTTGCTTTAATGGATGCATGCATCAGGTGAGGAAATAGAAGCAAAGAGCATCTAAGTTTGCTTGGGAGAACCAGATAAACTTATTAGAGGAGATAACAGTTGAACTGGGGAATATATATATCTGGCAGAGGAAATAAGCTGGGTAGAGGTCCTAAGATATAAGAGAACTAGATAAACCTAATATAAATAAAAAGCCAGGGGCCATCATGACCGAAACAACTGGACAGACCACTGAACGCAGGCTGTGTGGTACGACAAGGCTGGCAGGGGGTTAGTGAGGGATGATCAAAACAACTGAACAGCAGGTTGTGTGTGGTGATCAGGTTGGCAGGGGAGGCAATGAGGGGCGACCAGGCTGGAGGTGAGGGTGGGGGACTGGGAGGGGGGCACTTAGGGGTTTCCAGGCCGATAGAGGGTGCAGTTTGGGGCAACCAGGCTGTCAGAGGGGCTGTAAGGGGCGACCAGGCCAGTGGGGAACAGCAGTTAGGGGAAACCAGGCCGGGGGGTGGGGGGTGGGGGTGGGGGACAGTTAGGGGCGATCAGGCAGGCAGGCAAGTGAGCACTTAGGAGCCAGTGGTCCAGGATTGTGAGAGGGACCTCCGACTGCTGGTTTAGGCCGGATCCCCAGGACAATCCCCCCCCCCCTTCTCCCATGCATGAATTTCGTGCAATGGGCTTCTAGTAAAAGTATAAAGGGAGTAGTAGGAGATATATCCAGATTGATGTTCATGAGGAACTAATGTGCTATGTAATGGAGTACTGGATTCTATAGTCATGCAGAAGACTTCAGCATGAAAATGACAGATTTATGTGCAGTATTAAAGTCACTCTGGCTGTACTGGGTTGGATAGATTGGAAAGAGGTGTGAATTGTGTTGGAAGCAGGTGAGTTTGTTGCAGTTTTTCAGATGAAAGTTAAATGTTAGTAGATCAATGAGAATGAGAAGGAAGGTGAGAGAACGAATAGAATCAATGTGACTTACTGATGCTTAGATGTGAGAAGAGTAAAAATATGAAGAATCTCTGATGATTCCCAGGTTTGTATTGTAATTAGATGTTATGCCATCCACTCAGATTAGGACAGTGAAGGGAAAGAATAGGTGAGGTGGAAACATGAGATGATTTTATTATGCATCTTTAAAGGATTTCAAAATGAACACTTGGGTTCTAAGGATTTTTAACTGTAGTGTGTTTTCAAGTGAGGATAGATGTGAAGTTATCAGCACATACGGAACAAAGGAAGAGAATGGTCAGGGAAAGGAAGTGGAGTGGGAATAAGGGGAAGAGTGGGGCCCCAGTCAGCACCAGCACTTTATGGACAGACAGAGTAAGAGGACATGCAAAGAATACTGAATAATGCAGAGGGAGCAGCTGAGCCAAAAGATTATGCTCTCAACATTAAAAGAAGTGAAAATTTGAAGAAGTGAGGTTAAATAACTAGTGCCTATTGATACAGTATGGTAATAGAGGAAACCTGAGAAGTTTTTGCATCCAGATTATGGTGTTCTGGGGGAACAATTTTAGGGGAATGGTGTGATAGAGGCAGCTTGATGCCTTGGTGATGGATGAAAGTTGGGAATTCATAGTATGGACCTCCTGGGGTTATGCCTTTTAAAAAGAGAACAATATTAGATACTAGTGCACCAATAGGGGTCCCTTAGCCTTATCTGCAGGATCAAGCCAAAACTAGCTCCGGCATTTCCCGAGGGGTCCCAGATTGTGAGAGGGCACAGGCCAGGCTGAGGGAACCCACTGGTGCCTGATTGGGGGCTGGGCAGGGACATGGGAAATTGGCCATCCAGGAAGGGACTGTGGGAGGGCTCCAGGGCATGTCCAGTCAATCTCGCTCAGTCCTGATCTGCAGGACCCCAGCAGCAAGCTAACTTACCAATTAGAGCATCTGCCTCCTGGTGGTCAGTACACGTCATAGAAAGTGGTTGAGCAACCTAAGCATATTATGGGCATACTAGAGGCCTGATGTATGAAAATTTGTGCAAGAGTAGGCCTTCCTTCCCCTGGCTGCTGGGACTGGCTTCACTCCAGCATCTGGGACCTGGGCTTTCCTCCTCTGGCTGCCAGTAGGCACCTAGAACCTGGGTTGCTTCCCTCTGGTTACTCACAGGCACTGGGGACCCAGTCTGCTGTCGGCACCCAGGATCTGGGTTGGCTTTCCTCGGGCCACCCGCAGGCACCTGGCACCCGGGCTGGCTTTCTTCTGGCCCGGGCTTCATCAGGAGGGATGTCTGGAATGACATCTGAAAGACATCTGATCTAAGTAGCATATTGCCCTTTTATTATTATAGATTACGCTTTGATTGGTAGATTGCACAACTGGACATTTAGCATATTAGGTTTTTATTATATAGGATAGGATGTGTGTTCAGTTCACTGTATTTTTTTGAGAATAGACCTGTTTTATGTATATTAATTGGGTCACTTCCCAAGTGAATTTTAAGTTTCTTCTGTAGTTTTAAATATGTCTGTCATAGTTCCTCTCATTTGAAGGATTTGCTCTGTTTTTTATTTCGATTAGATGAAGGGATAGGCATCTGAACTTGAACAGTTGAAGATAAAATGTACGAAACAGTAGGATATTTACTTTTGAAATGTTAAATTCATTACAAATACAAGAACTGTTTTTAAGAGGAATGGGTTTAGTATTTTGCTTTTTATCTTTTTAAGGAAATTATAATTTTTTAAAAGATTTTTTAAACATATTTTATTGATATTTTACAGAGAGGAAGGGAGAGAGATAGAGAGCTAGAAACGTCAGTGAGAGAGAAACATCGACCAGCTGCCTCCTGCACACCCCCTACCAGGGATGTGCCCGCAACCAACGTACATGCCCTGACCAGAATTGAACCCGGGACCTTTCAGTCCGCAGACCGACGCTCTACCACTGAGCCAAACCGGCTTCGGCGGAAATTATAATTTTTGACAAAACTATTTAGATTGCTATGTTTCATTGGGTGTATTCTCTACATTTTTAAGAGGAGAGGGAAAATATTCTTCCTCTGATAGCCATTTGTGGTAATATGAAGACCTGATCAGGGAGCATTAGGGAGCAAGATGTCCTTCTGCTGAAAGGGAAAGAAAAGGCCTAAAAGTATTCTTAATAGGGACCCTATGTTGAGCCTTCTAGTATTAAAGTATTGAATAACCTTTAACAATGTTAATTTGTTTACTGTGAATTATTTTTTCCTAAATTTATTTACTTGCTTTACTTCATAATATTCTACTTGTCACCTGGGGTTCTATATCACTATGGCCCCTGAGCTTTTTCAAAAAATATATTTAAATCAGACTTAATTTCTTTCTAAATCAGATTTTTTTTGTGTGTGTATCCAGATTATGGGAAGATTTAAATGTTTTATAAATTTTTCATTCCTGTATATTCTTTTTAAAAATATATATATTTTATTGATATTTTATAGAGAGGAAGGGAGAGAGATAGAGAGCTAGAAACGTCGATGAGAGAAAAACATCGACCAGCTGCCTCTTGCACACCCCCTATCAGGGATGTGCCCGCAACCAATGTACATGCCCTTGACCGGAATCGAACCCGGGACCTTTCAGTTCACAGACCGACGCTCTACCACTGAGCCAAACTGGTTTTGGCTCTGTATATTCTTGATTAAAAACTGTGAGAAGGGCACAGAGTTAGAGTACAGGAATGAATGACCCTATTCCTGCATTTCACTTGCTCATAGTATAGCAGATAAACCATCTTAAAGATAGGAAAGTTTTACCTTGTATGTATATTATTGTTTTAGTTAAATACTGGAGAGTATGGTTAACAAAGATCAGTATAGAGAATTTGTAAGTTCTGTATTAACAAATTGATAACATTTTTAAAAATGAATATCATAGCACATATTGTGTGTCATATTGTTAATATTTTCTGTCTGGGTCTTGAGAATTATATATCTTAAGCTGTTGACAGGCTCTCAGGTTATAGAGGTTATTTGGGGTTGTAGGTACATTTGTGTTATAACTTCAGATTCTTTTTTTTATTTTTAAGAGACTGTTTAAGAAGGTAGAGTTGAGATGGAAAGTTATTTGATAGTTTAAATAATTGTAGAATGAAGTTAAAAATAATAACGTTTTTAAAACTTTATTTTTAATTGTGACATTTAAGTCAGTATTGATCTAATCTCTATTATATATCCAACTTTACTTACTTTTCAGTTTGCTAATCCAGACTTTACTCAACCTATCTCAGAAGTTGTAGATGAAGTAATTCAGAATTGTCCTATTGATGTTAGACGTCCCCTCTACAAGGTCAGTATTTACAGATAAATTGTTATTCAAGGTCATACTTTTAAAAGCTTCTTTATTTTCTGTCCATTGTTGAATATTGCATTTAAAGCACCTCTCTTTTATAATTGGATTTTATTGCCATTTCTTATATCTTTAGTTAAAAAAAAAAAAAAAGTCATGCTTGCTTATTTATTTATTTGCTTTTCTCCACTAATATAGAATATTGTCCTCTCCGGAGGGTCAACCATGTTCAGGGACTTTGGACGTCGCTTGCAAAGAGATTTGAAAAGAACTGTGGATGCCAGGCTGAAATTAAGTGAGGAATTGAGTGGCGGTAGATTGAAGGTTGGTTTTTTTCTATAATTGATGGGAGGATTGAGGGTTCCTTGATTATTATAATAGGGATAGGAAATGTCTGCCAACTTTTGCTTTTATTAGGAAAATAAGTGGAACTGTTGGATATTCTAATGGAGAATGTTTAATATTAAACATTCATATCTATATTCTTGACCATTTGATTCCTCTAGGATATTGTCTACATTTCTGGAAAATATTCTTGTAGCTGTGAAAGAGATCCTTGTTAAATGTAGAAAATCGACACAAAACATAATTCAGAAGATACGTTGCTAGATAAAACAACTGGAAAATTACCAAGAATGAGGGATACTACAGTCAGTCAAAATTACAGTAAAATACAACACTCTAGAGTTTGCTGCCTTTTGAGAAATTACATGACAGCTGACTGTTTTCAGCCCCTACATTTTGATTGTTTTAATCCTACCCCTTGAAGTTCAGTTAAAAAGTATGTTAAGAGTTCACTGATTTTCAACCTTTTTCATTTCATGGCACACATAAACTAATTACTATAATTCTGCGGGCCCCTGCACAAAAATATTTTTTGCTGATCTGACCAAAAAATTGTTATAATTTTGATTCATTCACACTGAATGGCTATTGTGTTGATTGTTGTCATTTTTTTATTTGACAATCTAAGAGAAAAGAGGGCAGTGTCTCTGACTAGTCAAGTATTAACATGCTTTAAAAATTATTGTGGCTCACCAGTTGAAAATAGGTGGTTTAGTTTATAGGATTCATTATAGCTACATGAAATGAGAAAATAAATGCCAATTTTTTTAGTATTTCAATAAAGTAAAATTGTTTAACATTTCTAAGTTTCTGGTACATTTCTAAATAAGAAAGGAGGGGTCCCCCCCCCCGGTTTGCTGATCAGTGCTATACTGACATCTAGTGATATTGGGAAAACTTGATACAGGATTCTCCCTCTTTCCCCTTTATTTTACTTGATAGTCATTTTATAGATCTTCATAAATCTTTATATATCTTTATCTAAATCTGGCATTATTCTTTTTTAATCTGTGATTTTTAATGGCAACCAAATAGCTTTTTTGACTAAAGAAACAAAAAATTAATAAGCTGCATCTTTTTATGACTTGTAAGTTTGAAAACTTTTTTTGAAATAATTTCATATTTACCAGAAACATTGCAAAACCTAGTAGGAATTACTATATATTGTTCACATAGATGCCCCAAATATTAGTATTTTATATTTTATATATTTTATTTATATATATATATATATATATATATATATATATTTACACAAAATATATACATATACCTACACATACAAAAAAAATTTTTTTTTTCTGAACTGTTTGGGAATGAGTTGCAAATGGTGGCCTATTACTTCTAAAAGTTTAAAGTGTGTTTCCCCAAAACAGGATATCACAATTTTAAAATCAGGAAATTCATCTGGAATACAATATATTATCTAGTTATAGATCTGATTCAAATTTCATTGGTTCTATTATTATTATTCTTTTTATAGCAAAAGGGAAAAATACATATTTTTTCTGATTTAGGATACAGTCCAGGATTACATGTTCGAATTAGTTGCCATGTCGCTTCAGTCTTGAACAATTACTTAGTCTTTTTTAACCACTAATGTTTTTAAAGAGTGGAGATCATTTGTTTTTGCAACGGTTCTCATTTTGGGATTGTCAGATGTGTCTTCGTGATCAGGTTCAGATTATGCACTTTTGGTAGTAATACTACAGAAGTGATGTTGTGTCCCTTCAGTGCATTTATTGCTGGACAGATGATATGATTTGTCCTGTATGTTAATTTAGAGAACTTAGTTAAAGTTGTGTCTTTCAGGTTTTTCTACTATAAGGTGATTTTTTTTTTAACATGTAATGAGAATCTTATGGGAAGATACTTTCAGACTCTGTAACTAGCCTGATACTCATCAAACTTTTAATTTCCAATTTTAACACCTATATTTCTTTCCTAAGATAATTATTATGGTAGTAGTTGCCAAGTGGTATTTTGCAAATTCCATTATTCCTTTTATGTTTTCTAGTCTCATTTTACTTATGGAAAAGTGTTTCATTCATTCATTCATTCATTCATTCATTCGTTTATTCGTATCTGTAGAAACTGATTTGATTATTATTGTTATTCCATAACTATATCATTAATATCATTGTGATTTTTTAAAAATATTTTTAAAAATATATTTTATTGATATTTTACAGAGAGGAAGGGAGAGATAGAGAGCTAGAGACTTTGATGAGAGAGAAACATCAACCAGCTGCCTCTTGCACACCCCCTACTGGGGATGTGCTCAAAACCAATGTACATGCCCTTGACCGGAATTGAACCCGGGACCCTTCAGTTCGCAGACCGACGCTCTACCACTGAGCCAAACCAGTTTTGGCTATCATTGTGATTTAATATCAACATTAATATTATTAATATCATTACTTTTGATGCTCAATTTTTCTCAGATTTGGCCAATGGGAGCCATTCGAAGTAGCTTTTTGGATGTGGTCCCAGTATTTTTCAAGCACTTCCTTCTTTTTCTGGCACAGCAAGATATTCATGCTCATTCTGTACATTTTCTTCTCCAAGCCAGGAATCAGCCCTTTTCTCCTCAGGGCACCCTTGTTCATTTTAGTGGAAAATGCTATTAGGAAATCAAGTGTTGGACATTAGATATATTCGTTGCTACTGGGTGTCAATGCTTCTAAGGCTTCTTGGCAGTTGGAGCTAGTGTGTGTGTGTGTGTATGAACATCTGTATCTAGTTCTCTATGTAAATTATAAACTGAATTCATGCTGATACTGCCAGTTCCAGAATACCAGAGGTTTGCTCTAGCCTCTTACCATATTTGTAATGCCCTCTCGGACAGTGAGAAAACTGGCTTCTGTTATCTATAATATATTTATATTTTTGCTCTATTCTTAGCTATGTTTTATAGTAGCTTCAGAATTGTTGATTCATACCACTGTGAGAAATAGGCCTACTAACTAGAGTTCAATATTTGTGTAGTTTTTAATCTTAAGCCTGAGGGCATAGTCATAATCCTCTGTTTACAAGTTACTTGGAGTAGTTCCTTCCCCAATTTCAGTGTGGTTATGCTTTTTAAAAAATGAGCTTAATGTTTTTCTACTCTTGTTTAGTCCAATGTGCCTCTCACATCTTTTAAAGTTTTATTTATTTTCAAGTATGTGAAACATTATAATTAATGTATATAAATTTAAGACAAATGATCCAAAGAAACTTATTTTAATATATACTGTTGAATCGATCTTACTGTGTTTTGGGTTTTTTTTTTTAGCCAAAACCTATTGATGTACAAGTCATTACACACCACATGCAGCGGTATGCAGTTTGGTTTGGAGGATCGATGCTGGCTTCCACGGTAAGTGAGAAGAAGCTTACTTTTATTTATTTTTTTTAAAGATAGAAGAATCCTTGAATACTTAAAAATTTTAGAAAAATGAGAAATTTTAAAAAAATGTTTTAAAGTTTTAAAATTGGATATGTATGTGCATAGTATTTTTTAAAAGTTCAAGTCATTTGGACTTAATGTCCATATTTTTCTTTGTTTGCTGGACATTTTTTTAGAGTGAGCATTTAGAATTTTTAAATGTATCTGTAGGGAAAATTTTTTGAACGCTGTGGTAATGCAGATATCAGAAGATCATTCTTTTCTCTGAGCAAATATTTAAAAAGCATTGAGTTAAGAGTAATGTTTTACTGGATAGGGTGTACCCTGGTCTAAATTAAGTAAAGGGAATTCTGAGAGCCCTCTTCCCAAACCAAAACATCTTAAAGCCTCTTAGAAAGGTACTTTAACATCATTAGCCTATTAAATATGGGTATTTTATCTTATAGTGCACAGAGTATTAAATAAAATTAAGGTGCTTTTATCTGAATTACTAAAAACTATACATCCTTGGATTTAAAACTATTTAACAATAAGAGGTAAAAGTATTTTCTTTCTTAATTTTAGTTGTTTTCACTTGTGCCATATAGCTACTGGTAGTTGAGTTTGTAGCTTTGCTCTTTGAGAAATGAGATAACAGAGAGAGTATTGAATATCTGTCTATACCAGACCTTGAATGAGGAAAGCAAACTGACTACAAGTTTTTGTAGCGTCACAAGTGATTTGTTGGTACTTCAGATTAATGTTGCTTCTGTAGATTATTGATTCAATATACAGTTTGGGAAAGTCTCAATAGAATAGTCTTGGCGTTTGAGAATCAATTTTCCATTCCTTAAAATTTCAAAATCTAAGACAAATAGGTGTTGAGGAGGAGCTTGGTGGGCATAAATGATATGCTACTTTTCAGTTCTGAGTTAGACGCATGGGTGATGTTAAGTCATGGTTGCTGGAATTTCTAAGCTTTGTTTAAGTACTGTGGAGGGACTACTAATAAACATTTTAGACTTATCAAATCTATTTTAAAGCATATTGAAAAGTGGTAGATTTTTTATCTTTATGAAAATACTTGTTTTTATTTTCAGCCTGAGTTCTACCAAGTATGCCACACCAAAAAGGATTATGAAGAAATTGGACCTAGCATTTGTCGCCACAATCCAGTGTTTGGAGTCATGTCGTAAAATTGGCTTCATAGTTATTGGGGTTAGGGAGGTGGGAAAGAAATCATCTTTCTGATACATGTTTTGTCTGGATGGCTGGTTTTGAAGTTTTAAACCTGACTTGAAATAATAAGACCAAACATAATTATACAGGAATATTTTAATAAATATATCAACATGCGAATGTAGAGGAGCGCCAAAATGATTGTTTTTCTTTAGGTTGAATATTTGAATCTTATGTGTAACAAAAAGAAGTGGGTTTTAGTTCTTTCTGTGTCCTGATATTTTGTATATTATTGAATTATCCAAGATTTGATGGGATTTATCAGTATGTAGATAGCTCTATAATGCTTGAATTGTGCACTTCTAAGTGTGCAATGCAAGAGCTTGTTTATATTTCATACTTTTTATACTTTGAGGAAAAAAGTCAAAGAAAAACTAGTATTTGAGTACAAAAAAAAGTGACCAAGTAAAGGATAAATTCAAAAAATAGCCTCATGAAACTTGATGTACACACGTGCTCGTGGGATTCCAGTTATTATGAATTGCTGTCATCCCCCTGTGCTGCCCCAATGGTTTTCTTTGCAAGTGCTTTTGGAACTAAGAAGCTAGTATCTTGGATTAACTGATGCCTGCTAGTGCTTTCTGATTATTCGCATTCTGTTTGTTGCTTTAAAGGAAAAGTAAAGACAAGACTGTTGGACCAGTATTGCAGTTCTGTAGTGTCATTTCTTATAAAAAATGAATTACCAAAATTCATATATTTAAAGCCTAACACCATTCTAATAAAGGCACAGATTTCTTTTTAATACTTGTTTCAAGCTCTTTAATCTTTATGTTAACTAATCTATTTTCTTCAAATCTCTGCAGTAGTTCTTTAAAATCAAACAGTTGGTTAGCAAGCTGACTTTTTTATGTGCTCTAAACAAATAATTGTGAACTTTTAATATGTTGAGTGCTTTCATTTTGATAACTGGATCTCCATTTGATATTTCATTTGTATAACTCATTTGCAGTCTGAAAATTTTTTTAGTGCCAGTCCCTGACATATCATGAAAAGTTAATTTTCTTTGCATTTAAAAATCTCTGGATCATGAAGAAAACGTGATGAAAATAAATTAAAACTGAATTACCTTTTCTAATGTTTTTTTTTTTTTAAAGAAGCATTGTCATTCTATTTTGTGCTTTTGTATTTTATGCTATTTCTGTTTGTTGGAATAGTGGGATTCATTGAAATACATTCTCTATAATGTATATGGTAGAAAATTTCTTGTGAACTTCAAATTTTATCCGGTTATTTATAGAAGACAGAGATGGGAGATTTTACAGGCTTCTAGAACTTCGGCAGTATTACAGTGAGCACCTGAACTTCATTCGCCATGAAAATAACACATGATTAGTATATCTCTACCCAAAAGTTAAAGAACAGAGTGTTTTTGTTGTTTATTTTTAGTGTAAAGATAGGATCGGGGAGTAAACTTTATTTTTTATTTAGAATGAATCTGGATATTTAAAATCATATTATTAATTTATATGAATATTAATTCTTTGAATGTGGAATAAAGAACAAACTATGTCCTATAGTAGTAGTAGTGTCAGTATCAAATATCTTTTTTTACTTGAAAAATATTTCATAAACATTGTTAAAAAATCTAAATAGTGAAAGTAGGTTTCTTTCCCATCCTAGTCTTTGTCACTTCTTTTTATTTATTAAAAAATTGTTAATGTTGACATTATTGCAGGTTTTCCCCTACCTACCCCTCCCCCCCCTTTACCTACCTCCATCCACCTCCACTCCCCCCCTTGGCCTTCACCGAACTGTTCTGTCTCATTTTCTCATCATTACATTGTTAGAAATGTGGTGTGTCCTTTTCTGTGCATATTTAAATTAATATAGCTTCCTTATTTTACACAAATAGAAGCTTACTATATATACTGTTGCTAATATCTTTTGATACATACCTAAGCTGATAAACATTACAGATTTCATGCTCCTGGCTCAAAGTATCATTAGCGTTGCCATAAATGTCATTTGCACTTGCACCTTGGATGGTTGAATAGTAAATGAATAAGCTTAGAAGACACATTTACAAAGCTGCAGATTACAATCTCATACATATTGAAATAGGTTCTTAACTTATAAGAAAATATGAAGGTCAAATGTTTTATTTTAAGTTTATGCTTATTTGGGAAAACGAGGACTCTGATAGGCCTTTTGCCTTACAAGTGCTTATAGGGCTGAGCTATTAATATGGTAGAAACAGTGCTCTTATTTCTTTACATTTCTCTTATCATGTATCATTTTTCCATTTTATAGCACCTTTGGTTGTATATGTGTAGAGGTTGGCCAAGCTGAATTCAGGTCTCACACTAATTTGATGTCAAACTGCATGAGCATGGTACATTGGGATTTTATTCTGAATCTATAAGTTGGGATACAACTCCTTCAAGTTTGTTTGGTTTTTTTTAAGCACAAGAAACATATAATTTGGATAAATTCTGAACTTTCTGGACCTTAATTTATATATACATTATTGGTGATAGCTATATTAGCAATGCAACTTTTGTAATTTCTGAAAAAAATTTAACCTAGCTGTTTTATTTTTAATAGAGCTTTGATCAATGGGAAATATTATTGGATGGAAATAAATAGGGGACTGTTATCTAACTTGATACCTACTCTTTAGTAAGCAAGTTTTCACATCTTAATTCTTAATCATTGGTAAATAGCATATACTGCAAGTGATCACCCTCTCTGACCTAGCTTCCTTTCTCATGAGGTAATGCAGCTATCGACTCAGGTCGCCCATACAATTTTTTGGTTTGTTCTCCAGGCTACCTCAACAGATTGAAATAACTGCTCTTACAGTTATTTCTAGAAATTTTTATAAGTAATAACATGAATTATAAGGATAATAGGCTGTTTATGTTCTTTATTCTTTTCTTAGTTTCTGTAGTTCTAGAAAATATCTATACAGTAGTTCCTTGGGTTAAGTCAGATATCCCTTTCTACGGTGCAATGTACGTAAAACGATTTTTGCCGTAAGTAGGAACCCACCTACATAAGCACCTACGTCACTCACGTGGAGCATATAATAACAGCAGTACATAATGAAGTGTAACAGTAAAGACAGTTTAAAAAAAAGAACAATTCCTGACTGTGGTAAATAAATAATAAAAATTATAAAGCACATAAGTACCTAAGTCGAAATGATGAGACTTTTTTTTAAATATAAATAAGTGGGAAATAGTGATGTAACCATGAAACGACACGTCGAGTCCAACGTAACCCGAGGACTGCCTGTATATAGAAAAGGCTAATATGCTAAGTGTCCCTCCCTCCAACTGACTAGTCACTATGCTGTGCACTGACCACCAGCGGGCAGACAATGTACAAGTTGCCAAGCTACAGTGACTTGGCAGTGGCGGTCTTCGGGTGACGCACCCCAAAACCAAAGGAGGGGGCTTGATTCCTTGCGATTCCACCTTCAGCCATGGGTTAGTTGTTGCTGGGGTACTGTCGGCCCTGAATCTGGTTTAGTGCACGTTTGTGTTTGCATTCCACACCCTATATGAAAGCAACTTTGCAGCGTGCCCTCTCGGACTCCTCGGCAGATGTTGGAGAGCCCGGTTGAGCCTGATCCCTGCAGGCAGGCTGAGGGACCCCACCTGCTAGAAGGACCCCGCTCCTCTGCAGACACCGGGGAGGGACCTTGGGAGGTTGGCTTTAGGGTGTGTCCGTCCCTTTTTGCCCAGTCCTGCCCCACTGGCCACCTTCTAATTTCCTTTCAATGTGCATAAATTCATGCACCGGGTCACTAATATTTATATAAATAGAAACTTCCAGGTAGCCCTAAAGATGGTACCAGAATATTTGTAACATTCCTCTAAATACTGGACTAATGTGTCAGTAATAAGGTCCGGTTTATCCTTCGTTAACAGCCCATCTTTGACTCCCGTGACGCCCTGCTCCCTGATCTATTGTGGTCACTTTTATACATTTCATTGAAACTCAGATATTGAGCTAAAGTAGTTTTACACTACAGTCGTGTACAGTATACTACCTATATAGTAGTATCACGTTTTGGGCCTCTAGTCCCAGAGGCATTGATTGTGTGCTATGGTTCGGGCTCTGTCATGAATATGAATGACATCCTGTTCTGAGCTTAGTGGCCAGTGTAATAGTAGTAAAGACACAGTCAGGAGTGAGAAGTATTTTGTCCAGAGTTTGAGAGATCACTAAGCTTAGAATTTCTCTTCATACAGATGATGGTCCTGGTAGTTTTGAGGAGAAAAAATAACTCAGGTAAGGTGAAAGTTCAAGTAACTATGGTTTTAAAATACTTTGTGTACACTTGAAATTCTTAAAATGATAAATGTTGTATATAATTGAATAATTGAAGAAAGTAATTTGTCTTATTTGTTTGGTATTTCTAGTGCCTAACATTTTTTGCCTGGCACATAGCAGTGGTTCAGTGAATGTGTTTGATAGATTAGTGAATAAGTGAGTAAAATCACTTTTCATTTTGAAATTAAAACTTTGAATTACTTGAACATACAACTTTTGTCCCTTTGAAAACATCCAGAAAATAAGCCTGGGTTATTATTACACATTTCTATTCTAGTTTTTGCCTTAAACATCAACTATCTACATAAAACAGTGGGGTTGCCCTAGCCTGTTTGGCACAGTGGTTAGAGCGTCAGGATTAAAGGGTCTCAAGTTTGATTGCAGTCAAGGCCACATACCTTGGTTACAGGCTTGATTCCCAGCCCTGTTTGGGGTGCGGGAGGCATCCAATCCATGTGTTTCTCTCACATTGATGCTTCTGTATCCTCCTCCCTTCCGGCGTCTAAAAATCAATGGGAAAAAAGTATCCCCGGGTGAGTATTAACAAAACAAAACAAAAACCCACTGGGGGGTTATAAAGTGATCATGAATTTTCTGATGCAGTTCTTTAATAGTTTCTTAATTAGGTCATCATTTTGAAATCTCCATAGTGTAAATGTTATGCTCTAAAACAGCATTGTACAATGATGATTGAAATGCCTTTAAATGTTCATAGCATTGAACATCAGCAGCAGAAACATTACTAATTTCCAGTTCTGGATTTTATTTGACAATTTTTATTTTCTCTAGTCTAACTCCCTTTTCAAACCAATTAATTTAGAGATGGCTTAAAATGTTCTCCATTTTCGATGAGCGAGTCACTGGTGCAGTACATTGTCAATCTTAAATTGGAGGTTTAGTAGAGGGTCAATAAAAGAGTTGGAACCATACATCTGATTGAGAGTGCATGGTATTTTTCCCAGGCAAATTGTAATCTGCTTAGAGGTTTGGGCTTTAAGAAAATCTGAGACTTGTTTTTTGGTGCCACAATGCTTAGTTGGTATGTCATAGACATTCACGAGTTGACTGAATTACTCTGTATAGCAGAGTTTCTACTAGAATAGACTTGATTTCTCTTTTCCAATAGCTTGGAAGATGAAGAAAATGTGGTAGATGGAGTGTAGGTGGGGAAGATGTTTTAGGTACCAAAGAAACCGCCTGTGTACCACATAGTCTCTGGGGGAAAGGATGAACATGATGTGATGGTAAGCAAGAGCAGGGGATAAGATGGGAGGATCTCTGCCGCTCACATGTTGACAGGGAAACTTAAAAATTGGTGCAGTTAAGGTTGAAATCACGCACGTGGACATAAGTTGACTGTGGAATGTTCAGAGTCTGGTCTAGTCCTACATTTTACAGATGAGAAAACATTTGAAGGAATTTGGCTGGCGAAGGCCACATAAGTTTCTTTTTTCAAAGTTTGCTTAGCAATATTGCTTAGCCTCTCTGACCCATTTTGTTGGGAGAACCGATATCAACATTATTGTGCTATGCTACTGAGGAGAGAGATAACAGATAACCTCATATATGTCTACCAACCCATGCAGGAGGCCCAGAGTTACCAGGTTGAAGTGCTGAGCTCATAACTAGAGCCTAAACCTCCGCACATCTGTTTAAGACTGAATTAGAAAAAAGGACTCTGATTCAGAATGACAATTGGAACTTGAAACTGTTCTGAGCTCTTTGCACATTTGGGCCATGAATCTCTAAATTGGTACCTTATTTCAGATCTCATTGATGTTTAAAGTTAAACTTACCAGTGACATAACTGGGTTTTTGTGAAACAGAAAGTACCACAACGGATTTTAAAGACTGGGAAAGCATTTTAAGGCTACAAATAAAAGTGAGGTTTCTGATAATGTTATGAAACGTAATTCTTGACATGTGGCAAATGCTCAAAAACTTGTTGAATAAAGTTATCTGGGTCAGAAAAGACATGTAGAAATGGTATTTCTGACTCTACCACTGTTTGCTCCAGTAATTAAAAGAGAATATTTAGGACACAGAGTAAATAGCTAATTTGGCACAAATTAAAATTCTGTTTACATATCCATTTATAGCTGTCTTAAACAGTGGTCGGCAAACTCATTAGTCAACAGAGCCAAATATCAACAGTACAATGATTGAAATTTCTTTTGAGAGCCAAAATCTGACTTCTGTGCCTGGGCCATGAGGTTTCAATCACACTGTACGTGTATGCCCGCACATGGTATTTTGTGGAAGAACCACACATGGCTCCTGAGCCACAGTTTGCCAACCACTGGCCTTAAAAATTCATCCCTTTCAAGTCCATTGAAGTGGTTCAACCCTTATGTGTACATACATATATTTTAATAACCTCAAGATCAAGGGTCTGCTAATGTTCTCACATTGGGTTACATTTGAATTGTGTGTTCTCACATTGGGTTACATTTGAATTGTGTGTCTGTGGATTCACCTGCCACTGGTATATCAAAAAAGAAGTATAGTATTTCATCTTTTCCTATTTCTCTTCACCTTTATAAAACAGGAAGTTACACCTCAACATTAGTCCTTAGGGTACTGGAAGCATGAATGAAATGGTTTTAAGTACTCTTTCCCCCAGAGTAGAAGACTTTTTGTTTAATCATTAGCATTCTAGTATTCTTGAAATTGAAGTAACTACTTGCTTTGACCTATTTCAAAAACACAGGACTTTTTCAGATATTTAGCTCAAGATGGAGTGGCAGATGGTGGGTTTTGAGTTTAGTCTCTCAATCTCTCCACTAGGTGTCTCTCTCCTCTCCCCTCATCTGTAAATGAATATATTTCAATTAGATTTGCTGCTATCAAAAGCAAATTGGATCTGGGTTATAGAAATTACACATTTCATTTTCCCAATTTAAAGGATGTCATTTTCAGTAATAAACCCGTGACTTCAGTAAAAATAAAGGTATTTCTTAGGCTGCAGCAGTAATTCAATGTGGGATTTATTAATACAGTAGTATCAATTTGAATGTTTTATATGCTAAACATTTTCAAGGTGCTAAGGATATAATAGTGAGCAAAAAAGAGGGTTTTAGTTGTTTTTTTTTTTCCATTCTGGAACTTCTAAGGAATAACCAAGTCACGACAAAATATATTAAAATTTCAATGTCAGAACCAAAATTGTTTATATGCTAACATTAAGGAAAGCCAGAAAAGGTAAGGGATTGGGTAACATTCTAAACATTTTTTTTATCCTTAACATTTAGTAATGTTTAGTAAGACTTTATACAAGTTCTCTGTGGTGCTATAGATGATTGAAAAGGTGCAAAGTCAATAAAGAACTGTAAGACTGATCTCCTCAAATTCTGTGGACATGGTAATTGCCTTTAATTCATCAAGCAGAGTTGAGGCACCCATCAACTTATGTCCCACATTTCCCCATTAACATATAGGGTAAATGAAGGTTTCTTACCCAGGAAAGAAGCTCAGAAATTATTTCCACTTTATGACATGCAACATTTCCACTAGAACTCCGTAAGCGGGTGTTTTACTTCGATGTGTGGAATCAGCCAGTTGCTTTTACTACTTTAGCATAGAACTAACCATAGGTGTCCTGACCCTGACATATTTGATATTTAACATGGGAGAGGATTGTGATTTTGATTTTATATTCCACAATGTTTTTAGGATATACTAGCCTCTGTTCTGTATTCTGATAATTATTTTTTAAAAATATTTTTATTTCAGAGAGGAAGAGAGAGAAACATCAGTGCTGAGAGAGAACAATTGATCAGCTGCCTCCTGTACACCCCACACCGGCGACTGAGCTGGCAACCCGGGCATGTGCCCTCACTGGGAACCGAACTTTGACTTCCTGGTTCACAGGTCGATGCTTAACCACTGAGAAACACCGGCTGGGTGGTTGCATGGGTATAGTATTTTAAGTAGTCTTGAGATACCTTGGAGGGAGGGAGCTCTCAAATTACATGAAAACTGGGACCACTACGCTAATGCATGTATCCTGTCCGCCTTGCTCTCAGGAAGGAGCTCCACACATTGAATGGAGAAAGCAATTTGCTGCCCCTGAGATGAGGGCCAGAACCCTGTTACTTATCAACAGGACATGGCGGAACGCTCAGTGAGGGATGTTCTTTAAGAACGGTCTTTGTTTGGCTCAGTGGATGGAGCGTCGGTCTGTGGACTGGGGGGGGGGGGGGGGTGTCCTGGGTTTGATTCCGGTCAGGGGCATGTACATTGGTTGTGGGCACATCTCCAGTATGGGGTGTGTGGGAGGCAGCTGATCAATGTCTCATTGATGTTTCTAGCTCTCTATCCCTCTCCCTCTCTGTAAAAAATCAATAAAATATATATTTTTAAAAGAACGGTCTTCATTTAGTCCTCTAGACTTAGTTTCTGTTTAGTAACTTAAGCATTGATTGATGAATCTTGCCTGCAATTTGGTGCAAAGCAGAACTGTTTTCTCAGATAAGAAGTCTTGTGTTCACCAACTCCTAGTAAGTTTGCCCAGAATTATTGAATATGTAGAGATTCCAGAGACACGTCTTTAGGTCTGTGAACAACAGCTGTCTGTGCTTTCTGTGCTCTGTTTACACCCGCCAGAACAATTTACAAACAACTCTTCCCAGCATGTAAACATTTCTCGATGAGATGAAGTGGGAAGTGTTCCTGTCAGACAAAAGCCCTTTACTTGAGGGGTTCTGCCGGGTTAAGTTTCCACTCCACATGGGTTCATTATGCTCTCTATAACGGGTGTAATTGTTTCATGATGACATATTTGAGCTGAGATGATTGAACATACATTACTTGAGCAATAAAAACGTGGTAAGCTCTGCCTTTTAAAGCAATTAGTACATGCCAGAGGTAGGATAAGACAAAGAAAAGGCTGATTACTGTCACCATTCATAAAAAGCAAAATCTGCAGGACATGGGTTTGAAATTACCATATTGTTCCGAAGCAGGGTTTACACAGAAGTTAATGGGTGCCTGTTGCAGTCCTGTAAAGATAACGTGTTTCCTTCTGCTGAGAAGGAATGTCCTGCTCCCACTGCTGCAAGCCGGGCGTCCTCGGGCGGAAGAGCTCCCAGTCCCCGCGGGACCAGCCCTAATGGTCTTCGTTTTTCCTGGGCCTGAGGCACCATCTTTGCTGAACTTGAAATGTTACCGTGTTTCCCCGAAAATAAGACCTACTTACAGGTTTCCTTCTGAGTGAAATATAAGGCATCCCCCCCGAAAATAAGGCCCCCAGGCTCTGTCTCAGAATGAAAATTAATTTACCGTAAACTGGTCGCTAGAACCGCCCGACTGGAGTCTAGCAACCAGTGACATTATGCAAAGTCCTGATGTCACTGATGTGTGAATGGAGAGAAATCAGTGTGGAAACTTTGTGAAACCTAAACTGCAAGAAGTTGTGACTTGGGTGAAGAATTCATGGGAGAAAATCACTGACAGTTGCATTGCAAATGCACTGCGAGCAGGCTACCTTGACAAGAAGTGCTCATTTAAAGACAGCGCTATTGCTAAACATGAGAGATTTGGTCCACTGATTCTGAAAGAAATGGAGTCACAAGAAATTCACCAGAAAATTCAGGAATTGGATTGTTATGATGATGTTCCAGAAGATGATGACATGATTGTCATGGTTTGTGTTGACAACTACCGTACTACCGTACCGTACCATATACAGGTAATAAATTTCCTTTATTTTCACTTAATAATAAATGTGTACCCCATTCTTCTTCATGGAAAAATAAGACATCCCCTGAAAATAAGACCTAGCGCATCTTTGGGAGCAAAAATTAATATAAGACACTGTCTTATTTTCAGGGAAACAGGGTATTTCTTGGAAATCAAATTCAGTCCAAGAAATATTTTTTAGCATCCACTGTGTAGGAGACTGGGCTAGACCTTGGTGGGAATACAGAGCATGTTGTATTTATAGCCCAGCATGGAGATAGCCCTGAACACTAACCAAAACGCAGGGTGGTGTGTGTTTTGGGTTGTAATGGACGTGAGAAAGTAAAAATTAGCTCAGGCTGAGAAAATATAAATACGCATGCCCTCCATCAGACACAGATAAAGCCAGCTGCAGAGTTCATAGGAAGCCATTTCTCTCCCAAGGACGTGCTGCAGCTGTAACGTGTCAGAACAGCTCCCTCTGAGCGACTACTGGTTCTCACATCCTGAGAAACTGCTCTCTGCGATCATAGACTATCAGAAATTATGCTATTTGAAAGTATATCAGTAGGAATGAAATGGAATCTCCCCCTGTAACATATTTTGCTTTGACACAGAAAAATCTCTTCAATTCCCAAATTCGGTGCAGAGCCTCAGAAAAGGGGTTTGGGACACACATTCCACATGTAACCTTCCTAGTTTCCAAGGACACAGGGCCCTGGGCTCAACTTGCAGTCCCAACCTGAGGCCGGCCCTTCCCGCACGGCCCTGCTTTGCTCCGAGCCTGTTGCAATGCTGATGTATGTAAATGTCACCCTTAACCCTGTAAACCAGAATTAATTTTAGACTCTAAAAAAGAGTTTTAAAAAGCATTTATTTGAGCAAAGAAGGAGCTGCAGCCCGGGAAACACAGATTCAGGTAGCCGCCTAAATTGTGTTCCACCAGTTCAGAGCTAAAGTTCCTGCCCCGGTTCTTAATTAGGTTTGTTTTATGTAAACGAGGCATCCAAATGTGCAGTTCTGATTGGATAGGGCAGATCTCAGTTGGTAGGAAGAGAAAATCAGGTTTCCCTGCAGTGGTTGAACAGCAGGCGCAGTGCAGGAAGCTGAGTTCACTCAGGTTCTTCCCGGTGGACAGAGCACATGAGGAGCCACAGTCCGAAATGGCCACGAGGCTCCTATTATGCATGAAACTTGGGGCCGCAGTTGACCAGGAGAGTCTATCTCAGTAGTTAAGTTCCTTCTCAGAGTTTACATAATGATTCTATCTTGTCACGGCCTGTGGAGAGCGCCTACAGTGTTTGGACAGGTTCAAGCCTCAGACTAATGAGAGGACACAGTCCTCTCATGGCCACATGCAAGTCCCAGCTTGGCGGGCAGAGCCCTCCCAGCACAATGATAGCCAGCAGCTGTGGTGGAAAGCGTGAACCCATGGTCTGACCACGTGGCCCCATGTGCCTGAGTGATGTGGGTTTGATAGAGTTCACGTGCATGTAATTGAGTAGATTCGAAACTCATGAGAACATTGTAACCAAGCCCTTACTCTGCTTCTGGGAATGTGGGCATAAAATAAAGATATGGCCTGTAAGCTGTGCTGTCCATCAGAGAGGACAGCGTCCTACCCAGACCTAACTTTCATTCTCTTGTCTGTCTTTTCTCAATCCTTCACCGCCCCCTCCCGGGTTCACCGAACCTGGCTGAGCTGGCTCAGCACAAGGGTCTACACCCCGCATCTTGTGTCAGTGCCCTTCACAGTGATGGCCAATAGCTTGCATTTGTCAGAGGGTTGGTTGCTCCGGAAGCCTTCAGCTGTGGGGCTAGAACAGAAGGACACTCCAAGTGTGAGGGACAAAGGGATGAAGAACTGATTTTAACTGAGTGTCAGGAACATTCCAAGAAGGCAGTTGCATTAATAATTTATTAGATGTTGCCACTTTTTAACAGTTTATTTAATGTTATAGATGTAAGGCCAAGTGAACTGAATCGATTTTTTTCCCTTCTGACAATTCTGAGTTTATCATTAAATATGTGTGCAATGTATTTACCTAATATATACATTGCACATATGCCTGTATTCCATTTTTTCACTTTTAAGGCTTTTGTGTATAGATTGTTTTCTTTCACCAAGTAATTATCTGGAGTCTGTGCTTAAAATTCCACCTGACTTCCCCCCCCGCCCAAAGTTTTGACCACATAGTAGATGTCCAATAAATACTTTGCACATGGAATCAAAGAAGTTTCACATCTTCTGCTAGGAGGCTGGGAAGTTTCCTTGAGCCTTTACCCAGATTGTGGTATCCTCTCCATCGCAACCCCACCTCAGCCCAATGAAGTACAAATCGCCCTCAGGCAATGAGGCAGTGCGCAATTGAGGCTCTTTATGGCTCCATTTGTCCGCAGTCCCCTAAATGTCAGTGGATAGATGTGTTTGTCATAATGTGCGGTGAGTGCAAATAGGCCCCCATTAGCAGTATCATTAGAGACAAAATAGATGCTCAGGAACTCAAAGAGGCGACAAGCTGTCAGATTCCACTCGGAGGAAATACAGATCGTCATTTGCAGTTGAAAATGGGCAGAAGTAACTGCACAATTCCTCACTGGAACTTGATTTGTTTTTCAAATCTTTGCCTATTTTCTCTTGCTCACCCACCGCTCTGATGGAGGCACATAAGCCATTAATTAAGATATAGCTCCGGGGACCGCTGGAGACATTATCTGAATAGAGTAGCATCAAAAAAGGTCCTCTCAGCGTACGCACTGCCTCCCAGGTGGGCCTGCCCTTCATGCAGAGGGCTGGGGGAGAAGCAGGAATCTCTGGCTCTTACGGACGGGAGGGGACCTGTGTCGGTAACACTTCTCCTCACTGGAAGCTCAGGAGGCAGGTCTTCACACATCCCGCAGAGGTGGGGAGTCAGAGGAAGAAGCACGTATCCAGAGGTGATCTGGTAAAAGCCCACGTTCAGAATGAGCCACCCTCTTCCTCACTGGTCTCCTCATTCAGGCTGGCCAGACGCAGTCTGCAAGCTGTTACCCTCAGGAATTGCAGCATGTTAGCTTAGAGACAGGGGCTTCCCTGTGTCCCTGCACCCACGTTCCTCTGGGCTCACTAACTGGTGTGAGGACCCCGTCACTTTGGGGACGGACACACCTGGAACAGTTTTATTTTCCCCTCAACTAACTGTGTGTGAGGGAACCAGGAGGAAGGGAACCCCAGTCCGTTAACTTCACTGTGAACCACTGCAGTCTCCAGTCACTTCAAAGCTCCTGTCCTGAGCACAGCTCAGGTGGGCGAGGCTGCTCTGGCTGGGTGGGGGTTGGGGGGAATGCCCCAGGCCCCACCTCCTCCCTTGCCCTCCTTCCCTGCTCTGCTCCTGCTCCACGGGGCTGGGAGGCTGGGAAGTTTGCTGTCTTCTCTTCCATGAGCTGTTGCTGCCACCTGGTTCCTAATCCTACAGGTTCGGCAGGGCCCCATGGGATCAGTAGGCCTCGCTGACGAGGCCACGCTCCGCCCTCAGAGGTGAGCCCTGTGTCTTCTGCCTGCAGACCCCAGCTCAGGTTCCTTCGATGTGCAGACATCCCGCTGGAGGATGAGATGCTGTAAGTCCTCAATGTTGGCGATGGGTTCTTGGAAGCTGTGACTTTAAGTGAAACCAATGTTACCGTAGTCCAACTGATGTAAACCAAGAGTTAAATTCCTGTGGCATAATTCTGGTCACAAAAACATCACTAAACTTCTAAATAAAGACCCAAAACACTTATAATATTAAACATTTGAAATAAATGTGAGCTGTATATACATTTAAGAAAGATGAATAAAGGTAAGATATTATCCAGCTGGCTTGTTCTAGTTTAGGGTCACCGTGGCCTATCGTGCCAGCTCCGGGTGCCAGCGGGGACCCACCCTGCTCAGAATGCTGTTCCTTTGTGCCCCTTCCTGTCAACCCTCCTACTGCATGGCAGCCACTCCTGAGTTCTAGCCCTGTTCTAGAATTTCATGTCAATGAAATCCTTTACCTTCTTTCTCCCAGCACTATACCTGTGTGACTCTTCCCCATTGTCGTGTATGTCAATATGTGTTCCTTTTGTTGCTTACTATTACTTTCTTGTTGTCGAAGAGGATTCCACTGGTTTTATTTGTGAGGTCTTCTGGTCTCTCTTCCTCTCTCCTTGAAGCATCCCCTCTCCTCTTGTTGCCCTCAAAGGCATCAGTGTGCAGGGAAGGAAGTCCAAGGTGTGTAGCTGTCTTCATGGAATAGGGGAGGGAAAAGGCAACACAAAAACATGTTCTGGGCTGCAAACATCGCACAGCTCCTCCGCTGCCCGGAGGCGGGATGCCCTGGGACAGAGGGAGGTGGGGCAGGTCACCGCACAGTGGGTCGGCTGGAGTTTGGAGGGAGGTGGCGGTTCAAGCTCTGGCCTAGCGTGCCCAGGCGTTGCACCTGTGCCCTGAGTTTCTTGGAAACGGCTAAAATAGCTTTTGTAACCTTTGGGTTGTCATTGTAACTGTCCTAACTCCCTCTTGTGGATTCCGAGTATAAATTTGCTGTAACACCTGTGGTCTGCACTGCAGTTGGGCCTTTACCATGGGGAAGTGCTGCAACAGTAGTTGCTGGCCAGCTTACTAAAGGCTCATACATTTTTATCTCTGTCTCTGGTGGTCATCTCTTGCGGGTTTCCCTATAACAAACACACCAAGAAATGTTATAATAAGGTAGCCCACCACAGAATAGACCTGGTGGAGGTGGAGGAAGGACGATGCTGCGTGGTTGAGCCTGGGTGGTGACTAAGATGACTGGGGTGAGAATGCATGTTGGTGCCAATGGCAAAAAAGAGGCAGAGACTAAATTTAGGATGGGAAATGATGAGTTCAGTTTGCTACCTGCTGACTTGGAAGATAACAATGGAAATGTCTACTAGGCAGGTGCAGATAGAGTTCTCTGGCTCAAATAGCATCTTCAGAACTGAAGGTGAAGATCCAGCATTCACCCATCATAAAGAGGCACATGCTGACGTCTTGAGAAAGGAAAGTTAAGAGAGAGAAATAAGCCCAGCAAAGGGCTTTGGAGAATGCTCTGCAGATGGAATCAAAGGAAGAAAGAGGAGGTGGTCATGGAATTAGATGAGAATCACAGAGAGAGGTGTCCTGGGGACCAGGACAGCTGAGGACATTAAGGAACTAGCTGGCAGAAATGCCAAAAGATGCGGAGAGTTGACCAAGGTAAAGTCTGAATAAGAGATTATTATATCTCCCAATTGGGAGCTTAATGGTGGCTTTTGAGGGACCAACTTCAGAAGAGAAATGGGAACTGAAGCAGGTAGCAAGGAGCGAGGGGAAAGAGAAGGTGCTGAGACAGATCTGATGGTTGTAAACAGTCTTTTTTCAAGAAATGTGTATTTAAAGGAGTAGAAGAGGGCTCGCTGGTAGGAGAGGGGACGGGAAGGAGGGAGGGCAGGTTAGGTGGGTTTGTTCGCTGGGGAGCATTGAGCACTCCTGGGCTGGGGGAGAGAGTGCTTTCTGACTCAAGTTCCAGAATGGGTAAGAGACGGTGGGATGGAGAGTGGGAGGGGGGTTAGCTATGGAAAAGAGTGATGGGCTGGTCCTCTACAGAAGCAGGAGAGGAGAGGGTGGATGGGACAGTTCTGGGTTGTAGTAGAGTAACTTGGCTTCTCCTCAACATGACATGGCTCCTTAAGACATTTTTTGTTGTTGTTTTTGTTCTACTTTCTCAGAATATATGGAGTTTATAAAATGTCCTCTTTGGTATTTAGGTGGTTGAATTTCAAACCAGCACACGCAGAGAAGGGCTTTCCAGAGAAGGCTAGGTGGTGGAGAGCATGCCCCCGAGAACAGCTGTATCCACTGTACACTGTGTTCTGCTGTGGCCCATGGCAGCAAGCTGTGCGTTAGTAACCAGGGCCATGGGGTGTTAACAAGGAACTCCGGGCACTCGTCCTTTGATCAGATTAATCGGGGGCGGAATTACCCACATTAACAATTGTGATTAGCATTGGCCAAGGAGGTTGGCAAGGCGACCCTGGGAGAGGCCAGACTTGGAACTCAGAAGTGCTTCTTGTTGTGTTCATTTACAGAATTATATCGGCAGCACAGAAGAGGCTCCCAGAAGACTGTATGGACTTCACAATTCAGATCACGATTGTGAGCACACGGTTTGCTCAGGCTAGAATGATGCTGTATCCCGAATGCATGCCCACTGGTGGTTGGGGGAGGCAGTGATATCATCTACTTGACTTCCAGGCTCGGTGTGTTCTGGAGGGTTGAAGTTGCTAGAAATCCAGCTACTTCTTAAAAAGAATGCTATGTTTTTTTAAAAATTCTAGCAAGAATTCTCCATACAGTTAGTGTAACAAGGCCCAGATATACGAATATTGAAACTGATGTAAATATATTTGTTGACCTTCTAGGCAGGGGACTCTGATCTAAGCTGCTCTACTCATTCACATTGCTTTGGTTTCTTTATCAGATGTGACAGAATTTACCACTTATCCCTATAGGGAAAAAAGTCACTTCCCACCTCCCTCCCCACACTTGTGGATCTTAAGTTTTTTTGTCCATTCCTTCTGGTGGCATGGCCAACCCCGGACTCTTGGTGGTGGAACTAGAGGTGTTAACATACAAAAGAATAGACGATGTATCTAGGAAGCTATCTTTCCGGCAGATTACTTGAGGACGCTAAGTTTCTAAATGTTAAGAATCCTGAATTCTATCCATGAGCACTGAGTGGGGATAGTTCAGAAACTGGCGGCTGCCGCCGTGGGACGTGGTCCAGCTTCAGCCTCCTTCTCCTGGACGATCTCCCTCTGCTGGGAGCTGGGCGGGAGGCAGCGCCACGCCCTGGAAGATGTGCTCGGGCTCTGGGAACTTGCACTCCCTGTGACAGATGGTGGCGAATTAAACTGGCAATTGAAAGAGCCAGAGCGTTTCTGGGCCCTCTGCTCCAGGAGTGATTCCAGAGAGGGAGGGGCGGGGAGGGCAGAGCTGGGAAGTGGCGGAAACTCCGCGATGGAGTCAATGTGGTCCATCAGCTGTTCCAGACGTAGGGGCGCTCAGGTCACACACCTGCATTAAAAAAAAAAAAATCTTTATTGCTCATATTATTACAATTGTTTCTCCTTTTACTCCCCCACAGCTCCCTTCCACCTGATTCCCACCCCACCCTCTGCCCTTACCCCCTCCCCCCACCATTGTCCTCATCCATAGGTTATACAATTTTAATCCAATCTCTTTCTGCACCCCCACACCCCTTTCACCCTGATAATTATCAATCCACTCCCTTTCTTTGCCCCTGATTCTATTATATTCACCAGTTTATTCTATTCCTCAGATTTTTAATTCACATGATCTTCTTCCTCTTCTTAAGTAATACCTTTCAGCATTTCATATAATACTGGTTTGGTGGTGGTGAACTCCTTTAACTTTTTCTTATCTGTGAAGCTCTTTATCTGCCCTTCAATTCTGAATGATAACTTTGCTGGATACAGTAATCTTGGTTGTAGGTTCTCGCTATTCATCACTTTGAATATTTCTTGCCACTCCCTTCTGGCCTGCATGGTTTTTGTTGAAAAATCAGCTGATAGTCTTATGGATGCTCCCTTATAGGTAACCAACTGCTTTTCTCTTGCTGCTTGTAAGATCTTTTTTTTGTCTTTTACCCTTGGCATATTGAATATGATGTGTCTCAGAGTATTTTTCTTTGGATTCCTCTTGTTTGGGGTTCTGTAAGCTTCCTGTACTTGTAAGTCTATTTCTTTCACCAGGTGAAGGAAGTTTTCTGATATTATTTCTTCAAATATTTTTTCAGTATTTTGCACTCCCTCTTCTTCTGGCACCCCCATAATTCTGATATTGGTGCGCTTGAAGTTGTCCCAGAGGCTCCTTTCACTATCTTTAACTTTCTGGATTCTCTTTTCTTCTTGCTTCTCCAGAGGAGTGTCTTTGACCTGATTCTTGTGTTCTTCCATTCTGCTGTTGGATCTCTGCATAATGTTTTCCAATTTAGTCAGTAGAGAGCCTCCTTGTCCAAGGTCACCTTTCCAGGTGACCCGCATCCCATGACTGACTCATGTGGTGGAAAGGTCAGGACCTCTTGGCCCTCCACAGGCAGCCCTGGCGGCCAATTACACTCAGAGCTCCCGCGGGGGGCTGCTCTTGGGCTGCATCTGGCTCCATCCCCCTCTGCCCACCCATAGCCTGCCCACTAAACCGCTTCCCTGCGACCCAGGCACAATCCTGGAATCTCTCCCTCTGGCTACGTCACCCGTCATCCCCACCAACACTCTCGGTGGTTCTGAGGGAGTGAGTGTGTCCCTCCCCCATCACCACGCACTCCTCCCCAAACCGAGATGCTCCGAGGGAACCTGCTCCTCAGGGGCAGAGGGAGGCCACCCCCCTTGCTGGAGCCTTCACACAGGCCTGGGGCAGGTTGCTTTATCTCACTGTTGACCGCAGACGCTATGCATTATGCAGAGCATAAAGTCCCTCTGGAATTTGAAGAGAAGCGATTCATTTCCGTGAAATCCTCGGGCCCCTGCAGGCGAGAAGTCTCGACCATCAGGCGACTCAGACCTTCGTCAGGTGTGTGTGCGCGTCTCTAACTGTGAGCACCGCCCCCCTCTCCCTCCCGCCTGCCCCAGCCTGCTTCAGAGGGGCTGTTCCTTCAGACACATGAGACTCACCAAGCCCAAGGACGTGGAGGCCCAGGGTCACCCGCTGCCTCAGCGGGCGGGGCTGCTCTCCTGTGCCCTGGGTCCCCTCCCAGGTTTAGCGTCACCGGGTCGTGCTTTCTGGACACTGGACACCGACCCCAAATCCCAGATCCCGGGGGAGCCGGCATCCGCCCGCTCAGCCCGTGCCACCTCCTGGTCAGGGGCGCTCAGCCTCAGAGGCGTGGCAAGCGGGGAGGGGACCGCCCAGGACGAGGCCAGAGTGTGGCCTGTCCTCAGAGGGCTGGACTCGACAAGAAGACGGCTTCTCGGTGAGACCTCACCAATTCCTCAGGACAGCCCTCAGAGGTAATGTCCAGGATCAGGACTTACACGTGGGGAGAAGCGAACAGACAATGACCAGCTGTGCTCATTGTTTGCAACCTGGGCCGAGGAGGTGGGAACAGAGGAGGCTGCAAGCTGGGTCCGTTAGAGGAAGAAAAACTGCCAGAGTGCGGAGCAGATGTGCGGGGGGCCGGGCTGGGAGCGGAGCCCTCACCGTCTCGCAGTGATGCTTCCCTCGGCCTTCTGCCGGGACAGCGGTCCTCAGACGTTCATCCCAACCACGGGCCTGAGCAGTTTCTCAAACAGCCACCAGATGGTAGCTTCCTACCAGAAATGGGTTCAGGTGGTGGAAATCCAGGCTGTCTCCCAGCCCACAGACAAGTTACCTAGTGAGATGCCCACTTAGGCTACGGAGAAAGGAAAAGAAAGATGAGAATGGATCCTGGGGCGGGGACAGTATTTATTTTTTGTGGGGTGGGGGGCACACCTACAGTGTTTTATTTTCAGGAATATGGAACAGAGCTCGCAGCGTCCTTTCCGTGGTGGGGGAGCCGCTGGCAGATGCGGGAACAGCTGCAGAGGAGGCGGTGTGAGGGCAGGGCGGCAGGGGGAGCCCCGGGCCTGGCTGACAGTCCCGGGGTGCCTCTGGGTCACCCCACTGGTGGCCACATACCTCTGAGTCCGCACAGGGCTGCTCTGGAAGGAAAGCCTTTTCGGGGAGACCTCATTTGCTCAGCAGTTTGGTTCTGAGGCCCAAGACCCGGTCTCCCCAGGTTGTGTAGACCTTGGGGAAGGGAACTAACCTTTACCAGTGGCCATCGTGTCCTGCTTTGCCTGGACTTTGCTACTTTTAACACCGGAAGTAAAGCCAACTCCATGCTTGGCCCCTGGTTGCCCGGAACGTGCACGCTGGGGACACTGCTGGACTCTCTCTCACGCATCCAGTGGCGGGGCTGGGGCAGGGATGATGCTGTCCAGTTAGGAATCATTTTATTGCTGATGATTTCTTACAGAAGCCCTTGTCCCATTTAGCCAGCGAGACATATGTTGGGAAAGGCAAAGCTCTGGAGAAAAGGGGGTCGCTTTGGCTTTTGAGTTTCAGAATGCAGGCCTTCCTCAGTAGACGGGGGGAGTCAGGCGACGTGGCGGGGGGAAGGGGAGCGGTGGGGTGAGAGAGGGGGGCTGGTGGGCTGTGCACGGGGAGGCCACTGCCCCCACCACCCTGGCCCAGCTCCCTGGGGAGGGGCGGCTGTGGGCTCTCGGGTGAGGGGCCTGCCCTCTTGGCTGGGAGAGCCAGGGAAGGGTGTGGAGGTCAGAGAGGAGAGGGGAGGGGAGGGGAGGGGAGGGGAGGGGAGGGGAGGGGAGGGGAGGGGAGGAGAGGGGAGGGCTGGTCCCTTGCCCCAGAGCAGAGGGAGAGAGGTTTGGGTGCGCCAGGAGCACAGAACGAGCCTCTGAAATGGACCAGGTTACCGTGTCCCTTCCAAATTCACGTCCACCTGGGACCTCAGGGTGTGGCCCGACGTGGAAACAGGGTCTCTGCACAACCAGGCCAAGATGCGGTCACCCTGGATGAGGGGCGTGCGCCAACGGGCTAGTGTCCTCACGGGCAGAGGCTGTTGGGACACAGCTGCCCGCACAGAGCGAAGCCGGCCGCGTGCGGAGGGAGGCAGACCGGGTGATGCAGCCACACACTGGGGGTGCCGAGGATGGTCAGCCGCCCCGAGCCAGGAAGAGGCAAGGCTGTCTTCCCCGGAGCCCTCAGAGGGAGCCTGGCCTGCGGACACCTTGCTTTCTGCCCCAGCTTACACTTCTATGACTTCAAGGCGCCCAGTTTTGGTGCTTTGTCCCAGCTGCCCTGGCACGCTAACCGGGCGGCGGGAAGGGTGGTGCGGGCGCAGGTGCGGCCCGAGGAGCAGGCGGGGCCCCTGCAGCTGGGCACAGGGGGGCGCTGGCTCGGGCTTTGGGGGGGTCCGGGGCCAGGAGTGGAGCTCCGACATCGGGAAGAACTCGGCTACTCAGACACCGAGGAAGGGAGGAGCATTCATTTCAGGAGTTCTCTTTTTCTTCTTTACTGTTTGTGTTCCTTGGTTAAAATTTAATACTGATCACACACCCATTCTCTTCTTTAATCCTCCGACGACTAAGGACCGTTGCCCACGGCTGACGGTCCAGGCGCCAGGCCGGCCAGCGGGGGGTGTGCGGGTCCGGCCCCTCGGCGCTGGCCCAGCGCTGCCCGATCAGCACGGCCGCGTTTCCCTGGACGTTCCTGGTGCGGCCACAGCCTGACCTGGGCCCGAACCCCCAGCACACCCCGAGCTTTCTCCTGGGCCCAGACCGGGTGCGTCTTGCCCGCAGGTCCTTCCTCTCCTGTCTCCTGTCACCATCCCAGCTGCTATCCGGGCCCAGCCCCGGAGCCTGTGGAGTTTTCCAAGCAGACGAGCTCTCTCCCTCCCCCCCCTTCCTTTCCTGTTTCTCTGTCCCTGTAACAGGAGCAGGCCCCCCCCCCCCCCCCTCCATGGCAGGGCCACAGGGGCCTGGTTTGTTCCGGAGTCACTGCTAACACCCACTCCTCTGTCCCCAGTGCGCCGGGCAGTGCCTGTGGGTTTGGGGGGCGGCAGCCCGGTGAGGGAGAGCCGGTGTGGGCTCTGGCCGGAGGCACCAGCCCAGCGGACAGAGGCTCTGTGGTCAGGGCCAGGCGCCCTCCGCACTATGGGTGTGACCTGTGACCTTTGGGAGGTGCAGGAAGGGCGGCATCCGGGCCCTGCCAGAGGACCCGGTTCTGCCCTGGGGCGCTCTCCCAGGCCCCCATGCGGACTGCTCTGCTCTCAGATCTCTGTCTGCTCAGGTCTGCAATCCTTTGAACTGGCCACACGCGCCTGGGCTCTGGAATCAGAGATAAGCCGCTGAGGCAGCCTTTCCCGGGAGGGGAAAGCAGGCATTTAAATGTTCACCGAGGGCTAAGCTGCTGATAGCAGAGGCGTTGCGGAGAGAGCAGGTTTCAGCCAGGGCAGGGGCGGGCAGGGAGGGAGAGGGCGCAGGAGCGGGAAGGGGGGGGGGGTGGGCGGCAGAAAGAAGACCGGGGCCTCAGAGGTTCCGTGTAGCTGCTCCCCCACCTTTTTCATGTTGTCATGAGCCCTGCCTGGTTCTGACATTCTCCACTAATGGATATCTGGCTTGTGGTTTCACAAACCTAAAAAGTAATTTTCTAAAATACATTCTGCAACACCAGAGGTTGCCATTATTTATTTGATTAAAAAAGAGCATTAACGATAAACAACCAACCAAAACCCCTAACCACATATAGTCACTGCCATTTCACAAAAAGAAAATATTTTATATATATATATATATATATATATATATATATATATATATAATTGATTTTTTTTTCCAGAGAGGAAAGGAGAGGGATAGTTAGAAACATCGATGAGAGAGAAACATCGATCAGCCGCCTCCTGCACATCCCTCACTGGGGTTGTGTCCACAACCAAGGTACATGCCTTTGACCAGAATCGCACCTGGGACCTCTCAGTCTGCAGGCCGACGCTCTATCCACTGAGCCAAACCGGTTAGGGCAAAAAGGATGTTTTAATGACAAAACGTCATAGGGAAAGACAATCAGAATAAAGGATAAATAGAGGTTTATGTTGGTGGTGGTGGTGGTAGTGGTGGTGGTGGGGTGGGGGGGGGGACGGGGATGACTACTTTGCCCCTTTGCTGAGGGCCTAGAAAAATGTCATCCTGGTACCAACTGGTTTTGAGAATCACTGAATCCACCCTGATTCTGAACTGTTTAGTTCAAGGTGCCATGCTGCCACCTGGTGGTCAAAAGAAGTAGCTGTAGCAGCTAATGGGGTCTTATATATACTACTAGAGGTCCAGTACGTGAAATTTGTGCATGGGGGGGGGGGGGGGGTCCTCTCAACTCAGCCTGCACACTCTCCAATTGGGGACCCCTTATGGGATGTCTGACTGCCATTTTAAGCCCAATGATTTCTCATCAATGATGGCAAATAGTTAAGTCAGTGTAGGCTAAGTTATTTGGTTATAACAAACAGTCCTGATTCTCTAGGGCTTAAAATAACAAAGATTTATTTCTTCCTAATGCTACCTGCTTCCTATGGGTCACTTGGGGTATAAGAAATAACAAAGAAAAATACAGGACCCCCAGCTGAATTCGAATTCCAAGTAATCAGTGGCTTTGTTTTGTATACGTATGTGCAAATGGCCACATCCCCTTTCTTTCTAAGTATTCGGACAGCGAATGCCCCATTAGCCTGAGACCAGAGTGAGGACGTGGAGCACAGCCCCCCGGGGAGTGGCCATGAAATGCAGGCTGTCCAGTTCAAATTTAAATTTCAGACAATTACAGTGATTTTTTTTACTACGCCTTGGCAGCCGGGGTGTGTGTAGTTCTGCTAATTTATGGATACATAACAAACCAACCCCAAACTGAGGGGCTTACAGCAACAGTGGCCATTTTATTATTATCTTTCCTGGTTGGTTCTGGAGGCTGAGTAGAATGAAACATTATAAGAAACCAACCAACATTTTAAGAGAGTCGTATGGGCAAGGAAGCTACCAGACTGGAATGAAAAAGACTGCCCACTTGGTACTTGAAACGACCTTTGCACCCACCCCCCATCCTTTCATAGGTAGGAGGGAGGCTGAGGAGAGCATATTCCATTTGAGATGTAGCTAAGGAAGGTGATGAGAGAAGAAGGAACTTCCAGTGGACAGAGCCAAGGACCACAGAGCACAGTGGGCGGGCGTCTCCCCTGGGGCTGAGTCAGTGGGGCTAACCACCAAGTGCGCCCCACCCTCAGGACAAGCTGCTGCTCACGTCTGCCTGGTGCGGGGTGGGGTGGGTGGGGGGTGGGCCGGGACACTTTACGATGGCTGTGGGTCAGGGCCTGCTGTGTGCTCCTGCGCTTCCATTTCCAAATGGAAGTGTGTATTGTGTCCTTGTCCCTCATCTCATGTGGGGTGTGCTTGTGGGAGCGGGTAGCTTGTTTTCTTACTTCTTAGGCGTCCCCAGCAAGGGAAGCACATCCACACCTGCCACTGAGATGCTCCCGCTGCGGCCACGGCTGCTGCACTTGGAGCTCGGAGCGGCACCTGGAGGGAGTTTGGGCAAAACAGTTCACTGCAGTTGAACATCTGCCCTCCATGTGCCATGAGCTTGTTCCTCAGTCACCTTGTGAGACAGGCTTTGATTTCATTGCACACACAGGCAGAGGGAGTTCAGGCAGAGACAAGACCGGAACTCAGGCCTGTCCACCACACTGGCCCCCATGATTTATAAGCCTCGAGAGACAGACGGATGGGAAGAGTGAGGGTCCGGGAGAGGAAGCAGTGTCATTGCGGAGCTGCGTTACTAACCACCCATTATGGGGCCAGGAAGACTCCGGCCTGGGCCTGCAGGCTCACAGTGCAGACCTATGCTGTGCTGAGCAAGTGTCTTCCGGTTGTTGTTTCAGGGAGGGGGTGGCATCTGTACCATCCCTGCCTGTGTGTTCCCAGGGAATGTGAGCCTTTGGCTGTCTTCCTGTTCAGCTCCTGGTTTGGGGATGGGATTGGGGGGAGGGGAGAGGCTGCATCTTGGCTGATGAATGGTTGGTGGGCCCACGGTGCTAGGTGGGGAGCATGAGCTTTTCTCTGGGGAGAGCGTCCTCCCATGAACCTTCCATCCCCGTGGTCTGTGATAAGTCCCAGAGGTGGTTTCACCTTTGCTTCAGAGCATGGAAACACAGTGAAACGGTAACTTGGTGGGGAGGGGCTGTCTGCAAATCATCAATTACTCATAACCGGTCCAGGCTTGTCCTTATCTCTCAGGCTTCCCAAAGGCAAGGACCCAGGCAGCACCCGTGAGAGCAGGGGGACTGTAGATCGGAGAGTGCGGGGCATGAAACATTTACAGATGGAACAGGGACCTGTGTGACCTGTGTGATGGAACAGGGATAGACAGAAATACAAATGGAGGCAGAAGCTCTAAGTTGAGGTCTCTCTGCATATGAAGTATTTATGAAGCACTTTGTACTTACAAAGTGAATCTCAATCATTTATCACCTAAATTCACACGATCACAGACACATGTAAGTAGTTGTGTTAGGGCTGAAGATCCGAAGGGAGTTGCTGCCATAAGAAGGGGGATGTTTTCGTGCCCCTGGGAACTTTCTCATGCTATTGTGAAGCAATATCAGGAACTTTTGAAGTAAATACCCAAGTCTTGACCCAGACCTTATCATGCAAGCCCATAAGCCCCTCCTATGGCCCCTCGCGAGGCCTGTCGCTCCTGAGGGCAGGAGGCAGGGAAAGGTGCTCCTTCCTGGTGAGTCCCTAATTGCTCTTCATTCTACAACGTAAGGACTTGTCTTGCGTAGCCCTTCCTGTTCCCCGGTGGCCCAATGACATACAGATGCTGGTGATTTTGAACATGTGTATGGTTGAGAAGATGATGCCAATTCAGTTTTCATTCAGAATTCAAGGTGAAAAGCGCTTTGGGTTTCGGCGGTTGAAGCTGCTTGTGAAACCTGGGGCTGATGGGAGCTCTTTCTGAAGTCACCAAGAAGCTTCTAAGAGGCCATTGCTACATCTTATTTCTTTCCCAGCTGTCCAAAGGACCCCATTTACAAAAAGATGTCTTCTACGTAATCTACGCAGTCTCTCCAATGGTCTAAAACAGCCATGGGCAAACTATGGCCCGAGGGCTGGATCTGGCTTGTTTGGCTGTTCTATCCGGCCCGCGGAGCCGAAAGAGCGGAGGGTTCTCTTGCTCTCCCCTCCGCTCCTTCACCAGCAGCCCAAGATGAGTGTGCCAGCATGGTCAGGTTGCTTTTGTTCCGGCCTTCCGGTCCAGTTTAAGAACCCATTGTGGCCCTCGAGTCAAAAAGTTTGCCCACCCCTGGTCTAAAACCTGCTTCACTTTTTAGTTAGAATTGTTGACCAACAGAAATTGTTGCTCCAAAAGAAATTTTACAGGTCATTTGGTCCAACCGCCTCATTTTATGGATGAGGTAACAAAGATTTCAAAAGGGCAAAAGGAAGACTGGAATCCAAGTGTTTCAAGTCTTCCTTCCCCTCTCCATGTAAGAATCCTATGCTGTTTGGTGTTATTCCGTGTGTTCCCACAGCCACAGGAATGCTTTGCACAGGGCTTGCCTGGTGCACCGCCTGTCGGCAGGAACTGGGAATGGCTGTCTGGAGTGCTGCGTGGAGCAGGAGTCGGTCTCATGGGTCTCCTCTGGCTGGCCTTGGTCCAGTTTCTTCCCAACTGTGACATCTACCAAATTTAGGAGACTTGACCACTCGAGCTAAGTGCCTTTTCTCCTCCTGCCTCTGAGCCCTCACCTTATCCGAAACAGCCCACCTTTCTTGTGTATGGCCTTCTTCCAGAAAGTAAACTCCATGAGGCCAGGGACTCTGTTCCCTTGTCTCCTGCAGTGTCCGCTGTGTTATTGGAGTCCTGATGTGTAAAAAACACTCAGAAACATTCGTAGAACTGACAGCCAGCGCTGCGCTTGGTCTGTGCTATCGGCCATGGGCAACGAGGGACACCTATGGCGTCAATGCCTCGCTTTTCTCATCACAGGGTTGGTTGTTATTGCCCAGTCAGTTCTGCAAGTGGAAACTGGTTTACTTTGGGCATTCAGCTTCATTCTGGTGCATTTCCTGATGGCCAGTTTTTGAAACCCTGGAAACAGGAATTCCCCTAAATCACCCAATGAAGAATGTAAACAGAAAAGGGCAAGTTTTCTGCGGTTTGCTTCTTCCCTCAACAGTATAACTGTGCCTTATTTATCACAGCGTGTATACAATAAAACAAAAGTCTTTATGCAATAAATATTTACTGACATTTAAAAAAAAATGTCCTTTTAAAGGGATTTTCTGCTTTCCTGCTAACCTGAAATAGCTGAACCATAGCACACAATTCAGCGCACAGTACGCAGTGCACGTTGGTGTGACTAATTGAGACTCAAGCGGACAAAGCCATGAGCAAAGTTCAGGTAAATATCCAAAGTAAACTGCCCTAAAGTAGGGTGAGCAGCATCCATTACCTTCGCCCTGAGTATTAGCTCTTCTCATCCCTCCTGTCCTGGGGGTCAATATTGGAAATAGGCGAGTGTGAAGCAGCAGAGGCCCGAGAAAAATAAAAGGCCAAAGAGGGAGTTAGTACTTGAATGCACTTACAAGTTCATCTATATTTCTTTTTATCTCTTTTTAAAGAATTGTGGTATATATGGAAGTATTTGTAGCATGTAGAGTGTTTTGGAAATCGGGTCATTTTTAACCCAATTGATACTGTTGTTTCTTGTCAAAAGCAAGGTAATGAGATGCAGTGCCCGGATGAATCTGATTTAATATTTCCCGGGAACCTGGGGGTGGATAACAGCTATACTCTCCTAATTTGATAGTGTCAATATGACCTGACATTTAATTATTTGCATAGCCCCCTTAAAATTAAAATAGCAACAGGCTCTGCGTTTTATTTCCAAGCTTTAATACTCTTTTAAAAATATATATATTTTTTCATAAATTACTTCGCTGTCTGGCAAGCCATCACATCCTTCAGTTCCTGTAAAAAACGGGAACTGGTGCTACGTGGGTGTGAAATGTGAGACGCGGAGGAGAACGCGTGGTTAAACAAGAGCAGACACTGATCAAGTCCATTAATCACAGTGCCTTTTAAATCTCTGCAAGTGTGTTGCTGAAACCGGTTTGGCTCAGTGGATAGAGCGTCGGTCTGCGGACTGAAAGGTCCCAGGTTCGATTCCGGTCAGGTCACAGAGCCTCCGGCCAGGGCCCCCGCGGAAGAGCTCTTGCAGTGGGATTTGTTTCCTGGACATACTTTGGAGTTTATTTGCTGAGAAAAGATGGTTTTGGGCTGCATTGTCTCCTCCTGACTCTTAGAAAATCGCCTCATCAGTATTACAGGAGCTTTCAAATCTTTGCAGGCCAGTGTTTTATGTCTTTTCGTCTTTCAGTCTCCCTGACTTACCCTGATAAGCCACTGGGCATGAAGGGGAGAGTCTGAGCAGCCTCCCAGTCTTCCGGCTCGGGTAGCTGGGTGAGGGCCGGGCCCCGCACCCTGCAGTCCGCAGGGGTGAGCATCACAGAAGGAGCAGCGCTGGAATAGGGTAGGCACGTTAGGGTCTGTGCCTTTGACAGTTTGTGAGACTTGGATACATTTAGGTCTGGGTTTGCAGTTTGGGTCTCTCTGGAACATATTTTAGACTTAAAGGAGATGGGGTAGAAACCATGAATGTGTAAATGGTGGAGGGTGTTTAGGGCATCAGGACAGAGCCCTGGAAGATGTTCACATTTGATCAGAAGAAGAGAATGTTGTAGAATGACTGTATTCCCCAAATTCATATGTTGAAACCCTAGCCTCCAATGTGATGGTATTTGAAGGTGGGGCCTTTGGGAGATAGTGTTGGAGTGGGTCATGAGGGTGGGGCCCTCATGATGGGGTTAGGGGTATCATAGGAAGAGGAAGAGAGAGAAATCTCCTTGCCCTCTCCGCCCCCATTCAACAAGGAAAGGCCATCGAGAGGTGCCGTCTGCAAGCCAGAAAGGGAGCTCTCACCAGGCACTGGATCAGCTGGCACCTTGATCTTGGATTCTAGCCTCTAGAATGGTGAGAAATAAATTTATGCTGTTCTAGCCACCAGTATATTTTATGTTATGGCAGTTGGAGCTCAGACAAGGAGCCCACGGAAAAGAAAGAAAAGACTGACAAGAAGGCTAAAGGGACATGCATGGGATAGTGGCTTCTCGGTGGCTAAGGATCAGACAGATGGAATGGTCAAGAAAGATCCCAACAGGAAGAGTCTATGGCACTCTGTCAGTCTATTCTGGGCTTAAAGCATTGTATCATCATCTATGTACATGATATCTGGCACTTTCAGGGTGATGGTACTTGTGAGCAAAACAGACCATAACCACAGATTTATTTACTCCTTGTCTTTGTAGATTTCCCTACTCTGGACAGTTCGTGTGAATGGAATCATAAAATATGTGGTCTTTTGTGACTGTCTTCTTTCACTGAGCATAACATATTCAAGGTCTGTCCATGTGGCATGTATCAGTACCTCATTCTTTTTTATGGCTAAATAGTACTCCATAGTATGGATATACCACACTTGTTTATCCATTTATCAGTTAATGGACTTTTGGGTTGTTTCCACCTTTGCTTACTATGCTGCTATAAACATTTATGTACAAGCTTTTGGTTTGGAAGTATGTTTTAATCTCTCTTGGATATATATCTAGGAATGGCACCAGTGAGTCATATTGTAGCTCTATATTTGATTGAGGATTGTCAAACTGTTTTCCAAAGTGCCCGTGATTAAAGCAGAATTAGGTAGACAGGGTAAGGGGTGAAAGAAGGAGGAATCACGGAGCTCGGAGCTCGCTGAAACCACAAAATGTTGTGCAGAGAAAAAGGAGAGTAGAAAAACAAGGTGTTTTGAAACAAGGATGTTTTTCTTACAAGTACAAAATAAAATGTTGCAAAAAGACCAGGAACCGATCAGAGAGAGGCACAGAGAGACAAAGAGCGGGCCTTCAGCAGATCCAAGGGGAAGAGCAGCGTGCTTTGGCAACAGCCCAGTTGGTTCCCTCCCCAAGAGGGGAGCCTGTATCTGCTGGCAATAAACTCCTGCCTTGTTTGAATGCCTTTGGTCCACAGATTCGATTCCGTGAGACACAACCCCCAAAAGAATTCCTCCTCGCCAGTTCCAGTATCAACTGCACCATTTTACATCCCCACCAGCTGTGTGTGAAGGTTCTAATTTCTCTCCCTCCTCACCAACCCTTTTGACTCTAGCCATACTAGAGTGTGGAGTGTGAAGAGATATTGCACTGTGGTTTTGATTTGCATTTCTCTGATGACTAATTATATTGAGCATCTTTTCAGGTTCTTACTGGCCATTTGCATATCTTCTTTAAGGAAATGCTTATTCAAATCCTTTGCCCATTTTTTTAAAAAAATATTTTATTGATATTTTACAGAGAGGAAGGGAGAGAGATAGAGAGCCAGAAACGTCGATGAGAGAGAAACATCAACCAGCTGCCCTTGCACACCCCCTACCAGGGGATATGCCCCCCAGAAACGTCGATGAGAGAGAAACATCAACCAGCTGCCTCTTGCACACCCCCTACCGGGGGATATGCCCGCAACCAATGTACATGCCCTTGACCGGAATCAAACCCGGGACCCTTCAGTCCGCAGACCGACGCTCTACCACTGAGCCAAACCGGTTTCGGCTCCTTTGCCCATTTTTAAGTTGGGTTATCTGTCTTTTTATTATGGAATTGTAAGAGCTTCTTATATAGCCTAGAGCCATAGGCCCTAGACATAAGTCTCTTATCAGATATACAATTTGAAAAATATTTCTTCCCATTCTATGGGTTGTCTTTCACTTTCTTGATGATAAACTTTGAAGCCCAAAACATTTTTAATTTTGATCAAGTCCAATTTGTTGCTGTTACTGTTATTGCTTAAGCTTTTGGTGTCATGTTTAAGAATCTTTTGTAAAATCTCAGGTCATAAAGATTTAGCTCTATACTTTATTTAAATAATTTTATATTCTTGGCTCTTACATTTAGTGAAGAGAGGGAGGGAGGGAGAGAGAGAGAGAAAGAGAGAGAGAGAGAAAGAGAGAGAGAGAGAGAGAGAGAGAGAGAGAGAGAGAGAGAGAATATCCAGTGAGAAAGTAGACATAGGGAGTATAGAAACAATACACTCTGAGAAGTTTTGCTGGTGCTGTTTGTGGAATGGGAACTAGGTTAAGACCTTCAGTTCAGCTGACAATAATTAAAGAATGCCCATGTGCCTTCCCAGGTGCTGTCTACAGAAGGTTACTAAATATGAAGTTTCTAGTATATTTTTTGGAAGCTGAGAATTACCCAAGAAAGAGGAAATAATTGATAATAAATTCTTGAGTTGGCTACCTTTAAAGTCTATATAGGCTCTCTTCTCACTTGAGGAGAGAGAAAAAAAGGGAGAAAAGTTTGATAATTATCACTCATACTATTTCTATTCACTAGAGAGAAGGTTCAGGATTTCCAAGATTTTCCTGGATGACTCATAAGCAGGAAAAAACAGTGTTTATTGAGCTTGCCAAAGTTAACAAGTTGTGAACATTTTTAAAGCTAATTATTGTTGTTTTTTAAGCAAACTTTTTGATATGCTAAGAGTTTTAATTGGGGCTATGAAGTTTACAAAGAACACCAGAACAACCCACTGATACGCCGAATATGGGTGGATTGCTATTTACCGATGGATCTTAACTGTGACATATAATCATGCAATGGGGCTACTTTCACAAATTTTCATAAAACTTTTTTTCACAATCGTTGAAATCTTTTGAAAAAATTTAAGAGCAAGAATAAGGAAAGCCCATGTAAATATATAAAAGGAGGGTGGTTAGTTCTCACCGAGAGAATTGGGTCAGTTTCCGAGAGGAAGCGGCATGTGAACAAATTCTGGAAGGCCAGTACGGTTTTGACAGGTCCTTTGGAGAGAAATCATCATGAGCTGAGTCTAACAGGGTGGCTGGAAACAGAGGACAGGTTTTAGGGAGAGCCAGGAATGAACTGCTTCACTGGGCAGTGAACGTGAGGAGAGCCTCAGTGTATGGTCGGTCCGGAGGGGGAGCTGACAGCTGAAGCACAGAGGGTCATGAATGCCAGCGGAGGAGCTGTGCTTTCCACTCTTAGTCTGACCGTGTTTACAACATCTTACCTGCTAGCAGCCAGCAGGGAAGACCTACTGGAAGCAGACTAGAAGGAGACAACTGCCCTGGTTTGTGAAGGAGGTGATGGCGACGTGGACTAGAGCCAGTGCGGAGAGATGTGGGGGAGATGTAGACTCCCCGAGAATGTGAGAAGGAGTTTCTGCAACTTCCAGAGGGAACGAAGTGGTGAGCACAGGTTTGCAGGGCTCGTTGACCCTCCCCCAGATGGAAACAGGGAACGTTGGAGGTAGATTCCATTTTAAGAGCCAACAGTGATACCTATGGGTCTTCTCTATTCCTAAGGCATCACTGCAAATCCTCAAGGGAAATCCACCCCTCCTTTGTTAAAGTTTTCCTTCCTGGGGCATAGCTATTGTTCAAGTGCCATGTACCATCCAATCAATCACTAAGGGGCTTCTCTGAGTTTTGTTGTTGTGGCACTGTTGACTTTGCACCTCCCCTTGCGGGCACCAAGCTGGGCTCCTGAATGCTTTCATGCTGAAGCCTGCCTCATCCAATCACCTCACTCACTTGGGAAAGTCCTGCTCTTTAGTAGGATTAAGCCACGTGGTCATCCAGGCAAACACTCCAGGAGAAACTCTTACACGCTCTCCACGCTGTCTTACATGCTCTAGCTGCCCTACATGCTCAGCCTGACTGATTCTTGGCATTCCCCCCCCCCCCCCCGAGCTCTTCTCTCTGTGAGTCTGTCTTTGGCATCCTCACCCTCCTCGTCACCCATCCTTTGTTCACTCACTGCCTTGTGTTCATGTAGCAAATCTTCCCTGGCACCTGCAGGCCGCTGCTTCACTGTTGAGGCCAGCAGAGAATCCCACACGCATGGCCTTGGTGGGGAAGCCAGGCCAACAGACCAGGAATGGGAAAACTCGATGAAAAATGCAGAGATGAAGGAAACCCAAGGCAGCAGTGTCTGGGACGCGTCCAGAGGAAGTGGCCAGGTAAGAGGTCCAGTCACCTGGGATGAGTTTTTCTCCCTACCCGGTCCCCACACACAGTCACCAACGCATTCTGTTGATTCCCCCGGATAATGACTGCCGGGTCACGTCTTCCCTTTCCATCATCTTCCCTGAAAGGAGCGTTTCCCCTAGACGCCCCGGGAGGCAGCCTCTTACATGAGCGCGGCAGGCCTGGGCACAGCAGCTGGGTGGCCTTGAGCAAGTTATTAAACCCTTCTCGGTCTCAGTCTCTTCGGCTAAAAAATGGGGCCATCAACGCCTTCCCCATGGATGTATGATGAAGAACAAATAAGATAATATTTTAAAAACTGCCCGAGGCCTGGCATTTAAAAGATAATCATTCTAGTCTCTTTCCTGTGCCCGCCATCTCCTCCTTTGTTTAATAGACTCTGCTCACAGCTGCTAATTCATCTTCTCCAAACTTTAATCTCAGCTTTCCCTGCTCAAAAAACTTCAGGTTCCCAGAGTTGGTAGAATAGAGCCTGTATCGGCCAGGAAGGAGGCACACACTCTCGGAGGGGCGTGGAGGGATGGACTGAGCAGAGAGGCTGCCAGGGCACAGGCAGGAGCAGGTCACGCAGGCTACTGAGCGCCCACAGGCTCCCGAGGAGGTGATCCCTGAGCTGAGATCTGAGGGATCAGTCGTTTACTAGGCGAGAAGAGAGGTGGGAGAGGAGGGAGACGGGACCGTTGCAGGTAAAGACCCTTGAGGAGGCAGCAGCTGGTGTGGCTGGAGACAGAACGGGGAGGAGGCGGGTGGCATGAGCTGGGACCAGCAGGAACAGAGCCTGCAGCCTGGTAGGACAAGCATTGGTGGGATCATTTCCATGAGCCAAGGGAGAGCTTAAAGCTATGACTTGTTTACACACCAGTTTCTCTTGTTAGGATGTGCTATTTGGTAAACTTCATAGTAAACACCATAGACACTCAAGAAATTTGACTAAGGGAATTCATACAATTATATTTGCAGAAGTTTAGAAACAGGATTCTGGTGGCTGACCTTTCGGATGGTTTTGGGGAGAGTTGTTGAGGCTTCCCTGCACGTCGCCAGCTGCAGAGGAAGGACTGCTGCTGAGAGGGAGTTGGAGTGGATTTTGCTCTCTGGGTACACGCAGGCGACGCAAACCCCCACATCCCCCAGAGTAAGAAAACTGGAGCTCCCCAGAGACTCAGACAAAGGGGAATTAAGTTGTCTTGAATCTGAGCTGGGGACCTCCAGGGAATTATGCTGGATTGGACTTGAGCCTGAGGACGAGGAAGCTGATGGAGGCTTTGCAGCTGCTTCGGTTTCCATGGAAACGGGCAGATTCTGGGCAAGTTTCCTTCTTGGAGAAAAGGGCAGTGTGGGCTGCTTCCTTTCCACTGGACACCCAGAGAATGTACGGTTCATGAAACAGCTCCATAGGTTCACTCCAGACGTGGGCCATTTTGCCAGTTTCTGACCCTTCACTGCTGTCCTCCCCTCCTGCCGAGCTCTCTGGTACTCCAGTACCAACCAGCGTATCCCGAGGCTCTGCCCAGAGTGAGGGTCCACTTATGTGTCACGTGTCTCCCATGACTGAGCCATGTGTCTGGTTCAACCTCATATCTCAGGGCATAGGATAGCATTTTACACAACTGAATGCTCAACCATTTTTTAGGAACACATTGTAGAGAATGCAAAGAACCAATGATAGCCGAGTTTCCAGGCGGCCCTCATCCTTGGAGCTGAGAGACAAAACTTCATAGCTCAGGCTTCTCAAATGTTAAGGGCGTGCAATTAGCTGGAGAGCTTGTTCTGATTCAGAAAGCTTCAGGTGCAGCCGGCAGTGCTGCTGTTCTGACAAGCCCCCAGGTGATGCTCCCGCTGCTGGTCCTTGGGCCGCCCACAGGGAACGAGGACAGACGTGGAGCAGCTGACGGAACAGCTCACTCTGAGGCCGGGCACAGTCACTCACCACGTTTTGTAAGTCAATAAGCCTGCCCGACTCACCGCCGGGTAAGTGTGCAAGCTCGAGTTGCATAAGGTTCAGCGCAGTTTTGGAATATTCGTTTTATTCACATCCGTGGGACTATAGAGGAATACCAACCATATGTACTGAAAGTCATCTCAACACCAAAAGGATTAATGACAATCCAGTAGCAATTCATAGCATAGCATTCCAAGTGATCTAATAGTTATTTCAGAATCGTTGAATAGTCATGGAATTTTTTTGGTCATAGCTTCATTCACTTGACAAGCATTTTGTGGGACACTCAGCACAATAAAGCCTTTCTCTGGACTGGGAGATGCTCCTCCTATCCGCCCTGGGCTCCCTGTCTAGTGGGATATGTAGAGAGAAAACAAACAATGACAGTGATGATTTGCTGAGTTATCCCTATCAATGCTGTGCAGTGCAAATATGCTGGGAGTCACAAATGGAATTTAAAATTTTCTAAGAGCCACATTAGAAACATAAAATTAACAGGTGTTATTACTTTTGACTGTGCATGTTATTTCACCTAATATGACCAGAGGAGTCTCAAGTCATTATGTAATCAATATAAAAAGTATGAGAAAGATGTTTTACATATCCGATATTAAGTTATAAAAATTAAGTGTGTGTTTTGTCCTCACAGCACTTTTCAAGTTAGACTAGCCACACTTCAAGTGCACATATGACTGATGACCACTGTATGGACAGCGCAAGTCTCTACATTGGGGGACAAACAACCGCACTGGAGTAAACCCCTCAGCATTACATCTTGGTCGATGTGGCTCAGTTGGTTGAGGCATCCTCCCATTCACTGAAGTGTTGTGGCTTGAGGTTTTAGCTCCATCCCTGGTTCAGGCACACCAGATTGATGTTTCTCCCCCACATCTATGTTTCTCTCTCTCTCTCTTTCCCTCTCCCTTCCCCTTTCACTCTTCTTTATGGATGCGATGGCTTGATTTACAGCGGCCATTTTTGGTCAAAAACCATGTTGAGATGTTGGTCAGGGGCTCGTTGATTCCCTGAACAAAGAACAGTGACTGCCCAGCTCTAGATTCCTCATTTTGTGAATAAACAAACCACTGTTGCTTGCAGCTGAAGGCATCCTCAGCGTCACCCTATCTCGCCTTCCGCTCTTCCCCAGGACTCAGTGGCCTGAAAGTGGACTCCAAGTGGCTCCCAGGCTGCCCCAGAGAAACAGAGGCCCCCACGTGACTGCGAGAGGGAGGAAAGGGACCTGAAACACGTTCCATCTACATCCCCACTCATCCTGGCTAATCTCCAGAGAGACAACGCAATCAATTCAAGCTATGAATCTGGCTCTTTCAGAGGACTGAATAAGTGGCTGGAAACAATTCCCCAAGCTGTGTTTTCCATTGAATAATTGAAATTATGCAAGAGCATGGAAATTTTTCAACAAATAAAATATGTCTGAAAATCTATTAAAGATCCTTCTGCAAAAATCATTTGCAAAAGCCCAACTCAGCAATAAAAATAAATTACATTTCCGTTCTTGCTGTTGCCCCTTTGGGAAGGAGCAACACATTACTATCCACTTCGTGGAAAAATGGTTTTGGAATAAATGATTCTCCAGGTTCAAACCACAAGGTTTCGACCATTAGATGATGATTCTACATTGAAAGAGAAATGGGAAAAAATCCCCCAACTTAACATTGCTCAGAGAATGCATCTACTGATTTGTGTCATCCATGGGGTTCTGGGAGTGTGAGTTTTCCACCAGTGACTTTGAGTGACAGACCATTTACTCTGAAATTATGGAACTTGCTAGGGCCATTTGGACCTGCCCTGTGGGGGTCATAGTTCCCTGGAAATCCTTATTCTATTTTCATTTTATCCTGAGAAGAAGAGAAACTTCCTCCAAAGGACAAGCTGGAAAGTTGACCAGGGGGATGTAATTTTTGAACTATGAATTTAAAGTCCTTCTGAGTAATTTCTTTCCAGTACGATGTAGCTTTGCAAAATGGATTCAGAAGTTGCTTGGTGTTTCGGTTCCATTACCCTCCTATACTCTCCATGTTGGTTCAAAGCAGTTTACTAGACATCTCTGTAAATAGAAATCACACGACTTAAAGCCACAGTGCTGTTGTCCCTGTTTCTTCTTTTTCAAGTCATTGCTTTTGGTTGTGGTTTGGTGTGGCCTGGTCTTGCTAATTGCCTTGGGCAGCGAAGGATCTGCATTTTTCTCTCTCAGATGTGCATCAGGTTGCATACCTGGACTGGAATGGATAATCAGGTACTCATCCACGCAAATTCATTCACTGGAAACATGGATTGGGAAAGAGACACCCTCTGTTCACCCTGAGTCCAGACCTCCTTTCTATTGAGAACTATCAGAGCTATGATTCTATTGCTCAGAAGAAGCCATCACTTGTGGACACATATTAAGAAAAAAAATCAATTGCCCCGTCAGTTGCCTGCTGCCCTGGAGGCAGTTCCTGGGGCTGACGTGATGGCCGGTGGTTGAAGTTGAAATACAGGACTTGTGCAATGCCAAAGGCTGTTTCTCCCAAACACAGAGTGAACTTCAACTGCAATGCCTGCCTCATCTTGTAAGCAAGGAAAGTGGACATGGGTTAATCAAGACCAAGGCTCTTGCTGAGAGCGGGAAGAAAGGTGGGAATGGTTGTTCTTTTTCTCCGTGGTGATGGCAAGTTTACCCAATGTTGGAAAGAGTGCCTCGGTAATAGAGTTTTGAGTACTCCCCGTCTCACAGACACTAGACCAAGCACTTTATGTTTTAACTTGTTTAATCCTCAGCACCTGCCAGCCTGTGGCCACCCCCCCCCTCCCCCACACACAGGATGGAGTTACTCTTACCCCCACTTTACAGATGAGGAAACAGATTCTTAGAGAAGTTAGGTAACTTGCTCCGGGGTCACAGGTAGCACACAGAGCAGTGCACCTGCCAAAGCTTCGCTCTTAACCTCTACAGGACTGCTTCGAGGGCGGCCTACTGGCGTCTGCCATGCCCCAGGTGTGTAGAACTGAATTTCTATCCTTTGGTGACCCGAAATTTGCTCTCTAACCCAGGTATGAGCACCTGTTCCTTCTGTTTCTCTCCCTGCCTTGGGCCCCAAACACCCTTTCCTAAACAGTGTCCAGGCCCATTTAACCTGCCACAAAACCAGGTCTCTTGGGGAGTCAGGCTGCTGCTGGGCAGGATAATGGAGCCTGAGGTGTGTCTGCACCCCGAGAGGGTCCCGCTCCGTGACATCCAAGTGCCCATTCCTATCCTGACTTCTGAAATTCCACAATTGGATGCTTACTTTATACATTTAAGGCTTCTTATCTTAAAAACTAATGGTGGATTATCTAGTATGAAGAGAGAAAGGACAAAATATTGTTTTGGTAGATCAAAATTTGAAATCAGAAAATTTCTAAGAAACTTAATTTTGAAATTACTAGAGGCCTGATGCATGAAATTTGTGCAAGAGTAGGCCTTCCTTCCCCCAACTGCCAGCACCCACTTCCCTCTGACACCTGGGACCTGGGCTTCCCTCACAGCCCTGGCTTTATCTGGAAGGAACTCCAGTCTAATTATCATATTATGCCTTTTTAAATAGATACCATATAAAAATTATATCATATATGTAAGCTATATGTAATTGAAAAAACTAACATTTTATTTTGAATTACATATGGCAGTGATGTGGGATGTCAAGATCTTCTTACCGCTTTTAGTGCTCTAGGTCTTAATTTGGGCCTAGTTAAAATACAACTACTCTTGAGATAATATGCTTGTATCAGTTTTTTTTTAATCACCACATAACACACATTTAGTGACTTCAAACAACACCCATGTTTTAGGTTTCTGATGTTGAGCACGGGGGCTTCATTTCTGGGTCTCATTTCCCCTTTGTAATGTGCAGTGTTGACATGGAAGTGTTTTCTCGTGGCTTTATCCTTTAGACATTCTGAAACTTGGACACAAAATCACAAAAGACTCGTTTTTCAGGTGCTTGACATTATTTACCAGGAAGAGTCACAAGAGGAGTGAGAATGGCTCATTAAAATGGAACCCCATTGAACGTGCACTCCTGGAGAGCCCGCAGGCCACCCAGAGTGGGGAGCGCACCTGTCAAAAGCAATTCATGGCTGAGGATAAGGCAGGCAAGGGCAGCCAGACCTGTGCTTCAGAAGTTAATTTACTCAGGCACTCTTACCTCCAGCACCGGGACAGAACCCCGAACCACGCACTGGGCTTTCAGAAATCAAAGTAAAAAGCAAACAGCAACAGGGTTTCTTATTTTTAGAAGCAGAGCAGGCGAGAAAGATTGTTCACCAATACTTTCTGCTTTCCTTCCTTTAGGCAACAATAAAAGTGTGCTTCCCCAGCTTCTGCAGATGAACATTCCATGAATTTTCTCCCTCCCTTCCTCTTTGCCTCCCTCCCTCCCTCCCCCTCCCTTCCTTGCTCTTTCCCTCTCTCCTTCCTTCTTGTCTTCTTTCCATGCAATGTGAATGGAAGCAGTGTAGGTCAGTTCTGGGAGGAGGTGCTGAAGAACATCTCTCTTTGCCTCCTGCAATGATGGTGAAAGTAGACAGCGACACTGGGTGCAGCACCAAGGACAGCTCCCCAGACGGTGCAAGTCATACCTTGCATGACTGAGAAAGAAGCCATTGTTTTTTTTTAAGCTTTTAAGATCTTGGGGTTGTCAGTTACCGAATATAACCTGACTGATAAAGAAACGGACCACAGAATTCTGTAAATGGTAGAGCTTGGTAATCTAGGAAATATCACTTTACTGATAGAGGAAGAAAAAAAAAGCTCTGATAATCCAAAGTCTGGGATGAAGTATTTTGATTTTTCTTTTTCTGCTTCCTCCCAGGCAAGAGAGAGTTGGTGAAGTGTTAAAAAGAGATAGCAGGGATCTGAAAGAGATAAAGAATTTGTCTGGATTGATCGGCCAACTGCTGGACAAGCAGGTTGGCTGAACTTGCAGGCTGGGTATTCTAAGGATGCACCTCTTACAATATTGTCTACAGTCCCTGGCTCATCTCTCTCAGCTCTGATGGGCTGAGAAGAAAAAAAAAGCACTGGGATTCTGTCTTTCAGCGAAATCACTTGGGTTTTTCTGAACTCTTGTTATGTGGGCTGACATGCTTTGGTAATCTTCTCAAAAATAGTGTCCAGATGCTTCTGACTCTGAAGCATTTCCTGGAATTCCTTTTAAGTGCATCCTTTGCTCCCCGTCTTTCCTTCCTCCAGAGGAGAATCTGTTACAAGCCAAACAATAATCCCAAAATCTAATTTAGGACTTTCCATATGCAAACAGAACCGAACTGGTCTTCTCAACACTTCTCATTCTATGAGCTAATTACTCTCAAACTCCAGAAGAGATGACATAAAGTTCAAGAGCAGCTAGGAGTTTAGAAAGAAGTTAAGAAAACCCAATTGTTTGCTTGTTTGCTTTCATATCAAGTTCTAGGTGAACTTATTTTCTTTTTAAAATGTAATGTTTGTGTCAGTGATATACTTATGTAATTTCAAATTACAAAGGGGTAAGTAAACGATCTCATCCCACCTCCACTTGTTAGCCACTCTCTAATATGATTAATTTTTATGTCCCTTTACAGGAATATATTATGCATAAGTAAGTAACTTCACACATCCCCTTTTCTCTCTTTTATATAATTGTTAATGTTCCATCCTGTTACCCTCTTTGCTTTTCTTGCTTAATGGCATATCTATCTTACAGATGATTCCACATAAAAAGCTTCCTTATTTTAAAAATTCTATAAAGCTCATTTAACAAAACTCTGTATCGATGGACATTGAGTTTGTTTTAATTTTCTGCTTTTACAAAGCATGCTGCAATGAATAATTCTGCCCTTAAGTCAGTTTGCCGCTGTGTGGATATATTTATGGAAATAATTTCTACAAGTGGAATTGCTGGGCTAGTGATTACTTTAATAACAAGTTTAAGGTGTAGCTGAATGAGACTTCAGTGGGCTCAAAAATACTAGTATACTCATACCAGAGTGGGCATGTATAATTGTTCACAGTTTCAAAGTGATACTACATCGCGCATTCACTGAGTATTTATTATGTGCCTATTGTGTGCCCTATAGAGATAAAGTAATAAATGAAATGCAGTAAATAAAATATGTAAGTGATGTTTTCTAATAACGTGTGAAGCAGGAAGGGTGGTGTGGGTTGTTTATTTTGTCAACTTGGCTGAACTGTGGTGAGTCCTTATTTATTTAAAGAGGTATCACTAGTCTAGATGCAGTTGTACAGTTATTTTCTTTTTCAGATATGATTAACATTTTCCCTCACTTTACTTTAAGTAAATCAGATTACCCTCTATGACCTGGCGGGTCTCATGTGATCAGCCCAAGGTCTTAAGAAGAAATGAAGTTTCCCAAAGAAAAAGAAATTCTTTTCAATACTGCAACATAAAAACCCTTCCTGAATTTCTAGTTTGCTGCCCTGCAAAAATTCAGACTCAAGATGCAACAGCAGTTCCTACCTCAGTTTCACGCTTTCTGGCTGTCCTACAAGTTTAGGCTTGCTAGCCCCCACAGTCATGTGAGCCAAGTGTTTAAAATAAATCTCTCTCCCTCTATATGTTCTATTGATTCTGTTTCTCTGGACATTCCTGAATAATACAGCTAGGAGGGAAGATCTCCTCCAAACATATGAGGAAGCAGAGGTTGAGAGGGTCCATGCCCCCTAGAGTTCAGACTCTACAACCAAAGTGCTTCCCACGGCGCTGCAATCTTATTAAAACTCGAAATAGGGTGTATGCAGTGGCAATCCCATTATAGAATACTAGTAGCTCTATCTGTGCACCAGTAGCTCACTGCTGCCCTCCAGTAGCTCCCTGCCCGCTGCCCCACCCTCCTATAGCTCCCCATCCCATGGCCTGCTGCCCTGCCCCGTCCTCTAGCTCTCAGCTGCCTGCTTGTAGCCAGTAGCTCACTGCCGCCCTCCTATAGCTCTCTGCCCGCTGCCCTGCCCTCCTGTAGCTCCGTCCACCCCCTGCCTTCCCTCATAGCTTGCTGCCTTGCCCCCTCCTATATCTCTCCGCCACCTACTTGTAGCTCGCTGCCTCACCCTCCTGGTGATCCACGATCCGGTCTTTACACAGTTAGTCATTACACTTCAAGGTATAACAACCATTTACATATGACATCTTTATTATATAGGATTAGGCACATCCATCAAGGTGCTTACTCTGTCTGTGGACCCTGCTGCAGGGAACCCATGGGCTGCAGTCTGAAATCTCCCTGGCTACAACTGAGATGGCAGTGTGACACAATGCAGCCAGCCTGCAGACTGGTCACTGACTGATGGCATGGCCTGTCCTAGAAAGGTAGCATTAGCTGATGAAGGTTGGGTAGAGACTGAGCAAACAGCACAGTGCACAGTGGAAGCAGACGCCAGTGGGCTGTGATACAGGGAGACACGGGGAAGGCTACGAGAGGCCCGGTGCACGCTGAAGTTGTAAGAGGACAGAGCGGTGAAGCAGAGTGGAGAATGGTCAGCAGAGAGAAGAGGAGCACATAGCATGCACAGTAGAGGAGCACATCTACTGGGAGGGAGCACATCTACTGGGAGACCGCTGCACGGTCTCGAGCTGCCCCAGGCTCTCCTCATGGTGTAGGTGCCACAGTACCCTTAGAGCAAACCCAACTCACCTTCAGGAAACTCAAGTGAGCCTCTGTGCTTTGCACCTGGCTTTTATGGCTGTGAAGCAGAAGACCTCTGAAGACAGGTCTTCAACGGGCCGGCTGGAACCTGGGTCTGTTCTACTTGGAGTTCTCAGGTTGCAGCAAGCTGAGTTTGGCGTAACTGAAGTTTGGGAAAGGAAGTCTGTCTCATTTTACTAAATTCCATGTGATAGCTGGGAGGGAACCAATCAATGTGTTTTTCTCATATAGATATTTCCCTCTGTCCCTTCCACTTTCTCTAAAAATCAATGGAGAAATATCCCTGGGTGAGGATTAAAACCATTTTTTTTCCCAATTCTTGACTCAATTTTTTTTTATTGAAACAGAAACTCAATTTCTTATTGAAAAGAGGCTAGTGTGTTCCTAATACACAGTCAACCTCTTTAAAAAAGTTTCCCCCCATCACTACTCTTTTACCAGCCTTTGCTCCTGATTGTCTTTCTCTCCTTCTTTCACCCCGTCCCTGAAAGCCATCTCCCGACAGCTGAAATGTAATTGTTCTGTGCTTCCTCCCTCTTGCCCTATCCACAGTCTCCATGCTGCGGGCAGCCTGAGAGCTCACATGGCTTGCAAGGAGGTTTCCTCCATAGACCCCAGAGTGGATCGTCACACATATTTCTGTCCCTGTTCCACAATAATAGTTTTTGTCTCTCTAAGTATTGAGAAGATTTACACTAAACTCGAGTCTCTTGAGCCTTGAACACATCTACAGCATTTCTCCCTGCTATTTTGGGACTGAGCGTGGCATGAAGTAGAATGGGTTGGATAGTCAGGAGATCTGCCCCCACTGTATTCATCACTTCAGAAAAGTCACGGAACACCAGGATTAGTTAGTTCATTAACCTGCAAAAGAAGAGGAGATGGAGCAGTTGAACTCTTGAGGTCTCTGATTCTGAACTGAGATCCCAAGCAATCAGTGCTTGCCCAGGGGAGGGCAGTTGCTGAGTTGGGAGAGGATGATGCCTTCAGTGTTTCTAGTGCGAGGCAGCCCTGGAGAGAAAGCTGTTTCCTTGATGGCGTTCTGAGCCAGAGCACTGAGGACATACTGAAAGCACCGAGTGTCACACCTTACCGGCTGCCTGCCATATAAATTACATCCTGATATATTTTGTTGCCAGAACAAAAAGCCCTGTATTGTTTAGCCCTATCCTGCATCATGAAACATGTCAAGGATAGTTAATCAGTCTACAACACAGGTAAAAATATTTTACCAGTTGAAAAAGGAAGTTCATTCATCCTGCACTCTTTGGTTGTCATAGCTCCCATTCCCTTCATTATTTTCTCTTTGTTAACCTGGTGATTCCTGCTGTGGGCGTGGCTTCCCTGTAGCACACTTCCACATTGGGCGGTGACAGATAGCATGCACTATGTAAGCTCCTGACATACGTGTACATTAAGGTGCCACTTGGATTCACTTCTCTGCTACAAGGCACCTTGGGCTTTTTACTTGGATGACTTGGTATTGAGATATATTCACATACTGTACAAACCAACCACTTAACGTTTGTATACCAATGTTTTATAATACACCAGAGATCTGGGGCATGAAATTCGTGCATGGAAGGGACAGGTGTCCCTCAGCCAAGCCTACACCCTCTCCAATCTGGGACCCCTCAAGGGATGTTTGACTTCCCATTTAGGTCTGATCCCACCGGATTGGGCCTAAACAGGCAGTTGGACATCCCTCTCACAATCCAGGACTGCTGGCTCCCAGTCCTGCCTAATTGCTTACCTGCCTGCCTAATTGCCCCTAATCACTTCTGCCTGCTAGACTGATCACCCCCTAACCACTCCCATGCCAGCCTGATCAACACTAAACTGCTCCCCTGCAAGCCTGATTGCCCCTAACTGCCCTCCCCTGCAGGCCTGATTACCCACTATTGTCCTCCCCTGCCGACCATCTTATGGTGACCATCTTGTGTCCACATGAGGGTGGCCATCTTGTGTTGGAGTGATGGTCAATTTACATATTACTTTTTGTTAGATAGGATAAGGATGAAAGTTGTGTTACCATGACCACAATTAATTTTAGAATATTTTCATCACCCCTAAGAGAAGCCCTACCCCCACTAGCAGCCACTCCCCACCCCCTATGTTTCCAGCAATGACTAATTTACTTTCTGTCTCTAGGGATCTGCTTATTTGGGGGCATTTCACAGAACTGGAATCAGATTCTATGTGATCCATTACAACTGGCTTCTTTCACTTAGCATGTTTGCAAGGTTCATCCATGTTGTAGCATGTATCAGTACTTCATTATTTTTATGGCCAAATAGTATTCCATTTATGGATATAATGCCTTTTGTTTATCCTTTCAGGAACCACAGCTTCCTTCCTTGCCTCTATTTTCTCAAACTTAGTCTGAAATTTTGCTAAGAAATGTTATGATTCCACAAGTCACCAGAGAGCAAGCCCACAGCTATTTCCTTCACTAGAACCTCTTTAATGCAGGTTAGAGGAACACTGAAACTGTGTGTTAAAGCCGCATAAAAGCCAGTTGAGCTTCTGTTAAGAACATCAGCCTTCTGAGTCAAATTGTCTGGTTTTGGAACTTGGGGTTTTACCATTTCCTCTCAAGCAGCACTTAGCCTCTTTAAGCCTTAGTGGTCTCATCTTCAAAATGGGAATTTTATTAGTAACTACCTATGGCAGACACTGCCAGTCAGCCTACAGCCCCATTTTGGCTAGGTACAGGGCTGCCCAGGATGGAGGATGCCTCTTAGCTCTTGCCTTAGCTAGGTATGGCTGTGACTCTACCTTCTTGCCAGTGATGCACTTAGCTTCTATGTGTTTTCTTTTAAAGAAATCTGGCACATGCCCCTGTCCCACTTTAACTCTGTCTCTTCCTCCGCTCTGCTCCCCAATAGCCGGACTGTAGGTCAAGATCAAGAATATCTACAAGATGGAATTTGGTTCCTGAAGTGTGAGGCTGTGAGTAACAAACAGAACCTCAGTTGAAGCGGGCAGGTAGTAAGTGGAAATATATGCATATCATAGGCTAGCAAGCTGGTGAACCTTGCTTTGTAGTGGCAAAACATATCATACGAACAGTTTCCTGGGTTAACTGGGAGGTGGAGCAGGGTCAGTCTGAGCCCCCGGTATTAGGAACTGGTGTGAAAATTTCACTATGTGGTATGTGTTGACTGTGTCTTGACACTCTTGCCATAAGAGAGAGGAGCTCTGGCCATCGGTAGCAGTCAGTAGGCATTGATGGAAGGGAGTATGGCTTTGCTGAACCAGGACTCTCCCCGTGTCCTGCAATCTAAGTGGACTGGGAGTTCAGGAACTGGGGGCCCCCCCATAGTGCTGAAAGTGCCAAGTGCATCTGCACTGCAAACTATAGTGGTTTGTATGAGCTCTGATAGGGCAGCTTTCCCAGGACATGAACTTGTGGTGGCAAGCCTTTTCCAAGCATCCTCTGTTAAGCATTCCCTGCATCACCATAAGCGAAATAAAATAGTAATGGATAGAGGGTGCTTTCCCTCTAAAGCCTACTGTTTCCGATGGCTTCAAGGGCACTATGAGGATGAAAGAGAAGGTGTGGAGCCCAGTGGCCAGTGGGTGACAGCCTGGAGCAGGGCAGGCACTCTGCAGTCTGTTGTACAAATCTGAGTTGTTGCTTGTTTTTATATGTCCCTGACCTTAAACAGGTGAAAAACACGTGGGCATTCATTTTCTCTCTTATTCTGTAAGTATGTACATAGCACCCTAGATTCTGCCTTTTGGCCCACAAGATATTTACTAGGAAAAGTCTGCCAACCGCTAGACTGGGTCTTAGGTGAAAGGATTAGGTTTGGAGAAGATCTTGCACGCAGAGTGACGGCAAATAAATAAATAAGAAGCTTAGCATATTTTGGAGAGAGTTTGCTGCTGTAAGTAACCATAACACCCCCCCCCCCCCCCCCCCCCCCGCAAAAGTCTATAACCGGTCAATCCCTGAAGCAATGCTACTGGTCTCAAACCTGCCCCAATAGGAAGTTGGCTGTCAGACTCCAAGAAGAGCACACTCTAAAAAGCTTACCTCACTCTCCAAGGACAGCATGAAACCTACCGGATGGGCCATTAGTCAACTTTCTCTGCAGCCTGAGAGGAGCCTTCCCAGTCCTCATCCTGTGGAGTTTGGGGAAACTGCAGTGGGCCCGTGACCAACACTGTTTCTCTGGTCCATTCCCCTACAAGCTGTTTTATTTGTCACTGTGGAGTCTTACTCCATCATCCTGTGTGTGTGTGTGTGTGTGTGTGTGTGTGTGTGTGTGTGTGTTCCCTTTAGTTGACAGTTTACTTAGCTACAAGGAGCCATGCATGTCCTTGATGAACTTGAGGTGACAGAACTTTAATGTGGTTTTAAGAGACATGACTTTAAAACCACATTTTTACTTAGATATTTCAAATATTTCTTTGTTTGCATTTTATATGAAACTCGAGGTCCAATGCACGAAATTCATGCAGGGGGCTCCATTGGTTTAAATTCATGCTGGTTTAGCCCCTACTGCAGTGGCTACTTCGGCCCCTACCACCATGGCTGTTGCCTCTGCCTCGGCCCTCCCAACTTTGGCTTTGCCCAGAAGGTTGTCTGGAAGGATGTCTGGTCTAATAAGCATATTACACTTTTATTACATACTAGAGGCCGGGTACATGAAATTTGTGCATGGGGGAGGGGGTCCCTCAGCCCCGTCTGCACCCTCTCCAATCTGGGACCCCTTGGGGGATGTCCAACTGCTGGTTTAGTCCCGATCCCTGCAGCTCCTAACCGATCACCTGCCTGCCTGCCTGATTGCCCCTAACCATCTCTGCCTGCCAGTCTGATGCCCCTAACTGCCCTCCCCTGCCAGCATAATCACCCCTAACTTCTCTCCCTTGCTGGCCTGATCATTCCTAACCACCTCTGCCTTGGCCCCCACCACCCTGGCTTTGTCTAGAAGATGTCTGGTCTAATTAAAATATTACCCTTTAATTAGTATAGACTAGAGGCCCAGTGCATGAAATTTGTGCATGGGCTGAGGGGACCCCTCAGCCTGTCCTATATCCTCTTGCAGTCTGGGACCACTGGCTCCTACTAACATGACTTCCTGATTTCCCCTAACCACTCACCTGCCTTCCTGATTGCCCCTAACCACTCTGCATACCTGATCACCCCTTACTGCCTCTGCCTGCCTGCCTAATCTCCCCAAACCACTCATCTGCCTGCCTGATCACCCCTAACTTCTCACCTGCCTGCTTGATCACCTTTAACCATTTGCCTGCCTGCCTGATCACCCCCAACTGCCTCTGCCTCCCCCCCACTGCTGCAGCTTCAACCCAAAGGACCTCTGGAATGACGTCTGGAAGGTCATTCAGCTATCCAGTCTAATTAGCATATTATGCTTTTATTATTATAGACTAGCCTGATGCATGAAATTCATGCCTGGACCTGCGATCAGGACCATATTCCCAGGCTGCCCACAGCTGGCCCCTGCCCCCGCTGCAGGTGGCCATCAGGTGATCAGAGATTGCCAGCTGGGGAAAGGATCCAAGAAGTGGTCAGTTCGCCTCATAGTGACTGGTCAAGCAGTAGTTCTGGTTGTTCTGCTATTAGGGTCAATTTTCACATTACCCTTTTTAAAAAAATATAGGATAGAGGCCTGTGCACAAGTGGGAGCCCCAGATCTGGGTAGGGGGTCCCTGCTGGGGGCTGGGCTGGCCTAGACAAGGGGCTGTGGATGGTTTGCAGGCCTACCATGCCCCCATCTGGGTGGGGGGGGTCTTCGTTGGGGGTGTGGCTGGCCTGGGCAAGGGGCCATGGCCAGCCTGGGATTGGGGCTGTTGAAGGTTTGCAGGCTGGCCATGCCCCCAATCAAGGCCGGGGGTTCTATTGAGGGGGAAGGACCAGCCTGGGCTTGAGTTTGCCAGGGGTTTGCAGACTGGCAACACCCCAATCTGGGTGAGGGTCTCCACTGGGGGATGCTGGCCTGGGCGAGGGGCCTCGGGCAGTTTGCAGGCTGGCCACGCCCCCGGTTTTGTAAGGAAGGACATCCAGAATGATGTCCGGAAGACATCTGGTCTAACCTTTATTAGTATAGATACCTGTTCAATTTTTTGTCTTAGAGGAGGTGGCTGGAAGAGATTAACCAAATAACTAATATGCATATATACATAGCCCATGGGCAGATAATAGTGCAGGGAAGGCCTAAGGGACGAGAATGAGGTGGAGGAGGTTAATGGGGAGGAAAAAGTATCTGTAATACTTTCAACAATAAAGATAAATTTAAAATCAAAAGCAATAAAATAAAAAGAACTCCGTGGTACATATATAGCTGTGGATTTATGAGCTCTCTTCAAACTTTGGAAACTATGGAAGATACAAGTTTTACATCTTAACTTACAAATTTCATGGGTTTCATTCCAATTTATAATCACTCTTAGGAAATATATGAATTTTGGCACAGTACTATTGTGCTTCTAATGTCTCAGTTTTTTTGCTTTTTGCTAAACCAGTATCTTAAATGGAACACGGAGGTTTTTTCTTTTGAGAGACAAGTAGTTCTCATTAATTAATTACACAATCATTGTAACTGCATTTTAGTAAGGTTGGACATTAGCACAATAATGTTTTCAACCTAACAAAATTTTTAGCATTGTGGTTACTTCATTACAGTCCTTTTTAAATATGATTTTTAATGATTATACCCATAATGAATAATTTTTTTCTTTTTTAACTAAATATTATGTAAAAGAATCTTCCTCTGTCTCTGCAATCTTTATAATTCAGCTTTTCAATGAGACCTTCATGTTCTATATAGTACACCTTTTGTAGGCACCTAATCCTTTGCAACAAACCACTTAGAATGTAGTGATCTAAAGCAACACAAACACTGGGTTATCTCTCCTGGTTTTAGTGAGTTAGGGGTTTAGAAAGGGCTTGTCTGGGTGCTTTAGCATAAAGCATTTGCCATCATATGATGGCTGAATCTGGGATGGAGAGAGCTGGGACAGCGGGGGGCTAGCTGGTAACTATTTCTCTTTATGTGTTCTCAGGATAGTTCAATGTGGACTTTCCACTTAGGCTACTTTGGACTTCCTCACAATATGGCGGTCTCAGGATGCTACATCTCCTTATGTGGTGGCTGAGGGCTCCCATGGGAGTATCCTAGCGAGCCAGGCAGAAGCTACAATGTTCTATAACCTTCACACAGTGCCACCTCAGCTGCAAGCTGTATGAACTTTTACATTCTAAAAATATCGATCACTTCTGTGATCATATTTGCCCAGTCTATTCTTTTCTATTGCTTAATTATTTTTCTTGGAGTGTAGGTATTTTAAATATTTTTTCTATCAAAACTATTATTTTTTTCTCTGATTTCTTCCATCACGTTTAAAAAATACATTTTTATTGATTTCAGAGAGGAAGGGGGGGGGGAAGAGAGAGAGAGAGAGAGAGAGAGAGAGAGAGAGAGTAGAGAAACATCAATGATAAGAGAGAATCATTGGTTGGCTGCCTCCTCCATGCCCCAGAAGGGATTGAGTCCGCAACCCAGGCATGTGCCCTTGACTGGAATTGAATCCATGACTTGTCAGTCCGCAGGCTGACACTCTATCCACTAAGCCAAACCGGCTAGGGCTCCATCACATTTATACTTAGAAATTTTATTCTCTAAAAACTTTCCAGATGTACTAAATTATTAATTATATGAGTATATATTTTCATTGTTAAAGTTTTATATTTAATATCTTAATTTTATTTCTTATATTACTTGGATCTAAAGTCATATCTCCACTAATGTTATTCAGTAAAACTAATACTGTTAAATATTTCTAACTTTGCCTTCATTGATTTATGATATCTTTTTTATTGCATATAAAATTCTTATTTAAAAATTATTGCTTTGAGAAAGAGAGATTTTTTAAATTCTATTTATTTATGCATTCAAATTTTTTTGTATGTGCCCTGACCGGTATCAAACCCACAATCTTGGTGTGTTGGGTCAATGCTCTAACCAACTGAACTACCCAGCCAAGGCAAAATTTTTATTTTGTAATATTGTCTAATTCTGGGCCATTTATACCATTTAAATTAAATGGTCTGTGTTATCGTTCTCCTTTGTTATGCCTATCTGTTTTCCCTCATAGATGAATTTTAGAATTAATATGTACTAAACTTGAAGAAAAACTTTATTTTGAGAATATGATCGAGATTGCATTAAATTTCTGTAAGTATCTGCATAATTGTTGTCTTGAATGTGTAGACCTGATGTTTAGAAGCCAACAGTAGTCAAGGGTCGATGGGACTGGGCAAGGAAGGCTTGCAGATTTCAGTCATAAGCAAGCGAAGAGGGAGCAGAGCGGGTAGAAGCTAAGGTAACAGCAGGAGCGCCCAGGAGAGTACCCATGGGCTCAGGCACAAGCACAAGCCATGTCACTTTTCAGGGCTAACAAGCATGACACACAGAGTGGCGCTGACAGATAAGCCCCCCTCAGAGATTCTGTCCAGCTTGGTTGCTTGGGCCTTTCCCCAGACTCCCCCAAACAGGGAGGAGGCGCTGGTGCTCCCAGTGGGCAGACAGGACCACAGGCTGCCAGCAAGATGGGCGTCTGGACAGCAGGAAGGGCCCACTTTCCCTGCCGAACAAGCCCTTCTTTCTCTACCTGGCGGATCTCTTCTGACGCTGCTTGGAGAGGAACCGACCTTTATCACGCAGTCAGAACAGTGCCTGGGAGCGAGGGCTGTCAGGCTGAATTCCCCTCGCCTCTGCCAGGAGAAGGGCATCGAGAGCTGGAGCAGGAGTTAGGTAAGAAGGGGATATGGTGGGGATGGGAGGAAAGGAACAGAGGAACCACCCAGGGCAGCCCACACCATCACTCTGGACTCCCCTCTCCCCATTGGCTGGCTCTGAACTGAGTTCCTCTGGCTTCTGATGAATGCCTTGGTGAATGAATGTGTGGGGCTGGGAACCGAGAAGGGGGCACAGAGAAATGATAGTGCGCGGTGTGGTGGCCCCCTTCGCCCCCCACACCCTGCTGTCTTACTGGGCAATCTCCGCGTTGGGTTTATTTTAAACGTCCAGGTTTCCAAAACGCAGACCGCAGCAGCCACGTCTCCTCTCAGGTGGGAGGACCCCGCCATAGAATCACTGGTGTTGACAATCAGTTCCCGGAATCACTGAGGACGAGAGCCTTCAAGAAAAGAGGAGCAAGGAAAGAGGAACCCGTGTGTGTGTGTGTGTGTGTGTGTGTGTGTGTGTGTGTGTGTGTGTGGCTATTTGAAGAAAGTGCCGCATAAAAGATTCAGAAGTTGTCAACTGTCAGAGCCTGGCTGTGCGGTCATTTTTAATGTGCAGGAAGGAGACGGGGTCCCACGCCAGGCCAGGGCACCAGCAAAGACACCTCCGCGAAGTGTCATGCCCCCGATGAGGGCCGGACACAGCGCCCTCTCGTCTCTGGCAGCACCCTCACAGTTAATGGTTAGGGAGCACATACATCACACGCCATTAAAGCTGCCAGTCTCCGTCTCTCTCACCCCATTAGGAGAATATATGTATCATTAAAGGAAGTGAGTTACAATATAAAAATGTGGTAATTCAGGCTGTCAGGCCACAACTGACAGCACATTTGGGGACTGCCTTCCTGAGCTATCTCCAGAGACCCTATATTTAGTGAGGAGACAGTTCCCAGAAAAGTTTTCATAAATATTCTCCGTGGGAAAATATGTGTATTTATTACTTCACGTAAAAAAGAAGCCTAAAGTAAATGTTTTAGGAGCTTCCTTCTCAGAAAGGGAGCGGTTATTTTTAAGCCTTAGCTGGAAGAATTTTTCTTACCAGCCTCATAGAAGTCAGGGGGTGCTCTAGTCGGGGACCTGCGATGCTGGCGGCAGCATTGTCCTCATTTCCCCGCCTTAGTCCTCTCTGCAGCCGTGCTCCATACCCCGGGTTCTCATGGTGATGTTGGGAGTGTATTGATTATGGTTTTTAGTTTCTGTGTTTTAAGATGCTTTCACCTCTTTGCTTGCCCTTCTCAGTAGCCCGTTCCCACTATGCGCCTTCCACATGCGACCAACCGCCCAACGCCCATCTGCAGTCACCTCCCTTATGAGGCCCTCACCACCCATAACCCTTCCAGGGCAGGCACCACGCAGCTAGGGGCAGCTCCCAGGCCCTAGGGCCAACGGGAAGTGTTCAAGCCAGCCTGTCGTAAGCCTGCTGACCCTGCCTCACTCACTCTTTTGCACTAAAACCATGAGAAAGTTTCTCATCCACCTTCTCTACTTCCTCTGCCTCCTGCCTTCTCCTGCTCTCTGGTCCTCCTTGTGTGACTCTTTGTGATGTGGCTTGCCCCCTCCTCTGGGAACTGTGAGTAACAAATTTGGCTCAGTGGATAGAGTGTCGGTCTGAGGACTGAAAGGTCCCAGGTTCGATTCCAGTCAAGGGTATGTACCTTAGTTGCGGGCACATCCCCAGCAGGGGGTGTGCAAGAGGCGACTGGTCGATGTTTCTATCTCATCCATATTTCTAGCTCTCTATCCCTCTCCCTTCCTCCCTATAAAATAATCAATAAAATATATTAAAAAACAAAACAAAACAAAAAACTCAAATTATCTTCTTTTTCTTTTCCTTTCCTTTCCTTTCCTTTTCATTTATTTATTGATTAAGGTGTTACATATGTATACTTGTTCCCCCATTACTCCCCTACCCCTCCACTCATGCCCTTACCCCCCTGTTGTCTGTGTCCATGCACCCCTATGTTCATAGCAGCACAATTTACAAAAGCTAAGATTTGAAAACAGCCTAAGTGCCCATCAGCAGATGAGTGGATTAGAAAACTGTGGTACATATACACAATGGAATACTATGCTGCTGTAAATAAGAAGGAATTCTTACCATTTGCACAGCATGGATAATCCTGGAGAGCATTGTGCTAAGTGAAATAAGCTGGTCAGAGAAAAATAAATATCACATGATCTCACTCATTTATGAAATATAATGAACAACATAAACTGATGAACAAAAACAGATCCAGAGACAGAGAACCTTCGATCAGACCATCAAACCTCAGAGGGAAGATAGGGGATGGTGGGGTCAGTTGGAGAGATTAACCAAAGGACTTGTATTCTCACATATAAGCCTAACAAACTATCTTTTCAATGACAGTTGCCTCCTCATCTGTTGGCCTCACCAGAATGGAATGATAATAAATTCTACATTTTGAAATGAGGGTGGGGCTGGGGGAAGAAATGTTCATAAATCTTCTATCTAGTGGCTCAGAGTAGTATATTTAAACATTTTCCTCAAAACTGCATGCAAATAACTACAACTGGCCACTGCTTTATTATAGTCTATGTTGTCTTAGTTAACATGAGATTTTGTTTTGGTTCGGCGCATCATTCTGCATACTGTATGAGGGGAATGCCACACTGATGACAACCCAGCAGCTGTGGGAGAGAAGGATAAAGAAAACGCAATGGGAAAGCTGAGGTTGGTCAAGGCAGGCCTAGGCTGGTGCGGGAAGTTTATTGAGCAGATACTGTAAAAAGGGGACCAGAAAAATCAGGCGGAGAAAAAGGAGAAACACTCATTTCAGGTGAGGTAAGATGGAGAAAATTTCATGTAGCAGAACTCTTCGTAGAGTTCTGGGTTCTGACGAACACCTCGATGGATGAGCTGGGCAGCATGTTCGCCCCAGAGACACAGAGATGAACGCTGGGAAGTGCCGAGTGAGAGGACTTCATGGTTTCTTCGGGTGACATATGGCAAGGACTGCTGGATGCGAGTGCCCTGTGGGGCACTTGCGTTCAGGGGCTGCATGAGCACAAAGGAGGCAGGTCAAAGAAGCCGCCTAATAAACAGGATCAGGAGGCATTTGCAGAGTGAGTGGGGGAGGGGAGGTATTTTGAAGAAGGTTCTAAGTAGAACAGACAAATTGTGAAAAGGCAAGAGGAGAAAGTGAGCCAGAAAGCTGTTTAACCAGGGCAGTTATAGGAACAGAATTTTATTAATTTTTTTGAAACTGTGGTTAAAACCATTTAACAAAATTTACCATTTTAAATGTACAGTTCAGTAGTATCAAATATATACTTAGTGTTAACATTTAGGTATAGAGCATATTGTGCTACAAATTTTGAGAACTTTTACATCTTGCAAAACAAACTCTGCACCCATTCAACAACAACTCATCCTCCCCTCTCCCAAACCCCTGATAACCACCATTCTATTCTCTATCTCTATGAGTTTGACTACTTTAGATACCTCATATAAGTGGAATCATGCATTTGTCATTTTGTGACTGGCTTGTTTCACTTAGCATAATGTTCTCCAGTTTTATCCATGTTGTTGCATGCAACAGAACCCACCCCCCCTTTTTTAAGGTGGACTAATATTCCACTGAATGTGTACATCAAATTTTCTTTATTTACTCATCTATCAGTGGATATTCAGGTTACTTACACTCTTGGCTAACATGGATATTGCTGCAATGAATGTAAGTTTGCAAATATCTCTTTGAGACCTTGCTTTCAGTTCTTTTGGATAATACCCAGAAGTGGGATTATTGATTACATGGCTGATTTTCTTTCTTAAAGACTGTTCTAGTGACTGTGTATAAAATTAATTGGATGGGACAACTATTGGAGGCAGGGAGACCTGTTCAATAGTCTAGGCAAGATATAATGGTTGCTGAAACTAAGGTGGCAGAAGTAGGAAGAGAGCAGTGGAAGGATTCTAGGTAGAATGATAATGACTGTTGACTGGTTGAATAGGAAGTCTAAGGGAGGTGTCAATGGGGAGGCTCAGGTTTCTGGTTTGGGTACCTTGGTGGATCATGCAGTTTCTCATTGAGGGAACAGATAAAGGTGAAGAGGTCCAGGTTTATAGTCCTAAAAAAGAGTGTGGAGCAGGGCAGCAGAGAGTCAAGTTTAGACCGAGAAAGCAGACACAGTAGAATCTGTAGAAGTGCCAGGTGACTAAGTTGACTGTGGGGGACTGACTTACAGAAGAGATGCCGCTCAGAATTTTGATGACATTTTGATCCTATGGATGGCAGGGTGAGACAAAGCTGGCTGCAATTTTAATAAGTATTTTGCACAGTTTTAGATAATTTGATTTTGAAGTATTTGTAGAACTTGTATAGGTATCGAGATGGGAATGCTGGAATTCCAGTTCAATACTTTTGAATGAAAGATTAGGAAAAGAATCAGGCTAAAGATACGAATTTAGAAGTCAGTTGTCAACATGTATGTGGGAAACAACGTTATGGGGTAAGTGAAATTTAAGCAAGGAAAGCAGAATAGAAGACGAAGGGGAAAACTGGTGGAACATTAACATTTTAGGGACAAGTGAAGGAAAAAGATTCAGAAAAGGAGGATGAGAAGGATTGGGAATGGAACAAAGGGAGTAGTGTTGGAAAAAGTAAAGAAGAAAAAGAGAAACAGGGCAAATATTTTTAGGTAGGGGGTCAAATCTGGACTTAGGGTGTGTGAACAGAGCTGATGTGAAAGAGGAGCCTTATCCCAGCTCTACTTTTAGCCACCAAATATAGCTTGTAGACACAAAGCTTTTTCCAAGTTGAGGGTGGCATATTTTGTTGTGCTGTATAGACTCATGGTTCTCGGTGGGGGAGGGAGTGATTTTATCCTTCTGGGCTCATTTCTGATTGTTATGCTGGGACAGGGATGATTCTGACCATCTAGCGGGTAAGAAGCTTAGAGATGCTACTAAGCAACTTACAATGCACAGGACAGATCCCTACATCAAAGAATGCTTTACCAGTCTAAAGCATCAAGTGAGAAGGTGAGAAACCCCGATACAGACTTGGTGTGTTGGGTACACATATTCCACACATCCCTTTAAAGCTTCAGGCATCGTGTTTACAATGAAAACTGCCTGCCAACACATGGCATTCCAGCCCTGTCAGCTCATGGCCCAACAATGGGGGCTCCTTCGAAGATAGGCTTTTAAAAGATTCTAGATAGCCAGACTACCTTTTAACTAACATGAGCTGTACATGAGCCCAGCAATTTTAGAAATGTTTATAATAGATGCTATATTACACTTCAGGGAAATATGTTCTAAGAATTGAGCATCTGAACTCAGCAGATCACTCTTTGCTTGGTTCTCTCTTCCCAGCTGCTGCTATAAGCCCACTTATTTCCGAGTCTCAGAGTGAAGCAGGTCTTGTCCCATTGGTACTGTCAGCTCTATTTTTTAAAAAATATGTTTTTGTTGATTTTTAGAGAGAGAGGAAAGGAGAGGGAGAAAAAGATAGAAGGATCAATGAGAAAAAAAAAAAACCATGACTGCCCACTAGGGATTGGGCCGGCAATCTGGGCATGTGCTCTGACCAGGAATCAAATGGGCAACCTCTTGGTTCAATGATTTGACACTCACCACTGAGCAACACTGGCTGGGCGATGTCAGCTCTCTTTAAATTCTGCCCCAGCTGATACTCCCAGCATGCCAGCTACAGAGCCATTGAGTCCTTTTCAGCCTAGGTTAGCACACTGGAGCTTTCCTTAACTGAGAGCACTCACTAATAACTCCATTTCCAAGAAACCAAGTAGCATTAACTTCTACTACTGGCAGCTGAGCTTCCTGATCCTCCAGCTGAGTGGTCGGCAAACTGATTAGTCAATAGAGCCAAATAACAATGATTGAAATTTCTTTTGAGAGCCAAAATTTTAAAACTTAAACTTCTTCTAATGCCACTTCTTCAAAATAGACTCGCCCAGGCTGTGGTATGTTGTGGAAGAGCCACAATCAAGGGGCCAAAGAACCACATGTGGCTCTCAAGCTGCAGTTTGCCGACCATGGATCCAGTTGATTCCTGAGGGACCTGCCCCTGCTCCTCAGTGGGTGCAGCCGGAGCAGGAACATGAGGTTCGATGTGTTCACACCAACTCTGCCCATATGATAGTCTCAGCTTCACCCTCTTGAAGTTCATGGTTGGAGGATCCGGTAGGGGCTCGGGATTGGGACTGCCTGGGTCACTGCCTGCTTGCCCGCGGTCAGCTGGTGACCAGTGTGGTGAGTGACTTAATGTCCCTTAAGTAACATCAGAAGGCAGCTTTGAGGATTGAAGGGGTGGATACCTGTGAAGTGCTCAGAGCAGTGCCTGGGAAATGTCAGCTCTCAAAATAACGCCAGTGGATTAGTTACTAGATTCTGCTTTAGTTTCCCAGGGCTCTGACAGAGTGCCACCAACCGGATGGCTTCAACCAGAGATTTATCCCTCCCAGTCCTGAAAGCCGGAAGTCTGACATAGGTGTCTGCAGGGCCCACTCCCTGTGCACCGCCAGGGGAGGATACTTCCTTGTTTGTCCCCAGCTTCTGCTGGTTGCGAGCAATCTTTGGTGTCCTTGGGTTGTAGCTGCATCCCTCCATCCTCTGCCTCCATCATCACATGACCACCTTCCCTCTGCGTGTCTGTGTATCTCCAAATATTCCTCTCCTTATAAGGATACCAGTCATCCTCAATCCAGTGTAATCTTATCTTAACTATTTACATCTGCCAAATCCCTATTTCCAAGTAAGGATATATTTCAAGGTTCCAAATGGACGTGCATTTTGGAAGGACAGTATTCAACCCACTACAGTGCCATTAAGGCATTGGTTTAGTTAGTGGGTGCTTCTCTCAGTGCAGAAAACCTAACACTGTGTTTATCTCTTTCAGGCAAATTTGAAAAGCTGGTTCTGTAAAACACTGTACCTATTATAGCCAGAGCCCCCTCCTGTAGAGACAATTTATAAAAAATGGTGTTTGACTCAGACTTCCTCTGGCACGAAAGCTGGCAAGAAGACTCGGGGTGGAAAGAGGGGGCTGATTTCATTTCAGCCTTCCACCTGTCTACTGCCAAGGTGACAGACCCCCATAAAATCAACTCCGGCAGCATTAGTGCAGAATGCAAAGAGCCACTCTTCTGGTCTATGCCAAACAGAATGGGATCTGCGTGTTCAGAACATTGGGGCCCACAGAGCCCAGAGCAGCATCGGACACCACGGAGTAGGCTGTGGTGTGGTCAGTACCCTTTTTCTGGCAGCAAACCCAGGTGCACAGCTTTTTAGGAGGGTGTAGCCTCCCCCAGGTTTCCGGTGTGGGAGAGACGGCCAGGTGCACAGCATTTATCTACGCGTTCGCCAGTGCGGCTGCTGGAAGATTGCGACAGGTCCGAGTCCAAGGCCTGTGCCAATATCCTTCACATTCTTGTCCTGCAGGAGCCCCAGATGGTGCTTCCCAAGTCAACACCTGAATGTAGTCAAATGCATAGGATAGCTTCTAACTCTCACTGAACCACTGGGGACATCCAACTTCTTTATAGTTGCTGATGACTGCCCTTGTCCCAGCAGTGGTTCTCAGACCTCTGTGTGCATACAGATCAGGGACCTTGTTAACATGCAGGTCCAGATTCAATGTGTCCCATTTCCATGGACCCAGCGTCTAACTAGCTCCCAGGTGATGTTGCTGCTGCTGGTGCCTGTGAAAACCGCCTTTCCCAGGCCCTTTCCGACAGGTGAGCAGCCTGGCAAAGGTACCAAGGAACAAACTCATGTTCAAGAGATGCAGCCGGTACAGAGGAAAGACCTTCTGGGAAACTGGGAAACAGGCATTGGCATTTAAGACCCGGCTTCGCTGCTGAGTAGGCATATGATTTTGGACACAGTGTTTAACCTGTTGAATGCTGTAGTTTCTTACACTGCATGGCAGCAGTGCTAACGCTGCTCTTAAGCACCCACCACTCAGAGATGGCAAGAATTAACTGAGGTTATGTATTTTTAAAAGCTCCACGAAAAGAGCAAAGCACCGTTAAAGGTAAGTTCTTCTCTTCACACTGTCTAGAGAGTGAAAAACTGGTACGAGAGAGAGCTCTGACATGCAGAGCTCTCTATTCATGGTGTCTGCAGGTGCCTCTGAGAAGTGTATCCTTCAGGGCACTCTAGGGAAAAACATGCTCAAACATAAAGCTTTTATTAACGACGCCTGGAAATGTAATATACTTAGCATCGACTCAGCTCTCTGTACATGTAAGACGTCCTCCTCGGGCTATGGACGTATCAGGATCAAGAAAATAGGGCTCTGGACCTGGAGGAGTTCAAGTCCACAGTGAAAGATGACCTTGGGCCTAGAGATTTCAGTATAAAGTAGCGGGCCGGTCATGTGTCATGGGGTGGGGGTAGGGGGGGGCGGGAGGGAGGAGGGAGGAGGCCTTCCCTGTCAGTGACTCTGAAGCACCACAGGCCTGCTCCTCCATCTTCCCTCCCTACTGTTTCCTGGTCCCACCGCCTCTGCTGTCCTGCACAACGAGTGGAAGTGTTAAATGGTGGTTGCAACCAGCGTTCTGGGGCCACACTGGGTTTGAGGCTCAGCTCTGTGTGACTTTGGGCAGTTTATGTAACCTCTCTGTGCCACAGACAGGGTATGCTGTACATTGGAGATAACATAACAGTATCTGCTGTGGACAGTTGATGTGAGGGTTAAATAAGTATGCATTATATATGCTATTATCTAGGTGCACATACACTTATGTGGTGATCTCTGAGGCTTATCTATTGTCTTAAGGTTGAGTGACTGATGAGGCCACAGAAAACAGTGGGGCTGGAGCTCAGCCAGTGCTGGACCCAGGGGATTACTCCTCAGCCACAGGCAGAGGGCAGGTGGCTGAGGTGGAAGGAAGGCCCGGACCCAGGGCCATGGGAAGGACAGCTGATCTGATGGGCATCCTGCTTGGATAACGTGGCGCTTAGAGTGGCAGTGAGTGACTCCTGTGGTGGGCTTGGTTTCTACCCTCTGGTTAGGCTCCTGCTGCCACTTCCTGGAGCCGGTCACACAGGTCCTGACTCCTGAGCTGCCCTTGCTCTCAGCCTGGCCCCCAGCTCAGAAGGTCTTGTCTCTTCTCCATGATCTCTTCCAAGGTCATGCCTCTTTGCACTCACTCCCAGTTTCCCTGAGGGCAGGGTGTTATGGGGACAGGGTAGTCTCCTTTCTCTAGTTTCCTGTCCAATTCTATTGTTGTGCAAACACATATCCCCTGCTTATCTCAGGGGTTCTCTGTTTTAGCGGTAAATATATATACACATCCATTCCCTCCACATTGAAACTCTAAGTGTCAAGGCAACATGGATGCCTCGTGCATAGGTGTAGAGAAAAGAAAAACAAAAATTCCTATTTAATTTATGAAGCCTCAATATATACTGCAGGAGGGTACAAATAGGAAGAGGAGGGTAGAAGAAGGTGCCAGCAATCAACTAGCACATATTTATCTATTATCATTTCCATACAAGACACTGTGGGGCAAGCAGGAAAAATAAGTCTGCAAAGCCCAGGTCTCTCAGTGGTGTGTGGCCAAGGAAAGACTCATCCTTCATGGAATCTGAGAGTGAGGAAAGGTTCACTAAGGTAATAGTGTTGTAATTAGCTAACCTGTAATAATAAAAGCATAATATGCTAATTAGACCAGACGTTCTTCTGGACGTCCTTCTGGATGACCTTCCACATGAAGCTGGGGCTGAGAGGGAAGCCTGGGGCTTCCAGGTGCCAGAGGGAAGCTGGTACCAGCAGCTGGGGGAAGGAAGGCCTAGTTTTTCACGATTTTTGTGCATTAGGCCTCTAGTTACTAATAATAGGAGCACAGGGAAGGTTAGAAATTAAAGGCTTATTCCCTGTAAAACATTGGGGTTTGGGCAAAGGGAAGATAGACAAATGCCTAGTAATTCCCTGAACAAAGAAACTTGCTCTCTTGGTTCTTTTTGGAATGTTTGGCTCATGGCTCACACTGACTGCCCTGCATTCACCCACATGATGGGCCATGTGGACCCAACACACAATGGACTGATGGACTGCAGCTAGCCTGATGCTGTGCTGGAGCCAGCTGCAACATGGAAGGAAACTCTGGGCACTGTCTCTGATTTTAGCTTCTCTGAATCCCCAGCTACACTTCTTCTATGATTGGACTAAGGGAAATGGGACTTTAGAAACATGGATTTCATTCCACACAAATAAAAATCACTCATTCTCCTGTGTAATCTCAGAAAATTCTTTTTCTCAGGATATTGTAAGAACTCTACCCTCAGCAGCACCCAGTGGGGAAGAAGACCCCCCCCCCCCAGTTCATCTGGCATGACAGGGACAGCCCAAGGTGTTGAGGAAAGAATGCCAGCCTGCTAATTAGGTAAACCATGCTCTTTGACCACCCAAACCACCAAGGGCTATTATGATGGTTTATACATTTCTCCTTGGTGTCTCACTAATTAGCCTACCTCCCTGATTGGTAACAGTGTGGATCAAAGTGAATGTGGTTTTTCCATCAGACTCTCAGCTGGGTAAAATGCAAAGAATGTGAAGTGGCATTATGGCTCTGCCACTTAGTTGTTTATTTGAGCAAGTTACTTAACCTTTCTGAGTTGTTTTCTAATCCATCGAGTAAGAGTGATAATACCAGTATTAGTCAGCCTGGGTTGTCAAACAGAATACCATTGATTGGGTGGCTTAAACATAGAAATTTATTTTCTCAGTCTCCCAGGCTGGAAGTCCCCAGTAGTTTCTGGTGAGAGCTCTCTTCCTGGCTTGCAGACAACCTTTTTTCTGTGTCTACACTTGGTAAGAAAGAGAAAGAGACAGAGACAGAGACAGAGACAGAGAGACAGAGAGATAAGTAAGATATTTGTTTTCTTATCACTCTTTCTCTTCCTCTTTATAAGACCACAGACCTATCAGATTGGGGTCCTATTGTATGGTCAAACTTAACCATAACTCTTTCCTAAAGATTCTATATTTCCAGGTGCAGTCACAGTGGAGGTTAATTAGATGGAGTTAATTAGAGGTCCTGATTCCTGAGCTGCCCCTGCTCTCATATGATGGTTAACATATAAATTTTGGGTGAGGGGTGTAATTATGCAGCCATTTCAACATGTTTCTTCCTAAATGAAGGAGGCAGGTCCAAGGGCAGTCTCCTGTGTCAGGACCAGCCCTTCCCATTAAAGAACAAGATCTGAGCTGAGTAATGCTTCCCAGTAATGGCCCATTTCTTCCATTGTCCTGCCAGCTGCTGCTTCAGTCTATGGCCATGCCCAGTAACTTCAGACCATGACAGGCAGAGCCCTGGATCCTACTCCCTTCCTATTGGAAGGCTCTAAAGCCCAGAGGTAAATTAGCAGATGCAAATATCCACCAGGGAAGGGCATGGGTTGAGATCCTACCTCTAATTGCAGAACTCCTTGTGGAGACAAAGGCATGTGGTTAGGCAGTTCTTCCAGATGAAGGGACCCTTGCCTTAACCACTCAAATGCTTCTTCTCGGAGCAGCAATCTGCTCCAAAGTGACGTTTTCGACTCCAGAAATAGGAAGGGCTACGATTCAAGAAAATCTGTTCTCTTTTGATTAAAGCGTATGTTCATATGTGATGAAGCTCAGCTTTACTGGGCACATGACTATGTTTAAAAATGAAATAACATCACCCCTCCCCTTTTTCTCCCTAATTGGGTTATTCTATTTTTAGTTGTTATATGCAGGGCTGTTTGCTTGAAGCCAGTCTGGAGAACGTGATCAATGAAGGACAAGGTTCCTGCTCTTGAAAAGCTTCCAATCTAGCTTGAAGACAAGCAGACGTATGGGAAACGATCAATAGAGTAGGAGACTTAATAACATTTCAGCACAACGATGAGCTCTCTATCTGCACCTCCTTCCTAGGGTCATGGTGACATTTAAATTAATAAGTGAAGGCAGAAGTGGCAGGGGCCCAACGAATACTGGTTGAATCGATAAATAAATGCATATGCTTGCTTGATGGTCAGTGAGGGTGGGCCCAGGAGACCTAATAACCAATGGGACGGGGCCTGGAGGGCTTCGCCTTGCTCTGAAGAAAGCCTTGGGAACACAGTCACTCTGCATGTCTGAGCTGGAGCTGTGGTTGTCAGTCATTCAGGGATCCCAGCTTTTCCCAGCTCCCTGAGCACTCGAGTTATCCACCCATCCTCAATGCTCACAGGCAAGGGAAGATTGGTTCCATTCTTTTTCCTTTCCACTTTTTGCCTTTCAATTGATAGAGCAGATGGAAATCTTGTTCCTCAATTACCCGGTGTCCCCATTTGGTCTGAGTACATCTGGAAGGAGATTATTTGGATGCATTTGCTTTTTAAAAATGGGAGTGAGGACAGGCAAGGAGTGGGGGGAGGCTTTCTATCTTTTTTTTCCCCTTGCCTGCCCCATCAATATCGTTTCCCAAGACAAACAAAGAAATAAACTCATACAACATTAAGTCACAGCAGGCACAGCTTCTGCTCCCTTCTCCTATCTCAAAATAAACTTAATTTATAAGGACTGAGAGGGCTACAGTGATATTCTGCATTGCAAATAAAACCCAGCGTGAACACATACCCAGGAAGAAAGTTTTACATTGTAAATGTATCTAGGAAGTTCAGAGAGGCATAAAACGTTGGGGCAGGCGCTAGGAATGATTACTTTGGAAATGAATCACAATTTTCCATTTTTTAAGGGAACATATGCCACTAAATTTCTCTTCCAGGATTGACTAGAAGGTGGCCTTTAGCCAGTTTTTATCCTGATTAATTTGGCTGCTGTGATGCTTCTGAAATGCCCATGACAATGCTGTTCTCTGAGTATTTTCATTCCCACTTACTTTTCTTCTTACAGCCTGAGCTGTCCGTGGTAATTAAAAATTGTGCTAACCAAGCCAAGACTGACTTACCAATTGAAACCTGTCTCCCACTCTCACCGGTGAATTTCAGAAATTCCAGGTATAAGACTGAAGGCAAGAACTGAATGACAAATCTTTTCCCGAACTTGGTATTAGGTCAGAGGATGATATTTGGACAAGGCAGGCATCTAGGGCCAGCTCTCAACTAAATGGTGAAGGTAGAAAGTTTGGGCCTGGCTGCCCTCTCTTTGTCACAGGCCATTATGGAGCTCTCTGCAGGCTCCTGGTCCAGGCTCCAGCTCCCTGGTTCCTCCAAGCCCTGTGTTTCTCAGCTCAGGAAGAAGGGGGTCTGAGGACCATGTTCAGACAAAGGTGCTAGGAACACAAGGGAACTATCAATCTTGAGAATATTTGAATTTATTAAATAACTAGAGGCCTGGTACATGAAAATTCTTGCACTGAAGGTGGCGTCCCTCAGTCTGGCCTGCCCCCTTTCACAGTCTGGGAGCCCTCAGGGGTGGGAGGTGACCCCATCACACCTCTGCTGCTGCCACTGCCAACAGCACAAGTCTTGGCCAGCCCTGGTTACCTGAGCCTTGGGCAGCCCTGGGCGGCTGGGCAGCTGCCATCTGAGGCTTGCCTGCGCCTCGGGCTGGCCCTGGGTGGCTGGGGGGATGAGGGGACTGGGAAATCTGGAGGCAGGCATGCAGAGCAGCCGGGCCCACCTGGGGCCTTGCCAAGAGCCTGCTGCCCCGGCGGGACTGAGAAGACTGGGCACCTCCATCTTGTGGCTGTGGGCATCACAATCTTTGAGGGCAGGGCAGTCAATTAGCATATTTCCTCCTTATTGGCTGTGGGTGCCACCATCTTTGGGACAGTGTGAGGGTCAGTTAGCATATTCTGTCTTTATTAGATAGAATATCTGCAAAGAGTGGGCTTCATGAAAGGCATGTTAATAGTAAGATTTCAGACATAGTAAATCTTAAATTGGAGAAAATATTTGGGGACATGAAAATTTTTTTACATTAAATAGAGACATTTAAAAAAATATATATATTATTGATATTTTACAGAGAGGAAGGGAGAGAGATAGAGAGCTAGAAACGTCAATGAGAGAGAAACATCCACCAGCTGCCTCCTGCACACCCCCCACTGGGGATGTTCCCGCAACCAATGCACATACCCTTGACCAGAATCGAACCCGGGACCCCTCAGTCCGCAGACCGACGCTCTATCACTGAGCCAAACCGGTTTCAGCAACATTAAATAGAGACATTATTTACTTTATTATCTATCTATCTATCTATCTATCTATCTATCTATCTATCTATCATCTATCTACCCTTCTTTGATCCTGAGAGCTTATTATTATAACAACTAGATGGCTATGCTCAAACATGTTGAGCTTGGGGTCTCCTTCATGCCAGGGCAAAGTGCTTGCAAGGTGCTCTGCATACAGGGCCTGTGGAGTCCTGACCTCTCCTCTCTGTGGTGAGGAAGGCTCTGGTCATGGAAAAGTTTGAAAGGAGAAACATTTATCTTTTGTATCCACTTTCTCTTTTCAATTTTTCTTTTCCCCTGGTGCTATTTGGGGACACCTTGGATATGTTTTCTTTCTTATATTTGAGGCAAAATTATGGTTACTAGGGAGACTAACCATTACTTATCAAACATTTTAAACAGAAGCTGAATCCCAAATGTAAATGAAGAGAAGCTTGCTATTATACCAAATCAGTGAAAGAGAGACTCAGTGATTCAATGCAATTCTTTAAAATCCTTAGGGCTATTTTTAAGGGCATTAAAAATATTGATTGTAGAGTGGTCTGATTAAAGGGGGGTTGATCTGTGGAGGGATAAGCAATCTTTCTCCAAGGGTCTCCTCCTAGCAAATATCATTAAATTATTTACTAGGAGGTCTGGCCCATAAGGAGGTTGGACTAGCCCCAAATTTTCTTTTTAAGATAGTCCATTTAGGATTCCCCAGTAAAGAGAATGAAGCACCCCCCCCCTCACACACACACACACACACACACACACACACACACACACACACACTTCATCCCAACATAGCATGCACTACGTGACTGGGGCTGCTTTAAGGGATTTACCTAAATTACTCATTTAGTCATCACAAGAAACCAGTGATGTAGGTACTATTATTATCCTGATTTTATGAAGAAACCGAGACATTGAGAGGTTAAGTGACTTATCCAGGGTCACACTTTTATAAGCAGCAGAGTAGGCATTTAAGCCCAGGCTACCAACCATGCTACCCCTCTGCCTCTCGTCTCATCTTCTCAGCCATGATTCATGCTTCTCATTCAGATTTCATCCCACTATACACCATCACTTGCCTCTTTCCCCATCACAACACCATGAATTCCCTGGAATGAAAAATTGCATCTTATATTTGTGTTTGCATTTCTGATAATGTGTTGTGGGCACATAGTGGGTGAATAACACATTTGTTAACTTTATTACAAAACAATTATAGAGTAACCCCCTGGTAAAGAGCATGCTGGGCTAGGCCTTAGGACCTCCTGCGTTAACTGCCCTCAGCCCAAGGGACTGAGCCGTGGGCCTTTCACACTGGTCTCCAGTTTGGAACCTGCTGGGCTGGATTAGGGACTGAGGTGGTTTTCTTGGGTTTGTTAAACGTTGTCCTGGATAATCTCAAGGTTGCTACAATGCCTTGGATGCAGATGAAATAAGAGAATCTGAGTGTTGAAGGAGACCCCTGGAAACATACCTCTATGTATATGGCTGACTGACCTATAGGATCGGTGTTTATTTTCTTCTGGAAGGTTTTTAGGGTGGATGACAAGGGCTGTAGTTCTCAGTCACTCATCACTGGTATCACCTTAATTTTCATTCCTTCTTGTAGTTGAATATGAGCACTCATAAAATTCAATGTAACACAGAAGATTAAAAATAACAGTAGACCTCACACTTTGAAAGGATCAACAAGAATAGATGTTCTTAGGCACATAGGATGTGCTAATTTAACAGTTTTTCATTGATCTTGGCTCTAAAAAATGAAATAAAGTTACATAATTTGCCTTGTCAGATAAAAGAAATCCTACAAAATTTTGATTAATGATAAAAGCTCCTTGGGCTAAACTCAATCTTACCCACAAGATTCTTTAAAGGGGACATGCAACTATTAGTGAGCACTACCTTTAAATGTGAATAATACTACTTTAATGGTCATCTCTTAATTGGATCTATCCCTTGGCTACATCTTACCAAAGATATTTCTCTGGGTGTTGGGAGATCTGTACTGTGGTAGCAGACATATGTACCAACATGAATGATCACTTTGGACTCATTATATGAACCTTGTGGAGGTCAGAAACACACGTATTATTGTTTTTATGTCTCATGGCAAGCAAGTGGTGAGCCTAGAACTTGAAGCTGCACTCTTCATAGTGCAGTGACAGGTCCAAGTCCTTCGCTTCCTAATGACCTAATAAGAATCCAGAGAACCTAGAGGCACCAGGGTCTTAGTCAACTTGATCATTAGAGTGGCTCTCTCAATACACAATCCATTGGCAATCAAATTACCTAGAAAATGATGCCAGCACTAATTCTTAGTATTATAGAACTTCTGCAATGCTGATGAAAGCAGTTGAAAAGACAGAGTCACCATTATGTTGAGTGACAAGTTTTAGGTCCTCACCCTGACAAAATCACCCTACATGGCAAATGGATCTTATATCTTATTATCTTCAAAGGACCAGGGGTGGCCCGGTGCTGAGAAAGGTCTGAAGCTGCAGCTGAACTTGGCAGATAGGATTGGTGATGGGTGATGGGGTTAGGGGAGGGAACGCTGCCAGTTCATGGACATGTATTATTCAAGCCTGAGATAGTCAATTTTTACTTAAAAGAAAAAAAGAGATGCAGACATTGCACATGTCAGCAAAAAGAGGTCTGTATTATTTATTATGAAAAAATTTAGGGCAGGTGTTACCAGCCAAAGGCCTCCTTCATCAAAGAATCTCAATATAATCTGGGTGAAACATCCGAGTTCAAATTTAGCTGCATCATTGTAATAGGCAACTAGAATGAGTTTTCTAGAAAGTACACCCTTAAGTAGACACATCAAAATACTTTATGGACAGGCTTGTTTTTGAGAAACTTGGAGAAAATGTGTTAAACACAACTATCTCAGCTCTTGTGTAATGAGAGGCGGAGCTGTTTTTTTGGACAGTAAGGAACCAACATGTTTAAGTATTTCTAATACTATTAGATAACATTTTTTGAGCCTTCTCTATACCCTAGAGTATCCTAAGAACTTTGTGACTCTTAAGGTATTTAACTTCCATAACATCCCTATCAGGTAGGCAATATTTTCATCCCCATTTTATAGATTAAGATAATGGGTCATGATGTCTTGCTGTTAGCATTTCAGATGAAAGTTAATTTTCTAAAGTACGAATTTTCTAGATGTAATTTACTCACAGGGTAGTTTTCCTTACATGATATTTTTCCACTATCAACCCCCCTTTTTAATTTAAATATTAGGAGGCTTTTGGAAATTTTATAATGTAGTCTTGATAGCTTTTACATTTTAATTATTTGCATTAAAATATGACTGCTTTAGGTTCATTACATGTTACGCAATTTTACCATGAGATGAACTGCCAATGAGAATTTTTGTTAACAATTTAGGAACAGCTTTTTGTACAGTACAATCAATTTTTCTAGAATATTCACTTATTTCAATTAGCCAATTTAATTTCCTCTGAGAAATTGGCTACTATTCAACTGTCAAACTCAACACTCTAACAACAATCTTATTTTACCCTGTGTGTATTAGCGGAAAGGATTATTTGCCTTCTTGAGTAGGCATTCCTGGTACTAGGTTGGATTTGGATATCAAAAGCCCACTTCCCCACACCATGGTACAAGACATCTCAAACAAGTCTTGTTGCAGTGAGAGGGCAGCTGCTGTCAGCCAAGTCTCTGTCTGTTACCTGGGTCCTCATTTGAGCTGGGCATGGGAAGCGAAGCAGCCATGGGAGCAGGAGACCTCCCTCAGAAGGGGTGAAAGTTCAGGACCCTGCAAAGTTGGGGGGTAAGGGTCTGTGCCCTACCTCTGTTGACCCCCAAGTTCTCTCCTGATGACCTCTCTGCGACTGTGCCTGTCTTAAGTTGTTCCTTCATGAAAAACAAAGATGGTTTAAAACCAAGCCAGAGAAAAATTGTTTGGGGACAAAAAAAAAAAGAAAAGAAAAGAAAAGAAAAGAAAAGAAAAGAAAAGAAAAGAAAAGAAAGAAAGAAAGAAAGAAAAAGAAAGAAAGGAAGGAAGAAAGATAGAAAGAAAAAGGATCCTAAGTCAAATTTCTAGAAAATATCCTTCTATTAACTTTTGGTCAAGAATATGTTTGTATATTTTCAGAAAATAACTCTAAGACCATCTGGATTCCTGCAACAAAGAGGAATTGACAGGAGTGCTCCAGCCATGAAGACAGAAGAGAAGCAGTCCAGAGATAAAAGATGCTGACAGGGCCTTGCCATACTATTAGACAGCAGCTGTGCATCACTGAAGGATGCCCAGGACCAAAACAGAGGTGGTCAAACCTGCATCACCACCATTTGTCCACCAACAAGATCTGAAATATCATGGCTGACATGTACACATAAGGAAATCTTTGACAATGAAATTGGGACTCAAAAGAACTGTTGGCTCAGAAAGGAGCTCACTACAGACTGATTCATTTGCCTCTCAGCATAACCATTATGGCTTGTCTCATTTTCGGTTCTTATAAGGGTATTTCTTGTATCACATGATTTCAAGCATCTAGGGGAAATAATGAGCAATATAAACTGATGAACAAAAACAGATCCGGAGACAGAGAAGCAGAGATCAGACTGTAAAACCTTAGAGGGGAGGGTGAGGGTAAGGGGGATCAGCCAAAGGACTTGTGCGCATGCATATAAGCCTAACCATTGGTCATGGACAACAGGGAGGTGGGGCATATGTGGGGATGGAAACGGGGGGGCGGCGGGAGATGAGGAAAATTATGTGATACCATAATAAAGAAATTTTTAGAAAAAGATAATAGGTCATGGTGAGGTTAAGAAACTTGTTAAAAATTGGGATAGCACACTTTTAATCCCAGCTGGTCAAACATCATAGACTCCATCTAGTACAAGTACTCCAAGTATAGGAATAGGAGTCCTTGAAAGACCAATTCTATGGCAGCTGTTTAAGGCCTACAGAGCCTCCCTCCTCACCAAGAAAGTCTGTTTTCAGTGGGGATCACATAGCAGGTAGGGGTTTTACGAGCATGGCTCCCTAATCGTATGGCTGAGAGCTACAGAGTCTGATACTGCCTTATCTGTCTTCTTCATTGATGAAGACATTCCTGCATCACATCTGAAGTTCTGCCCTGAGGTAGAGCCACACATATTTAGTAGTTTTCTGACCCAATTTCTCAGATGAAACTGGAGTGCTGTTCCCTAAAGCAGCGATTTTCAACCTTTTTAATCTCATGGCACACATAAACTAATTACTAGAATTCTTTAGCACACAGAAACATATATAAATTTGATTCATTCACACCAGATGGATATTATTGTGTTGGCTGTTTCATTTAAAAAATTGACAATCTAAGGCAAAAGAGGTCAGTGCTCCTGACTAAATAATCAGGTATTGCATGTTTTAAAAATTTGTGTGGCACACCGGTTTAAAATCGCTGCCCTAAAGAAGGAGGGATGCTGCTGTTAGTTGGGAAATAGCCCATCTCTACTACAGCATGCATCCTACTTGCCCAGTAGTAGTGTACCAGGGCATTAAGTAGCTACTCATTGAATGGGTGAGGGTATGATTATGTTTTGTGCCATTTAGTTCTGAGGTTATTTCTGCCCTGGTACCATCACTACATACTCTAATTGCAGCACTAAAGTGTCAAACTGGCCTTTCTCTATTCCTATTCTAATATTCACTATCCTAGACTGGTCTCTCATTACCCTTTCTCAGTTTGTTGCAATTGCTGTCTATCTGCTTCTCCTGTATCCAATCCCTTCACCATCTAATTTCTTCTAAGTGCTACAATAATAACTTGTTTTGATAGCACAGATCTTATCATGTTACTCCAGCTAAGAAGTCTTCAAGAATTTCCCAACTTCTTTAGATGGCTTTCAAGATTCTCTAAAATATGGCCCTTACTTATTCATCTCATTTTCTTTTTAGTACTTTTTTGACATATTTGGCTTCTCAGCTAAATGTTTAAATTGTCTACTTCCTTGCCTTTGATTATAGCATTTTCTCTACCTGGAATATTTCCCATTAACCCCATTAATATTCTGAGGATTGCCGAAACCGGTTTGGCTCAGTGGTAGAGCGCCAGTCTGCGGACTGAAAGGTCCTGGGTTCGATTCCGGTCAAGGGCATGTACCTTGGTTGCGGGCACATTCCCCTGTAGGGGGTGTGCAAGAGGCAGCTGGTCGATGTTTCTCTCTCATTGACGTTTCTAGCTCTCTATCTCTCTCCCTCCCTCTCTGTAAAATATCAATAAAATATATTTTTAAAAAATATTCTGAGGATTATTCCAAATATTGAGTCTACATGATGCCTTCACTAATCAACTGCATTTATGTCTATGCTGTTGCCTTGCTCTAAACACCTTTTTATGTTTCTACTAGAGGCCCAGTGCAGGAAATTCATGCACTTGGGAAGTGGGGGTGGAGGGGGGGTCCCTTCAGCTCAGCCTGCACCCTCTTGAAGTTCAGGAGCCCTCTGGGGATGTCTGATAGACATCTGTTAGTTGGACATACTTAGTGCTGCTGCAGAAGTGGGGGAGGCTCCCACCACCGCAGCTGCGCTCACCAGCCATGAACCAGGTTTCTGGCGAGAGGTGCTCCCCCTTTGTGAGTGCACTGACCACCAGGGGGAGCGTCTGCCCCCTGTTGGCCAGTGAACGTCATAGCTACCAGTTATTCTGCCATTTGGTCAATTTGCATATTAGTCTTTTATTAGATAGGATTGCTTAGGATACTTAGGATACTTCTCTATTTCACAAGGAGAAAATGACTACCCTTTCAGCTACAGAGTCTGACATGATTTTTAAGTCCAATCCTTAATTCCCAGGAAAGTAATATAATTATTTGGCCTATCTTGAGAAAGATGTCAACCATAGATTCAGTGGGCCCATTAATGAGTGACATACTATACAAATATGGCCATTGGGGTCCATCAAAGGGAATGAAAGTGAGATTCCAAAGAAATGAGTCATCAGGCTATTGGGACAGATATATTTCCAAAAAGTTTCTACTGGAGTCTCCACTAGTTTGTGAGGACTTCAAGAATACAAATTCCATTCTGTTATTCATTTGTTCCCTCCCCCCAAACTCCCATTTACCCAAGGTCTAAATATGGCCAGTCTTCTAGGGTACTCAGGAAAATAAGGCAACTTTGTTAAAGACTACATATGGAAGACTAATTTTTTAAATATATTTTATTGATTTTTTACAGAGAGGAAGGGAGAGGGATAGAGAGCTAGAAACATCAATGAGAGAGAAACATCGATCAGCTGCCTCCTGCACACCTCCCACTGGGGTTGTGCCCACAACCAATGTACGTGCCCTTGACCGGAATCGAACCTGGGACCTTCCAGTCCACAGGCTGACAGTCTCTCTATCCACTGAGCCAAATCTGTTTTGACAGTAATAAATTTTTAGATGTTATTGTTACTCTCATCTAGTTTTTTAGTGAAGATTCCAAAGCTGAGAACAAATCAATTGGTGCCAAGAATCCACACTCCTAAGGCAATGTGCTAGATGAGACCACAAGGGCAGAGTATGTAAAGAGACTGTGAAATTAGCCTGTCCTCATTAGCCCACCATCCACTTCTACCGTATACAGGAGGGAGAAACAGAAGATTTGAAAGAAGGCATTGCTTTGGAGGGAGCCTAGTGCATTTTTTTCACCCTCATTAGTACTTTTCACCAATCAAGTAAAGGGGAGTTTCAAGAAAACTACTCAGAAAGACTGGCTGCATTCCTTGAAATTCTGGAAACTCAAATATTGATATCTGATTCTTACTTAAAGTGAATAAAGTCAGATAGCTGAGGCTGAGGCTTGCTAATAGCTCTGGGACAGCGAAAAAATCAAGAAAGAGATGGCAGTATGCATGTAAGCATAACCCTTAGATACAGACAGGAGGGGGTGAGGGTATGTGCTGGGTGGGGGGGATGGCCAGGGAGAGATAAAAGGGGGGAAGGGAATAAATATATACTTTAAACATTAGACAATTAAAAAAAGAGAAAGAGATGGCAGTGTGTGAGTTTCTGCTGCGAGTGGGGTAGAGGAGCCTATATCCTGAGGAGATGTGGGCCCTACAGAAAGGAGAGAGCTTGGTATGTCTGTTTGGGTTCCTGCCTAGGAAGATCCTCTGGAAGGTTGATACAGCCCTAACTGAGAGACAGATCTCTGGAAGCAGAAGTGGGAATTGGAAGTAGTTAGCCAGAGGAGAAGCATTGTAGGAGGCAACAAAACTGGAGTCAAACGTGGAAAATCCCAGAAACCAGCAACAGCGCATCAGGAGAGGGAGAGCCTGCTTTGCACATCTGCAGTGGCCAACGGGCATCCTCTCCAGCTCTCAGCTGTGCCAGCAGCTAGTGAGTGGAAGAGGAGGTGCAGCAGAGATGGGAGGTAGGGTAGAGAAGGTGACCACTGCTCCTCTTCCACTGCAGGCCTGCAAGCCTGAGGCCGGTGCCCGATGGGGGACAGGAGGTTTAATTAAATAGGAGTTTAGCTATTATACTGCCTATGTTAAAATGGTGTGGTTATAAGATTGGACTGGACTGAAGTTCTGCTATTACTAACTTCCATCGGATATTTTCATATCTACAAGTGGCCAAAGCAAAGGGAATCTGCTTCAAATCTCACCAAAACAGATGACAAGGAATGACTGTGCTAATCAAATCTATGGGTAAAGGTGAGAAACAAAATCGGATTTTGCTTGCTTCCTATTAAATCTAGTCCATTCAATTCCATTACTGAAATCCAGGAGGAGCGGTCTCCGTAGGCAAGAATGATCAGAGAAAGTATCATGGAACAGGAAGGGCGAAAGCTGTGTCTAAAAAGGATGGGTTGTAGTCAGATAGCTGTCTGACCTTGTTCTTTCCTATGAAACATTTATTACCAAACCTCATTTTCTTTGCTCATTGGTTGTCGGAACCTCTGAGGATTCTGACACCACTCAAATTGAGTTGGAGCTAATGGACTGTGGAAATCTTATGCTATTTACTGACCACTGGGCAGCGAGCTTAGCTTGACAGAGTCTTGGCAGTGACAGTCACAAAGTCACTGGAAAGGCTTAGTCTGCATTCTGAAGTGTCTTGTTAAAAAGCAATTTTTGGAAAAACGTTGGGGATAGGTCAACACCCAAGGCAACATATCCGTATGACTTGATGTTGATTCAAAATGTCCACATTGCTCGATACCTCAAATTTGGTCAGTAAATGCATGTCACTGAAGGGGGCTGATGGAGCACATTTCTTTTGAAGCGTTTTCACATCTGATCTTACAGGGTCTGTGTGAGGAAGGCAAGGATGAGGATTGCTTTTCTCATTTGATAAGAAAAATGCATGTAATTTTGGCACTGTAATAAGTCATAGCCCACAAGTATGGATTTTCATTATACTGGAAATTCTTTTTATGGAAAGAGGTATCTGAACTCTCACAGGGAGAAGTTCTCCAGGGGCAAAAGTAGGCCTATTTTTATCTATTTCCATTGCAACAAGTAATAGACCGCAAAAAAGGTCACAGTTGTTCCCCTCCGTCTATCTCCTTTCTTTGGCCATGCTGCCCTGTGCTGACTGTGGCCTTGAGACTAGCGCCTGCCAACGGAACTTAAGCAGATGTGACATAAGCGGGGTTTAAAAAGCACCTTTATGATGGGACTTATTTTCTTAAGCCCATAGAACCATGAGATCACCATGGGAATTTATCCATGTAAACTGTTATGAGATGAACTGCATTTCCCTCCAAATCCACATGTTGAAGTCCCAACATCCAGTACCTCAGAATGTGGATGTATTTGGAGATGGTCTTTAAAGAAATAATTAAGGTTAAGTGACGTCAGTGGTGCTTGCCCTCATCCAATATAACTTATATCCTTATAAAGAAGATTAGGATACAGATACCCAGAGGGGAGACCGTTTTCAGACAGAGGGAGAAGAGGGCCATCTGTAAGCAAGGAAAGAGGCCCTGAGAAGATACCGAACCTGCTGATATCTTGAGCTCAAACATCAGCCTCCAGAATTGTAAGGAAATACATATCTGTTAAGACCCCCAAGTCTGCTGTATTTTGTTATGGAAACTCTAGCACACTAATACATTAGCTTAGTGGAGGATAAATATGAGAAATCCTAGAAGAAATAAGTTACTGGGGAAGGCAGGGGTCCCCTGGTCCTCCTTTCCTTCATAGAGAAGCTTGTTGGGCAAATGGTGAGTTTGTGTCCCAGGATAGGAACATAACCCTCTGTTGTGTACCCTTTAAAAGGTAACTGGGATAGTCTGTCAGTGGAGGGAAAAAGAGTTTTCTTGGATTCTGGCTCCTCTGGACATGGATGCCAACCTTTCTTTAAAGTGGTATTCTGGAAAGCCATTAACCAGGTGACCTCAGGCTCATGGGGACTTGTTGCTTCTCTGTCAGGACTACTGTTGTGGGAAACAGAATCCTGGGAAACTGAACTGGGAGAAGGGAGCCCCTGGTCCATGCTGGCTCCCTGCCTGGGAAACTCAAGTGAATTCTAAGGATCATTTTAAGAAAATCTTCTCATACTACACTTGGATTGTTTGCGGAAACTCAAACAAAATCAGACAAAGAAGCAGTAGCAGATACATCAAAAGGCCAATTCTTACCTTCCTGGTTAACAGATGGAAGAACCAAAGATGATGTCATGGAACTATGACATCCCTCATGTACAGTTGATTGATTTTTCCAGTTAGTATGATAGATCTTCCCTGAGCCACTTACTGTTTCTCACTGAATTTCCATGTTGTTTGGGAGAATACATTTTCTAAAATGGCTGGGTGGATGTTAGGATGCTGCCAGTGGCTAGAGAATAGAGGGAAATAAACGGACTGACATGGGGATCTCATTAGTTCACCCTGATCTAACAATGACACTGTTGTCATTGTCCAACCTCTGAGGGACTCGCGCAGTGCCCTATGTTTATGATACCTGTTCCATATTGTGAGTTTATTTTTTAATTTGCCTTTTCATTATTTAGAATCAGACATAGAAATTGGTGTTCTAAAACTACTCTTTTGAACAATTTCTACTCAAAACCACCTCAACAGCAAGAAGCATTTGACTATTATCTCAAAGGAGCTCACTGTCTCCCTCCCTTTCTTGGTTTCTTCCTTCTGTGAGTTTTAAAGCACCATAGGATCAATAGGTCATTCTGACATCTCGAGAACAGTCCTTCGTATCAGTTTCATTCTGCTATCTGCCAGAAACCATCAACATTTCAATTTCAGTGGGTGTCTTTTGAAACCTGCTTAAAGATAATCTATCTAAAGCCTTTGATTTGGAAGAATGGAAAAGGAAAAGAGAAGTGAGTAGATTTTTAGAAGTTTTTGAGATCAAAGGATTTGGTTAATCTTTTATGTTTGCTATAACTTTATAAGTTCAGGTGTGCAGGGTTAGACTCCAGAAGTTGTTGACTGCTGATCCTGCCACTGTGTGGATGGTGTTTCCCGGATTAGCGCCTCAGGGAGCCCACACATTCTCTTAGGTTTGGTTAAATCCTGTGGTTCTCACCCTGAACTGCACTTTACAGTCACCTGGGGAGCTTTGAAATTTGCAGAAGCCCACAGCCCACCCTCAGAGTAATGAAACCATAATCTCTAGGGGTGGAAGCGGGGCTCAGCAGTTGGACAGCTTTTCAGATTATGCTGTGTGGTCAGGATTGAGAACTGCTGGGACAACCGAACCAAAGAAAATGCAGAAAGCGTTTTCATCTAATTTTTCTTTAAAAAGAAACAAAAGCATTGAAGTATTGTATTAAGCACAGTAATTACCTTTAAATAGGATGTATAAATTGGATTAGATTGTAAACTTTAAAGAAATATAAAAACTATATATGACCAGGTTCTGTTTTAACAGAATGATCTTTTCTTCTTTTGTAAAATGTTATAATTTTCACCATGGTTTTCTCAGGTTTCAACAGGTATTATTCACTCAGAATCCCTCAACTCATACCCACAAGTCTTCCCTTTCTGTCAGTGTGCACCTGTCCTTACATCTCCCGGTGAGGTGAGTGTGTCTGCAGGGTTCCTGTCTCTGGCACATGGTCAAGTATTCTCTTATCAGATCGTGTTAATTAAAGCATAGCTACTGGAGATGTGGCTGCTGACCAGCAGCAGCAGTACATCAGGGAGTTTGTAAAAAGTGCAGAAATCCAAGTCCTCATGAACCAGAATCTGTAGTTTAACAAGATGCATGCAATTCTTCAGCCCATTAAATTTAAGAAGCATTGATCTAAAGAAATTCCCTTGTTATTTTTGCATGTGCTTTTATCTGTCTTTCCCATGCAAACAATGAGACAGATTTCTATTCAAAACTCAAAATGTGCATATATATTTTCAGAGCTCTATGGTTACTTCTCTTTTTTAATATATATATTTTTTATTTTTCGACTAGAGGCCCAGAGCATGAAATTCGTGTGCAGGTATGGTCCCTAGGCCTGGCCTGTGATCGGGGCCATTTTCCCCAGCTGTCCACAGCTGGCCCTGCCCCCCACCTCCACCATCCCCTGGTTCCCCATTCACCATCAGGTGATCGGTGCCTGATGGCCAGGGGAAGGGACCAAGAAGTGGTCAGTGCGCCTCATAGTGACTGGTCCAGTGGTCGTTCTGCCGTTAGGGTCAATTTGCATATTACCCTTTTATTATATAGGATTACAGTTGGCACACAATATTATATTCATTTCAGAGTACAATTGGTGATTAGAAATTTATAGAACTTGTACAGTGAACATCCCCCATAAATCTAGTGACACCATACATAATTATTATATGTCATTGATTATATTCTTTATGCTGTACTTTGCATCCCATGACTATTCTGTAACTACCAATTTGTATTTCTCAATCCATTCACCTTTTTAAAAAAAAATCTATTTCCCTAACCTCCCTACCATCTGGGAACCATCATAATGTTCTCTGTATCCATAAGTCTGTTTCTGTTCTGCTTATTCATTTTGTTTTTTGATTCCACAAATAAGTGAAAATCAGCTGGCAGTTGTCTTTCTTTGTCTGACTTATTTCACTCAGGACAGTATCCTCTCTAAGTGCATCCATGTTGCAGATGTTAAGTCCTGTAGACTCTCTCTTTAAAATGTATCCAGTTTCACCACTTCTAACAGTCTCCTTTCCCATCACTACTGGTGTTGTTGTTCCCTCCCCTTACTCTTGTCCTTCTCCATTCTATCTGCAACACAACAGCCAGAGTGATCCTTTTGAAAAGTCTGGCCAAGCCAGCTCTCTGCTCCAAACTTTCCATAGCCATTGTCTCTCTCAGTAAAAGCCTAAAAAACCAAGACAACTTTATGATCTTATCACAAACTACTCTCTCCATTGCTCACTCTTTGTGGCAGGTGCATTGTTTCAGAAGCACACATCAGAGACAGAGTTGGTGGGCTGGGTATATAGCAGGTTTCAATACTTGTAGAAAGAAGTGGGCTGAAGCAGGATCAGGCAAAGAGAGAGAAGTCAAATTGTGAAGGAGCTCAACAAAGCTTGGGAACATATATGGCCTGCCAGTTTCTCCTAAGATCCCAATGGCTGTGTCTTTATACCTGCTGGTGTACTGGCTATTGAGTGAGTGTTGCCCTGAAAGGGTGGAGCTAACTGCTAGAGGCTGTCTGCTGACACCCTAGAGAGTGTATGTCAATGTCCACCACTCTCTTGCTCAACTATACTGTTTCTCTTACACAAATCCAGACCACCCTGACTAACAGAACTTTGCACTTTCAAAGATGCAGTTCTACTAGATTCTTTTCATGTCATGCTCCCTCATCTCCTTTAGGCTTCTGCTTAAATGTCACTTTATGAGTCAGGTCTTCCTTCCCAAGCATCATCTACACTAATAAAAGAGAAACATACAAATTGATTGTCACTTCGTAATGCCCACCAGCCAATCAGGAGTGAATATGCAAATTAACTTGACAAATATGGCGGTGACCCCACCTCCCAGCCGCTCAGGGCCTCAGGGCAGCATGATGCAGGTGGGGAGCAGCTGAGCAGGGCAGGGTGGGATGCCTGCTATGAGGGAGAGGTGGGGGCAGAGGAAGCTATGGGAGCAGCACTTCTGCTGGAGCGAGGACTGAAGGCTCTGGCCTCAGTGAAGACCGAAGGCCTGGATCCCGGGTGCCAGAGAAAAACCAGTGCCATCAGCCAGGGGAAAGAAAGCCTATTGCATGAATCTTTGTGCAATGGGCCTCTAGTTTGGCTCAGTGGATAGAGTGTTGCCCAGCAGACAGAAGGGTCCTGGGTTCAATTCTGGTCAAGGGCATATGCCTGGGTTGCATATGCCAGTAGGGCACGCAGGAGGCAGCTGATCAATGTTTCTTTCTTATCATTGAGGTTTCTATCTCTCTCTTCCTCTCCCTTCCTCTCCGAAATCAATAAAAAAAAAAAGACTTCTTTTAATGTGCCTCTGATTTCATTCTCCCTGCCCCATTCTTCATGCTATCTCCTTCCCCCCACACTATCTATACATTCCTTTAATTTTTATTTTTATTTATTTATTTATTTTTACATTCCTTGGTACTGCTTTTTCCTTAAACTACCCAAACCATTTCACCTGGCTATTCTTCCAAGGGAAAAAAAAATCTGAACTCAAACTGCCCACCTGACGCTCATCTCTAGTTCTGAGTGCCAAGGTGATTCAGCATCTCTTTATTCCTTCCTTTTCTGTTTCTCTCCATCCTGGTATTTCTAGCATAACCTTTTCTATGAACTTAATCAAGAAGATCTCTTATATCTTAACCTTTTAAGATCTTCTAATTATTCCAATGCTAGCTACTTATCCATAATTGGAGAGAAAAGCAGAGATAATTTTGGAAGAATCCAATGATTTTCAAAACCCCCTCAAAGGACATCAGCTATGGGATGTTTTGCAATGAGGAGAATGGACCCCTGTGACTACATGCTGCCCAGGACTCTGCAGAGCATATCCACCGAGGTAATTCCTATAACCTGTTTGGTCTCAGTCCGACAGTAATTTATAGGTATTTTTGAAGTCTGAGAAAGAATAAGCTTCTTAAAGGTCTTGTTCATTATTGTTCTCCCAACAATTAACTGCCTGGCTGAGAAAGGCAGTTAATAGTGGCTGTAACCAGGGCAAAATATCAATACCATCATCACAGTCTGTATTTATGTAATTGTTATATATCTTTAACACCATGTACAGAATTAAAAAAATACAAACATGTGTGACTATGTTATAAAACATGAAGTGAATTTAATAGAATGTAAATAATAAATGTTCCCTTTCTAATTTAAAATTTTGCAGATAGAATTAATGCAATGAAATAGGATTAAAAAAGAAACAAAATTACATAAAAAGGAAATGTAATTTTAAAATTGAAAATTAAATGATTAAAGTATTTTAAAAAGTAAAATCTTAAAAATGTAATAATCATGTCATCTTTGAGTTACTGATAACTGAGTTTTGTTCAAAATTTTCACTTTGACACCCCACTAGGTGGGGGTGGAGAGGAGACAGTGATGAGCAAACTCCAAATATCTTCTGATTTCATCATCAGACGATGCCTTTCCTTCTTTCAGCATATTGAGAACTTTTTAAATGTCTCCTTTAAGAAATTCACTCTGTTAATTTCCTACCAAGCTGAAGGTTTTGTTTCAAAGAAGGCTGTGGTGTGTTTTCTTTTGTTGTTGTTGTTTGTTTGTTTTCCGGTTGTCCCTATTTCTCTGTGGAGAGATGGCGATTCCACTGCAGAGGGCCCTGGTCCATTTTAACAGCGGTATAAACACATCCCATTTACACAGAAAGTCTTTGATCCAGAGTGGGACTCTCAAAATAGAGTCTTTGCCTTGTTTCTTGTCATTTTCTTCCCCTTATGGAGGGAGAGAAGGATGCTTTCTAAGTTATTTAAATTAAACATTTACTGCCCCACATCTCTTTCCAGATACATTTCAGAAAAATATTTTAAATTTAATAAAATTAAAGTATTTGATATTTCACCAACAAAACACCACTCTTTTGGCAATTAATAGGAGCCCAGAAATCCAGAATGGCAGACACTAAGTGATAATCAGTCAATACATATTTCTCAGGTGAATTTGTTAAGAGTTTAATTAGTCTGGTACCTTAAACATCATTCAATGTTACTTCCATTTTACAAAGTAAAAGAGAGAGGACCCAGGAAATTATGGAACTTGCCTGGGGCATACAGCCAGAAAATGGTGACATTGGAACCCAGCTCAGTCTCTGGCTCCATGGACTCTTCCCTCCACGGTGAGTATGATGGTGCATTAACACTCACTGCCTGGAAGGACAGGTGTCCACCTGCAGTCACAAACATTCCGAAGGCGGGCCTTTGGGGTTTCATCCCCTTGGGCTCACTCCCTCCCTTCATCCTCTCTGGCTTTGTTCCTCCTTCCCTCATCCTCTGTGGCTCTGTTCCTCCCTCCCTCATCCTCTGTGGCTCTGTTCCTCCCTCCCTCATCCTCTGTGGCTTTGTTCCTCCTTCCCTCATCCTCTGTGGCTCTGTTCCTCCCTCCCTCATCCTCTGTGGCTCTATTCCTCCTTCTCTCCATTCTCTCTGGCTCTATTATATCAAATCTTTGTCCACTGCCCCAGAAATTGAGGGTGAGGACTCAGTTGTTCTGTGGTCATTGTTGGCCTTTCAAATATCTGAAGCATCTCAACAACAAAACTTTTTGTTGTTGTTGGCTTGCTAATAATGATTTCCCTGTGCGTAATGTTAATATGTTAATAGTCCTCCCATACCCACACATTAAGGGTGGCAATAGAAGAAAGTGAGTGATCCCCACCTGGCTCACGAGTGACCTTCCCAATGACTGTCCTTTCCTTCTCTCTCACCCAGGCCTCTGTAGATGGCTCATGGGAGAGATGAACAAGTTCAGAAGGCTTTCTTTCTTCTGCACATTTCACCAGTTAGCAGATCGCAGTGTATAACAAGGTTTGAATGGGAAGGCGGCGGGTGTCTAATATTGATTATTGTTTTGAGAGGAAGTGTATTTCACATAAGTGATATCTTAGGTGATAACAGCTCTGGCCAAGCCGGCCAGAAAATCACATTGCTTAGGCTGGCTCCTGCAGCTGCATTTATTCAGAGACAAAGCCTGGAGCTGCTCCATTCAATCACTCTTCAATTTGAGGGTGAGTCCCTTTGGTGAAGAAGGAAAATAAAAACTCTGGGCTCCATATGGTTTTATTTTAAAGCCATCTACCAGGATGATTTCTCCGTCCAAATTTAAAGCCCTATATTTGGGTGCCACGCAGTTTGTGATCCTAGTTACTGGGTTCAGCACCGTCTCCTCTCATGGATGTTTGTTTATAAAAATGTCAACTTTTCTGCAAAGATAAACATTATCTTCTCCAATGTCTTTCTCTGCAGGATTTTTTCAGATTGTTTTTCTCTGTTACAGGGGAAAAGTGGCAGCAATAGATGCAAGTTTCTGAGAGGAATGGTGTAGTTGAATGTGGAAATGACTGTAGAAGGAACAAGTGTGAACACGAAAGGGGAACTGTCGCCTGTCTCCCTGACTTGCCAAGGGACAGTGCTGACTTTTGGGGAACATCCAGAATACCACAATAGCTGGAACTTCATTTAATCTATCCCTGAGGACTTTTTCTTCTTACCAGCTATACCCACATTACAGATGAGGAAACTGATGCCCAAGTGATTCCCTCAAGTTCACACAGTAACTATGTGGAACTCCCTGGATCAGAACCCAGATTATTAATTGCCTGTTCAGTGCTCTCTCTAGGGCAAAATCCTATTCTCCATTATGCTTAATTTATGTGAAGACCTTTTCAAGGACCAATGAATCTTTCAGTGTAATCAATGGCTTCTATAAATAGGAAGCCAAAATCCTGGGGCAGAATCCTTAAGAATCAGGAATAATGTCCAGCCAGTGTGGCTCATGGGTTGAGCATCAACCCATGAATCAGGAGGTCACAGTTCAATCCCCAGTCAGGGCACATGCCTGGGTTGCAGGCTCAATCCCTAGTGGGGGCATGCAGGATGCAGCCAATCAATGATTCTCTCTCATCATTGATGTTTCTATCTCTCCCTCTCCCTTCCTCTCTCTGCAATCAATAAAAACAGTTTTTAAAAGACTAAGATCCACTTCTGTTCTCAAGGAGTTAGGATATTCTAGAATAGTCTTAAAAGAGACTCAGGAACAATGATTCTGACATTCAGATTAAAAATCTCAACATTGGAAACAGCGAGCAGTCATCCAATCTATCTCCCAGGTAATTTGTAATTGCATCTAGGTCATCACCAGCATACAGCTATTTTCTTATGACTACAATACATCTGGCAATGGAAATCCCATTTCTCTATTAGGCAGCCAAAATTATTAGAATTTTTTTTCATTTTGAGCTGAAAATGTCTCCTCATAATCTATTTCAAAAATACTATTTATTCTCTGAAATTAGTGAAAAAAATCAAGTTAATCTCCCACCCTATAGTCCTTTAAATGTTTACAGAGAGCTACCAGGTCTCTTTCTCAGGTTGAAGGGCTCAAGTGTCTTGATTATTTCTCAGTTTGGTCACCCCTCCCAGTTTCCAACAGCCTGCATTACAGAGGGGAGCTCAGAGCTGAAGGTAAGACAGAGATTGTGGTACAAATATCATTCTCACCAGCCGTGGGGGGAGCCACGTTAGCCCTGCTCTCTTTCTGCTCAAGCAGGGTCTTCTCTTCTGGACGTGTGAGCGCTTGTTTTGTACCACATGACCTGGAGGATACTTCTCCAGTGTATCCACAACACATCAGATTCAGTGGCTCTGTGACACGGAGATTAGGCTTGTCTTTTCTTGTGCTGATTCTTGTTGATCAGCTTCCTCCACTGGGTCACCTAAAGGTGCTGCTGCTGTCTGTGTGAGAGAAACAATAACCCTGCAAGGATGCCTCTTCTCAGTGTTCCAGGGTAGCTGTCTTCCTAGGGCTGGGCTTTGTGTGCAGGTCATGAGGGAGAAGCTTCCCTTGAGGCCAGGTCACAGGCTTTCTATTTTTTTTAATTTTTGATTAATCCTCATCTGAGGATATTTTTTTCCATTGATTTTTAGAGAGAGGGAAAGACAGAGAGGAACATCAATGTGAGAGAAACACATTGATTGGTTGCCTCCTGCATGAGCCCTGACCAGGGCCCAGACCAGATAGAAGCCTGCAACCAAGGTACTGCCCTTGACCAGAATCGATGCTCAATCCAGTGAGCCAAACCAGCTACTCACAGGTTTTCTATTATGGTGGTGCCCAGGGCCCCAGAAAGAATCCAGTCCCACTCAGTCCTCCAGCATCTGGGCTTCACTTTCCAACAAAGAGAGCCTCAGTCTCAGCCTGAGGGACCATGTAGAACATCCATTAGGCAACCTTCATTTCCAAATTATTTCTCTTCTCTTTCCCCTCAAACTTCTTCTCCCTCTCACTCATTCCCTGTTAGAAAATAACAATCAGATTTCAGAGCGGAGGCAGGCAAAGTGTTGTGGGGTCTGACTGGAAAAGGAGCAGATGCACACAAGGACTATGAGGTAGAGGGCAAGACAGGCAAAGGGTGCTGTCCACCCACACAGTGCTGAAAGGTGCAGCTCAGAAACGACGAATTTCAGCGATTATCATTTTTTAAATTGGAAAACGATGATAATTGTAATAAGCATCTCTTAAGTGTCTTTGAAAGATTAAATGAACTAGTGTGCTAAGGGCTTTAAATAGTACCTGGTGAATGACACATTCCCAGAGTTTGCCATACAATGATGGTGGTGATCAAGCCCTACTACCAGTGCTTTTGAAACAGTGATCTCTGGTGAAAGGTACCCTAACAACAAACAGCATTCCCAAGTCCACATTCTTTCATGGCCATGATCAACATATAGAGATTTCTGAAGACATTTTTAAATTTGAAAATTTAAAATTCTATGATGTATATATTGTGCTTATAGGATTTTATTTGTTTCTTAATTATTCATGGGTAGGTGTTCCCTAGAAAATACTCAGACAAGATTTAAAAAAATAATAGAATGCTCACTTGCAGAATGATTTTATTAGAAAGAGACAGGAAATGTTTTTTCATTCTTAGTAAAAATATAATCGTTGATATTCTTCACTTTATATTTCAAACTTAATTTAAAAGCATATAGATCAAGAAGTCAAAGTATCCTTTCAATTTTTCCACTAATTTTATTCCCATTGGTGCTCGCCCAAATAAATATATTATAAAAACTTATTTTATCTTTTCTTCTTTACCACCCAAGCAACTGGCCAGGTGGATTTTCAATATCTTAGATGAGTGGCAAGTTGGAATGTGTAACAACCTATAAATAATTTCTGGTTTTTATTTATTTATTTTTACTGTTGACACTATTATAGATGTCTCTTCTCTCCCTTTGCCCACATCCACGCAGCCTCACCCCCTCCCTGCTCTCACCACTGTGCTAGAAACTGGAGAGTCTGCAGAGACAACAGAAGAAGGAAATATAGCTGGGGGAAGTTCTTGGATTGCCTGGGTCTGGGAGTGGCAACTGGGAGTGACTGCAAATGTTCCCAGGTATCTTACAGGGATGAGGGAAGTGTCTTAAAACTGGATTATGGTGGTGGTCAAATAATTTGATAAATTTACTAAAATATTGAATTCTGTATATAAAATGGTTGGGTTTTATGATGTGTAAATTATATCTCAATATAATTGTTTTTTAAGTAAATAAAAAAAACAAAAAAACAAGTCCAGCTTTTCAACTTATTTTACAGAATGCTGCAAATACAATGCTCTTCAAACTTGTTTGATATAAAATAAATTTTTCTTTGTTTAAGCATTTATTTTCAAACACTAACTAGTTTTTTGGTCATCTATTAAAGTCAATTTTTGAGCTGAAACCGGTTTGGCTCAGTGGATAGAGTGTCGGCCTTCAGACTGAAAGGTCCCAGGTTTGATTCTGGTCAAGGGCATGTACCTTGGTTGCGGGCACATCCCTAGTAGGGGTTGTGCAAGAGGCAGCTGATTGATGATCCTCTCTCATCAATGTTTCTGACTCTCTATCCCTCTCTCTTCCTCTCTGTGAAAAATCAATAAAATATATTAAAAATAAATAAATAAAAGTCAATTCTTTGAATCATCTATGTTCATTTTAATAGCTTCTGAAAACAATTTAGGTTAAGCATGAACAAAGGGACACCATCTGCCTTGAATTGGGAGATGGAAAGGGTTATTCTCTACAAATTTTCTTTTTTAACTTTACACTTTTGTTATGTACTTGTTTACTTCTAAGGAAAGATTTTCCTTCAGACCAAGAAGGAGAGCTTTACTGTGTCACAGCCCTGGAGAACCAGGCACTGCTCCCTCCCAGAGAGGCTTAGGTTTGAAAGACCCAGAGAGATACGACTGCAGAGTGTGTCAGGACTGAAGGACAGGGGTCTAGGGCAAAGCGACCCTTGTCCACGGGATAGCAAGCCTCTGGAGGTTAAGGAACCATGGCAGCGGGAGAATTAAGACCCATGGACACATAACTCATGACCAACTTCCACCGCCAGCCCGCTTCCTTTCCTTGACTTATGTACGACCCAGACCTGTGGCACACTGTGGTGGGGAAGCACTCCAGGAAGTCCATGTAAAGGAATATCTTAGTCCCAAACTCCATTGTTCTAGACATCCTGTGCTTTTATTTTCTGTAAGCCTACTTAGATTCAAATTTGAGCCTATCTTCCATAAACTTGTGGAAAATAGAATTTTATATATTTCATTAAAATATATAAAATTATTATCTCACAGACAAGTGAGATAATATGTATATCTCTCTTGGAAACTTGTTTTTACCTTAATAATTTATCTCTTTTTGTAACATAAAATACTTTTATTAATCTTTTAATATAATATTATACCTACAATATTCTGTAGTATAGATATTTTTAGTACTTTAGGCTTTTGAGAGTTTGGCAAAATCAGGCATGAGCCTATACAGACATGTTGAATGGCAAGTGCTAGGACCCAGAGGCAGATGGCCCTCACAGATGACTGAGGGTCCAACTCTGTCTCAATCCCTGCTGTGGCTTTCCCTCCCAGGCCACCGTACCAATGGTTTAAAAGGAAAAGGGAGCTTTGCAGACCTTTGTGGCTGCTGCACACACTTGGCACAGGGCTGGTTGAAGCAGCACATCCTCTCTAACTCCTTGGCTCTGCAGATTTTGCTCTGGTGATGAATGCCCAGTGCAAAGGTGAGTAATGTAGCAATTCATTGTAGTAATTCGAGTTATGGGGAATATATGAACTCCTTTGCTCAGCATCCCTTTCTCCAACTCCTTGTCACATAAAAAGAATTAGTACATTGAGAATACAATGCCATTAGTCACAGGACCAAGCAGAGATACAACTCATGTATTCAACTATCTCCACTGCCTACACTTAAAATCTGACTCTCAGAGCCCCCCCCCCTTTTTTTGTGTGTGTGGGATTGGAGGATGCTAACTGGACTCACAGCATGCTAAGGAAAGCTCTCAATGCTCCGTGCCTTTTCTCTGGCCCTACTTCTTTTCGCTGACACCTAAGAATGACGAGTGAAATTAAGGACCCTACTCCAGCAGCTTTAGAAGCCAGTCATAGCACATGCCTTAGGTTCCATAACCAATTCGGAAAGGATGGGATGGGAAGCATTACATCTGGATTTCCTGGTCTAGCCTGTGGGGCTGTGGTCATGCCATTTGGGGTGTTCATCTCATGGAAGCATTTCTGAATTTGTTATCTGGTAGGTCCAAGACCTTGGGTTCTTCTTTTCTTAGCCAAGGTAGACACATTCACCATTAAATGTACTGAAGTGCACTTGGAGGGTGCTGAGCAGCATTACAATCTTCCTTGAAAAAATTCCCTGTCCATGGAGAACTTGTGGAAAGGTAATGAAGAGAGGAACTAGGAATTAGCTCAGAACCTATTGTTCACTTGCATTTTTGCAAAGAATGCCCTCCTGATGCACTGCATGTGTGCATGACTCTGTGTGTGTGTGTGTGTGTGTGAGAGAGAGAGAGAGAGAGAGAGAGAGAGAGAGAGAGAGAGAGAAGAAGAAGAAGAAGAAGAAGAAGAAGAAGAAGAAAGAGAGAGAGAGAGAGAGAGAGAGAGAGAGAGAGAGAGAGAGAGAGAGAGAGAGAGAGAGAGAAAGAAGCCAGTGATGTCCATGTAACCTATAGTATCTGGTTCCAGAGGGATTTTATGCCATATCTGAGTCTCTGCCACTCCAGTCTAGTCACCAAACCTTCTGAGTAGGAGGCCATTTAAGCTGAGGTGGAAAAGGAATCCAAATAGTTGCTTTTTCCATCTTTTCCCTTTTAGAGTCTCAGCACCCTGGGGCTACCTATGCAAATATACATCAGATCCTGAGCCCAGGTTATTATTCCCAGCGATGTGTAAACATCATCCACTCCAAGGAACAGCCACATGGCTCCCGTTACAAAGTCCCTCTTCAATTTTACAACACCCAAATACCAGAAAGAAACTTTGTGTGCAACCTCTCCGCTCTGTGTACCGTACCCTCCCCATACCGAGGTTCGCTCCATCCAGCCTGCATCTCATTGAAAATTCAATTCAACTCACATCAAATACGCATTGAGTACCTTTATGTTGGCAGCAAAGTGGTAAAAGCCACAGGGGATACAAAATAAGTATAAAGCACAGTCTCTGTCTTCAAACAGTCTGTGTTGGGATTGGGACCGACAGGAGGAAAGATGAGACCAACATGAGACAGAATGTATTTACTCATCAGAATGTGTTGTTCTGTGGTTAGTACATTGGATGTTGCAGGTGAGACCACTGTTGTCAGAGCAAATGGCTTCATGGAGGGGCCGGGGGCTGGCATGGGCTTTGAAGGATTGGGAACATTCCACTGTGTAACAGAATCACATACAAAACGTGTCCTATTGTTTCAGATTTTCTATAGAAGCCTCAATCCTGAAAACAACATGACCCAGTTACTCCCACTGTTTTAGGTCTTAAGAACTCACCATCGAGCTGCAAGAGCAAGACAGGGCTTCCCTGAAGGTGGCCAACACATTCCTTATCCTCATTGCCCACCCCCTTCTCTGCCCCGAAACCCTTTCAGCTGTTTATAGAAGCAGATTATATGGGAGAAGAGGTCCTTGCTGGGATTTTTAGTGGTAGGTGGGCTGCTGAACCAAACTGGTGTGTGTTTTCTCTCCCTTCCATGTGGAGGAGGATTGGGTTGTCATCCCCCCTCTTCTTAAGATAAGAGAGCAGAAAGCCTGGGAACCCACTCCTGGGTTTGATGCTGAACAGTTGGAGCCATGGTCCCGCTCTGGGGCTGCCCCGAGCACAGAGCATGAGGGGAAGGTCTTGGGAGAACCTGGCAAAGTGGCTGGAAGTAAGAGGGCATGGAGAGCATAAACACTGGTACCTACATCTTGCAGAAGAGATTTAGAAGATGGGGGAAGGTAGGAGCATCCTGTGATGTTAGGACTGTGTGATTGCCTGCATTTTCAGCACTTGGGTTACCAAGTATTGGTCAGTTTCCTGTGGATAAAATGGATGCAATAGAATCTGGATTGAGGGAGCAGAGGGTTCTCAGCTATGCAGAGCTATTGGGTGTATAAAGGGGCAAGAGGTGAAGAGAGGGAGGTGACAGGATGTCAGCAAAATTCTCTTGTCCAGGAATCATGCAGCAGAGAGGTGATCATCCCCAAACCTACATGTAGCCCCAATGTGGGACACTTGTCACATCAACAGTGTTTCTAGCAAAGGGGAACAGTACTAGTTATGTACTTGTCCCTCTTCTCTCATCCCTCGTCCTGGACCCCAACTCTTGAGGAGGAAGGAAGACCAGGCAGAGAAAGATGGAATGTGAGGAGAGGAAATAAAGCAACAGGCTGGGTTCTTTCTCTAAAATATAGGTCATCCTGCACTAGAAGAGAGGAAAGGTTTGACATTGTATGTGACATTGGGTTTAGATTTTTATTGGGCAGAACTTTGCAGTTCCTGAAAAGTGAGTCTAAATGATTCAAATGAGACTCTTATAAACGAGAGTGACTGGAGAGCCATGGGGGGTATTGTCCTAAGATGCTGTCCAGGAAATGGAAGGAGATGACACAGGGCTCCCCTGAGGGCATTCCCCTCGGAACTGCACAAGGGCCAGGAGGTTGATTATAGAGAGGTGTGTGTGGTGGGCGGAAGGGGGGACCAGAAAGAGGATTTCTGGAAGACAGAGGGCAGAGGGGACCCCTGGGGTGGGGTGAACCTAAAGTTTGGGAGTCTCAGTGACTTGGCCTGATAGGAGGAGAGGGGACAGCAGGATGCAAAGAAGATAGGAACTCACTGTGAAAGCCTTGAGGTAGGACTTCAACAGTTTTGAGAAGAAGGCAGCAGAAAGAATGAAAGCCAATAAATAATAGTAAAAAAGGAACATTTCACTATTCAAGCAGGTTTCCTGGGAGCAGGCTCATTCTCTTCCTTCCCCGAGCCTTTCCAGCCCCCAGCCAGCATTTCCGCCTGACGGCCATGTTGGGTTGTTGTTGACATGTGGGTTTGAGAGTTTGTCTTCTCATCACCTTCTCAGAGGTTCAACCTAGGGGAGTTTCTGAAAGGAGGGCGCTGTCCTTTCCACTCTCCATGGGGCGGGGAAGACACGCTGCTCCTGTGCTTGTGTGACTGGACTTAGGCTAGTTTGGACCCAGAGATGGCAATTTGATTTCAGAACAAGGAGGAGAGAAGAGGCATTTTTGTTTGCAGAGCATTGGAAGCAGTGACCCTCCACGATCCCCTGAAATGTGCATTTCCAGAGCATTGTGTGACCTCTGAGCTGGAGCTTGGGGACACTGATGCTCCAGGCAGCAATTGGCAGCTGCCTTATTCATATACATTGTCTGGCTGGCTGGCATTTGCCTTCACAGCAATTAAAAATGTGGTCTATGCTTTGGGAGGGCAAGAAATACTTTGTTTAATTTTATAAATGGAATTTATCCTGACTCTCAGCTTCTACTCACTGGGGGTGAGAAATTAGATCTCAGCCCAGTTTGGAAGGCTGCTCCATTTCTGTGCAGGTGCACAGGGGTCAGGGAAGTGGGGTGGTGGAAGGACCCAGGGTCCATAGTCCATCATTGTGAGGACTAAGGTCCTCACTGTTCAGATGTAGGTGGTCTGATTGGAGGGGGTGGCTTTACTGCTTTCCTGTCAAGCACGGACACACCATCTTTGGCTCCCAAGGCCACGTCTCTTTCTGGTTTGTCTCTCTAGCATCCCTAATCCAACTCTGGTATCTCATTTTAAGAGGCTGCAAAACTTTCTTTCCTTTCTTTTGGAAAGAGATACCAGTTGCTTTGACTATGGCTGCTTTCATATGCCCCACCTAACCCACTCCATTGCTCTGGGACCGTTCAGCCTGCCCACTTTAATGAGCCACGGGTCTTGCACACACAAGTCAGGATGGGTCAGGGAATGTTACCTGGTATCTCATATCAACCTCCACTCCCAGCCTATCATCTTCTACTCCCTGCATCACAAAAGCACACAGGAAAGGCAACACCAGGGCTGGACCCCTTTTAATATTTGCTAGTGGGTGGAGGAGGAAAGTACCTATAGTTAGAAGTGAGAAGCCATACACACATTACCCTGTCCCATCTGGAGAGTCTGGAGAGTAAAACAGTGAATAAGCCAAGGCAATTCCCAGCCGGATACTTCCTCAGCAGCCCTGAGAGCTGTCAGCAGCTGATGTTCTCAACAAGGAGGGTGTGAGGGCAGGGATCTGTGGAGGCATCAGGGCTGAGCACCAGGATGTCCCTATACCATGTGCGCCCAAGCATCTATCAGCCATTGCTGCCATGACCCCTATTGGTTGTTAGTCAAAACACATGAGAGAATTTGACCGGGATGCCCTACCCCTGTCAAAGACAGAATCCAAGTAAAGAGACAGATTTTATTCATTCTGTTGCAATAGGGAGAGCAGCCACATCCGAAAGCCAGAGTGTCTTGGAGGAGTGGCTTTGCCTTAGAGTTCATGGGGGGTAAGCACATTGCAGAAGGGGTGGTTTATAGTTGGGGTTGTTCTATAAATAGAGAAGCCTGTCAATTATCTTCACAGAAATTCCTCCCTTGTCAGGAGAATAAACAGCTGTAATCAGTCATGAGGTAAAGAATGGGAGGTTGAAGAGTCTATGTTATGGGTTGAGTTGTGTCCCTCCAAACAAAAGTTATGTTGAAGTCCTAGTCCCCAGTATTTCTGAATGTGACCTGGTTGGAAAATAAGGTCTTGCTGATGTAATCAAGGTAAGATGAGAGCATTAGGATAGGCCTTGATCCCAAAGGACTGGTGTCCTTATAAGAAGAGGTGACTAGCACCTGTGCTGTGGGTGGGCACATTCTGGGAGAGGTCAAAGGGGGAAAAAGGAGACATATGTAATACTTTAAACAATAAAGAATTTAAATTTACAAAGTAGAGGTGACTATAGAGACACACTGGGAGAAGAAGGCCATGTGACCACAGAGGCAGAGACTGGAATTACGCAGCTGGGAGCCGAGGAATGCCAAGGACTGCCTACCATCACCTGGGTTTCAGGCTTCTAGGTTCCAGAACTGGGAGACAACACATTTCTGTTGTTTTAAGCTCCACCACCCCTTCCCCCCTCCGGTTTGTGGGTCTCTGTTTCAGTAACCCTGGGAAACCACTCCAGTCTGGGCCTGGCCTCTTCCAGAACACCATGGTTAGAAAAGCCCCTGCACTTCCTGTTCCTGAAATGGCTTATGCAGAAGAACCACCCTCCCCACGTGGTGACTTAAGCAAGACATGTCACCCCCTCTGTCATGACTCCAGTAAGACCACAGGAGCCTCCCTAGTTTACCTGTGACAAGACCAAACACAGACATCTCTCCTTTTGCCTGAATCCATTTCAGCACAGTGTTCAGCATTGTCAGCCCACTGAAAACCCATGCATGGGATTTCAAGCCTATAGGTCAAATCCCAGTGTTTCTAGTTGATATTTGGGGATGGGTATCCCAACCCCATGGGCCTCCTCTGCCCTGCTGATTATACACCCCATGTCACGCCCTGTGGGAGGCTCCGCAGACACACCTTGCATTTCTCTGTTGTGTGTTTGTAAGTGGCTTTCCTTTTTGCCTGAACCACACTCTTGCTCTTCTTCTTCTCCTTTAGTTTTTTAAAGCAGTGATCACATAATTTATTGCTTGCTTTTTTATTTTTATTTTTTAAAATTAAATTATTATCTGTGTACATATCTTATCATTGCCCCCCCCCAACATGCCCTCCCTCCCCAGAGATTTGTGTCCATTGGTTGTACTTATATGCATGTATACAAGTCCTTCGGTTGAACTCTTATCTCCCCCAGATCTCCCTACCCTCCCCGCTGTAATTTGACAGTCTGCTTGTTGCTTTACTGTCACTATATCTATCTTTTGGTTCATCAGTTTATAATGTTCTTTATTATCCATAAATGAGTGAGGTCATGTGGTATTTCTCTTTCATTGACTGGCTTATTTCACTCAGCATGATGTTCTCCAATTCCATCCAGGTTGCTGCAAATGATAAGAATTCCTTCTTTTTTATGGCAGCATAGTATTCCATTGTGTAGAAGTACCATAGTTTTTTGATCCAATCATCTGTTGATGGGCACCTAGGCTGTTTCCAAATCTTAGCTATTGTAAATTGTGCTGTTATGAACACTCACCTTTTTCATCCATGTCTCTGAGAACCTACCTTCACTCACCCCTTCCAGGCCTCTTTCCCAGGATTTTATGGATCCAGCACCCACCTCTGCTGACTACTTGGACATCCTATGCTCCCATTTTCTTCCTCCCGTTGGATGGTTGGTTCTATGCATGTCCTGATCCTTTCTTGCTGTGAGCTCAGTGCTTGTAACAGAGCAGGTGAGAAATGAGAATTTGTTGATCTGAAATGAATGCTGTCTTCTTTGGACCCTGTTCCCTTACCCTTAGAGATGTGTCCTCTTCAACACTTCGTGTTATTTCTTTTTTCTTCTCCCTGAGAGCTCCTTGGAGGCTGGAGGTTCAGCCGGGAGGAGGTCAGAACTGCATTTTCAGGTTTCATCGCCTTCTCCACAGAAGTTCTCCACTTACAGTTTCAGTATTCCCGCAACAGCCAGAAAACACATCTTTTCTTTGCATAGACATAAAAATATGTTTTCCCCATTACTAATGTATCACATACTCATTGTAAAAAAATGCCTTGAAAACACACAGAAAAGCAAAATAGTCAGAGAACACAAACTCATTTGTAATTCTACAACCCAGAGTTAACTGTATATTGATGTCATATCTCTGAACAAAGTGATGATCATAGTGTACATTCTTTTGTAACCCAATTTTTTTTTCACTTAACATTTCAAGATCAATTTTCCATGTTAACAAATACCGATTTATATGAAAAGTATAAATGATTTTCAGGATGAAACTTTACAGCATAGAGATACATTTATTTTTTTAGCTGTGTGGTCAATAAATGTGTTATTGTCTTCAACTGAAAAACCTCCACAGAAAACTGTGGTTTGGTTCATCAGCTCTCAGCAGCCTGCTCCTGAGGCTGAGGAAGCTGCCTTCTTCCAAGTGGCCCGGTCTTCCTTCTGGGCAAGAGACACTTCCACTCTTCCAGTGAGAACATCCCTCCCACAAACATGTTTGGCCGAATAATCCCTCCACAAGTATGGAAGTGTTGCAAGTATCTCTGATGGAAGATCAGTTACTAAAAATGAAAACTAAACAAAAAAGAAAAATGAAGAACTGTCTCATGTAGCAACGTAGCCTCTCTTCTTAGTTTCAATAACTGACTTTTTAAGGTAAGCCAGGTTTATTAAGAACCTAGAGTGTGCACTTCTGGCTAATCAAAGAGGAACCTGTGGTCTCCCTATCACCTTCACCATCACCATCATCACAGGACCAGCATCATCCTCACCGTCATTATCACCATCACCACCACTACCATCTCCTTCTCTTCCTTTCTTCTACTCCCTCTTCCTCCTCTTTCAGGTTCATCACCATTATTCTTATTTCCATTTCAACTTCCGTTGTTTAGAGATCTGGGAGTGACATGCATACTGGGGTGCATGACAGCAGAACAGATGATATTAAAATTGATGGAATACACTTAAGACTTTTACTAAACTATTTAAATCTCCCAGGCTGATTTAATCCTTGGATGGGGGAACATGGCCTGTGAGATGATCCTGATGTGACAGCTTTCCTTTAAAAAAAAATCAAAATAACCTTAGTAAAGAAGCCAGAGAGATGGTATGCTTGCCTGCATTTCTATTTATCAAACACATACACCTGCTTAGTGAATAAAGGTCAAGCTTTTAGACAGAAATCTCATGTGGATCTCCCTGAATCATTCTGTACAAATCATAATTTTTACAAAAAACTGTATCAAGTGTGTTTCAAGCAATAATATCCAAACTGATGTTTACATTTTCTCCTTGGAAGAGGGCAGTGACCCTGAGAGGGACGTCAGGACCGAATCCACAGATCAGACCCTGAGCAAGTGCACCTGCTGTCTCCAGTGACTGAAACGATATATTAATGAGTTCTCATTCTCAGTGACATTTTACCAGGAACCAATTAACCACAGTAATTACCTCTCTTTCATTACGTGCTCTGAAATGTGAAGTTCACTGGTGTTGGCTTGCTGTGTTTGCTGAGCATTTTTTTCGGTATGACAACACCCTAAGCAGTTAAACTTAGGGTCCTTTCTTATGTTCCCTTTGTCTTCTGGGTGTTGCAGCATGAAGGCAGTTTTGCAAGGGATGCTTTTTATCACCACACAGATACCAGTGCATGTAAATAAACAACTCCTGCAAGTAGAAAGCCTTCCCCCAGCTGTGCTATAAAGGTGGCAGAAAATGCAGCGGGGAGAGAGCCCATAGTTAGGAACAGAAGCAAAAAACTAAGCTTCATTCTAAGAAACAGCTCCTTAGGAGAGGAGAGGGTAAACAGGAGGCCCTGGTTACCCGACTCTGATAGATAATGGAGTGAGTGATTTGAATGTCATTTCTTCCAAACTGTTGAAAACTTTTCTAAAAATATTAGTTTGGTTATTTCTAAAGTAAATAACCTTTTTATACTTCACTTTTCTCACTGTAAAATATGGATAATAATTTTGTGGTGAAGATGCTTAAGTTAATATATATATATATATATATATATATATATATATATACACTTAAGTGTACTGGTCAATAATGTGGATTTTTTAAAAAAATAGATCGGGTTATATACATGTTGATATATATGCAATTTGATATGTATGTTATTTTGTTGTATTGACAACAAGCTTCAAAAATTCATATGTCAAATTTGCTGAAGGTGTTAATATTGTAGATATTTTTACACTTAAAATTGTTGAATTTTGTGCCAAAAAAGAGCATTTGTGGGAAGTTTTAATGCATTACTTTATTTTGAAGAAAAGTACTTCATGAAGCTTATGTTGAGCATGCTCCATCTTTTTTTTTTAAATATATATATTTTATTGATATTTTACAGTGAGGAAGGGAGAAAGATAGAGAGCTAGAGACGTCGATGAGAGAGAAACATCGACCAGCTGCCTCTTGCACACCCCCTACTGGGGATGTGCCCGCAACCAAGGTACATGCCCTTGACCGGAATCGAACCCGGGACCTTTCAGTCCGCAGACCGATGCTCTACCACTGAGCCAAACCGGTTTCGGCAAGCATGCTCCATCTTAAGATACTTGTGAACACTGGTTTAAATGCTTTAAAAGTGATAATTTCGGTGTGAAAGACAAAGAATGTCCAGGTCAACCGAAAAAGTTTGAAGACTGACAATTATAAGTATTATTGGATGAGGATGTATGTCAGACTTAAAAACAACTTGCAGAAAGATTAAACGTTGCTCAGCAAACAATTTCTGATCATTTACAAGCAATCGGAAAGATTTTAAAGGAAGGAAAATGGGTGCCACATCAACTGAATGAAAGACAAATGGAAAACTGAAACGTCATCAGTAAAATATTGCTTCAACAGCATGAAAGGAAGTCTTTTTTACATTGAATTGTGAATGGTGATGAAAAGTGGATTTATTTTGAGAATCCCAAATGCACAGAATCATGGGATGATCCAGGTCAACCATCAACATTGACTGTAAGGCCAAATAGCTTCAGAAAGAAGACAATACTCTGTGTTTGGAGGGATCAGGAAGGTGTGGTGTATTATGAGCTTCTTAAAACCAAGAAACCATTAATACTGGTTTGAATTAATTGTGAAACCATTAATACTGATCACTACTGACAATAAATAATCAATTTGAACCATACTTTGATTGTGAAATGACCAAAATGTGCCAGAAGACATGGCAAAGTAATTTTGCTTCATGATGAAGCACTATCACACACTTCAAAACCAGTTAAAGACATGTTAAAATATCTTCCCTGGGAAATATTAACCCACACACTGTATTCACCAGAGCGTGCTCCTTCAGATTACCACTTGTTCTGATCGATGGCACACGCACTTTCTGAGCAGCACTTCAAAATGTACAAAGAAGTGAAAAACTGGGTCTGAATGGTTTGCCTCAAGATAAGAAAAGTTCTATTGGGATGGTATCCACAAATTACCTGAGAGATGGGGAAATGTGTAGCTAGTGATGAACATTACTTTGAATAAAGCATTTTGATGTTTCTTTTGAAATTATTGTGTTTTCTTTTATTACAAAATTCAGCATTATTAACCTGTACACCTAGTAGAAATGCCAGTTATTATTATTTTTATTAAATCTAGTGAAGCTAATTTGACATTCTAAAACTTGGAACTTACAAAGCTGTAGATTCATTTAAAAATAGTACTGTTGTGTTTATAAAATATACTATATAACTGGGTAAAAATGAAAATAGCAACAAAAATGAAAAAAATGGAAAAAAACTAAAACTAGCTTAAATCTCAAAAGATCAAAATGTTTTGGGAATTCCTTTTAACATCAGCCTCTCTATAAATAAGTCTAAATGTATTAGAGGCTCAGTGCATGACATTGTTGTACTGGGGGGGGAAGGTTCATTAGCCCAGCCTGCACCTTCTCACAATCGGGATTCCTTGGGGGATGTCTGCCTGCTGGCTTATGCCCACTCCCGGGAGGAGTCCTTAGCACTGCCAAGGAGGTAGGAGAGGATCCCATCACCACTGTTATGCTCGCCAGCTGTAAGCCCGTCTTCTGGTTGAGTAGCGTGCCCCCTGTGAGAGCACACTGACCACTAGGGGGAAGCTCCTGTGTTGAGCATCTGGCTCCTGGTGGTTGTTGTGTATCATAGTGACCAGTTATCCTGTCATTCAGTTGATTTGCATATTAGCCTTTTATTACATAGGATCAATAAGTAAATACACCTAATTTTATATTATTGATCAGGCTGGCAGGGAGACAGTTAGGGGGATCAGGCAGGCAGGGGAGAATAGTTAGGAGGATCAGACCAGCAGGGGAGAGTAGTTAGGGGGATTAGGTTGGCAGGCAGGTGGGCTAAGAGCCAGCAGTCCTGGACTGGGGGAGGGATGTCCAACTGCTGGTTTAGGCCAAATCCCGCAGTCAGACATCCCCCCAAGGGTCCTGGATTGGAGAGGGTGCAGGCCTGGCTGAGGGCCCCTCTCCCTCCCCCATGCATGAAGTTCATGCACTAGACCTCTAGTAGCTATATAATAGTCCATGGAGCATACACATTATAAATCATTTGACTAATCCTCCTGTGATGAATATTTGGACTTTTCTTTTTTGCATCATGTTCCAGTTAGGCATTTACATACTTCTTTATTATAAATTCAGAGCTACAAGATTGCTGGGTCAAATGGTTATACATATTACATTTTGAATCATAATTTTATACTGCTCTTCCAAAAAGGTCAAACTAATTTAAACTCAACTTGGGTAAGATTTGCTAGCCAGAGATGAAAGGTTGATGCCAGTGTGAGCAAAAGCAGGGAGTTGGGAAAACATATACTGTATTTGAAAAGTTTTCACACTTTCTTGAGCTTGCTATTTATTTTTTATTTTTATTTAAAAATATATTTTTATTGATTTCAGAGAAGAAGGGAGACAGAGAGAGATAGAAATATCAATAATGAGAGGGAATCATTGATTTTATGCCTCCTGCATGCCCCCTACTGGGGATTGAACCCACAACCTGGGCTTGTGCCCTTGACTGGAATTGAACCAGGGACCCTTTAGTCCACAGTCTGACACTCTATCTATTGAGCCAGACCAGCTAGGGCAAGCTTTATATTTTTACTCAACATCTTATGGAAACTTCTTCATATCAACTGGAGTAGATGATATTCATCCTTTGAAAAGGTCTGGATGAACCCTAGTTTATTCAGTCTTTACCACTGTTGGTTATATAGTGTGTGTTTTTTATACATCAGTGTTTACTTCTAGGAACAATACTATAACAAGTAGTCTCTAAGTCCTGTTGGTTTTATTTATTTCTGTGACATAGATTTATAGGACTGGGTTTGCTGAATTGAAGAGTACATATATTTTAAAATTTAATCTAAATTTTAATCGGTGTTGCCAGATGACATTTCACACTTCCACCAGGACAGTTTTTCCACTTTGCAACCTGCAGTAGGGTTGGTGCTTCTAGTTTGTGCCAGTTTGAGGGGGGCAGCACAACTTCCATTTGCATTTCTTTGGTAACCTGTGAGCTGGAGAGCTGTGCATATGCATGTGGCCTGTTTGGGCTTGCTATTCTGTGAATGACACTAGAGGCCTCCTTTCTTTTGCCTGTTACTACATTAAAAAAAATTAAGCTTTCTATTTAAACTAATACTTGTAAGTAAAAAACAGGATAACACAGTTTTATTTATTTATTTATTTATTTATTTATTTATTTATTTGAGAAGGTTTTATAATGAAAGCAATAGCCCCTTGTTGTTGTATACTCTCTCATTCTTCCTCATCCTCAAAGGGAGACAATAGAACCCACACTAACGTCTCCCAGTAGAAAGTGATTCATGGCAGGGCAATAGATGGTTTACAGAATTCCTAGGTCCTTCAAGGGAGATGTGCCAGAGCCGGGAGTGAGAACTTTGGTGGGAGGGACCCACAAGCACACAGGAGTTCTGGCAGAAACTCTGGCTCTGCAGGCAGCGTGGTGCTGAGCACCCGGGAGTGAGGGAGCCAGAGCAGGAGCCCTGCCCCAGCCTCCCAGGATGCAGTCTCTCTCCACGTGGCGTCCAGTCCCTGAAGGAGGGAGGGAGGGAGGCTGGTGCTGCTTTTACTTGACAGGCCCTCTAGCTGCTGGGCACAGAAAGGCAGGTTCTGAGTGAGCTGGCTGCAGGCTCTTCCCTCCTCTCCTTTCTCTTTATTTGTGACAGGACCTCTCAAGCACCTCACAGTAAGGCTGAAACTTGCTACATGCCTTCCTGAGCAAATTTGTCAGAAAATGTCTTGATTTCCCCTTGTCCATAATGTCCAGTTTGTGTAAAGATTCAAATTTTGGATTCAATATTATAATTTTTCACTGAGCTTTGAAATCATGGCTCATTGTTGCTGTTGAGAACTGATTTGTATTTCTTAGTAGCTGGTTTTATTCTGTGTTTTTTGTTTTTGTTTTAAATCTCTTGGGAGAATTTTGAATCTTTATTGTCATCATGGTGTGATATAATTTTGTGAGGCTGTATTTCAGGGTGAATACTTTTATTCACCCTGCTCTGCATAGAGCTGGCCCTCTCTAAAGGAGAGTTATAGCTCGCTTCAGGTGAAGAAAATGTTCTTCTTTTATTTTGTTGGTTACTTATGACCTTTATTATTTTCTTTTTTTCCCTTCTAAAATTGTTGCTGGATGGATCTTGGGCTTCTGAATTGATCTTCTATTTCATTCATGTTTTCTATCCTTGTTTTTTACCTTCTGATCTGGGAATTTGCTCAACTTTCCAGGCTTCCTATTTCATTTTTTCCCCCTTTCACATCATTGTTGTATTTTCTAAGAACCTGTTTTGAATTGTTCCATTTTCATAGTAGACTATTCTTGTTATATTAATGCAATACCTTTAAAATCTTTGTGATAATATGAATCAAGAATGTTAAATCTCCTCCCAACCCCTTTCGTCTCTACTCTGTTTTGTGTCCCCATCTTGATCTTTCTCTTTCCTTTGGGAGTCGAGACCTTCTCTGGCAGACTCCTTAGACCAGTGTCCCCCAAACTTTTGACATATGTGTACGCCTTCTATAATTTTCGTAATGCTGAGTACCCCTCGTCAAAAAAAGGATGTATTTTAATAACAATCAAAATATATTTATTTTTTTGGTACATACACAACATAATAGTAAACAAAAATAAAATTATTCATAATAAAATATAAATAAAAGTTATATTATAAATAACATTTATTTGCACACCGGACCATCTCACGCCTCACAAGATTGTCTTGACTTGACTCATGAGAACGTAGAATTAGGCGCAGCTAAGCATGGTGCAGTGCGTATACCCACCAAACTCCAGTGCAACACGTACCCCCACCAAACTCTTCCCGTACCCCTGGGGGTGCGCGTACCACACTTTGGGAAACACTGCCGTAGACTGTGTTTATGCAGCTTCATTCTGGGTAAACATAACTGTTGCCAGTTTCTCTGAATGCAGTGTGTGGAGCCAGTTTCTGTAGCTGCCTTGACCTGTCTTGCATCAAAAGTCTTATTTCTTATCCTGTTTCTCAGTTCACTTTCTGTATCTCCTCACAACCACAATGGGCGGAATAATGGCTCTCCAAAGGGATCCACATCTTTATCCCAGGGAATTAGTGACTTGTGAAAAGAACTTTGAAATGGGATTAAGTTCAGGGTCTTGAGATAGGGAGATTATCCAGGTGGGCCAATATAATTACAGAGGTTCTTATAAGAGGTAGGTAACAAGGTGAGAGTCAGAGAAGGAGATGCAACAACTGAGCCTTGGTAGGACTGATGTGGCAACAAACCAAGAAATGTGGATAGCCTCTACAAGTTAGCAAATGCATGGAAACAGATTTTTGCCTAGAACTTCCAGAAAGAACACAGCCTTTGATTTTAGCCCCAGAGGATTCATTTGAGGCTTATGAGCTCCAAAATGATAAGATAATAAATTGGTGTTGTTTTAAGACACTGAGTTTTTGCTTATTTGTTATAGCAGCAACAGCAAACTAATACTCATGGAATAACTATAGATCCAGTAAGAAGATTAAATTTCACCACCATGGATTTTTCTCTTCAGTATATTCTGAGGTATGGCTTCTTCAATCTATTTATCAGCAGGTACAATCCCATCCCTTTTTTCACTCCTGGATGGCTGTAAATGTTTCTTATCTTCAGTGGCCCACCTCTTCTACTCCTAAGCTGCCATGAATTATTTTCCTCTTTAGTTTTTTTATTGTCATACTACTGGCCCGGTGCACAAAATTCATGCATAGATTGGGGGTGGTTTCCTCAGCCCAGACTGAACCCTCTCCCTCGTGGGATTGGGCCTAAACTGGCAGTCAGACATTCCTCTCACAATCTGGGACCAATGACTCCTAACCATTCACCTGCCTGCCTTCCTGATTACCCCTAACCTCTCTGCCTGTCTGCTTAATTGTCCCTAACTGCCTCTGCCTGCCTGATCACCCTAACTGCCCTCCCCTGCTGGCCAATTTGGTTCTGATTGGTTGGTTACTATGCCAGTCAGTGTCAAAAGCTCCACATCATAGGCAGCCATTGGTTCCTCACAGTTTATCCAGATTTGGTTCTGATTGGCCAGTTTCTATGCCAGTCAGCATCTCTGGGCCTGATCAGAGAGGTGGGGCTGATCAGAAGGCCCCATGGAGGCCCAGAAACAGAGGTGCTGCTCCTGGTGAAGCCTGGAGAGAAAGAAAGAGGCAATGGCTGATTAACAGCTGCCACAGAGGCTGCGGATCAGACCCTGCCTCTCTCTTCACGCCTCTCTGGGCCTGATCCACAGTCCCCTCAGAAGTCAGTGCTGGGTCACTGCATCTGGGCCAGCAGGAGTCAGTGCTGGGTCACCATGGCAACCCAGCACTGACTGCAGGACTGACTTCTGGTTGGTTGAGCCTTTGGTTGTTTTGGACATTATGGACCCCGGGTTTTTACATATTAGAATAGTGTGTTTGGGAGGATGGGAATTTATGGGTGTGCTATTGGAATCAGTGACATGATGATTACAAAGGTTTATAGAATGTTTCAAGGAGTCTCAGTATTTTAAAGTCACAGCTGTCAAAGACGGTCCAGCAAAAGTGCACTTGACCCTTGAACAAGGGGGAGTGGGAAGAGTTAGAGGTACTGAAGTCCTATATAGTCAAAATCCACCTGTAACTTTTGACTTTAGTTGGCCCTTCCCATCTGGGGATTCAACAAACTACAGATTAAAAGCAGTGTTTTTTTTTTTTTTTTTTTTTTTTTATTGTGGTTGGGAAACTGTGGTTCCAAATGTGAAAACAATGTTTTTGAGCCACAGGTGATTGAATCTTCAAAACCTGCAGATCCAAGGGATCAGGTTTATTAAATGAAAACTAAAACAACAACGGAGTGTGTAAGTGGGCCATGCATTTCAAACCCATGTGCTCAAGGATTGCCTGTTCTCTGGCTCTCCCTCAGGCTTCCTGCAGCAGCCTTGCTTGGTCCACGCAGGCACCTGTGAGACCATGGAAGAGATCTGCAGTGCAGACTGTCAGTTGTGGAGTTTCTCTTCACAGAAAGATAACTAGAGTGAAACAGCCTCCTTCGCCTCATAAGCATCCATTTCCAGTCCACAGAGCAGCTTTGCAGCCTTCCGATGCACATTCCAGCAGGTGCTGCTTTGCTCTGGGCCCCAGTGTGGCCCCACAAAAATAAGGCACCCTGCTTCCCCACAGGAATCCCCGGGAAAGCGAGGGAAGCCCTGGGCTGCGTGGGAGCCTGTGTTCTGAAGCAGTGACTGCTGTCCCGGGGTCTTCTCTGCTGCTCCGGGCAGTGGCCTGATTTCCTTGTTCAGGCTCATTACGCCATGACTAAGCTCAGCGCTCACCTTTCTTCAGGTTCTGAAACTTCTTTGTGCTTCGTGGAGAGAAGTCGTGTATCTAGAGTCCCTGACTTTAAAAAGAGAGAAGTTGGATTTCCCCCCAGCTTGGGCACAGTCCTCAAAACACCTTCACCAACCATGCCTGATTCTTACTGGAAGGTAAATACCACTTTAATAATTAATTGTTTAATTATTTCTACCATTGGAGAAACAGAAGAAAGTGTCTAGATGGTAGAAGTCAGAAGACCTTCGTTCAACATTCGGCCCCTTTCAATGCACATGCTCAACGTACAGAAAATATCTTCCCAGTCCTGTCTCAGTCCTCCTCGCGTCCTCCCACTGCGTGGTGGCTCGTCACTGGCCTTGGGTGGACACTGGCGATTCAGCTCCTGTCAGCCTTACATTTATGTTTGGGAATTCCTTGCCGCTTATCACCTGTTTTGGTCTTTCAACGTTGCTTCTCCATACTCATTTCCCTGTTCCTGTGTCATAAAAGGCTCAAAAAGACCGGGCAAGTTTAGTGTCTGTGAAAACAGACTTCTTTCTACCAGTTTTGGTGGAGTGTGCAGTGTAGAGTGAGCTATGAACACTTCAGAGCTAATCAATTTGGCGTAATCTTATGTAATTTAAACACCATTTATACACAAACACATACCGTGTATAGTCTAAAAGGATATATATCAGAATATTAAAAGCTGTTATTGCATAGAAAAATGAGTGAATAAAATTCTGCCTCTTTCTAGCCACGTGATGGTTAAGCCCCCATACATCTCAGTTTTCCCCTGCCAGTAAAAAGGTAGATGGATATAACAGGCCTGTGTTGAAGCTTAAGTGAAATAATGAACATAAAGTTGTCAGCACATAAATGTTCATCTCTTTGTTTGCTTCTGTTAAGAGAGCTAATATAGTATTATTATTTTTTCTGATTACAAACATTGCAAATGTAGGCATATGCAGAGGCTTTCAAAACGCAGCAAATATTACAAACAAAACTCTTATCAATCTCATTCTCCAGAGATAATACACTTTAGTATTTTTTTCTGTTGCATTTATAAATAATGACAGATTTATCTCATTATCTCTCTCCTTATATCTACTATCATTTCTGTGGAGATAGTTATTCGGCTTTAGACAGACCTATCAATAAGCCGCAAGTAACTTATGTTTTTATTGCTTTCTTCATCGCCCTTGTAAAATTGGGATCGCTTTTTACCTCATCAGCTATTATAAGGATTAAATGAGATAACATATTTGATGTAAAGCACTTAGCATAATGCTTAATATATACCAAGTTCTCATTACATATTTGCAATTATAAGGATATTAACCATTAAGTATAGATATATTATAGTCTCAGGCAATTATATGCTTAGAAGAATTTCTAACACTGCCTCACTGTCTTGGCACCGGGCTATGTTTTGGAATACTTAGTGTTAATTATTTTTGTGTTTAGGCATGTTTCATTTCTTCAAAAATGTGCTCTTTTCTATGGTTAATTTACTAGCTGATTGTTTGTATACTAATTATTGCTAATGGTTGAATTGAAATCTGCATTTAAGGAAAATTCAATGGCTAGTTTTATTGGGGTCGCTGTCAGGATAGGCTACTTTATGCCCCATTAACAAATGATCTCAGAGTCTCAGTGATTTAAAACAACACAGGCTTATTTTATGGTCATGTCACCTGTCTGCCATGAAGTAATTATGGGCCCTGGTTATATATCTTCGTCTGGATTGAGAGTAACCACAGCCTTGAATGTTGTAAGTCACCACGTGAGTGGAGAAAAGAGCTGAAGGAATGCAAGTGAGACTTCCAGTTACTACTCCTTGGCCAGGACTGGCCATATGGCCACACCCAACTACAAAGGAGAGAGAGTAAGTAATATAGTCCTACTATTTAAGTCAAAGAGTGAAAAACCAGAAGTAGTTGGTAAATTTATCCATGGCTGAAATAATTGATAATAACACTTTAGGTTACGCCTGATAATCAGTTTTGAATACCCAGGTGATTTGGCATGCTACATGGATGACCATCTGGAACAACTTCCAGGTAAAACATGGAAATGCTGTGGAGGCCAGTGATGATATCTTAGGATACTGGAGAAGGAGGAGAAGGAATTGCTTCTCTCCTTTGTGTTTTTTAATCATCCTGAATTTTGGTTGGGTATGTCAGGACTGATGCTGATATACTTACGAGAAAAGTGGTCTTTGGAGCATAATGGTTTTCTTGTATGGTGTCTGAAACGGCTGAGGGGAGAGCTTTGTGTGGGAAGCACCTGTTTCGGGGAGGAATTGTTAGCATCCACCTGGAACTGATTTGAAGGGGAGATATAGATTTCTTTTTCTTCAGGTGACCAAATGTTCTGTCTGGAGAATTAGGAGGTAGCTGCTTATCAAGAGACTTTGGGTTAATTTTAATTGTACTGATGTGTTCCATGAGTTAAGAATTTTCCATTTCACAAGGCATTTATATATATATATATATATATATATATATATATATATATATATATATAATTAGTGCCTGAATATTCATAGTTTTCATGTGAATTTGGCAGCACTTTTGGGGGTTCTTATGTTGAGGGACATAATTATGTAAGAGGGAAAGAAGGAAAAAGATGCTTTTAGAGCACCTCTTGTGTGCCAGACACTCTATGAAACACTTTCACATGCAAATTCCATTTTAGGCTCCCAATAGCTCTGTAAGTCATGTTACTATAATATCAATAAGAAAACTGAGGTGAGAACATTGAAACTGATTGCATTTGAGCTTCATCAGAACCCAGGTTTTCTATTGCTCACATCTTTTGCTCAGGTCATACAATCTCTTTTCTCTGTCTCAGAGACAGAAGGCATTTTTTGAGTAAGTGCTGCCTCTCTACATTCAATTTTACTAAAATGATTAAAATATCTCTTTCATTGTGTTTGGTGAAGTTATTACTAGAGCATCATGGGGAGGGCTCTGCATTGAGAGGCTGATTTAACACTGCCAGTGCAGTGTTAAATTTTTCCTGTCAGTGAAGCAAGATAAAAAAAAAAATTTATTAGTGATTCTGGCCAGACACTCAAAAATTGTTACAGTTTCCAGTTTTCTTTTTCCTATTTCAACTGAATTTAATACAGATATTTTAATAATTTATCAAAAACTTCCATATCCCTCTTTCTAGGGAGACATATTGGAATCAGCACTATAATATCGGCAATAACATTTTTGAAGATCAAGGTGATAAGATTTGTTTATCCAACTTATACATGCACATCTTAGAGTTTTATTTGGGGTTGTATTATTCAATAGTCCCTTGAGATATTCTAACTGAACATCTACATCTTTGATAATTTGCCCCAAACCTCAAAGGTCTAAGATAGAAAATGGTTGACATTCTGTTGAAGTTTGCATTTGAACCAGAGTTTGTGAGAAATGTAACTCGTAGAGTAAATTCTATATCTGGAATGAGTTCAACCCAGAACTTAGTATTTACACCTCAAACTAGGTGTATTTAAACTCATTCCCTCAGTATTCAGAAATAAGAGAGCACATTATATTCTGTAGTAGCAATCGTGAGTTGTTGAATTAAGAAAAGTCTATGGCCAATGGGCTAAATCCAGTTCACCACTTACCTTTGTGAATAAATTTTATTGGAACACAGCTATGCCCTTTTTTCAACATATTGTCATTTCAACTCTGCCCTGGTGGTAGAGTTCAGTAGTTGGCCTGCTTAAGACCATATGGGCTGCAAATATTTACTATCTGGTGTTTAAAGAAAAAGTTTGCTGACCCTTATTTTAATTTTACTCTTTAATGTTTTGGATGTCTTATACTGTACTTTATATGGCATATAGTAGTGGTACATGTACATAATACACACACACACACAAATACAGAGTATATATACATAAGGAGGTATAATAAAAATCATTTATTTACAATGGGAGCATATTCAAAAAAGTTTGGAGACACAGGTGTAGGGCTTACTATTTAAGAAATATCCACACATGATATCTTGTTTTGTGCAGTGTTTGTATTTTATTATGCAAATTATATGAGAGGAAGAATAAACCGATTGGCATAGTTAGGGAGAAATTATGACCAAATGATAGAGGGGAGGGAAGAAAGAAGGAAAAAAAGGAAGGGGAGGAGGAAAAATAAGAAGAAAAAGAGGACAGAAAAAAGTGGAGGAAAGAGATAAAAGAGGCAGGCTACCACATAACCAGCAACTCACAGCTGGCCTACATTCTGGGGTTGGTTCCATATAAGGTCAGCTCTCATTTGATTGTGGAATGGAAGGCTCTCTTTAATAGATTTCTATTCTAATACTGAGGTGCAATACAGCTATAAATTATTTTTTTTAAATATAAATTTTTATTGATTTCAGAGAGGAAGGGAAAGAGAAAGAGAGAGAGAGAGAGAGAGAGAGAGAGAGAGAGAGAGAGAGAGAGAGAGAGAAATATCAATGATGAGAATCATTAATTGGCTGCCTCCTGCATGCCCCCTACTGAGGACTGAGGCCACAACCTAGACATGTGCCCTTGACTGGAATCAGTCCTGGGGCCCTTCAGTCTGCAGGCCAGCACCTTATTTCCTGAGCCAAACCGACTAGGACCAGCCATGAACTGGTTTGAGCAGTCAGTTACTTGGTTGAAAGTAGCTGAGGAGAACATGAGTATAAAATCATTCTCGGTTTTGGTGAGAACAAACAACTGAGGGATGCAAAGATGGGCATGGGGTTTGGGAAGCTGCTCCAGGCAGCTCCGCTTGGCGTGGTGTCCCATCTGCAGGGAACAGGGCCGATCAGAAGTTGCTCCTCCGGAGCTGGAAGGCTCATTAGTCAGCGAGGTAATAAGGACTATATATTACCAAGGACCCAAGGCCCACTGAGAATTTCTTGTGTGTGTATTAATCTCAGCTGAGAAAAGCCATTTCAAACTTAAAACTAATCTGCATTAATGAACAGCCTGCTCGATTTCCATTTTTATGATGTGCGGCCTGGTGATTTGTCTAGTCCCGGCTCGCCACGGGATGGCTGACTGATGGATCACCTTCTCTCAGAAGCTTGTCTGTGAGCAGCAACGTTGCAAATGAGTGCAAATCAAAAGACTCTGTTATTATTTCATTAAAATGTTGAGGTAGGCTCCTAGTTTGCAAAATGGTCCTCTCTCCTCACAGGATGACTGGTTTCCCTCTTGTTGTGTGGGTAGGTGTGATCCAGTCTTTGTGTTGGGCCAACCACCTGGGACAACTGGGACCTATCCGAATTTTGCCAGCCACGCAGGAGAAAGGCTTAGGGAGGTTACTGAGGCTGACACAAGTGTTTGGAATGAATTGAATAGGAGAGTTTGGACCCAGGGCCAGTTCCAGAAAGACTAGGACAGTGGGGAGGGTGCACAGGAGAAGGGGAAGGGGAGAAAATGAAGCAGCGTGCAGATGGGTCACTCTTGGGTTTCAACCTGTGAGCAGATATTTCCCAAGATGACACCACCACTCCCACTGCCATCATCATGGGATCTGGCACTCTGCTAAGTGCTTTGGGTGTTTTTCCTTATTTTTAATCCTCATAGCAACCTTTAGAGCAGTGGTTCTCAACCTTTGTCACCACCCTTTAATACTATTCCTCATGTTGTGGTGACCCCCAACCATAAAATTATTTTCCTTGCTACTCCATAACTGTAATTTTGCTACTGTTAATGAATTTTAATGTAAATATTTGTGTTTTCCCATGATCTTAGGCTCTACAGCAGCAGTTCGCCTAAGACCGTCAGAAAACATAGATATTTACATTACAATCCATTAACAGTAGCAAAATTACAGTTATGAAGTAGTAACGAAAATTTTATGGTTGTGGGGTCACCACCACATGAGGAACTGTATTAAAGGGTCACATCATTAGAAAGGTTGAGAACTACTGCTTTAGAGAGAGGTGCTACTATTATTATTTTTCTATTTAAAAATATTAAAATATAACTTACAAATCATAAAATTCACCCTATTAAAGGGCACATTTCAGTGATTTAGTCTATTTACAGAATTGTGTCTTGTCACCACTATTTAATTTCTCATCACTCCAAAAAGAAATTATGCCTGTTAGCAGTTTCTTCTTATTTCTTCCTACCCCTGGGAATAACCAATCTATGTTCTGTCTCTATTGTAAACATTTTATATAAGTGGAATCATATACTATGTGACCTTTTGTGACTGGCATCTTTCACTTAGCATGCTTTCAAGGCTCATCCATGCTGTAGCATGTGTCCATACTTCATTTTTTGTTATGGCTGAATAGTACTCCATTATAGGAATATACCACATTTTCTTTATTTATTGATTGTTATTTCAGTTGTTTCCATTTTTTGGTCATTGTGAATTGTGCTGATTCAAACATTAGTGTATAAGTTTTTGTGTGGATATATGCTTTTAATTCTCCAGGAGAGCAATTGCTGGATCATATGGTAATTCCATGCTTAACTCTTTGAAGAACTGCCAAAATGTTTCCACAGTGGCTTTACATTGTGCATATCCACCAGTAACATATGAGGGTTTCAAATTCTTCACATCCTCCCTAGCACTTGTTATTGTCTCTTTTTGCTTTAGGCATTCTAGTGAATGAATGGTATCTCAGTGTGATTTTGGTTTGCAATTCCCTAGTAACTAATCATGTTGAGAATGTATTCAAATGCTTATTGGCCATTTTTACATCTTTGGAGAAATGTCTGGTAAATAATTTGCCCACTTTTTAATGCTTTCTTTTTTGTCCTCATTTTATTATTATTTTTTTTATTTTTTATTTATTGATTAAGGTATTATATATGTGTCTTTATTCCCCATTGCCCCTCCCCCCCATTCATGCCCTCACCCCCCTGGTGCCTGTGTCCATTGGTTAGGCTTATGTGCATGCATCTAAGTTCTTTGGTTGATCTCTCTCCTTTACCCCCACCCTCCCCTCTCTTCCCTCTGAGGTTTGACAGTCTGATTGATGCTTCTCTGTCTCTGGATCTGCTTTGTTCATCAGTTTATGTTGTTCATTATATTCCACAAATGAGTGAGATCATGTGACATTTATCTTTTTCTGATTGGCTTATTTCACTTAGCATAATGCTCTCCAGGTCCATCCATGTGGCTGCAAATGGTAAGAACTCCCTTTTTTATTGCAGCGTAGTATTCCATTGCATAGATGTACCACAGTTTTTTAATCCACTCATCTGCTGATGGGCACTTAGGCTGTTTCCAAGTCTTAGCTATTGTAAATTATGCTGCTATGAACACAGGAGTGCATATGTCCTTTCTGATTGGTGTTTCTAGTTTCTTGGGATATATTTCTAGAAGTGGGATCACTGGGTGGAATGGGAGTTCTACTTTTAGTTTTTTGAGGAAACTCCATACTGTTCTCCACAGTGGCTGTACCAGTCTGCATTCCCACCAGCAGTGCTGGAGGGTTCTTTTTTCTCCGCATCCTCACCAATACTTGTCATTTGTTGATTTGTTGATGGTAGCCATTCAGACAGGTGTGAGGTGGTACCTCATTGTTGTTGTGATTTGCATCTCTGTGATTAGTGACTAGTTTTTTTGTATTTTCCATATACTATACTCTTATCAGTGATGTGATTTACAATTATTTTTCCCCATTCTGTGGGTTGTCTTTTCATTTTCCTTACAGTGTCCTTTGAGCATATAATTTTTAAATTTTGATGGCATAAATTTTTATTTTATTTTTTGTTACTCATGCTTTCATATCCAAGTTGTTTAACCTAAGGTCACAGAGATTTAATCCAATTTTTAAAAAAGTATTTTATAGTTCTAGCTCTTAAATTTAGATTTTTAATCCATTTTGCTGTATTTTTTATGCAGTGTGTATATAATTTTTTTATTTATGGTGTGAGGTAAGGGTCTAGCTTTATTCTTTTGCATTTGGCTATTCAGTTGTCCCAGCACTATTTGTGAGATGATTTTCCTCATTGAATTATCTTGGCACCCTTGTTGAAAATCAATTGACCATAAATCTATGTGTTTATTTCTGGATATTATTTCTTCTATTAATCTGTATAGCACTATTTTAGTTTCAATCAGTGTGGATTACTGTATCTTTGTCATAAGTTTTGAATTTCAACAGTGTGAGTCCTTCACATTGTTCTTTTTCAAGACTCTTTTGGCTTCCTTGCATTTCTATATCAAGTTTAAGATCAGCCTGTCAGAAAAGCAGCTGTGGTTTTGATAGGGATATGAAATGGGTATTCGGACGAAGGACTTCCCCAGGAGAGGTGCAGTCTAAGGAGGTATATTTCTATAAGGCCTCTGTGAGGCAGAAGAGAAAAAGAGTTGGGTTTTCATCAAGGCTTTGAGTGATTTCATTAAGTTTGTCATAATTGACCACACTACCCTCAGTCCCTAACTACCTCCCTCAAGGGGTAGAATGGGTGCAGGAATAGAAGAGGCTGTTGAGGAGGGTGGTCTTTGGGTGGCTCAAGAGCAAGTGTTAGGTGGAAAAAAGCTGTTTGGGAGTTTGCATTCTTGGGATTTGGGATCTCATGGGCTGGGAGAAAGGATTATTGCTGGTTAGAAGGGTCTGGGTTTTGAGAATCTCCTGCAGGGCGAGGAAAGGGATGTGGAAGGAGATGGAGGTTGGTGGTCTGCTGGGTCAAAAGTAGATTAAGAATCAGAAGTGATAGGGGTATGATGTTTTGTGTGAAGGAGAAAGATCTGATGGGTAGAACAGGGCTGAGAGAGAGGATTGGGACGGAAGGGTGAAAAAGGCCTGGATGTAGGGAATCTCTGAGCATTTTCCATTGGAATGACAGCAATGATCTAAATTAAGCAATGTGTTAAAATTAAAAGTGCCTTTTCCAGGCCATTGAGACTTATTATCTAGTTTATATTGTGGCCAAACAGTGTTACAGAAGAAAATGGGGTGGTTGGACATGATCTCCCCCATGAGTGTGCAGAGGGAGTGTGGCGTGGCCCATGAGAGAGGAAGGGTGAGTGACAGACCACAAACCCAAAGGTGACCGTTTAGGTCAGGTGTCCCTGCTGCTAAACAAATCACCACGGGAAATGAGAGGTGACCCTCCGGACTGGACGTCCACAATCCAGAAAGACCGAAAGCCACACAGCTGAGGACTCTTCTGGCCTAGCGGTAGGACTTCTAAGAAGTCAATGAGAGAGAGAGAGAGAGAGAGTGGGCAGGAGACTCAAGACCAGGGAAATTGTGGAAGGTCACTCACCTAGAAGTTTGGCTGGTGTAGTATGAAAGGCCAGCAATGGAGAAGGAGAGGTTCTGGCATTCTTCTTGGCTGGCTCGGGCAGGTCCATGAAGGAGAGAATTCTAATAGAGGCCAGCAACTGAGTCACCTGAGTAAAATTCAGAGGTAAGCCCAGGTAGAGCTGCTGCTTCCTACTGCTCTCTGAGTAGCAAACTCGGGGTGACCGAAGCCAAAGTGATGGCTCCCCATCCCCGTGGAACTCCCTCAGGTTTCGGCACCAAATTTTTGGGTTGCCGAAAAAGGAATGCATGAGGCCAAAGTGGTAAAGGGTTATGAATTTATTAGGTCATCTGGATACCAGATGGGCTGAGCCCTAAAATGGCGCCAATCCCCAAAAGTGGGGAGTCAGAGGTTTCTAAAGGACTCTGGGCGGGCTTTTTCTGGGTGGAGAATTCTCTGTGCAGGTGTGGACTCTGGGAAAGTCGGGAGGGGAGAGATAATGGCCGTAGCAAGTGGAATGTGGTCTAAGCAAGTGGAATGCCCATTGTGAAGTGGCCTAAAGGTCAGTTCCTGGGGAGGGGTACCAATTCAATTATTTGATCAGACTTAACAGGTGTTTTTAAATTTTTTTTCAATTAGGCTTTGTAGTTTCCAATGTGAAAGTTTTGGGCTTTTTGATGCTTTGGTAAATTGCATTATTTTCTTAATTTTACTTTTGAATTGTGCATTGCTAATGCACAATTAATTTTTTACATTGATCTTATATCCTCTAACCTTGCTGAATATATTTATTACCTTTAGTAGTCCTTTATTTTGTGGATTCCTAAAGGATTTTCTATGTACAAAATTATATCACCTGCAAAAATAGTTTTACCTCTTTAATTTGAATGCATTTTATTTCTATTTCTTGTCTCAGTCTTAGCTAGACCTTCAGTACAATGTTTAATAGAAATGATGAGAGCTGACACCCTTGTCATCCTCACCAACACTTTTTAGCTTAAAGCTTTGCCACCTCGCCATAGTGTTTCATAAATTTTAGCTATGAGCTATAGGAGATTATTATATATTTATATATCGTACGATTTTTAACAAATACATATTTGTGTTATTGAGCCCACGGAGGTCTACTAGCTTAGGCAACAATGTTTTTCTGGGAAAATATGCTTCAATTTCTTACTAATAGTGAGCAAGGATTTCCGCTGGCTCCAAGTTGCTGATGATAAAACACATAGCCTAGGGCTGGGGTTTAGAACTCTAGGACAGGGGAATGAATTATTGCGCGCACACACAGATACAGCCGGGAACAGCTGTGACACTTGGCTGTGTGTGTGTGTGTGTGTGTGTGTGTGTGTGTGTGTATGAACACACACAGATTTCAACTTGTTAGGAATGGTTAGGAATAGGCAGTGAGAAGAGAGAGAGGTTCTTGTTGGGGAAGTGGTGTAAGGATGATTCCAGAGGCTCTTAAATTCCAGCCTAATTTGGGGGATTTGATGTGTCAATTTGTTACTGCAGAAAACTGCAGAAAACAGACAGATTGGCCCGCTGAAGAGCGGAAGACAGTCTGAGCCTCCCCGGACGAGGAGCCATGGGGTCCTGCTATGGCTCTGCTCCTCGGATGAGGAATGGAAACGCGTTGTGAACCCTCAGTGTCACAGAAAGCCTGCTCTGTAAGCTCCCCTTAAGGCCCAGCTTCCTGTCAGCACCTCAAAGGCACTGCTGCCCAGCCTCTCATCATTCCTGGGCAGGGGTCTGGATCCTGACTTCAGCCTTGAGAAAATGCCAGGGCGGGGTCGCCTTCAGTGCACAGAGCCACGCTTTCAAGTCCCCGTGCCCTTTCTTTCTCCTCTGACTCCTGTGCAGAGATGGGCTTCTCTCGTTCCTGCCTCAGCTCAGTGACTTTCCGTGTCACGCAGACTTTGTTGTTTCCTAATCTTTCTTGCTCTCTTTTCTGTTTCTCTCCCATTTGGCGAAAATCCAGTTAGACTTGCTTTTTGATGCAGGAAAGCAAAGCCAGGCTCTCCTTCGTGGCAACAAGGGGACAGGATGCTGACATTCATATATTAATATGTTTCTCCTGCCACGTTTAGTTCTTTCAAGGAAGGTGGGCGCTGGAAGGTGAGGGTGTGGGCCCAGACCCCTGGCAGGCAGGGCGGTGGCCTCGGGCAGCGGTGGCCTCGGGAAGTCTTGACCTCGGGCTGCAGCCAGGCTGCCCAGGAGCGGAAAGGAAGCCATCCCCACAGGGCCGCAGGGAGAGGTGGGGGTCTTCCTGGGGTGTCATTTAAATGGACACATTTTACAAATATTGGATTTTAGCTTATCAAGAAACAATTAAACTCCAACTCTGGTCGTGCATATTAACTTGCAGTGGTGGTGAGGCAAATGAGGAGATGCTTAGCAGATTTGAGTAAAGAATTAATAGGACAGAACTTGGTAGCGTGAAATGAGTGCCTCGTGGATCTAATCTAATGGCGCATTACCCACGGCACCGAAATAGATCCAGTAGCACAGCACTCGGCTTCCCCGTGGCACCTGGGAGCTGGAGGTCCCACAGGACTTCGCAAATTACCCTTCTGCAGGAATTAGATCTCTGCTCGGGAGCCGGGAGGGAGGAGGTGCCATCTGTAAAATAAAATAGACTCTCTTGGACACTGGCAGGTGGGTTTCTCTGCCCACACGTGCGGTTTTTGCAGAACTGGTATCACAAGTCCCACTTTATCTGGCCCTTCTATAAGTGATTTCCTCCTCTCACTGAAATCCTAAGTTAAGGAAATAAATACTAAGTACCTTGCGTGATAAATAACCTGAGCTCCCGATCCGGCTCCTGTCCTTTGGGAGTATGGGCCCAGGCTACGAACACTTCCTTCTGGTGGAGCAGGGGCTACTGCCATCAGGATTCCTATGCTGAAAGTTATAGTATCTGTATTCCATAGGTGAAAACCATTCCAAACCAATTTCCTGAAATGAGCCCGAGGCTTGCACACTGCATGTAAGCATTACACCTAATAACAATATGATGGCATACATAATGACATCACACATTTTTATGGCTCTTTTTGAGGTTTTAAAAGAAGGTTTCTAGCCATGATCTCATTTTGTTTTCTGAACAACTCTGAGATAAATCTGATAGGGATTGGTTTTCTCAAATTACAGACTAGAAAAGTGATCCTGAGAAAAATTATATCTTGTGTATTGCATCATGAACATATTTCCCACAAACGTTCACATGCACACGCACAGACCTCTTACTAGGATAAGTAAAAGAAAGATGCCTGTGATCAGAAAGCAGAGGATCCAGAGACCTGAAACCTCATGGGATCCTGTACATGTATGCACATGCGACACATGGACCGTTTGGAGGATGGGCAGAAACATTAGGTTCTGACTCAGGCAGACGAAGCTTCGCAGCAGCTGTGTATTTAGGTAAGAATTTTTGAGAAACACAAGGGTAAAGCAAGTTCAGGACTTTGGGGTGTAGATGGCTGGTTAAAACTTTTAGTCTAGTACAGCGTCTTTGTGTACTCTAAAATTATGTACAGTGCTCATGTAGCTATGTAGATATGAACTTATTTAGGAGTGCAATATAGTTTTCAAAAAAATCTGTCATTTAAAGTATTTCATTAACCTATACACTTCTCATGACTTAAGAATGTATTTATTCTTTAATCTAATTCTTCTGTTCCATAGTGCTTTTCTGTTTCTACTAACTGCTTCCTTACTTTTTCTCAAATTCTTAATTTTACAGTCTTCTGCATTTCTGGGCAATTTTTCTCTGAATACGTGGATGGGTAGGAGCTTGAATGACCTCACTGGAGCAGAATCACATGGTGCTACCACGAGCTTTCTCCTGCGTAAGTGCCATCTCTCAGCCCCTCAGATTCTTGCTTAGTGTTTCTTATGTAGATTTTGTCCAAGAGGAGAATGGCTTGCACATTTTTTTTCTATATTACCCGACTCATTAATGTTCTGATCAAGAGTAACTGCTACCAAGTGATTACCAGTGATTACCTTGTTGGTGACAGTAACATATTGATTGACTCAGCTTTTAAATGGGAACTAATAGAGGTTAATGGCCCACATGATGATACCTTGTTAATACATAAGGGCTGTGGGGGCTTGTGGAAAAGACTGGAAATCAAGCCATTTGTGTTACATACCAGCTCTACCAGTACATGCCCTGAGCATGACACTTAACCTCGTTCCATCTCTGAAATGGCCTCAATTGTAAAGGTTATTTCGGATATACCATCATATGATTTGTTAACAGGCAATCATTTTGGGGAAGATCTCCAACAAACCAGAGATGTTTTAGAGTTCCTAAACATTTGCCTCACCTATTGCTTATCAGTGGTTTGTGAGAAGTCACTGTGGTTGTTGAATACAGGGCACCATCTTTACTGCTCCCATCAGGAGTGCAGCCAAATTGTGGCTGGGCTGGCTCCATAAGCTATTTGTATTGTGGCCCTACTTGTCAGGTTTCTGTAGGTTGTGTAATTACTGCATTGCTTTCTTTCCAGTGCTCATCAGTGGGGATTAAAGGGGACATTTGGTAGTTGAAAGAATGTTCTCCTTTCCATGGCATAGTAAGAGTAGCTGTTAAGAACTGAGTTCTCCTTGAAGTGTTTTCTTTGGCTCACCGCCTCCGAGTTGCCAGGTTTGCTCACACTCTGCATGGGGCAGGCTCTCCAGACCTAAGACCACATTGCCAGGGTTCTTGTCCCAGCGTTACAAAGGGTTCAGCATCCTGGAGAAAGGAGCTGATGCATAGATTCAAGAAGGAGTCCAAAGAAAGATAATTTTGAAAGGTATTGGGGGTCAGAGGAACTTCCAGTTAAAGGAGACCAAAGACTACACCTTGTCTAAGGACCCCATGCTATTTATTAACACAATTTGTTCTAAGGCAAAGTAGAGATAATACACTTCAAAGGGTTGGGTATACAGAAACATTGTCAGTTTTGAGAATAGCCTACAGCTGTTCAGATGTTTGGCCAACAGGAGGCAATAAAATGCCCTGAGCTGTCTGGCAGCAAACAATCAGGTTTGGGAGAAGTGCCGTTTAGCAGTTCCAACAGGTAAACTACATATGTGGCTCAGCCCTTGTTGAGCCCCCAAGTCCCATCAACCTTTTGATGAAACTCTCATAATTATTACATGCTGGAATTCATTCCCGGCACACCACCAGCAGTGCTGCATGTTTAAACCACTTAGAAGAAGCAACAGACCGCAGTTTGCTCCTGTGAGTTTGTTTAGTAAATCTCCAAAACACTAAGAGACACACATATAAGAATTAAAAATAAATAACTAAATCAGTGTATTTCTTCCTTCCCCAGGGCTGAGGGGAGAATGAGATGTGTTCTTTTCCTTCCATGTTCCTTGTTGCTCGGCCCTCCCCACCACCCATTCAGGGCCAGCCCTCCCTGAGCACCCACCATGTGCCCGGCCAAGTGGGCCCAGCCAGTGTTCAGCACTGCTCTTAGAAGGGACTCGGTCTGCATTTTACATGGGTGTGAGCTGATGGGCTCCAATTAGGAGTTTGCCTTCTCCACTGGCACCCCATTGCTTCCCACCATGGCGCTCTTCGAGGAATTTCTTTTCTCATTATCGTTAATGATTTCCTACCTATAATGGCATTAGGGTTGAGAGCTCTTTACAATACCTCTTTGTCTCACCCTCTCTCACACACACACATGGACGTAGACATAGATACATACCGTATTTGCCGGTGTATAAGACGATTTTTTGGCCCTGAAAAATACGTATTTGCCAGCGTATAAAACGACTGGGCGTATAAGACGACCCCCTAACATTTCCACTAAAAATACAGAGTTTGTTATATACTCGCCGTATAAGACTACCCCCCACTTGGAGGCATATTTTTCAGGGCCAAAAAAATCGTCTTATACGCCGGCAAATACGGTATATACACCAATATCATGGAGACCATAATTCATGCATGTACATCCACACACACTCACAAACTCACACGCAACTCACACGAAATTCACACACATTGCAAGTAAAACCTCTAGCGTTATAAATAGTGCAGTTCCCTGACTCCTGTTTCCTCAGGCCCTGGATTATGACTGCAGGTGAGCTCTAAGCCCCCTCCCATTCCGCCATCCTTGTTTCTGTGGCTTGAGCAGTCCATCCAGCCTCCAGTATCCTCTGCGTCAGGCTAAGGATGGAGGTGTGGATGAGGGGTTTGGGGGCAGACAGAGGGTTAGGATTAGGCTACGATTGGTCTGGGACCTGATAATGGGGTCATGGACTGCTGCTGCTGTGCTAGCATCAGGACATAACATCTTCCACCCAGAAACTGTCGGAATAGGGCTGCCCCAGCAACCCGAGGTGGAGTGCCGGCCTGGGGATACATGGAAAAAGACCCTGGACTATTTTCTCCATTCCTGCTTGGCCTTCCCTCTCTGCCAGTGCTCCCTATTAACTCAGCAATAATAACACAGATTCCTAAGAGTGTGATTTTAGAGGCACACACTTGTGCTAGATGGCTGATGTTGGAAATTCCTTTGAAATGAGCAAAGTCTTATGCCTTATCCCAAGTTTAAAAATAAGGAGGAGCATATGGCTTTAACATTCTTGAAAGATCAGCATGGCGTGACCTCAGGGCAACAGGCTGGGTGGCAGAGAAGGGCCACATCTCTGGTGCCTTAGCCAAGCCACCACCTCTCTGCATGTTTCACTTCTCCCATCTGCAAAAAACAACAGGGCTGGATTAGAAACTATATGTATTATGATAAATTAACAATAAAGCACTTTTCTTTTTCAGTGGTATGGGGTGACATGAGGACACAAGGAACCAGCACCTGTAGGAGACCCAAAGGAAGCAGGGGCATTGCCCAAAGGTCAGTCTGTTTGCTGTAAACTGGTAAATCAAAGCTTTGGCCAGAGGCATACTTGGTTGCCTGAAGCTGAGCACTTTCTACCTCCATAGGGAGATGGCTGTCAAAGTCTTCTGAGGATAGAGGATCTGCAAAGTTAGGAACGAGATAAGGAAAATCTCCTGTGTCACAATTTCTTCAAGAGTCTCCTGGGTGCATTAGATTAGGCACTTTAAGTGCAGTAGACATGCATAACTCCTACTTAGTACTATCTTACAAGCTGTGTGGCCCCAGAAAAGCTGCTTAACCTATCTGAGCTTCAAATAATTAATCTATAATGTGAGGATAACAATTCCCACCTGGAAGATTGCATGAGCTATTGTCTGCAAAAGCTCCAAACAGAGATCAGGGCATATAGGAGGCTGTTGACTAGTTTCACAGAGATGCATCTTTGGTTCAGGTAACCCGGAATGGTAGCAAGTTCCATAGAGCAGAGAAGAATATGAATGGTAGCATTTAGCTCTTTGGTGATTGGAAAACATTTTGCTTTTAAATATTCATGCTTGCAGGAGGCTTTCTAAAGGTCAGCTCTTTGAAACTTATTAAGAAAGATGATTAAATCATCTGGCAGCTTGAAAGGAAAAAACAGATGGGTTTAAACAGCTTCCTCCCCCACAACTGGCATTTTCTTTCACAATAAAGGTGAAGTTGTGGAGTTGCTTGTGTTAGTATTCTCCCAAGGAGACCGTGGTGGTGCTGGGCTGTGGCTGTGGTGGCTTGTTCCTTGTTTCCACTCAGCCATGCCTAGTTCCTGTCACTGTCACCTGCTGAAGAATCTGTCATGCTGACTTGTGAGCCGCGATTTCCGCTTCCAGAGGAGCAGTGGGAAGGGGCAGATAACTTCAGGAGGTGAGCAAATCGGATTGATTGCCTTCTGCAGACAGGGTGAACGCTTGGGTCCTACTCCTGCCGCAGAACTGCCAGGCTGTCTGATTCACTCAGCAAAAGCCCAAGACAGCTCTGGGTGAGCATTCCATGTGCTCACCTGAAAGTCTAGCAGCCGCTCTGTGAAACATGTAGAGCATCTTACTTCCAATAAAGCTCCACAAACATCATGCCCAGGCCTCTGGATTAGGGGGTTTTCTTCAAAATGTAAGAGACACTCAGAATCCATTTCCATGTACTTATATGTGTGGTTTTTGGATGTTGATTGAGATATTAACTGTTGTATGTATGTCTTTTTGTGCACCCCTTTATGTAGGTAACTGGCTCTGTCCTTTACTGATTTGGGACAGTTACTTGGTAGGGGAGAAGATATAAGTAGCTGATAGTACTTCTGAGTTGGTTATTCAAGAGCTTAATTGCTCAGTGGGGTTTGTTAAGAAGGTAGAAGAAAAAGAGAAGTGGTTTTAGAGAATCTTAGTGAAGCAAGAAAGATCAGTAGACTCTCCACTTACCCATCTCACCCTGCCTGCTACTAGGCTAGGAGATGAGAGAGAGACAGAGAGACAAAAAGGGAGAGAGAGATCTCTTGGAAGCACTTAGATAACTTAGTTATTGACCCCAATTCATTCTTTCTTTATTTATGATTCCTAGGTGCCTATTCTGGCTACATACCCCACTCTCTCCTTCCCAAAACAATGCCTTTGGCTCATCTCCAAACATATCTATTGCCTGTTTCTGGCAGATAGTGGTTTCACTAAATATCTAGAATTTTTTTGTATTGGGAATAAAGTGCTCATTCTCCAGAATGACCAGGACATCTGTACCACACAGCACTGAGTATTGCTGGAGAGATTGAAACTGAAGACATGCTTTGTAATGCTATTAAAATAGGATTTTACCTTAAGGTAGAATGAACAACAACAGTGTATGATAATTTCCTATGGACTTCAGCATTTCTATTTTATTAGCCTTTTATTGAATCCTATACAATAAAAGGCTAATATGCAAATTGTCTCCTTGGTAGTTTGACTGGGAGACTGGGAGTTTGATTGCTCACTATGACATGCACTGACCACCATGAAACATGGTGGGTGACCAGCCAACAGTGTGCTGAGGGAGGGAGAAAAGGAGGAGGTGGGGAGACCAGGAGGTGGGGAATCTGATTTGCCTTGATCTCCAGCAAGGCCTAACTCTACCCATGCACGAATTTTGTGCACCAGGTCTCTAGTATTCAATAAAAAAATATGATACCCTTTCAAATAGTGTTCTTGTGACCGACTGCTATGCATCCAAATGAAGACGGATAGCAGATCTTTGCTATCAGCACAAGTGGCCTGAAACTAATTCTAGGTTTTACATTTTTCCTGTATTGAGCATATTTTAAATAAGCAGCATTAACATCCTTGGTTTCTAAAAGTTCAGTAATTTCCCTTGCATATTGCATTGCATTCAACAGTTCAGCATCTTTTCACTACATCTATGGACTCAAATTTGTGCTATTATTGGCTAGTAATAATACTATTTTGTTCACCCATTCTATGAAACTTTATTGAGTGCCTACTCATTGCCAGCCATTGCATTAGGCCCTAGATATGAATAAGACATACTATGTTCATTGTCAATGATTTTGCAGTCGGCCAGAAGCCTACTCAGCTGCCTCTATCTTAATGATCTTTTTTATGTTCCAGGGCTGTGGAAGCCAGAGGGCCACATGATGGGTAATCTCCAGGCTGGAGGTGTGGGACAGGGAAGGCTGCCTAAAGGAGAAGAGCAGAGTGCCCCAGGAGAAGAGAAAGAGGAAAGCGAGCAGCATGTGCAAAGCTAGCATCATGTGACTAGTACATGACTGACGCAGGGACATTTTCATGATTTTGAAACATAAACCAATAGCTTTTGGCTGAGTAGTACCTGCAAGAGACAGCTCTATCCTGGTACTAGCCTCACCTAAGTGAGGCTATCTCACCTAAGTCAGACTATCAATTAACTCACTCTCCTTTTTCAGAAAAGGCGTGAAAGTACTTAGAAAACAACTACAAACTTGTGTGCAAAGATGCAGCATTTAACATTTTAAGTGGTTACTTCGTTCTGTTTTCCTGGGAGCTTGCAGTACTGGCCCCACGGACCAACGTTTCCAGGGGAACCCAGTGTCCAGTCTGCACTCAGCCTCCTGCCCCTTCCCCTGGGGCCCTCGCAGGCTGCTGGAGCTGCAGTTTTCCCTGCCCTCTTGCCCCCGGTCCTCCACAAGCCTGAGGCAAACCTCCATTTCACAGTGATAGGAAAACTCTACCTTGGACTTTCAAGTTTCCCAAAGCAAGAGTCTTAAATGCAACAGAGATGCCAGGTAGGACCAACATGTTCACTGGATGTGGCTGTTAGGAGGCGGGTGGTGACCTTGGCCCATGCAGTTTAAAAGAAGCCAGACTGGGGTGGGTGGAGGAGTGCATGAGAGCTGTGGAAATGGAAATCAGGACGACTTTTCTCAGTCAGGACTTGGTTAGACAAAGGAAAATGGAAGGGGTTGGATGCAGAGTAAAGTAAATGTGTAAGGAAAAGATTATAGACATTTTCCAGGCTAGTATTTCACCTTTGCATGCACTTAAACCCACAAGTCACTAAAAAAATATACCCATACATTTCAACTTATCTCCAAATAGCCATTGTTTTCCAAATAGAACAATTTTTGCATACTCTACCTATCACTGACATTCAGAAAGAAATGGAGCTCATTTTTTTTCTTCTTTCCAAATCATTAAGAGCAACACTTTGGGGAAATTCTTGTTATTGTCAGCTTGCTGAAACAAGCAGTTGTTCTGCAAACAGGCACTGTGTTATCACATGCATTTATTCTGTCTGCTTGCTCACGGGGGCCCTGGGATGCCTGCTTCTGCACAGCCTCCCTGTCGTCTCTTATGGGACCTTCACACATGAGCGACACCGATTATGTCATGTCACAGCCCATCAGTTGGCTTAACAACAGAAGAATGTGAAATCGCCCAACAGGCCTCCAAATGGGAGTAGCTCTACGTCGGCCTAATCGCACACGGCATTCTCTTGTCTCATCTGCCCCCGTACAGCGGCTGCAAGTCTCAGCTGTTAGACATTTATGGTTGTTAGAGCTGTGGCCCGACTATCCCAGTTCTGAGGGGTTTTAATGCCCATCCACCAGCTCTGGGGGTGAATTTCATGCAGGAAGTACACCCTTCCTACTACTATACCCTATAATCTTCCCATCACTTCATTCCCTAAAATTGATCCGGGCAATCTGACAACCTGGCAAACTTATTTTAAGCACAGGCTTTTAAGTCTGTGTGGAGTGACAGGGTGTATTGAAAGTGTTGGTGCCTTACTTGGGAAGAATACACACATCTCTGTATATTCCAACACATTTTGCAGAGTTCTCACACCAGGGTGTTTTTTTCTGTAACCCACTAGCCGTGAAGTAGGAATGGTTGCGGCCAAAATTGCCCCCTTTGCAAAGGTGCACATTCTATGAAGAACAAGGAAGGCCCCAGGATGAATGAAATAATGGTCCCATTTGCAATCCAGGGGGCGATCAACACGGCAGGGAGCCAAGAATTGTGTCAGAGTTGCTTATATTGTGTAGACACAGTGTCATGAAGGAGGCCAGCAGGTTTAGTCTGATCATCCCTTGAAAGAAGGAGGCAAACACGCCTAGATAAGGTAACGGTTTGCTCTGTGGTCCAGAGCTTTTAGGGGCAGCTGCTCTTTTTTGAAGTTGCGTTGACTAGTGCCTTATTGCCTGTATTCTTGATGCTGTAGCTTTGGCAGTTTCCCTAACAGGGAGGAAAACACTACAAAGGCTCTGGGTCATGTTTTCTACTTACCTCCTCGGGCTCCTGACCAAACCTGGTGCTTCCTCGCATGGCCCTGTGTGGAGTGGTATACTGCACCCTCTCAGAAATGCAGGAATGGAACTTTTATATTGAACTTCTATCAGTGGCATCAACTTCTCTGTGTTACTCAGTCACCTCTCTAAATGACAATCCTGCAGGTACATTTTGAGGCAGACGTGGGCTCTGAAGAGAAGGGTGACCCCTAAGATGGAAAGATGCTGAGTCTCAGGCTTCTGCTTCTTAGGGATTATGGGGGGTGGGATTTCCAAACCAAGTCTTGGCTGAGAAGGCCCCAGTCACGATTTCCACTTCCACACTCTCATTCATTCCTCAATTCACCCCAATCTGGCTTCCTCAGGCCTAGCAGTCAAATCCAGTGAACATATTGGTACTATTCGGCATCTCTGTTGCATTTGAAACTCTATTGACGTGATCTTTACTTCTGATTTGCTTCCCCTTTGTCATTAAACTTTTGACCAAAACCAGATTTCTATCAGTGACATTATATTACACCATTTAGATAATTTATTTAATCACCTTCTTGATTTATATAAGGGAATATCGTTTTCATTTTGTCAACTTATAAATATTTTTGTGGCAAAAATACTTTTAAATAAATAAAATGTGAACCTTCCTATTTATTATGTTTAACATTCTTCTTTTTTTCCATCCTCACCTGAGGACATGTTTTTATTTATTTTAGAGAAGAAGGAAAAGGGAGAGAAATACAGATGTGAGGGAGAAATATAGATTGGTTACTTCCCAAATGCACCCAAACCAGGAATTGAAACCACATAACCAAGGTATGTGCCCTGACCAGAAATGGAACCCAAAACTTTTTGGTGTATGGGATGATGCTCTAACTAACAGTCTTTTATTGTTAATTATCACAAAAGGTAAATCAGATAAAAGACATAAAAATGTCTTATATTTGTATTATGATTATTAGGTTATGATCTATCTCATAGTATTCAGGCCAGGATGTGATCTGCGAAATAGACTACTAGAATGCTTAAAGTCAACCTGAGGATCTGGAAGATGTTTAACAACATACGGAGATCATATCAAAGGTGGTTTATGAGGTGGATGTCCGTGACACAGCAGCAGGTGTTACGGTGAAAACTCAGCGCAGAGCTGTGAAATCCGTTCCCTAAGCCAGCACCTTCTCTTTACTGGGGTTCCCGGACTGACTCTGCACTTAAGGCTGAGGTTTGGGGGTGGGGTGAGAAGGACCCTTCCCCCTCACAGGGAGTCTCCCCCTGTGCTCTTGGGCCACTGGGCCAGTTCTGTGACCTCTCTGTGTGTGCCTACATAGTATAAAGTAGGACAGATTGGGTTAGAAGAGTTTTATGGGGCAGGGAAAAGCATCATGAAAGTGGAAACCACTCATTCATAACACAATACACAGTTAGTCCTTATTACAAAGCATCACACTAAAAGCTGGTATTGTAAGGGGAGCATTATGCAGGCAAGGAAGTTGATTCAGACGGAAGTGAAGCTATTTAGAATGAAGGGATAGAGGGCATGAGTTCAGCAATAGAAGTATATAGGAGAAATTCTCTAAAATCTATCCATTCCCCACTACTGCTACCTTCTAATCTAAGTTATTCTCATCTTCTGCACAGTCTCTGAACTTCCTAACTGACCCACCAACAGACATTCTGCCCCCACTAATCTGTTCTTCTGCCTGCACCCAGCTTTAAAGACTCAAGGTTGTTTCTGACACTTCCTTCCATCTAATTCCTCATGGTTTTCTGCTGCTAATAAGATGAGGACAAAACTCTTAAGCAGACCATCAAGGTTGTCCTCTGTCCACCTCATCTTGCACCAGGCTCTCCCTCCAGCTGTGAGCCACACACTGGTACTCTCTTCGTCCCTTGTGATCATCTTGCTCCTTCCAGGGACAGGGACTGCTCTGGCCTGGATTCCTTCTGTCTGGAGCAATCTTCACATGTTTTATTTTCACACAACAATCACTGCCTCCCAGAGTCCTCCTTGACCTCCCCAGTTATGGGTCTGCCTTCCATCCCCTTTGTAGCACTGGCACATGCTATACTGGGGTGTTCAGTTATGACTCTTACCCTTTTGGTTATGACATGCCTTTCCCTGATGGCAGTGACCTCACCTGGTTTGGGCCACTGTGGTGTCCCCAGCATTTGGTGCTTGGTAGGCTCTCAAAATATATATTAAGCAAAGAAATAAAAACAAATAATGAGAAAGAATGAAATGCCCCTTCGAGATTAAGCCAGAGACATCTCAAAGATATTGTCCTGACAGGGATATTGGCTGAATTAATAACGAGGCTAACCTATCTGCCTTTTCTGCTCCCACTGAGCAGAAATTATGTTTTCTGGCTTTGAATCTGTCTACCGCATTAGGAATCATTGCTAACATGAGACTTAGTATTTTTAAAAAAAATTAAAACGGGTTGAAATTCTGGGTAGAAAAGTGTCTTTTGCTGAAAAAGCAAATAATGCATTTTAGATGTTATTCAGTTTGACCTGCAAATCAAGAAAATGGCCAGAGTCAACTGGACTTCCTGGGGGCCTGGGTAGTTATCCTTTGTCTCTGAAGCAGCTTATTTCTTTTTCTTTGGCCACAGATGTGACCGCGGACACCAATATACTACAGAGTGAAATTCATGTGCTGCAAGCAGATTTAGCTGTTTTCTCACCAAATGTTGTTTTGTTCGTTAAGACCGAGCTATCATTAAAACAGAAGAGTCATTCCAAATCAAGTTGGAAATGCAATCTGGTATTACATTTCTGATAATGAAATGAATCACAGTTCTGACGACTCTCAGTAAATAGCTTTTGACTTCCTTTGTCATTTTTGAATGACATCTTTAGCTTATTACTTATGTGTGATTTATTTGAAAGGATTACTACCCATATATTAAAAGGCTACAAGTGTGAGAATCTTTAATCATCTCTGCTGTCACCAATCACCAGGACAGATGCTGAGGGAGAGAACAGCGCTGCCTTCTAACAAACCTCAGGCTGAGGCCTTGAGATGCTGTGCCAGCAGCAGGCCTCAGACTTTGTATGGCATTTGCTCAGAGCGGTAATCATTTGCTGGGTACCATTAGTGGTAAGCTCCACGCTAGTCAGAGGGAGGTAAGCAAGAGCAGTAGTCGGAGAGCAACTTGAAGTAGCTTCTTGTTGAGGGTTATTCCATGGACCTGGGTCTTATAATAGATGCATGCTCACTCTTGACACCATTGAAGATTAGATTACGCCAAGTTAGCCCCCCTAGACGGATGGCTAAAGTGTGGGAAAGCACCAGCACAGTCCGGGCACCTGGTAATAACAGAGGTTGACCATGAGAGTTGAGAATGGAATTTAATGGCAGCTTCCTGTACCAATTTCCCCAAAGTCCATTTTAGGAAGTTTTCTACCTTGGAAACATTCTAATCTTTTTTTTTTCTTATAAACCAATTTCTCTAAAAAATGGGAGCTTTCAGATTCATTGTTTTTCAAGGCTTACCTTTGCTTCCAAAGAATTATGATTTGCTCTGATGAAGGAAACCTTAAGCATAGAAAACTAATTGCAGACCGGATTTTGCAGTATTCACTAAAGTCCACATCATTTTCATAAATTATAGTTGAATGAAGGAAAGGAAATGATGTAAGGGCAGAGGTGGTTATTTTTGTGACTTCTTATAAGAAAAATGTTTTATTATTTGCAATTATTCATTCTTTGGAAGCAGGATGAATCCTTTATAGGAGAAAGGCAACCAATTGTGTCTGTGATTGAAAAGGCATGGACAGGTCTCTTTCCACCCCAATCAAGAAATAGCTTTCTGATTGATCTGCCACCACCATGTCTGAAATTCCAACTATGATGCCTTAGTCTAAAGGCAAGAATCTGTTATAAAAAATGCAAATAAAGGAAAGGTAACATTTTATATCTCTTCCAGATACTAAATTAAAAAACAACAACAGACTGTCCCATTAGCTTTTCCCTGAGGAAGTAGGTGCCAGAGAAGCTTTGTGTCCCTACAATATATTCCATCGCAGCTGGGTCACCTCTCATTAGTGATGTTACAAAGGTGAATCTCATATCAACCAGGACATTATCTGTGAATCCTTGAGCACTAGGCTGTGTGTCCCTGAAGACCAGGGCCCTGTCTTCATCTATGAGTCCCCAGCATGTAACCTGTGGCCTACTGGCACATAGTAGGCCCTTCAGCCCCATAAAAAAGACTATTTTTTAAGAGATGTTTTAGGCTTCCGATAAAATTGAGAGGAAGACACAGAGCTTTCCCATAGACTCCCAGTCTTCACACAGGTATAGCCTCCCCTACTCATTAATATTACTTACCAGAATGGTACATTTTTTTTTAAACCAAAGATGAGCCTACAATGACCCATTATAATCACCCAAAGTCCATAGTTTACCTCAGGGTTCACTCTTGGTGTTATATTTTCTGTATAGCCTAGCAACTGGTGGCAATATGTCTTCAGTAGCAGACATATTTCTAATCATTGGAGGGTCTCAGTATTACAGAAAGTCTGCATGTAGATTTAGGTCAGTTCACAGCCAAAATAGACAGGGAAAAGAAGCTAAGAAATACTACCATAGGTTTAATGAGGCTGACACTGTACTTAGACTATTGAAGTCTTCTTCATCATAACCCCACATCATAAAAATCATGACCTCATTTTGTAGGTGAGAAAATGCAGACAAAGAGGTTAAGTAATTTTCCCAGGGTCAGTGACAGAGTTAAGATTTGAAATGAGTTCTGTTAAAAATTCTCTATTCCAAAGCCTTAGCACTTCTAATAGCAGCACTTTCCAGCTTACTGTGTAGAATAAGGGGTGTCTGTGATTTCCTTTTGTAGAATAAAAGCATATGGAGTCTAGAAGGCATTTGAACTTAGTATTCATCCTTACTTTTAAAATATGTGTCCTCAATGTAAATAAAAATATGTGAAGCTTAATGCTATGAAAAATAAAGTTCAATTAATTTCAAGTTTGTTAGCTTGTTGAAATTTCCACATGTGGTTAACAATAAACTGTTATTTTGCTGCTTATGGTCAGGAATTTAAGCTCTTTGGGAAGTCTGAATTGTTTGGGGGTTTACAAAGCCCTTGATTCTTTCTTGCTCATTTTCACTGGGTTTGAAATTGAAATTATCCAGAGCAGCAATAGCCTTGACATATATTCTGTATTCTATCAAGAAACACAACATGTCCTTTCAAAACTTAATTGAGCAGCGCAAAGCTAATTAGCTGTCCAAAGACATGCCATTTAATTCACAATCCAGCATTAATTTGTACAACACAATGAGCTTATCTTCCATATAAATGCCTTTGCCTTATGGCTTTTCAAGCAGCTGCAATATACAAAAATGACTGATAACTTTTTGCTTTAAATGTGGTGGTTACTTTTTATTCTCCCTTTCTTCATTTGCCCAAAAGAAGGATGAATAGCATGTCAATTGTAATGGGAGGTTCCTCCCTCTCTCTCTGATATTTGAAGAAAATAAATGGCTGGAAGATCATAGCATAGAGTCACCAGAGAATCACCAAGCAGTTAGGGGATGAAGCAATCATCAAACCCCAGTCCTGCATTTCATAGACTAGGAAATTGATGCTCCAATGAGTTTTGAGTGTTGTCTAAGGTCATTATTAGAGTGTGAATTATACATATTACATACCTTTTCATCAGGAGAAAGGAATTGCTTTACTCTAAAATAAAGGCCTAGCCTGATGTTTATCAGTTGGTAACTAAATACTAGATAAGCACTAGATCAGTTTCATGGAGAAACTAAGAAGAGTGGTCAAGAGTTCATAGCCAGCATAGTCATGTCTATCAAATGTTCTGGGCTGACACGTAACCACCCTTCAAGTCTCAGTTGAATCCTTCCCTAGTCTCTGCCTCTTCATGAATCTCCCTTCCTTGATTTTTAACCACTCACTTAGGAGTTTAAGCCCCAATTCCTTCGATTATTCATTGTGTGTGGTGTGTGTATGTGCGTGTGTGTGCATGTGTACACATGCACATGTGTACCACATTTTAGAAGTTTTGATTTTATAATGCACATCATTATAACAAGTCTAGTCCAGCTCATAGGAATACACTTTTGGCAAAGATTTTATCTATATTCAAGCACCTTAAGGATCTCACTTCCAACAATAAACAGAGGTAAACTCAGAGTCAATGACCACGTGCCTTGTGCTCATAAACCAGCAGGGGCAAGCTGGGCAGAGAAGGGAACAAAAGCCAGCTCTGGACAGCCCACACAGCCTGTGTACCAGGTGGGACATTTGCTTCTCAATGAAGTCAACAATTACATGCTCGTTGCCAATTCACTGGAAATCTCCAGGTCCTTTTTCACTTTCCATAAACTGGGACTTTGTCAATGAGTCTCCTATAGCTATGCCATTAAGACTATGTTCTTCCTGGAATTCAACATACCTTTAAGCACTCAGTGAAAGTACTTGTGGGCTTGAGCAGGGAGTGATGGAATCTGCTCAAGGTTCAGTTAGTCCCTGAGATGCTTGCATCATGTCAGATAACCTGAGTACCTATTAGACATAATTGAGAGCTTGGTTTTGCTCTTTGAAGGCACTGCTTAAGAATGCATTGGTGATGACATTGACATTTTAAGAGGCTCATGCTCTACTAACTGAGCTAGCCAGGTGCTGACATTGACATTTTAATACCTTGTATCTGTCAGATTAGGTGACATTGTGCTGCCGAAACCTCCTGAATTCTAGAGGTGATTAACTGCAGTCTGATTTTCATTAGTGCTCTATTTCCACTGCAGGTCAGCTGGTTATCCCACACCGCATCTTCTCAGTCTACACTCTCCCTCCAAGACAATCACTGTGTGGAATGTGGCTGGTCTCTGTGTCATAAGGAAAAAGAGCTCTGGTGGATGATTCACTGGCAATTTAGTGCTCTAACGTGGAGGTGACACATGCTTCTTAATAAAACCCATTGTCCAGGATTAATCCTGTGGTCTCACCCAGCACAAGGGTGCCAGGAAGTGCCAGCAGGCCCCTGGGCTCAGGAGACAGAGATGGGCATATAGTATTGGCAGCAGTCTGGCCACTGCACTGCGATGGATCTGCAATGGATTGGTAAAGGCTTTTGGACCCAGGCTCCTTGCCTTTGAATGAGAAGTAATAGTGCTATAGCTGTCACCACTTTCAGGCTCAGCTTTGACACCACAGAAACCATAGTATTGGAAGAGTTCAGGAATGACAGAATCAGATAAGGCCAAAAGTAGGTCATTGGGTCTTTAGGCAGGTAATATCTAAGAAAAGAAGCCATTGTCAGAATATAGGCAGATAATCAAAGCCTGGACTTGGCTTTAGCCCACTAGAATGGAGAGTGGAATACACAGAAGATTTCTACCCAGAGTTAATATTTTTACTTTCTTTTGCAAAACCATACTCAATATACACAGTTATTTTTCTTTATATTAACAAAAATGCAGGTTGAGGGTCTTTTTAAAGAAAGATTTCAAATAGTTATTGCTATTCACAGAGATTAAATTAATATTCCTGGCCCAAACCAGTTTGACTCAGTGAGTACAGTGTCGGTCTTTGGACTGAAAGGTCCCCAGTTCAATTCCGGTCAAGGGCATTTAACTTGGTTGCTGGTACATCCCCCGTGGCATGTACCAGCAACCAGGAGGCAGCTGATCATGTTTCTTTCTCATTGATGTTTCTAACTCTATCCCTCTCCCTTCTCTGTAAAAAATCAATAAAATATATTTTAAAAAATAAATTAATATTCCCAGAATGGGGGAAATGGATATTTTTGAAACATCCATATTTATATGCAAATGAGAAATGCTAAAATGTTGCTATGGAAGTTGCCCATAATTTTTTTCTTCATAAGTTATACATTTCTTATCCCAGGACACCTCTTGTCGATAAAAACCATAGTGCATCACTTAACCTAACCAGATGTGTCACAGCCAAATTGATTGCTAGCACACTGGTGCTGTAATAGTTCTACCATGTCAAATCTGTTTTTCCTTTGTGTTCAGTCGATCCTATAATGCTAATTGCAAGTGATTTTGGCAATTGTCGAGTATATTTGATTTGGATAGATCATTCTTTTCATTGTGTTAAACCAAGTCCTTTCACCCCTTAATCTCACATTCTTCCTGATAATTGCTTTAAAATTGAATTTTCTGGGTATTCTTTAGTATACATTCTCATATATACCCACACCATTAGCATAGATTATACAATATTGATTTAAACACATTGGTCTGTTCCTTTGCCAGTTCTTCCATCATATTTATAAGTGCTTTGAACTTTTTTTTCAATGAGATGCTGGGGAAAATGCCACTGGGAGCTAAATCATTCCTCAGTACAGCATGGACGCTCCAGTCACGTTGTGAAATGTATTTCTAGTCGCAGAGCATCAGAGAGTCTGGCTAGTTTTAGCAGAAAAGTAATTTACTCCAACGGTATTGACTGACTCATAGAGATGATGGAAAAGTTGGAGAAAAAGGGTCGGAGTGGAGGTAGATTTGGGGGTCCATTTAGGGGAAACAAGCTGCCTTTACAGGGCCCCATTGCTGAGATGAATGAAATTCACACATTATTTTTTTCCTCATATCAAAACTCAAAGTTCTTGGAGAGTTCATCTGAGTATCCAACCTCAGGCCATTTCTCAGGCTCTGTCTGGGGAAAGGCTCCACCAGGATTGTACCCAGTGAGGGGAAAACGAGGGCCCCAAAAGAAATTCAGTGTACCGTTACTTTTGAAAAAGGGACAAGGGAACAAAACAATAAATGGCCATCACAAGGCAGGGAAAGGCTTGAGGATAAATGATTTCATTTGCCTGCCTGAACAATCGAAGTAACAGGTCTCCCCGCCCTCCTTCGGTTCTGTGGACGGCACAGGGGGGACATTAGTGGGCGCTGGCCCAGACCTGGCATTCAGCCAGATTTGATTTTCTAATTAGTTGAAGATTTCTATTGGTCAGGGATTTGACTTTGCGGCTGCACTTCTGATAAATTTATATTAGTGACAGTAATATCTAGAAAGCTAGAATGTCTTTTGGTTATAAATGGAGACTTTTCATTAATATTTAGAGATTAAACTCATTTTTTATGAGCAGATGGAAACAAACAATAGCTTGGCCTTTACTGTGCAAAATTAATAGCAATTTATCAACCTTTAGGCAAACTCAAGGCTGGTTCTAAATGCTAAAATTTGTTAATTAACATTGTTTTATTTTGTTAATTGACTTTTCAGACAACAGTCCATTTAAGTGACTGTTTTGTAGGCATGTGTGTGGCTCCGGCAGGGTCTCCATGGTTTCCTGGCAACTACAGCTGTGTTGGCCCTGAGACCAGCGAATGAGTGAGGAGAGCTGTCTCCAGCAAAGGCCCTAGTGGGTGACAGGGAGGTGGGTCTTTGTCTGACAAACTTCACATCCGTGGCTGATGGTCACAAGCTTCTGGATCAGCGTGCGGGGGCTGTTCTCCTCTGTATGCATGGCATGGGAGCATTGTGGGATTTTTGGCCAATCATGCTTTCCCCCAAATATTTTTAATCTGCTGTGTGTGTGTGTGTGTGTGTGTGTGTGTGTATTTGATCAGATAAGTTGATTTCCCTTTGCCAGGAAAAATCCTGTGCAGGAAACAGGGCCAGCTTCACGGGCCTACGACTGGTGCAGTCACACAAGGCTCGGTGCCCAGGAGGGTCCCACACCTTGTTTTAAGTCTCTTCTGTTACCATCTTGAAATTCTTAGTAGTTTTTTTTTTTTTTTTTAAACAGGAGGCCTTGTGTTCTCATCTTTCATGGGGCCCCACACATCCGGTAGTCAATCCTGTCAGAAAAAAGGTCAGCAAAAATAGTGGTGCTCTTCCCCAAGGTGCATTTACAGTTAGAGTTTCTCAGCCGGAGTCTTGTCTTGGGCTTTCTCGTGTTCAGAGGATTCCTCCTGCTGCCCCCACTCAGGTGGGTCTGGATTCTCCCTGGGTTCCTGGAGTCCTTGGCCTTTGTGTGCAAATAATCCCTTGCCTTTTATTTCAACTAAGATGTGGTTTCATTGTTGTGTCTGTGTGCCTGTGCATATGCAGGTGTGTGTGTGTGTTTTGTGGGGGACATTGTTTATGGTACAAGGAAGCATGGGGAAAAAGAAAGATTAAAAGCAAAACAAAGCTCAAGGAAACAAAATGGCTGGAAACTATCCAAACCCTAAAGCATTGTCCACACAGGTTGTTAAAGCCCAGCATGACTTCCGGGCTGGCACAGGGCTTACAGAGCACTGAGCCCTACTCCTTCTCATCTCAGGGCAGTTCTCAGATCTCAGATCTCAGCTGCAGGTGCGATGACATCAGGAGCAGTGTGGTTCAGGCCTCAGGTCTTGTGGCAAACAGACCTGCCACTAATCCGGTTCTTCCACCCCGGCCAAGTTAAGTAACCTGTCTATGTCTATTTTCTTATCTGGAATGTGGGCATTTGTGCAGCCAAGTGAGATAATGCTCATAGCATGTTAAACACATTGCCAGGCTCTGAATGAGTAGTAGCTTGGTTGTGATTTTCATTAGGATGACCCTTTCTTCATTCCTCTTTTTACCTAAAAAATCAGATCTCTCCCCTTCTTACACACACACACACACACACACACACACACACACACACACCTCAGTCCTAGCCTGGGACCCTTAGACTCTGCTCCTTGTGCAATCCCTGCAGCTCAAGGACATGGAGACTCTGTCATTTCCTTGCTCTTCTCTTGGCCTTCTTTGACCTGAGTGCTCCAGCCTTCGCAACCAAGGATCTGGGGAGTTTGGTGTAATGTCCTCTGGTGTCTCACTCAGGCTCTGACACTCCCGAGTGAGGGCGCCAAGGAGGGTTCGAGTGAGTACATCCTGTAAAAGTGCAAGCAGCTGCAGAGGTGCTAGCAAGGGGTAGTGAATCATGCCAGCCTGGGCAGTGGGGCCTGATGCTAATCTTAGGCCCGAAGGGGAGTAAGCAAGGCATGGGAGCAGTGACCAGGACAACTGCCCTACAGGTGATGTGGTCCAAAGCCTAGGGTCCTAGGATAAATACCTGAAACTCACCCTCCTGCCTTCCAGTCCCTGGCAATGCCTTCAACAGGAAGCTGGGAGGCAAGAGAGGACACTGAGCCAGTCCATCAGATGTCAGCCTCCAGGGCAATGAATGACCAGACAGCAAAGGTGCAGCTAGATCTACAGGGCAAAGATAAAACCCACACATGGCACAGCTCTCCTCTCCCTTTCCACCCCTTTCCCTAACCCAAACTCTCTCAATCTCTATTAATCTCTCTCTCTCTCTCTCTCTCTCTCTCTCTCTCTCTCTCTCTCTCTCCTACCTCTCCATTGCTTGGCTAATTCTAGCACCTGCCCCGAGCTTGCAAGCTTAGGACTCTCTGACTCTCAGTTCTTCAGTATGGCATTTATTAGAGCAGCCTCTAGTCTAATAAATAAGTATTTTTGATTAAGATTATTTGTGATAGACTTTTTATGGGATTTTCAGACTGTCTCCACAGGGCTGCAGAGAGCTGAAAGTTAACTTATGAAGAATGACAGGAAGTTACATTTTTGAGGAGCGCAGACCTGAAAGAATGCCTTGGCTGTGGCTCCATTGCTCCACTCAGCACACGGAGTCGTCACGCACGCACATGTTTGCATTCTCTAAAGACTATGAGCTCCTGGAGGGCAGGGGCCATACATTCCTCCTTTATTTCTAATGTTTAGGGTGGTTCCTTCTACACAGATGGTGTTCTACTGATTTGACCTGAATTGAATTCCCCAAAGTCAGATAAACTCATGGATGAAATTCCATTAAGAACAAAGTGCTCTCTAATTGTGTAAAATGACTAAATTTTCTAGGGAGGTTAAATCATCATTCCTGTGTTGGGTGTAGAAGAAAATAAAGGAGCAGATAAATCAAACCTTTTCTCTTTTCTTCTTCTTCTTCTTCTTCTTCTTCTTCTTCTTCTTCTTCTTCTTCTTCTTCTTCTTCTTCTTCTGCTTCTTCTTCTTCTGCTTCTGCTTCTGCTTCTGCTTCTTCTGCTTCTGCTTCTTCTTCTTCTTCTTCTTCTTCTTTTTTAAATTAAAAATGTGTTGAAATTATTGCAGGGGTTCCCCTGCCCCCTTTGCCCTGCTCCCCCCTCCCCTGACTACCTCTTCCTTGTCCTTTACTAAATTATTGTCCCTTTCCATGGGGTATGCATATCTGTTCTTTTTTTTTTTTTCACTTTCTTCATCTGCAAATGCCTCTGAAAGGGAAACAAGTTAAGAGAAGAGTCACATACTGGAAAGCTCAGTTTCTTCAGAGGCAAGATGAGTAAGACTCTTCCTTTGTATGATCTCCCTACTCAAGGCAGTGCTGGATGAATGGTTCACATAGTTAGTTCTGATAGAGTCACGTGTTTCTTCTGCCCAGAATGCTCTGCCACTTCCTCTCTGCCAACACATGTCTAGGGTCAAGACCCAGCCCCAAATCTCAGCTCTCCCAGGAAACTTCGATTCATCTCACCTTGTTCCATTCATCCTTTCTTTCCCTCAGACCCCTGTATTTAATACTGTATTTATCATAACCATTAAACACAGGTTACACGTGTAAACACATCCTTGTATTTAGTTTGTCTCTTCTTTGAAAAATTACTTGCTGTTTTAATGTGTAAATTTTAATTGATTTAAGTAGTGGTGCTGGATATTGTGTCTGTTCCCAAATTGCTAAAACCCCTCTACTTCCTAGCCTTTATCTCTTCCAGGAAGTTTCTTCATCCATCCACTTATCCAACCAACCATCCACTATATATATATATATATATATATATATATATATATATATGCTACTTTGTGCAAGTTACACTTACCTGTAAATAAAATGGGCAAATTTCTGCCATCTGGAATCTTTGGGAGAGTTGTATATAGGTTAAGCTCGGACAGTGATTTCTTTTATGACCCATAGAAATTTTATTTTTTTTATTTTTTATTTTTTTATTTATTTTTTTAATATATATTTTATTGATATTTTACCGAGAAGAAGGGAGAGAGATAGAGAGCTAGAAACGTCAATGAGAGAGAAACATCGACCAGCTGCCTCTTGCACACCCCCTACCGGGGATATGCCAGCAACCAATGTACATGCCCTTGACCGGAATCGAACCCGGGACCTTTCAGTCCGCAGACAGACACTCTACCGCTCTACCGCTGAGCCAAACCGGTTTCGGCGACCCATAGAAATTTTAAGTCCCTACTGCAGCTCCCCCTTTAGTTTATGTTTATACAAGCAGTTGTGGGAAGCGCCTCCTTTCTGTAGGAAGCCCCCCCCCCCCCATTCATGCCCCTCTGTTACTCCCCTCTCCCCTGCGGGCTGAGTTTGCCTGGGAGTGATGGACAAGCTTCCTGAAACAGGTGTGTTGGGTGGGCGGGGACTTGTCTCTGGTAAACAATAGGAGAACTGTTTCCCCAACATTACCAGATGGAGCTTTTTCTAAGGCCTCTGTTCTCAAATGTCCCCATTGTAGTTTTTATGTATGTAGACTGCCTGAAACTTACTATATTAGGAACTAAAATGAACATTTATTAACTCATTAAAATAGCAAGCCCATTACATGTGACAGGAAAACCAATTCTAAATAAAATAACTGTAATTTCTAAAACAAAAAAAATATGGCATTATTTTACTTTTGAGGAAATCTTTACTATCTGGCTTTATAGAAGGTACCTGCATTCTCATAGCTATTTATGCATTTAGGCTGTTGAAGTATGCTGATTTAATTGTATTATATGCAGAAAATCTGGCCTCACATGGATATGTAGCTGTAAAAAAGAAGTATTTTAATAACCTTTTCCAGATAATTGTGGATATTCTTCATTGATATTACACCAAATTTCAATCAGTGGTAATTTCTCAAAGATTAGTTGTAATGTGGTATCTGAAACTATATCAGTCTATAAATTTTGGGAAGTTGTCAAGCTGCTGGTGATAAATACAAGTGTTCCAAAATTTTAATTTTCAATCTCGAATATAATCATTGGCAACAAATATACTAGCTATTTTTCTGGAAGTGCTGAGCTAACTTGACACAGTCTTTAAAAAATATGTTTTTATTGATTTCAGAGAAAGGAAGGGAGAGGGAAAGAGAGAAGCATAAGTGATGAGAGAGAATCATCCATGAGCTGCCTCCTGTATGCCCCTTACTGGGAAATTGAGCCTGCAACCCTGGGCCCTGACCAGGAATTCAACCATGACATCTTGGTTCATGAGTCGATGCTCAACTACTGAGTCAAGCCAGCCAGTCTCACCTGATATAGTTTTGAGAGAATATCTGCTGAAATACCCATCTAAGTAACCATGGTTTGCCAGTTGTTCTTTTAAGTAACAGTGTCGTTCCATGAAAAAGTGACTCATTTACTGGCAACTTGAATAATCACACATTTTCTCCCCCTGCAAACAACTCTAATACTTAGGCATGCAGCCAAGGCGCATTTTGCATACTTCCTGTTTTGTTACACAAAATATTGAAAAATATGCCCTCAAAGTTCTGACCTAGTAAAATAAATAATGCTACTGCTTCATCATGGACATTCCTGGTAGTTTTGTTTTACCCTGTGTGAGTGGTGGTGAAAGATATGAAAGCTACTAGAACAGCGTTCTTGCCTTGGTTTGGGCTAAGGCAGTGGTCAGCAAACTCATTAGTCAACAGAGCCAACTATCAACAGTACAACAATTGAAATTTCTTTTGAGAGCCGAAAACTGACCTCTGCACATGGGCCACGAAGTTTCAATTGCACTGTATGTGGGAGCCCGCATGTGGTATTTTGTGGAAGAGCCACACTCAAGGGGCCAAAGAGCTTCATGTGGCTCTCTAGCCACAGTTTGCCGACCATTGGGCTAAGGCATCGAAAGTTTTATCTACCACTGTGTTGGGACAACCAGTACAGGTGTCATCACAGCAAAAAGTTAAATGAGGTCTTAATGTGATTGTAAAATAGTTTGACCTTGAGGACCCCTTCAGAGTGTCTCACTGGTTTCCTAGGATCTGTGGACTGTAGTTGTTCTAGGAAAACAATTTCACCAGTGTTAATGGTGCAGAAAAAATTGTATTGGATTTAAAAACTAACCAGTCTTTGTAACAAATCTTCATGGTAAAAATATACACTCTGAATTTCAACACCTGACTTATTTAGAAACTTTGACAACTCACTCCCATTTCTAAGTTGGGGATGGACTATATGTCAATACTTTGCATAGTGCACCTGTCTCCTAATTTACATAATGCTTAGTTTATTGAAAGAAAGCAGGTAATTAAAAAACACTTAAAAACCAATTTTCTCTTAAGAATTAAAGGAAAGGAGACACATTTCAGTGAGTTAGAAAAAAATCAACCCATGTCCTTTTGCTATAATGCACTCATATTCTCATTAAACATTTCCAGACACAGTGAATATGGTAAAAGTATTTATTTACAAAATAAACAGTAGTTAAAATCACTGAAAATGTTCCATCAAGCCCCTCAGGACATTAACTTAACAAGCATTGTTAATTCTATTCTCCATATTCTTCATTATAGGAATTCTTGTAAATCAAGTTTATCTTATCCTCAGTGATGGCCCAGAATTGGCATATTTTTCAGTCTTGGCTGTGTTATATGATTGTGTTCTTCCACACCCCTCTATACATAATGAACATCTGCTGGATATCTGTCACCTTTTGTTTAGAGATAATGCCCACGCAAGGAGAGTTTGAAGTGTAATTAGCAGCCGGACTAACATTGTATCTGAGCCAACCGATGAATCTCAGATTCTCAGATGATACTTGTTCAGGTGCAAAGCATAGGTAACAGAAAATGCAAAAACTTTTATTGTACACTTAACTTCAGTTTATTTCTATTAGAGGTAAGGAAAATATTTTATCTAAATTTCATAAAAATACATCTTTATAATTGTGTATTCTTTATAGACGTTGGAAAAAACAGTGCTAAATAGATACGCTTTTAATATTAATAAGAAAAACATATAATACCTCAGACACTGATATATGTTATGCCAAATTGCTATTATTTTATATAGTTACTGCCATTTTTATAATTTCATCTATGTAAATGGAACATCCCTTTTATAGTAATTGATGATTTTAAAAATCACAATCAAATCCATAATAATCCAGTTTGATATTTTTAAGACTGAGTATATTTCTTTTTTTAAAAAAATATATTTTTATTGATTTGATTTCAGAGAGAAATGGAGATGATAGAGAGAAAGAAGCATCAATGATGAGAGAGAATCATGGATCGGCTGCCTCCAGCACGCCCCTTACTGGGGATCGAGCCCGCAACCTTGGCATGTGCCCTTGGCTGCAATCGAAACTGGGACCCTTCAGTCCACAGTCCAATGCTCTTATTCACTGAGCCAAACTAGCTAGGGCAAGACTGAGAATATTTCTAATGTATACATATATGTGTATATATTAGAAATATATTTTGCAATAACATAAAGACTTACACATTAACCAGTGAGTAGAGTGGCCCATGTAGAGGTGTGGGGGAGGAAAGGAGAAGAAAGTGCATTAACTAAACAATTGTGTAGACCAGTGTTTCCCAAACTTTTGACATATGTGTACCCCTTCTATAATTTTCGTAACACTGAGTACCCCTCGTCAAAAAATATGGATGTATTTTAATGACAATCAAAATATATTTATTTTTTGGTACATACACAAAATAATAATAAATGAAAAATAAAATTATTCATAATAAAATATAAATAAAAGTTATATTATAAATAACATTTATTTGCACACCTGACCATCTCATGCCTCACAAGACTGTCTTGACTTGACTCATGAGAACGTAGAATTAGGCGCAGCTAAGCACGGTGCAGTGCATATCCCCACCGAACTCCGGTGCAACGCGTACACCCACCAAACTCTTCCTGTACCCTTGGGGGTTCGCGTACCACATTTTGGGAAACACTGGTGTAGACCATCAATAATATGCCATGAATGGAGGAGCATGGTCCTTTCAAACATCTGCAATCCAAACACATTTACTATGTTAAGGAATTATATATGATATTTATGAAGCTATAGGATTTCAGCCATCTGTAAATAGTCCTACTGACTGCTTTTTTTGGTAGATTTTCAGCAGAAACTACTGAAAAATCCTATTGCCTCTCTCTCCACCACCCCCCCCCACAGTTTTATCATGTAAAAATTTTAAATATTTGCAAAAGAAAAGTACAACCCCTATAAGCCCATTACCACAGAGATTCAATAATAGTCAGCATTTTGTCAAACTTGTTTTCTTTTTCTCTTCCCATATCTTAATAAGATTCCGATCCTAGCATTTCATCCCTAAATCCTTTAGTATGCATCTCTAAAATAATATTTGTCTTTTTCAGTGTGCATGGCAGCCGCCACTTGAATATAAATAGTGAATGCCTTTTACTGATTCCTCCTTGTGACCCTCGCTTATGTTTCCCAGGCATGCTTTTACTTACAAGGAAAATACACACCCATGCTTGAAAAACAAATATGTTCAATGTCATCTAAGAATATCTGAGCACACAGCACACATAGCTCTAGTTGCGGGGATGGGGCGTAGTGTTGGCCTGCATAGTGCCACAAGGAGGGACATTTGGCACTGAATTGTCCAACAGCACTCTGGGTACAAGCATGTCCAATCCACTTTTCTTTCTTTTTTTAAAAAAAGTATATTTTTCAATTTTTATTTATTTTCAACAAATAAAAATTATATATCTTTAAAGTGTAAAGTGTGGATGTTTTGATATATGTATACACTGTGAAATGATTACCACAACTAAACAAATTAACATGTTCAATCACATCCCATAGTTACCTATGTGTGTGTATGGGGGGGGGGGGCAAGAACACTTAGGATGTATTCTTTGCAAATTTCAGGTGTACAATATTCAATATGTTATTATTAACTGTTGTCACCATGCTTTACATGTATCCAGAAATTATTCGTTTTATATGTGAAAGTTTGTACTCTTTAATCAATCTCTTCTCTTTCCTCACATCCCCTAGCGTAACTGCTATTTTACTTTCTGTTGCTATAAGGTAACTTTTTAAAAAAATATTTCACATGTAAGTGAGTTCATATAATATTTGTCTTTCTGTGGCTGGCTTATTTCACTTAACACAATATCCTCCTGGTTCACCTATATTGTCACAAATAGCAGGACTTCCTTCTTTTTAAAGGCTGAATAGTATTCTATTCTCTCTCTCTCTCTCTCTCTCTCTCTCTCTCTCTCTCTCTCTCTCTCCCTCTCTCTCATTTATTTCTATTTATTTCTATCATCTGTATCCATAATCTTCATTATCCAGTCATCTATTGACAGGCACTTAGGTTGTTTAGGTTGTTCCCACATTTTGGCAATTGCTGCAATAAACATGGGAGTGCAGATATCTCTTTGAGATAGTGATTTTATTTCCTTTGGATATATATCCTGAAGTGGGATTGTTAGTTCATATGGTAGTTGCATACTTTCACTGTTTCCTGTAATGGCTGTACCAACTTATATTTTTACCAGTAGTACATAAGATTCCCTTTCCTCCATAGCCTAATCAATACTGACCTTTTGACTTTTTGATAATAGTCATCCTAACAGCTATGAGGTGTCATTGTGGTTTTTATTTGCACTTTCCTAATGATTAATGATGTTGAACAACTTTTTATATACCTGTGAGCACTTGCACATCTGCTTTGGTAAAATATCTATTCAGGTCCTTGTTTAATTGGGCTATTTGGCTTTATTAATGAATTAATAGTACTTTTAAAAATACTAATCTCTTATCAGATATGTGGTTTGCAAACATTTTCTTCCATTTCATAGGTTGCCTTTTCATTTTGTTAATTATTTCTTTTCTTTTCTTTTATCTTCTCTTTCTTTCTTCCTTTCTTTTCTTTCTTTCTTTCTTTCTTTCTTTCTTTCTTTCTTTCTTTCTCTCTCTCTCTCTCTCTCTCTCTCTCTCTCTCTCTCTCTCTCTCTCTTTCTTTTTCTTTCTTTCTTTCTTTTTGCAGGAACTTTTTAGTCTGATCTAGTTCCACTTGTGTATTTTTACTTTTGTCTTGCTTTTGGTGTCATATTAAAAAAATTATTGCCAAGGCCAATTAATGTCAAATGTTTGTATATGGGATAGGGTAAGGGTCCAATTTTGTCATTTGCATGTGGATATCCAGTTTTTCCAACAACATTTATTAAAGAGATTACATTTCTCCATTTTATATTCTTGGCATATTTGTTGAAAATTAGTTGACCTATATTTTTTGTCTTTATTTCTGGGATCTCTATTCTGTTGCATTGATCTATGTGTCTCTTTTTATGTCAATACCATACTTATTTGATTATGATAGCTTTGAAATATAGTTTGAAATCTGGAAGTATAATGTCTCCAACTTTGTTCTTCCTTTCAACATTGTTTTAGTTACTCAGGATCTTCTGTACTTCCATACAAATTTTGGATTTAAGAAAAAATTCTGTGAAAAATGCCATTGCAACTTTGATAGGGATTGCATTAACTCTAGAATGCCTTGGGTTGAATGAACATTTTAACTATATTAATTTTTCCAGTCCATGAACATGAACACGAACATGGAATGTTCATCTATTGTGTCTTCTTCCACATGCATGGGGTAGAGTGGCATTGTGCATGCGCATAGCTGCAGAGGCTGGGAGGGCTGCAGGCAGGATGGCCCTGCTGGATCCTGGGATTGGGGTGCCCCATAGGTCAGGTGGGGTGAAGAAATGTGTGAGTTCAGGGATGCAGGAAGCTGGAGTCTGTGAGTGCAAAATCCTGTGGGGTCCTTAGGAGAGAAAGCTGTAGGGAGTCATAGGCATTGGCTGTGCCAGCTGTTGGTTTCCCTCAGGCGTGAAAGCTGCAGGGGTCCTTCGCATAGCTGGCTACTGGGAAAAGGTAGCTCCCCCCAGAGGATACTGGTAGCCCTGCCCTATGTCCTTGTTTGTAGATGTCTCAGAACAGCTCAACTTTGCTGGTCTCTGTGTGAGATGACATCAACATGGACCCTTCATGCAGTGTTGCCCTGAGAGGCTGGGGAAGCTGGGTGCTCACCCCACTTGCCTTTATCCACTGACAACTCTGTTGGGCCATAAAATTCCCTCTTGGTGCCAAGAAGTGCTGGTCTGGGATATGGGGTGGTGCAAGCAAGATGAAATGGTTCTTCTTACGCTTTTGGTGCTGTTATTCTCAGATTGCTGTCCCATTGTGCTACTAAAGCTTCGTACGTGGACTCCTGAGCTGCCTCAGAGCTGTTTTCATTCATGGATCACCATCAAGTGGTTTTACATGGGGATGGAAGCCGAACATCTTATTTCACCATCTGTCTGGAAGTAATCTTATTTCTAGAGCCTTCTTGGCCTTCCTGTCTCTAACTCCCTGTCATGGAATGCTACAGTTGACATTTCTGCTATATTCTTCTCAATGCTGTGTGCTCTATACTGAAATCGATTCCTCTTTCTATAGGGAGCATCTTTGAATAGCAGTGACATAGGGTGGTAATAGCTCGATTAGGTCACACAAGATTTTGCTACCCTAATTCCTGGATGCTAGCTGACTTCTGTCCTTCTTTTGCTTTATGTGCTTTATTTGCAGAGAAAAGTTGAATCTCTTTACATGAAAATGGATATGAGAACACATATGCACAAAGCAAATAAAATAAACCATTGCATTTCCAGGACACACAACTTAATTAAAATACCCTGAGAGGTGGATGTATTTCTTTTCAGTAACTACACCTCTGGGTAGTGAACTCTTCGAGATTGATTGGGGCTGTCTCCTGTTTCTTTTAAATCCCTCCAGGGCAGCTCATAGTTGAACCTTAATAAACCTTGGTGACTGACTGCCTCTGGTGGCGAGCTTGTCACTTCTGAAAGCCCAAGTAAGTCTTTGGCGACTCACATACAATTCTGTTACTTTCAACAAAGAACTCGCTACAGAGCCTGAAAGACTCATGGCTTAATCTCTCAGAGAGGGGTTGCTAAGCAACACAGAAGCTGGGTGTTCAGACCTCTGCACACCTTTTCTCCATGCGCTCCCGGTAGCCTGCATGGCTTCTTCTCTCATCTCCCAAATTCACAGCTCAGGATCCCTTGCTGCTTCAGAAAGCCAGACTGAAACCTTCCCTTCCCCAGTGGACATAACTGCCTGGGCTGCAATGTCCTTGGAGGTAATCTATATAATCTATTGCCAATTCCTGGTTTCTATCTTCCTAATCTTTCCATTGGAGATGGAGTGTATAATCTGTTTTTCTCAGGCTTCTCCAAAATAGGGATACTTTAGGATCACAAGAACAGAACCAATACATTTCTCTGCCTTTGTTCTCACTAGAAATGCTGCAAATTGCACCTGCTCAGAGCCTCCAGCTGGTCCAGGAAGTCCCCTGAGGGCGTCGGCTATGTGCTGTGGCCTTTTTTCTTCTGCCATTTTCTCCTTTCTTGCTCTCCATGCTGGATTTGCGGGTCCCCCGAGGACCCTTTTATCCCTTGAAGAGTTGAAGTACTGCATTTGGACACGGGGATGCTTTTTGCAATCTGTTTCTTAACAGATATGAACCTGTTGAAATTGTACACTTCAGTCTGATTTGTGGAGCATTCAAATCGTTATTTAGTTCTGGAATGGTGGGTGCTACGTTTGCTGAAGTACAAGTTCATCACCACGCATCACATAAGAGGAACTCTGTGTTTTACCTTTGTCTGCTGGAGCACTTCAACCCCCAGCAGCGTTTCTCATGCCCACCCCTCAGCTCTCTGCGTCCTGCGCTGCCTGGAGCTGTTGTGTTCACTCGCTCCTGTTCCTAGACTCTCCTGCCTCTACCTTCTCTCACCCTCCTCCATTCTTTACTAGCTCACTGTCAGATTTGGTACTTCCTGATGTTTTTTCTTCAGATCCAGCCAGAATTCTGCCCATTCTCAAATCCTGCACGGTAAGGTGATCTTTCTGAGAGCAAAGGGTTAGGCAAAAAAATTCTCTTGGGTGGACCAGAGGGAGGAGACTGTTTGTGGCCATGCTCGTATGAGCAAGGTTTGGCCTGTGGCTCGGAGGTGTGCTTCAGTGGTGGAGCAATCGGTAATAGAGGTTATAAGCAAGAGACTTGGAGTCAAAACTTCTTCCGTCAAACCCTCCCTCCTCCACAAGTGCTCACTGAGGCCCTGAAAACATCTTTGTTTCAGTTTCCTCATCTGTAACAAAGGGTTTGGTGAGGTTGAATGAAATAATTCACATGAAGTGTTCATTGCACTGAGTGGCCAGATGATTATGATTTCTGAACTCATAATCATCTTGCCACTCAGTGTATACCCTATGTAATAAAAGGTTAATATGCAAATTGTCCCCTTGACCAGGAGTTTGACCAGCAGGCAGGCTGGCCAACTGCCCATGTCCCTTCACCTTGGCCAGGCTGGCTGGATGCCACCCATGCATGAATTTAGGCACTGGGCCTCTAATCCTAACTAATAAGAGTAATATGCAAATTAACTATCACCCTGCTATACCCACAAGCCATGCCCACCATCCAATCAGGAATGAATATGAAAATTAATCTAACCAAGATGGTTGTAGCCATGGAGCAAGCAGGAGGTTTGGGTTTCCCCAGCAGTGGAGAAAGCCAAACTTTTGGCACACCCTGGTTAGCCCAAGCCTCCACTCAAGACTACAAAGTTTCAGCCGAGACCGGTTTGGCTCAGTGGATAGAGCGTCGGCTTGCGGACTCTAGGGTCCTGGGTTCGATTCCAGTCCAGGGCATGTACCTTGGTTGCGGGCACATCCCCGGTGGGGAGTGTGCAGGAGGCAGCTGATTGATGTTTCTCTCTCATCGATGTTTCTGGCTCTCTATCCCTCTCCCTTCCTCTCTGTAAAATATCAATAAAAATATATTAAAAAATTTTAAAAAAAGACTACAAAGTTTCAATTATAGAAGATAAATAAACCCCAGATAACAGGGCTTCTGCTTGGGTTGCCAGAAGGCATGGCCCACCTGAAAACTACCACAGGACCCTCCCCCAGGCCACCTCATGACCCAAGGGAACCCCCATCCTGATCTGGGACATCTTTCAGGGAAAACCAGTTGGCCCCCACCCATACACCAGGCTTCTAACCTATTAAATAAAAGAGTAATATGGCCGAAACCAGTTTGGCTCAGTGGTAGAGCGTCGGTCTGCATACTGAAAGGTCCCGGGTTTGATTCCTGTCAAGGGCATGTACATTGGTTGCAGGCACATCCCCAGAAGGGGGTGTGCAAGAGGCAGCTGGTCGATTTTTCTCTCTCATCGACGTTTCTAGCTCTCTATCTCTCTCCCTTCCTCTCTGTAAAATATCAATAAAATATATTAAAAAAAGAGTAATATGCAGATTGATCATCACTCCAACACACAATATGGCTGCCCTCATGTGGACATAAGATGGCTGTCACAAGATAGCCAGCAGGGGAGGGCAATTAGGAAGGACCAAGCCTGCAAGGGAAGGCAGTTGGGGGTGGTCAAGTCTGCAAGGGAGGGCAGTTAGGGGTGACCAGGCAGGCAGAGGAGAGAAGTTGGGGTGACCGGGCCTGCAGGGGAGGGAAGTTAGGGGCAAACAGGTTGGCAGGGGAGCAGTAAGGCACAAATCAGGTTGGCAGGGGAGTGGTTAGGGGGTGATCAGGCTGGCAGGCCGAAGTGGTTAGGGGCAATCAGCAAGGCAGGCAGGCAAGCAGTTGGGAGCCAGCAGTCCTGGATTGTGACAGGGATGTCTGACTGCCCGTTTCTACTGGAATCGGGCCTAAATGGGCAGTCAGACATCCCTCGAGGGGTTCCAGATTAGAGAGGGTACAGGCTGGGCTGAGGGACACCCCCCATGCATGAATTTTGTGCACTGGGCCTCTAATATATGTATATATGTATATATGTATATATGTATATATGTATATATGTATATATGTATATATGTATATATGTATATATGTATATATGTATATATGTATATATGTATATATGTATATATGTATATATGTATATATGTATATATGTATATGTGTGTATATATATGTATATATGTATATATGTATATATGTATATATGTATATATGTATATATGTATATATGTATATATGTATATATGTATATATGTATATATGTATATATGAATATATATGTATATATCTGTATATCTGTCTATATATCTATCTATATCTGTCTCTATATCTATATCTATCTATATCTATATCTATATCTATATCTATATCTATATCTATATCTATATCTATATCAGACACCTGTTGCAGTAATATTCCCGCCACCCCACCTCTTCGGGCAGGGAGGGGAGGGGCAGGTGGGGTGGGCCCACAGCCAGTGCCACGATCATCTCTGAGGCCACGCATGCACTGCCACCACCACTGCAGGCCTGACCTGCATGCCTCCGGGACAGTGCCTGCTGCCAGTGCGTTCCCTCCAGCAGCCTCAGCCTCCTTGCTTTCCACTTTCCCTCCCTTTCCTTCAATGCTGTCTTCAGGCTTCACCCCTCCCTCCCTCCCTCCCTCTGCATATGCAAATTAACTGCCATCTTTGTTGGGTTAATTTGCTTACTAGCTCTGATTGGCTGGTCGGCATGGCTGGTGGGTGTGGCTCGTGTAGAAGAGTAATGATTAATTTGCATATCACTCTATTATTAGTTTAGATATACAGAGTGGCCAGGTTATTATGTGTTCAGAGATCATAATAATCTGGCCACTCAGTGTAAATGTCAGCTGTGATATTATTGGTTATCACCATTTCTTTCTAAATTCTGACAAGTCTGGTCCAGTTTTGGAGAGGAGGCGGCACTGATGAGGGATCAGAGGGCAATCTGAGGAGTGCAGGCCCCACTGCACCTGACCTCTTCCTTTCCCCTTGACCTTGGCTGGGCTTTGTGTGTCCTGTGCTTCTTCCTTAGGATGACTGCCTCCAAGATGCTTCTGCAGAGACAGACCTGCAAGCAGGCATGTCAGACCCCAATGGGGCTGGGACAAGAGGAGGCTCAGCTTCCTCCATCATTCTGAGACCTCTTGCTGCAAGGGGGGAAACAATGGCCAGGGAGTCCTGAGCCTGGGGTTCGTGTTCTGCTTACACTGACTAAGCCGGGCGAATTGCTTTCCTTTGGGTCTCAATTTCCCAGCCTATAAACTGAGGATACAGGGGAAATATTTTCAAAGTATATCTTTTAAAAATATATATATTTTATTTATTCTCCACAGAGAGGAAGGGAGAGGGATAGAGAGCTAGAAACATTCATGAGATCGAAACATTGATCAGCTGCCTCATGAACACCCCCTACCGGGGATGTACCTGCAACCGATGTTCATGCCCTTGACCAGAATCGAACCTGGGACCTTTCGGTCCGCAGGCTGATGCTCTATCCATTGAGCCAAACTAGTTTCGGCCAAAGTATATCTTTATAAGCATTATAATCCTTGTTGTTCCGGGGGCCATCCCCTCGCTTCCCTGTGGATCCTTGTTGAAGCCCTGCAGGTGGGCAGGCCCCTGGCATTGGGTATTAGTCACTGCATAGACTCGCTCTCCCCACCCAAGTGGCCCTAATCCCCAGCACCTCATCAAAAGAATTGCTCTCTGCATGCGTTTTTGATCTGCGACTCATGGGCCCAGCCGTGATCACTGAAGACAACCCAGGAAGTTTTTATTAAGCGAGGAATAAAAAGTAATTTGGTGCAAAGCACTTTTTCTCATGCTCCGATATTTCTCACCCTCTGTCAGCTCCACTGGGCAAATAACGTGCGCCGCCTCCCGCCGCAGGCAGCCCAATCAGCCCAATGGCCTCCCGCCTTCACTTGGTCTGCCCGCCTTCACTTTGTCCTGGCTACTGAAAGCCGGCCCCTGGCGGGCTCCTCATTGCGCCTCCAATTGTGACCGTGCCAGGACTGAATAATGTACAAGAAGAATGTTCTTTCTCTTCCAAATGGTCACAAATGGCCTGCGCAGTATAATAATGTCTCTGAGCTTTCCCATAATGGTCAGGAAAGGTGGTTTGAATTTTGCAATCAATACTTTGATGGCTTGTGGCATTTTACTCCATTAGAACCTATTTTCCAGAAGACATCTTCATCTCTTTAAAATGAATTCTCCTCTCTCCTTACCGGCCCAGAGTCCATCCATAACTTTCTCTGACAACTCCAGCCTACTTAGAATACGCCAAACTTGTACATATTACTCTTAATCTGTACAATTTTACGCTGCAATTTATCCTTTCATTTGTAAGCCACTTTTCCCGTAGGCTGGACTGCCAGTTCTCTGAGTAGGAATCATACCTCCCATCTCCCTGTACTGGTGGATGGTTGACAGTCAATCAATGCCTCCTGGCTTCCAGATAAGTGTTTGCACCCATGGTTACGGGTGGATGGATAGAAGACCAAGATGGCATATTCGTCAGGTTTTTTGTTTTTGTTTTTGCTGTATAAACAACAATCTCAAAACCTCAGTAGCTTACAACAGTAAACACTTATTCACTTCTCATATGCCCACAGGTGGCCTGCGGTTAGGCTGACATAGGCTGGGCTGGGCTGGCCAGGCTGAGTTCCAGTCTTCCCATTGGGTTTAGGTCTTTTTTATATTTCTTCATTCTGGGGCCTCATCAGCTAATATTCCTGGGGTGTAGTCTTCTTCCATGAGTATTCCATGACTCAAAGCAAGGCACATGGCTCAGCTGACCTCAGGGAGGTGGGGATGTTTTTCTACATGCTGTGGCAAGAGACACTGCCATGTTCTTGATGATGAGAGCTGGGAGCAGAAATCGAGCTGCCACACAAGGTGAGGTCATCATCATTGGAAGTGGAAAGACTCTGGAAGATTACTCACGCTGGCCCCTTGCCTCCCGGTGTATGAACCTACTCTCCAAGTGTGAGACTAGTAGCATCAGCAGCATCTGGGAGTTTCTTAGAAAAGCAGAATCTCAGGCCCCGCCTCAGACTAGCTGAATCAGGATAGTCATTTTAGTAAAACCTTCAAGTGACTCACACACATTGAAGTGTGAAATTGTCTAACGTGCCATTCTCACATATGTTCCATGAAAGACTAACAGGTGTTATATCAGGGGAAATGTTCCATAATTAAACACATCTGGAGTATTTCCGGACTTCTCAACACTTGCAACCCACTAACAGAGATTGTGGAGCACTGAGATGGGAGGTATTGTTCATTTCCTAAAGCTTCCGTAAGAAAGTACCACAAACTGTGTGGCTTCAAACAACACAAATTTATCCTCTCACAATCTAGCAGGTCAGAATTTTTAAATGAAGGGGTTGGCTCCTTCCACAGGCTCTGCCCAGGCCTCTCTCCTAGCTTCTGGGGCTAGCTTGCAGTCTTTTTTAAAAATTTATTTTTTATTGATTTTTTACCAAGAGGAAGGGAGAGGGAGATATAAAATCCTTGATGAGAGAGAAACATCGATCAGCTGCCTCTTGCACATACACTCCTTCCCCCCCCACACACACACCCTGCAACCAAGGTACATGCCCTTGACTTAAATCAAACCTGGGATCCTTCAGTCCTCAGGCTGATGCTCTATCAACTGAGCCAAACCGGTTAGGGCTTTGCTTGCAGTCTTTAGTGCTCATTGCCTCACAGTCATATCCCTCCAGTCTTTGCTCAGTTCTGACATGGACTTCTTCCCTCTATGTGTCCCTGTGTATCTTCTCTTCTTATAAGAATACCAGTCTTTGGATTTAGGGCCCACCCTAATCCAGCATGATCTCATTTTAACTTAACTGCTAAGATCTTCTTTCCGAATAAGATCACATTCTGAGATTCTGGGTGGACATATTTTTGTGTGTGTGTGTGTGTGGGGGGAGCACTATTCAACCCATTAGAGAGGTGGAGAGATGGATATTAAATGAAGCACTTCCTTAATATCATTGGTCAAGGAGCCCTTCATAGAAGAGCTTATGGCATAGACTTACACGAGAGTTCATACCATCCTAGACATAAGGTCATTGATTTCCCCCCCCCAGTTTTTAAGAATGGGACTCGATAGGCTCATTTTGTAGCGCATTCCAAAGTGATTCTAAGTCTCATCTGTAGTTTTTATCAGGGGTGGAAAACTTGTAGCTAAGGCTAAAATGGCACTCAGATAAAATGTGTTTGGCTACCTCATGAGATTGCATTGGAGATGCAGCTCCACTGGAGATGAAGATTTTTGATATGATATTGTATTTGAGATGACTGATATTTAAAAGAAGCTAATAAAACACTAGCTCCTATTTTTTTCTTTGCATGAAAATCTAAATACTCAGATTTCACCATTAGCTCACCCATGAGGGTAATTATTTCTAATATGAACCAAGTTGACAGGATTAGAGAAGGCTAAATCTGACTGCCTAGCCTACGCTTCTAGAAACAGAACAGATGGCTGGTTTCCAAATTAGGGGATCATTGGAAGTCTCCCTGAATTAGGAATTGTCTTGAGGTTTAGTCATCACCAAACATAAGTGCATTAAAAAAATATTTATATAGTTGTAGATTGATGCTCAGCTATAAGAAGTAGTACAGAGAACTCACCTCTGCCCTTTATTTAGTTTATTTTCAATGTAACAGTTTGCAATGCTCTTTAGTGTAATGTCACAACTAAGGTATTGACTTTGATACAATTCTCCACTCTTACTCAGAGTTCCTCTGTTTATTTGTACTCATTGTGTGTGTGTGCACCTACTTGTATGTGTGTGTGTGTACTTTTAGCTCTATAGAATTTTATCATGGGGTTAGTTTCTGTATCCACCACCCAAGCCAACATACTGTATAGTCCCATCACCACAGAAGACTCATGCATACATTTTGAATTTAAATTTCAGCAATTTTCCCTGAGTCATCCGTGCTCATGGAACCCTGGAAATTACTCTGCTTGGAATAAACAACCTCCCCCCTGTACTGGCTGGCTGGGAGTGCCAGTCAGCACTTGTGCAAGATGACAAAGTCAAAGTGGACAGCAGAGGAGGCAAACCCATGCCCTTGGCCACCTTCGCATCAGGTACTAACTGGCCAGAGATAAGGACTTGGTTTCAAATAACAAATTAATAGTTTCCCATAACTCCATTAATGCATGGCTGTGATCCCATGAAATTACATCTCTGACAAACCGGCTGCACTAAAATTTACTCTATGTAAAATGATTGTGCTAATTACTTTCTCTTTATGCTTTTATAATCGGCTGACTGGCAATAACATTTGCAGCGTAGACATGCACTAATGAGAAAAGTCATCCAATCTCATGCTGCAGGTCATTAGTAACTGGCTTCAGGGGTCGAAGGGTAATTTCCCCCTTTGGTGCAGTTGAAGAAGCTGATGCATCAAATGCCTCTTTTTATTTTTTTAAGCCTCAGGCACTAACCAAATCTGGATATGGGTGAAAAGGAAATTTGTTAAGGCATGACGTATCTTATAAGTACCCTTCACCTCTCCCTTTTTAGAAACAGGCTTCAGAAACATTATGAAATTGGCAGTTCTCTTAGTCGTGCTCCATCCCATTCCACTCTTCCCAGTGCTAGCTTGCTCTATCAGATCCTGCCTACTTTATAGTCACAATTCTCAACAGAAATGGCACTATCTAATACCCAGTGCACAAAATTTATGCACAGATAGGATCTCTAGTGGCTGCTGGCTAGAGCCTTCCTTCCATGGCTCCCCCTGGTGGTCAGCGCATGTCATAGCGAGTGATCGAAGTCCTGGTAGTTTGAATTCCTGAGGGGACATTTTGCATTATATATATATATATATATATATATATATATATATATATATATATATAATGAAAATGGACTAGGCCCAGGGATGTTGGACACTTACAGTCATAGAACAGAGAAGCACATTAATAAATTGGTCCCCAATCTATGAATCTTTTCTGTGCCCCATGGGCCATTCAAATCCGGGTACAGTGATCTGAATCTAGAACCTCACTTCATCATGTTTGTGAACACGAAGCATTTTCGTGTGGCTTTAAATAGAAGCTGGCTTTTCTAAAAATGTAACTGATGTGTAAATGAACAAAAGGTTGCATTGTGTCTTATACTGGAATTTGAGTTGTTCATTGTTTTTTGTGTTTTAAAAATATATATTTTATTGATTTTTTACAGGGAGGAAGAGAGAGGGATAGAGAGTTAGAAACATCGATGAGAGTGAAGCATTGATCAGCTGCCTCTTGCACACCTCCTACTGGGGATGTGCCCGCAACCAATGTCCATGCCTTTGACCAGAATCGAACCTGGGACCTTCCAGCCCACAGGCCAACGCTCTATCCACTGAGCCAAACCAGTTTTGGCTGAGTTGTTCATTGTTCAGAGGAACTCTCATTACAATGGTAATGGTCCTTGAGGAGCTGCAGTTGCTAACTGAGCACATTTGCATTGGTCAGCTTTGAGCTGTGGGTCTCTCAGTGAGTCTGGAGATGGGTGCTGATGACGTCATTATATCTGCTAGTCTCTTGGTGCCTGAGTAGTAGCATTTTGAAATACATGTTTTTACTCAAAGTTACCTTAAATTTATTTGTTCCTAAAGGTGTAAAAAAGATATGTAGGTAAGCTATATTATCATTAAATTTTGTCTAAGAATGGTAAAATGTTTTATTTTTATTTTTTTCTTTATTGATTAAGGTATTGCATATGTGTCCTTACCACCCCTCCCCCATTACCTCCCACCCACCCCCCCACTCATGCTTTCACCCCCCCCTGGTGTCTGTGTTTATTGGTTAGGCTTATATGCAGGCATACAAGTCCTTTGGTTGACCTCTCCTCCTTACCTCCACCCTTCCCCACCTTGCCTCTGAGGTTTGACAGTCTGATCAATGCTTTTCTGTCTGTGGATCTATTTTTGTTCATCTATTTATGTTCATTATTTTCCACAAATGAGTGAGATCGTGTGATATTTATCTTTCTCTGACTGGCTTATTTCACTTAGCATAATGCTCTCCAGTTCCATCCATGTTATTGCAAATGGTAAGAACTCCTTTTTTACTGTAGCATAGTATTCCATTGCGTAGATGTATCACAGTTTTCTATTCCACTCATCTGCTGATGGGTACGTAGGCTGTTTCCAAATCTTAGCTATGGTGAATTGTGCTGTCATGAACATAGGGGTGCATATATCATTTCTGATTGGTGTTTCTAGCTTCTTGGGATATATTCCTAGAAGTGCTATCACTGGGTCAAATGGGAGTTACATTTTTAGTTTTTGAGGAAATGCCATACTGTTGGTTCTCCACAGTGGCTGCACTAGTCTGCATCCCCACCAGCAGTGCATGAGGGTTCCTTTTTTTCCACATCTTTGCCAGCACTTGTCATTTGTTGATTTGTTGATGATAGCCATTCTTACAGAGGTAAGATGGTGCTGCATTGTTTTGATTTGCATCTCTCGGATGATTAGTCACTTTGAGCTTGTTTTCATATGTTTCTTGGCCTTCCTTATGTCCTCTTTCAAAAAGTATCTATTTTGGTCTGTTGCCCATTTTTTGATTAGGTTGTTTATTTTCCTTTTGTTAAGTTGTATGAGTTCCCTGAAAATGTTGGAGATTAAATCCTCTGTGATAACATTGGCAAAAATGTTCTCCCATTAAGTAGGCTTTCTTGTTGTTTTGTTGATGGTTTCTTTTACTGTGCAGAAGCTTTTTATTTTGATGTAGTCCCATTTGTTTATTTTCTCTTTAGTTTTCCATTGCCCTAGGAGCAGTATTAGTGAAGATATTACTTCAGCATATGTCGGAGATTTTGCTGCCTGAGGATTCCTCTAATATTTTTATGGTTTCCCATCTTACGTTTAAGCCCTTTATCCATTTTGAGTTTATTTTTGTGTATGGTGTAGGTTGGTGGTCTAGTTTCATTTTCTTGCATGTAGCTGTTCAATTTTCCCAACACCATTAATTGAAGAGTCTTTCTTGAGTCCTTGTATGTTCTTGCCTCCTTTGTCAAATATTAATTGAGCATAGTGGTTTGGGTCGATGTCTGGGTTCTCTATTCTATTCGAATGGTCAGGTAAAGTGTGTTTTACAAGATATTTAATATTAATGAAGATTCTGGGCTTTACAGAGTGAAGAACCACTGATTTAGAAGGATTATGTAAATAACAACAACTACAACAACAACAATAATAATAATAGAGATAAGACCTTCTTTTCACCAAGACCTTCTTACTTGGGTTATTTAATAACTTCCAGACTAATCCTTCAACTTCTAGTCTCATTTCTTTTCACCCCACCCCACTGAGCTTCCGAATACTCTTTCTGAAATGAAGATCAGATCATGTCACTGCCCAGATTTCTGGAACTCCATCACCTTCAGGTGTTCTTTACTGGGATGCTCAGCAAGATAGAATTGAACTGTAATGCACTCAACTCCTTTTGTAATCTTATGTGTTGAATTTTACACATAGAAAAACATTTGTTTTTCAGAAAAGTTGCCCATTGATTTCATCAGGCTTCCAAAGGTACGAACAATGATAAGCATCTACGTCAAGTTCAGCCCTTGGTATGTACAGAAAGAAGCCTTTAGAGATCTTGCTCTGCCCATTTTTTTTTCCTTTTCATTTTTCAGCCTTCTTCTGCCCCATCCACACCATGCCCCATCCACACCTTCCCCTACCGCACACACTAGAATATTACTCATTAATTCTGAGGAGACCTCACTCTCCAGCCTAATGCACACACAGTTCTAGGCTTTGGAATGCTCTCCTGGTTGCCACCACCTGACTCCTGTGTCATGCATCCCCCTTCACCTATAACCATGGTGTTTCATAATCATCAAGTTTTGAGACAGTCTCCCCCATAGCCATTCAGATCCTTGAGGCAGAGTTTATGTATTCTGGCCCAAGTATCCTCTGTGCCTAGGAAAGTGCCTGCATGTAGCAGATGAATAATAAAAAGGTGGTTGAATGACAGTGTCTATACATTGATTCAGGACAAGATACCCTGTGGCTCCTTGGACATCAGGTGAGGCTGCTAAGGGCAGGGAGCTGGGACTAAAGACAACAGACTATGGGAAAGTAGAAGAAATGGCGTAGCTGTCTGGGAACAACAAAGTCATTTCCAAACCTTAGTGGATTTCTGTCCCCTGCTATTGTATTCCTCCCTCTCCACCCTCACCCCCTTGGTTGAAATGTTCTCTATGTTCCAGGGGAAGGAAAGGAAGTAAATGGGGAGGCAATTTGAGGGATCCAGATAGATGGCTAAGGCCATAGAGGACTTCTCTGTGTAATGTCCCAAATATTTAACAATGTTTCTAAACTCCTGGGATCCTTGGGGAGAGAGGCTTTTTACTGGTAATCGAGGGAGGAGCTGGGCTTCCACTCTAGGTTGACAGGGGTGAACCCAAGGCAGTGTGCAATTTAATGCAGACACCAGAGGCCTAGGGAAATGGGGACAAGAAGTCCCCATGAATTCAAAGAAGCAAAGAGAAAGTTCTCAGCTTTTAGCAAGTCTTAGAATTGAGGTTTGAGTCAATCTTAACCAGCCCTGGAAGGGGTAAGGAACCCTGCCTGACACCTTGGCTGTACAATAAAGACACACTGATTAACCATGTTCTTCAAATGCATTGTCAGAAGTAAAGGGTTGAGACCCCTTTGGCTTTTGTCCTGATACTTTCTTCAAAGGTTTTCCCTGCTGTTCTCTAAAAGCAGACTATTTCCTCATTGTTAGTCAGGGTAATGCTAGGCTGCTCTCACGGAGAGACTCAATAAGACAGTAATCAGGTGGCTTAGACAAAATGGAAGCTGGTTTTCCTCTTATGAAACAGCCTGAGTTGGGTGTGCCAGCTTGCTGGGCAGCTCTGCTCTAGAGATCCTTCTGAGAAGGAGTCCACAGGCTTGCCTTCCCCTGGCTTCCCTGACATCTCCTAGTTTAGTCCTCCTCCAACATAAAAATCAGTCCTCTGTGGAGCTTGGTAAATGCAGCTTCTGACTCTGGGAGGGCGTCCTTTAGAGAGTCTGCATTTCTGGTGAGGTCTGAGAGTAGCAATGCAGGAAGGCACTGTCCTTCTGACCTGCTTGAACTTAGGTCTTGCAGCTTGCACGGAGGTGGCTGTGTTGGGGAGTCCCGATACAAGGTTTCAAGGACCAGCCTACAAATGGCACATGGCACCTGCTCATGTTTCACCTGGAAGAAGTTAATGATGCGGCCACACATGGTGCAAGAGAGTTCTGGAAATGTAGACCCAGGTGGGCAGCCATGATCCCTGTATTCTGTGACTCTTGGAGAAAGGGAGGAGGGATGCAGGTGGAGAACCAGCAGGTCCTGTTACTTCATCTCTGCTGGATCCTTCTCTAGTAGCCAGTCTGGGGAGCCAGGATATAGAGCAACCAGGCTCCATTCGCTCAACTCTGGTGTTATTATAACAATTGAAAGAATGTGAGTGTATTCAAGTTGGAGAAAGCATCTACATTTACGTATGCAAACTCATCTGTTTTCTTAGAAGAATGGCCTTCTCGCATGCTGCTATGCCTCCTTAGATAGCAGGAAAATGGGTGAAGTTAGAGCTAGTGTGTCAGCATAACCATATGTGGGTCTCACTCCCTCACTTGACTAATATCTGAATGCTTACTACTTGAAGATCATGGTACTTGGTGTTGGGAGTGTAGCGCGGAAGGAGACGGTAGGAGGCGGTCTTGAGTAGTAGCCCAGGGTGTTCACTCAGTCAGCAGCCTGCCTGGGTTCAAAATCTATCTCTACCACTTAACACTGGAAAAACCAGTTAACACCTCTGCCTCACTTTTCTGAAAAATGTTCTAAATGCAGGATTCCCTTGGTTATTATGAAGATTCCATTAGGTAATCAAGTTGCTATGATTATGCCCGGCCCTCAGGAAGCTTACACGTTCACAGTCCTCGTTATTTATGTTCCTGCAGAAAGTAAATTGAGGATCACTGCTCTAGGGGTTGTAGAGACCTGGACCCAAGGGGTCACATGCTCCCTCTAAGCAGAGAGTGAGAGTCAGTGGGACTAGGACCTGCTTCTACTTTCACCATTTTTCACCGAGGGAGAAATGCTTCAACTTGCTTTTCAACTTAATCACCAGCTTTCAACTTGCTTTCTTTGAAGAGGTATAAACATTTTGCCAACCTTTCACATAACCTCAATTTTGTTTCTGATGTTGGAGATTACTCCATCAACCATAAAGTGAGTTCGCTAATAGTTGGTGGTCTTTTATTTCTCTGACATCTCCGAAGAGTTCCCTCTTATTTACCGGAGTGAAGTGACCTTAACTTGCAGAAGTTTTTACAACCCTTCTAGCGTAAGCTTTCTTTATACTTCCCGCTCAAATATTGCCACAGCTCTTACTTAGAATTCTGTGCTGCACTTTCTTTTACATTAGAACTCCAGGGGTTTGAAATTCTCATTTGGACTAAGTTTGCAAAATGAAATACAATGTCATTATAGGTGGTTCTTAAGCGGAGCACTTCAAATCATGTGTCAATTGTAAGTCTGCTGGCTAATTTTTTAACTTATTTTTTTAAAACTTACATAGAAAATAGGACAAAATAGAGAGGGAGTTTAGAAATGTGTGCATGTTGGACATTATCTTTAATGGACTATATACTTCTGGGACAATCTGATAAAATCCCTGACTTCTTCCTTTTAAATTTGCATACAATTCCAGTGGTTTCACAGATCTCTTTAAGGCTATGAACTTGAGGCCAAGAAAATCTCAAAATGGAACATCCTTGGAAGTGCAGAATTAATGGCCAATACATTATATATGTGAGCCCATATATCAATGTTCTTATTTTAAACAAAACAAGTCAATATATATTTTAGTGAAGCAACCATCAACCACTTATTTATTTCAGTCATATTTTTAAACACCCCTTCAAAGCTTGCTTTTACTGATTGGGCCCCATTAAATAGAATTCTGCCATTTTAAATTTCTGTATGTCTATAGGCAAATTGCCAGTGTTGTTGCACAGTATTGCACACAGTATTGCCGGCTCTATCAGTAGGTGTATTAACAGCTTTCATACTGGTTCGTCTAATTGAACTGCCCTGTTGTAGTTCTTGGATTATCTCCACATCATGCCTTTAATCAAGTGGAGAGAGCTCCCTTGTGCAGATCAACCCTAGGGAGTCTATAAGCTTGTGTAATTAGACAATTTATTGAAATTCTGTTCTTATGTATCTTTCTGTCCACATTTAAAGAGATAGACAGTATTTTTACCTTCGAAGCCTCAGGGGGTTTAGTGCAGGGCAGGGAGTGGAAGTTGCCTTCAGAGTGTTTTTCTTCCTTCCTTCCTTCCTTCCTTCCTTCCTTCCTTCCTTCCTTCCTTCCTTCCTTCCTCCCTCCCTCCCCTCCCTCCCTCCCTCCCCTCCCCTCCCCTCCCTCCCTCCTTCCCTCCCTCCCTCTTTCTTTCTTTCTTTCTTTCTTTCTTTCTTTCTTTCTTTCTTTCTTTCTTTCTTTCTTTCTTTCTTTCTTCCTTCCTTCCTTCCTTCCTTCCTTCCTTCCTTCCTTCCTTCCTTCCTTCCTTCCTTCCTTTCTTGGTTTGGTATTCCAAAAACTGAAACAAGGGAATTGTGTAGGAGGTAGGAGAAGTGAAAAAGAGAGCAAAGCAATACAAGAGAGTGGAGGTGATTTCACTAAAAGCTAGGGAGTTCTCATGGCCTTTGGTCCCGTAGTCACCTCCCTCTCAGGAACCTGGAGAGGAGACAAGAGCTTGGATGCTGAGAGGATGGGCAGGAAGGGGATGGCTGCTTGTTCCGTCTTCCGTAAGGACGGGCTTAGGACTTGCACATACCCTCTCTGGACAGAGCTGAACATTAAGAAACCATGCACATGTTAGCCGCGACTCGTGGGAACCCAAACCAGAGGCCTTCCGGGAATGATTTTCTCATGTCTGGGACATGCACAGGGCTTGAGGGAGGAAAGGTCTGGATAATGACCACTACTGAATTTCCTACCAGACTAGCCAGGAAGGTGGGGTGAAATGTCAGAATCAGATCTAGTGCAATTTCAAGAATATTAGGTTCCGTGGCATACCCTGCACCCCACACCCTGTACAGTAAAACTCACATACATTCAGGAGATGCAGATGCAAGTTCTGCCTTCATGGAGCTCACAGTGAGGTGGTAGAAGGAAGACATAAATACAATGCTGGCATAGGCAACAATAAGGAATTATAGCAGATCAGAAGGAGGAAAAGGATTGTTGGAGGGGATGGGGAAAAGTTTCATGGAAGAAGTGGATTTTTGAGCACATTTTAAAGGATCAGTGCAACTTAGATGTATGGATAGGGAGAAGAGGCTTTTCCAAGAGCAGGAAATAATGTAAGTAGAAGCATAAAGAGGAGCATTGAGAAAAATAAGAGTAGTTTGGGTAAATTGTGAGTTGCAGCCGGGGATGAGTGGGAAATATCCTTAGAAAGATAAGCTTAGAGTCACGCTAAAGATTTTTAGATAGATAGAATGCTCTAATGAAAAGACAGATAATAGATCAACAAATATCTTGTAGTTCTTATGGCCTTGAGTAAGTATCTTAATCTCTTTGAGCTTCAGTGTTATTTATCCATGGAGGGTATACTATTACCTTGCAGGATTGTAAAATTAGAATACTAATGATGACAAAATGATGGCAGCTACGATTTATGTATGTAGGAATATGAAAATTTACTAATACTGTGTTTTCTTCATCAAAACTTATAATCTTGGTCTTTCCTTCTTGTCTTCGTATAAGGCCAAAGGAGAGACACGGACTTTCTGATAATCTTAAAGCAAACTCCAGGAATGTCACCAACAGCATGACCTTTATGACCAAATCCAGCAACGAAAACTTCATCATTTTTCTTAATAAAATTCAAACAACCATCATTGGTACAAAGGCTGTGATTTCTTCCCATTCCTGATGAGCTGGACCCCGACACACTTCCTGGTGACAGAATTTGGCTTCACCCTCTACATTTCCCAGCGCAAGTCCCTTTGCCTGGGAAGCACATCCGAAAGGTGTGGCCTTCAGGGCTGTGCCCAAACAGGCTTTCTTACACCGTTTATCATGCCACTTCTGATCTCATTGGTGGCTCCCACACTTACTGGCAGTGTGAATGCCACAACACCGGCCCATCCTGCCAACACCACAGGCCTGAGCAAAAGAGATATAGTTACCATTTTTACCAGGGTATCTGTGTCTGGAATTTATTTCCTTTCCATTCCATTCCATTCCACTCCGTTCTACTCCATTCCATTCCATTCCATTCCATTCCATTCCATTCCATTCCATTCCATTCCACTACACTCCATTCTATTCCACTCCACTCCGTTCCACTCCATTCCATTCCATTCCACTCCACTCCATTCCATTCCACTCCACTCCATTCCACTCCATTCCATTCCATTACATTCCACTCCATTCCATTCCACTCCACTCCATTCCATTCCATTCCATTCCATTCCATTCCATTCCATTCCATTCCACTCCATTCCATTCCACTCCACTCCATTTCATTCCACTCCACTCCATTCCATTCCATTCCATTCCATTCCACTCCATTCCATTCCACTCCATTTCATTCCATTCCATTCCACTCCGTTCCACTCCATTCCACTCCATTCCACTCCATTCCATTTCACTCCACTCCATTCCACTCCGTTCCATTACACTCCATTCCATTCCACTCCGTTCCACTCCATTCCATTCCATTCCACTCCACTCCACTCCATTCCACTCCGTTCCACTCCATTCCACTCCGTTCCACTCCATTCCATTCCACTCCACTCCGTTCCACTCCATTCCATTCCACTCCATTCCACTCCATTCCACTCCACTCCATTCCATTCCACTCCATTCCACTCACCTCCATTCCACTCCACTCCACTCCATTCCACTCCACTCCATTCCACTCCACTCCATTCCACTCCACTCCATTCCATTCCACTCCATTCCATTTCACTCCATTCCACTCCACTACACTCCATTCCACTCCACTCCATTCCACTCCACTCCATTCCACTCCACTCCATTCCATTTCACTCCATTCCACTCCACTCCATTCCACTTCACTCCATTCCACTCCACTCCATTCCACTCCACTCCATTCCACTCCGTTCCATTCCACTCCACTCCACTCCACTCCGTTCCACTCCACTCCATTCCATTCCACTCCGTTCCACTCCACTCCATTCCATTACACTCCGTTCCACTCCACTCCACTCCATTCCATTCCACTCCATTCCACTCCACTCCATTCCACTCCACTCCACTCCACTCCACTCCACTCCATTCCATTCCATTCCAATCCATTCCACTCCACTCCATTCCACTCCACTCCATTCCATTCTACTCCACTCCACTCCACTCCACTCCACTCCATTCCATTCCACTCCATTCCACTCCGTTCCATTCCACTCCATTCCACTCCACTCCGTTCCACTCCATTCCATTCCACTCCACTCCGTTCCACTCCACTCCATTTCACTCCATTCCATTCCATTCCACTCCATTCCACTCACCTCCATTCCACTCCACTCCATTCCATTCCACTCCACTCCACTCCACTCCATTCCATTCCACTCCGTTCCATTCCACTCCATCCACTCCACTCCATTCCATTCTACTCCACTCCACTCCACTCCACTCCATTCCATTCCACTCCATTCCACTCCGTTCCATTCCACTCCGTTCCACTCCATTCCATTCCACTCCACTCCACTCCACTCCATTCCATTCCACTCCATTCCACTCCATTCCACTCCACTCCATTCCATTCCACTCCATTCCATTCCACTCCACTCCATTCCACTCCACTCCATTCCATTCCACTCCACTCCATTCCACTCCACTCCATTCCACTCCACTCCATTCCACTCCACTCCACTCCATTCCACTACACTCCATTCCACTTCACTCCATTCCACTCCACTCCATTCCATTCCACTCCATTCCATTCCATTCCATTCCATTCCATTTCACTCCATTCCATTCCATTTCACTCCATTCCATTCCACTCCATTCCACTCCACTCCATTCCACTCCACTCCATTCCACTCCACTCCACTCCATTCCATTCCATTCCATTCCACTCCACTCCATTCCACTACACTCCATTCCATTCCACTCCATTCCATTCCACTCCACTCCATTCCACTTCACTCCATTCCACTCCACTCCATTCCACTCCACTACATTCCACTCCACTCCACTCCATTCCATTCCACTCCATTCCATTCCACTCCACTCCATTCCACTCCACTCCACTCCACTCTGTTCCATTCCACTCCACTCCATTCCACTCCGTTCCACTCCACTCCATTCCATTCCACTCCGTTCCACTCCACTCCACTCCATTCCACTCCGTTCCACTCCACTCCACTCCATTCCACTCCACTCCATTCCACTCCACTCCATTCCACTCCACTCCATTCCACTCCACTCCACTCCACTCCACTCCACTCCACTCCATTCCACTCCACTCCATTCCATTCCAATCCATTCCACTCCACTCCATTCCACCCACTCCATTCTATTCTACTCCACTCCACTCCACTCCACTCCACTCCACTCCACTCCACTCCATTCCATTCCACTCCATTCCACTCCGTTCCATTCCACTCCATTCCATTTCACTCCATTCCACTCCACTCCATTCCATTCCACTCCACTCCATTCCATTCCACTCCACTCCACTCCACTCCACTCCACTCCACTCCATTCCATTCCACTCCGTTCCACTCCATTCCATTCCACTCCACTCCGTTCCACTCCATTCCATTCCACTCCATTCCACTCCATTCCACTCCACTCCATTCCACTCCACTCCATTCCACTCCACTCCATTCCACTCCACTCCACTCCACTCCATTCCACTCCACTCCATTCCACTCCACTCCACTCCATTCCACTCCACTCCATTCCATTCCACTCCACTCCATTCCACTTCACTCCATTCCATTCCATTCCACTCCATTCCACTTCACTGCATTCCATTCCACTCCATTCCATTCCACTCCATTCCACTTCACTCCATTCCACTCCACTCCATTCCACTCCACTCCACTCCATTCCACTCCACTCCATTCCACTCCACTCCACTCCACTCCACTCCACTCCATTCCATTCCACTCCACTCCATTCCACTCCACTCCATTCCATTCCACTCCATTCCATTCCACTCCATTCCATTCCACTCCATTCCACTCCATTCCATTCCACTCCACTCCATTCCATTCCACTCCATTCCACTCCACTCCATTCCACTCCACTCCATTCCACTCCACTCCACTCCATTCCGTTCCATTCCACTCCGTTCCACTCCACTCCGTTCCACTCCACTCCGTTCCACTCCACTCCGTTCCACTCCACTCCGTTCCATTCCATTCCGTTCCATTCCACTCCGTTCCGTTCCATTCTGTTCCGTTCCATTTTGTTCCGTTCCATTCCACTCCATTCCGTTCCATTCCGTTCTGTTCCATTCCACTCCATTCCATTCCATTCCGTTCCATTCCACTCCACTCCATTCCACTCCGTTCCACTCCACTCCATTCCATTCCGTTCCATTCCACTCCATTCCATTCCACTTCACTCCATTCCACTCCACTCCATTCCATTCCACTCCATTCCATTCCATTCCATTCCATTCCATTCCATTCCATTCCATTCCATTCCATTTCATTCCATTCCATTCTATTCCATTCCATTCCATTTTATTCCCAATCAGTCACTCAGCCATCTAGAGTGTGAGGAATCTGCGGTACATACTTTATTAGTACTAGACTATTCTAAGGCTCATCCAAATTTCTACTTTTGCCTCCTAAATACATAATTCCTTGAAATTGGGCATGAGCATGTAACTTGCAATGGCCAATGAAATGTGAATGAGAATAATGGTCAACTTCAGAATGGCAGCCCTTAAATGACGGGGCTTCATTCTTTCTTTCTCTGTGTGGGAAGCCATGCGGCATTGTTTTGACATAGTGTATCAGGTGTAGGCACTTGTAGAAGCCCGGGTCCCTGAATAATTATGATGAGCAGAGTCCTCTGCTTCCCACCGAGCAGTGCAGATATGAAGTATGCGAGAGATATAAACCTTTGTTGTTTTAAGTCCTTGTGATTTGGGGGGTATTTGTTGCCGCCACATAACCTAGTAAGTTCTGATCATTGCTTCTTTAGTACAGTTTATCCATGCACATATAAAGCACAGCTCTGTGTGGCTTAAAGGAGATGGCTGACATTTCCTTTTAGCTTAGTCCAAGCTAACTGCAATGGCTTCCTGAGGGCTTTCACTTCAAATAGTCCTTCAACACCACGCTTGTTCATCAATCCTTTTTCCATACCCCAAATCTCTTTCTAATGCATCAAGATCATTTTTTTTCAAGAGTTTTGCTGTTAATCTCAAAGCCCACTATAAAGGGAGGAAGATATCCATCTTGAGAGAGGAAAGAGGGAAGAGAGGTTCCAGTGTGCTGGGGTGAGGAGTGCCCTGGGGAAGGTAGGGGTTGGGGGAAGGTGTCAGAATGCTTCATAGAGAGAGCCAAGCTGGGTCCCAATCCTGAGGGTTTCTATCTGTAGGTCTCAGGAAAATCTCCATTGAACTTTCATTGGCTTTCCCTGTGTGTCTTCTCAGGCTTGTGGTCTCCACTGACTGTTCAGCACCAGGTCAGGGGGTCAATGCAGCTGGTCCTGAGGCAGCCATGGTGTCACGTTACCTGGTTTTGCTGCTTTTCTGGGCCTGCAGCTGAAACACAGCTGAGATGTCATCTCCAGGGGTTAATATTTAAGGCCAGGTCATGCAAGGGCTTGGAGTTTTGCCTATTGATAAGCATCTGTGGCTCTCTAGGTTGGAGACTCTCTGCATCTGGTCCATCATTCCTGCTCTGCTCATGCTCCTCTAACTGCCTATTACACTGCTATTATCCCTATTTCACTGACTTCATAGAAACTGAGGCACAAAGCAGATATTGTTGGGAAAAGTGGGTGGTCAGATCTGATATGCTGACTGGAGCTCTTGCCTTTAAATTCTATACCCCACTACATCTCTTCAGGGTGTATTTCAGCTCTTATTTTACCAAAATAATTTTTTTAAATTTGTGCACCCTTCCAAGATGTCCTGCCAGATATTCTTCAATAGAATCAGTCAAGCAACAGGTATTTGTGGATTACTTCTCTTCCTCTCTTTTCCTCTCCTTTTCCCTCCCATAGATACGATTAAGTATCTATTATGGACTCATATATAAGAATTCATGTTTCTAAAATCTCAAAGAAACAATCATCTAAATGAAGCAATTTCTTTTTTTAAAAGAAAAATATATATTTTATTGATTTTTTTCACAGAGAGGAAGGGAGAGGGATAGAGAGTTAGAAACATCGATGAGAGAGAATCATCAATTAGCTGCCTCTTGCACACCTCCTGTTGTGGATGTGCCAGCAACCAAGGTATATGCCCTTGACTGGAATCGAACCCGAGACCCTTCAGTCCGCAGGCCGTCGCTCTATCCACTGAGCCAAACCGGTTTCAGCGAAATGAAGCAACTTGTATACCTCTGATTCTATTATATTCACCAGTTGATATTGTTCATGATGATTCTCAAGTAAATGGGGAGTGGGGTGTTCAGTGGAAGAGACTGAACATAAACTGCACCTATGGATGAGGACAGTGGGGGATGGGGAAAGGGCAGAGGGTGGGATGGAAACTTGGTGGAGGGGAGCAATGGAGAGGGGGGGAAATGAGGAACATTTGTAATAATATGAACAATAAAGATTTTTTATTAAAAAATAAATAAAATAAAATAAAATAAGGAGACATTGAAAAAAAAGAAATGAAGCAACTTCTGTTAAGTTTTATGAAATTACTAATAACCCTGCACACAAATCCATGTGCCAGTAGCTCACCAGTAGCTCGCTGCTGCCCTCCAGTAGCTCTTCGCCTGCTGCCCCACTCTCCTGTAGTTCACCCCATCCCCCACACTGCCCTGTGTCCCCCTCCATAGCTTGTTGCCCTGTCCCCTCCTGTAGCTCTCCGCTGCCTGATTGTAGCTTGCTGTCCCATCCTCCTGCTGATCCATGATTTGGTCGTTATGCAGTCAGTCATTACGTTTCATGTAATGACCATTTGCATATTACATCTAATAAAGATTAGAGGGGTAATGGAATCCTGAATATGTAGTCTGGCTAAATTATCTGGTACCTCCTACATCTGAATGAGCTGGAGAAGGGGAGGTCAGTGGCCTAGAGGAAGCTAGCAGGGCATGCTTCCCTACTTGGGTGAGCTACTGGCACATGGATTTGTGTGCAGGGTTATTAGTAATTTCATAAAACTTAACAGAAGTTGCTTCATTTCGCCGAAACTGGTTTGGCTCAGTGGATAGAGCATCGGCCTGTGGACTGAAGGGTCCCGGGTTCCATTCAGGTCAAGGGCATATACTTTGGTTGCGGGCACATTCCCAGTGGGTGGGAATTGGACAACAGAAGGAATAGGGGAGTGGTAAGGTGGGTCTGTGATTGATCAATGGATAATTGAAGAAGTTTTTTTTTTTTTTTTTCCTGAGAAAATAGGATGTGGTTAACAGTCTTAGCATGCAGATGTTCTTAGAACTATTTCTTTGAAACTACTTATCACTGTGTCTTAAAGTAACAACAAGTTTCAGAATTATAGATACAGAAATTATAGAAACAGAGCTCAGGAAGACAGATTTTTATGGGAAAGTATTATTCACAGGGAGTTAAAAGCTTTTATACTTTATAGAAGCTCTTAGGGTTGAAGCAAATCTAGTGTTCATTTACAGCCTAACTCATTTATGCATTGCTGGGAGATTTTGCAAATGTAACCTCATCTTTGTCCTTCTCTGAACTCTGAGAATACCCTAGCTGTATTTGTTCATAAAGGTGAATTTCCTTTTGGAGACCAATTTGATGTCATTTTTGTTTTTCACGCATGCACAATTTGCAAGCATCCAGGGCTGTTTTCTTGGTAACAAGAGAGAGAACTGTGCAGTCCTCTGTGCTTCTCTTACTGCCTAATTCCCAACCATAGTCACGTTACCGAAAGAGAAAGCAGCCACAGAGGAAAGAGAAATCTCTGTTATGGTTTTTCACCAAGATTTGCCACCATGTACCATGTAATCCAGTTGTCTCTCACGACTCAAGTGTATTTACTGAATCACTAGCCAGGATCCAGTAAGCCACCTCTTCCGGTGTCCTATTTTATCGAGTTTAGAGTGATAAGGGGTTCTTGAAAATAATCTGAACCAACTGCTTTATTGCATAGGTGGGGCTCTAAGATCTGGGAGAGGTGAGCCTTGTCCTCTTGCCCACAGCTGGTAGTGACAGAGATAAGGACCTGGCTCTCTAGCCACTAGTCCTGTCTTTCCTGGGTCTCCTATTAAGATTGTGCTTTAAGAATTGGGGATGGGTTAATGACTGTTTGATTGTTAAAGACTTCCACAGAAGAGATAACACAGAGGAAACAGAACATATAGTCAGGAGTTCTCTTTGTTGATCTTTCCACAAATGAAACCTTTTCCCCTTCTGATTGCTTTTTAGTGGAGACACCGGGCTAGGTTGTTAAGGAAATAGATAGAGCTTTACATAAAGTGATATATTAATCAACAAGCATCTACTGACCATGGTCTCTGTTCCAGGCCCTCTGCCAGGTGCTATGAGTCACACAAAAGGACAAGCTATGGTCTTGGCTCAAAAGGATGGTACAATCTATTTCAGGAGGCACAACTAAGCAAGAGCAGAAAAAGAGTATATATAAGGAAAGGGTCAGCTCCTTCAGAGGGGGCAAGTTGTGGGACTACGGATAGCTGGGGAAACCTTCATAAGATATAGATATAGATATAGATATAGATATAGATATAGATATAGATATAGATATAGATATAGATATAGATATAGATATAGATATAGATAGATATATATCTCCCTAATATGCAAATAGACCAAATGGCGGAACAACTAAACAACTGAACAACCAAACAACTGGCCGCTATGACATCCGCTGACCACCAGGGGGTGTATGGGGAACATGGCAGGCGTCAGCCTTGGAGGGATGGTGGAGCAGGTGAGTTGGGGAGCCAGACCAAGGTGGGGCACCAGTCGCTGTCATCAGGGTGAGTCTCTGGTGGTTACTGAAAAGTCTTTGCTCCCACGTGCTATGGTCCCACCTGGCACTGGCACCTGCTGCCAATGCCAGAGCTGCTGCTCGCACCTGCTACTGACGCCTGGCATCGACCCTGATCGCTTGGTGCCATCAGTATGTGCAAACAGTGGCTGCCAGTCCCAATTGCCCCTGAGGGCTTCTCCATATCCCCCTCCTCCTGAGGGGCAATTAAGGCAGCAGCCACTCGCCTCTGGTGCTGGCACCAGCCCCAGTGGCTCCATGCTGTCAGCAGGTGTGAGTGGGGTTGGTGCTGTCAGTGCGTGGAGGCATTGGTGGCTGGAGCGGGCTGCTGGCAGACAGGGGTCCAGGGACCACAGCAGGAGGGGGTGGGTGGGGGTGTGGAGGATGCGCCAAGACCTGCCCCAGTGCCCACTGTAGTCTTGGGACCCACAGTTCCTCTCAAGGTGCACGAATTCATGCACCAGGCTGCTAATCTATTGATAAATATTTAAAGACAGCCCACCCACCTATGACTTCCCTCTCCAGACTTCAACATTTCCATGTCTACACACATCTATCTATGTTTACAATTTTCCAGAGCAACTCTGGCTTCAACTAAATTTCATTTCATTAACTATGTAATTTATTGTCAACCTAATGTGATTTAATTTTTAATATGATTTAAGACTTTCTATGTACATTAAAAAGAATAAAATGCTTTGTTAGAACAAATGGGACATTTCTTTTGTTTAGAGAATATAGTTACAGTCCTCATCCTTTACAATTATATTTTTACATTCCAATATTTTACATTTTATAGTTTGCAGTGTGATTTTTCAAACATTATTTTATTTGATCATAAAAGCAGACCATAATGGAAGATAAAATATTATTACTACTCCTGTTTTAGAGAGGAAAGACTGAGGTTCAGTGAGGTCGAGTGCTTTGCTCACACTGACATAACTGAGTGGAAACAACAGGACATGAACATAGAACCTTGGAGTTCTAGCCTAAGGCTCCTTTCCTTGGTTTACTAGGTTAATCATTTTAATTGACATTCTGTTCTGTGGTTCTTATTCTCTTTCTTTGAAGAGTACTCTAAAGGTAAAGCCAGCCAATAGAGTACTGCCTTCATAGCTCCATCCAAGTAGATTTTTCAGTCTGGAGGTATCAGTGAAACTTTCAGAGTGACAGGAGAGATTGGTTTCAGCCTTCCTTTTCGGTTGGCTTTTGGCTACCAGGAACTGATCCTTTGTACATTTATTTTCAGTTATATGGATTCCAAGTATGCATTCCAATTGTAGATTTTCCAGTTGTTTCCCATTTCAATGTTTTTAACCCAGACTCCTAAGAAATTGAAAAATCACACATCACTTTTTTATATTCATGGCAGATGGTGGAATATTTTTATAGTTTTCCAAAACGTCACCAATGCTACTTTCTGCAATGGTCCACATTACAGAAATGTGATGTCTGAAACTTTTTAAAAGTAACATTACAGAAGCATATCTACATTTTCCATGTTCCCTATTGTGTGTAATCTCAGAAGGCAATTTTCCCCTTGTGACAAGGTCATGAAATAGATTTCTTGCTTATTTTTTAAGGTCACTTGAGTTACACAATTCACTTCTTTTATATAGAGGCCGAAAGTAGGCACTTGTCTATGTGTGTGGAATGAGGGATAGAAGATAGATTGAAAACATAGTCACCATCCTTGAAGAATGCACAGAATGCAAATCGATAGTTGCTGCTCTTTATTTATGATTTATTCAATTTTTCAAAATATAATGAGTGAGGCCCCTTTGTGTCACAAAATGGCATAAATATTGCATTTTGCGGACCCCTTGGTGTCTATTCTCTGATTGGAGGGAATTTTTCATTAAGCTGACAAAAAATTATACTACACGACAATGTTTAATCAGAAAAAATGTGGCTGGGTCACAGGATGTGTGTGGGGAGAATAACAGACATCAGGACTTTTGCTACTCGGAGCTTTCTATTACCATTCATGGTTGTGCTATAATCAAAAACCCATGACTACATTTGTTGCCTGTTTAATTTTTTAAGAAAATTATTGGTTGAAACCGGTTTGGCTCAATGGATAGAGCGTCAGCCTGGGGACTGAAAGGTCCTGGGTTCGATTCCGGTCAAGGGCACGTACCTTGGTTGCGGGCACATCCCCAGTAGGGGGTGTGCAAGAGGCAGCTGATAGATGATTCTCTCTCATCAATGTTTCTAACTCTCTATCCATCTCTCTTCCTCTCTAAGAAATCAATAAAATATATTTTAAAAAAAAGAAAATTATTGACCAGATAAGCTGGCTGGTTTGATCATGGGTTGTGGAGCTTAGCAAGATGACTGGCGCCCATTATTTGTGCTTACATTTTAGACTCAAATAATTTCTGAAGCCCAGTACGGAGCCTGTTGAAGAACATGTAGTTGATGATGCAGGCTGTGGTTAAAGAGGATTTTGCCCCAGAATTTTACCCCAGAGGAGGAGCTTAATACCCATGAGTAAAGGGGAAAGTATATTCCGTGTTTAAATTTCAGCAGCTCTAGTCCAACCAAGAACAAAACCTAAACACCATATCCCAATACTTAAAGATGAGACAATGCAGCAAGAAGAGGAACTGAAGATATGATCTCTGTTTTTGAGGAGGGTATGATCCAATAAGAGAGACACAATACTAGTATATCCCTAGGAAGTGGCATTAGAATCAATGGCCACTACTCTGTTTACTTACGTAAATTTCAAATTAATCTTGCAACCTATAATGTAAGCTTCCACGTGACAAAAATCCATATGACGGGCACTTATAGAAGCTCAACATATATTAATTGTATCCAATTTAAATCTGCTCACTATGGCAGCCATTTCATTTCAGCCTTTGTTTTAAAGAAGTTTATTTCAGTCCTCTCCTTGGGCGCGTTTGCTAGTTCCCAGGACTTTCCTTACTTGGTCTGTTACACAATTCCTCTATGTGGAATGTGAGCCAATGTGTCCATTTTGCTTTAGAGTTCACAAAATCCTGCCAGCCTTCACTACTTCCCTGATCATTCATTTGACAATTTTCCACCACCTGGTGAGACATCTTCCATATTGCCTTGATTTTATTTTTCAAACTTTTCTTGTTATTGGCTTTCCACATGCTATCTTCTGTTCACAACCTGACAAACCAACTTCCCTTGAAGTCAGGGACATTCATTATATAGAAGGAACCAATTTGGCTGCCCAACTCAGGAGAAGTTTTCTAGGACTCGCTGCATTTTCCTGTAATGCTATAATTTACATTACAAGCCCCTGTCACACCAGATGGCAGAGACTTAATCTCAGTTACCTTGGGGATGCCCCTGCCTCTAAGACCTGGAAGAGATCTCTTGGTCCTTATTGGCATTTTCTCACCCTGGCATCTTCTGAGTGTCTGTTATTTTACTGGATCTTAAGTTTCTCAATTCACATAGGTTCTTGTATCCTCTTCTTTCACACTCTTCTTTATGATCCCTCAAGTCTGGCCTGGGGTGGAACATGGGATCCACGCTGCTATCCCTCATCACGCTGGGTTTTAGGAACTCAGTGAAACTGAAAGCCACATCTGTCCAGGCCCAGCATGTAGTCATCTCGCTGACCTCCCTGAAGTTTACACAGATAAGGGACACAGACGCTCTCTACTGTGGATCCTTTACCTATGTGGGTTTCTATCAAGCCTTCTACTCTGCCTGGGGTTGTGATCAAAACAGATCATTGAACTCACTTTTTTAGGGACCCATAGTTGGGTAAACGTACTCTTCGTTTTTCCCTTCTTTTCCTACTGGTAGAATATCTAGTCTTTGAGACTCTATGCCCTCTTCTGATTCATCATATATCTGATTTGGAAATCTAATATTTATGCTCTGAGCTCTGTTTCTTTACATTTAAGGGCATGGCTTTTGAAATTATAATGAGCCAACCACAAACTCCATTTTCCCTCCTTCACTTTCTGTAAGTATTAATTTCTGAGATATTAATTCTGAGTGATTCAACTCGGGAGAGACAGATATATTTGGAAATAGAGATTTTAAAAAGTCTTGATTAATGTATCAGAATAGTATGTTGTACATTTACTAGTATCTTCTTCCTCTCTCTTCTACAAGCACGGGGCTGGTGATTAGGAGGAAATCTATACACATGGTAATGCAGGTTATTTTCAGAGAAGCCCTGGGACTTGGGTTCATGGAGAGGAGTTGGAGATGGAAGAATTTGTTTTAAAAATAATCTTCCAAGGTTTAGATCAACGATTTTCAAAATTTGGTGTGTGTCAGAATCATCTGAAGGGTTTGTGAAAACACATTTCTGAACCTCACCTCAGGGTTTCTGATCCAGAAGCTGTGGGATTTTGCATTTCTAAGAACTTTTCAGGGGATGTTGCAGTTGTTATGGTCTGGGGACCTTACTTTGAGAACTGCTGCCCAGAGTGAATGGTCCACACATCGTTAGTATTAAAAAATCTCTGATACTACATCAACTCACAGTTTCTGGGGGTGAGATCCAGGCATCAGGAATGTTCCAAGCTTCCCAGGAGGTTCCAATGTGCGGACAAATTGAGCACCAGTTCTCTAAGGCTTTGATTCTCAAGCGTCAATAATACTCAGACTACCTGGGCATGTAGTTCAAATGCAGATTCTCAATCAGTAGGTGAGGTGAGGCTGAGATTGGGTATTTCTTTTTTATTTCTTGAGGCATAATTTACATACAAGAAGATGGGCTATTTTTAAGTGAACAGTCTGATGAGTTTTGACAAATGTGTACCCCTGTGTCAGCAGTGCGTAGTCAAGGTATGGAACACTTGCGTTACTCTACAATTTCCCCATAGCCTTCACAGTCAATCCCACACTGCTGACTCCCAGCCCCAGGCAATCATTAATCTGCTTCTTGTCACTATCGGTTAATCTTGGCTGCTCTAGAATTTGACATAAATAAAATTATACAGTATGTACTTTTTATGTCAAACTCTTTTGCTTGTTCAATAGAGCTGCTTCTCCTTCAATGAGCTCACAGTTACGTAGACCATACTTGCCTGTCTAAAGCAAAGACCTTAAGGATCTAGGTAGGGGTTGCAGCATTTAGAACGAAGACTTAACTATAATTGGTATTTATTAAATTTAATGTATTAACATGATTTTTAATTTTAATCATCAAATATTAAAGGACTGTGTAGGGAATAAGTTGGGTACAGCCTGTGAAAGTCTTGAGACCCCTGGGAGAAGGGCATGGAGACCAGTCTTGTGGACAGGGCAGGAGGGTTGGGCGGTGGGGATGTGGCTGCCTCTGAAGTGATGTCAGGGCTCTGCACCCTCCCAGGGCACAGCTTTACCTCCAATTTCACTTTTATGTAGCCATATCCGCATAATAAGGTGCTTTTTTTTCTTGGCTTTGACAATTTTGGGAGTTGCAAATCTCAGAGGAAAGTAAGATAAGATGCCTGCAATTGCATTTCAGAAAAATGACGTGTAATATCCACTTTACGACATCTAAATGAGGTCTTTCTGGCTATTTCCCCAGGTCATGCTCATTGCTAACTTTAACACAATGCATCTTTCATCATGTCACCAGATTTAAAGAATACTTTATTTTTATCTATCACGTCCCTTGTTAGATGAAAATATATTTTATATATCTTATTGAATGGCAACAGTTATTTCTGAAAGTTGATAATTTACAGATCCACTACTAGGAAATAACTTAAGGGGGTTGTGGAGAAATAAGTCTTTTGTTTTATTATGCTCTGGGAACTGATTATGGGAATAAAAAATAAAACAACTGATGCGTCCACCAGAGCTTATTGCATTATCAGGTAACACACCTGCCTGTCTGATAAATAGGACTCAGTAGAACAGTTAATAAAAACTTGAGAGTTATTTGGTGCAGAAGTACAATAGCATAAAGCTACTCAAACGCAGGCCATGGTGATTTTTTTTCATCGTAAGATAGGCCTTGGAATTCTAATGTAATTGAAGGCAACAATTTCCTTACCATTGGAACAGAGAAAGGACATTTCACGTTTCACACGGAATCTTTAGGGGGAATCTAAAGTCTCAGGAGTTGGATACTTTTGCAAACAAACAAAAATCCCCCCTCTCCAATCACACTCATGGGCTTTGCATTGTTATAGAGCGCTTCCACACACACGATCTCTGAATTGTCACAACAACTACGCACATCAGTCTGTCCCTGCACTGTCTCCGTCTGGCTGATGGAGACATGAGGTGCACAGATATTAAAGGACGAGGCCCACAGGCCGCCATGGGAGAATCTGGCTCTGGAACCAGCTTCACAACATCTGAAAAAACTACCAAAACCGGTTTGGCTCAGTGGTAGAGCGTCAGTCTGCGGACTGAAAGGTCCCGAGTTTGATTCAGGTCAAGGGCATGTACATTGGTTGGGGGCACATCCCCGGTAGGGGGTGTGCTAGAAGCAGCTGGTCGATGTTTCTTTCTCATTGACGTTTCCAGCTCTCTATCTCTCTCCCTTCCTCTCTGTAAAATATCAATAAAATATATTTTTTTAAAAAAGAAAAAAAAGTATGTGATAAACTGAAAGGTACCTGTGCTGTGTGTTTTATAAAATGGTAGAATCCTGAATTCTTTTTATTAAATTTAAATTCTTTATTGTTTAATGTATTACATATGTCTCCCTCCCCCCCATTCACTTCTCCTTGGCCACCCGTAACCCCTAGTATATGCCCTCACGTCCACCCTTCCCTGTATGTCCATTGGTTATGCTCATATGCATGTAAACAAGTCCTTTGGTTGATCTCATACCCCCGCACCCTCTGCCTTCCCACATAGGTTGCACAGTCTATTCAATGTTTCTGTAACTCTGGTTCTGTTTTTGTTCCTCAGTTTATTTTATCCATTATATTCCACAAATAAGAGAGATCATGTGATATTTATCTTTCCCTAACTGGCTTATTTCGCTTAGCATAATGTTCTTCAGTTCCATCCATGCTGTTGCAAATGGTAAGAATTCCTTCTTTTTTACAACACCTTAGTATTCCATTGTGTTGATGTACCACAGCTTCCTATTCCACTCTTCTGCTGATAGGCACTTGGGCTGTTTCCAAATCTTAGCTATGGTAAATTGTGCTGCTATGAACATAGGGGTTCATATATTCTTTCTGATTGGTGTTTCTGTTTTCTTCGGATATATTCCTAGAAGTGGGATTACTGGGTCAAATGGAAGTTCCATTTTTAGTTTTTTGAAGCTCCATACTGTTCTCCACAGTGGCTGCACCAGTCTGCATTCCCACCAGCAGTGAAGGAGGGTTCCTTTTTCTCCACATCTTCGCCAGCACTGTTATTTGTTGATTTGTTGATGGTAGACATTCTGACAGGTGTGAGATGGCACTTTATTGTTGTTTTCATTTGTATCTCTTGGATGATTAGTGACTTTGAGCATGTTTTCATATGCCTGGCCTTCTTATTTCCTCTTTTGAAAGGTGTCTATTTAGATACTTTGCTCATTTTTTGATTGGATTGTTTATCTTCCTTTTATTAAGCTGTATGAGTTCCATATACATTTTGGAAATTAAACCCATATCAGAAATAACATTGGCAAACATGTTCTCCCAATGCAGCGGGCTTTCTTATTGTTTTGTGGATGGTTTCTTTTTCTGTGTAGAAGCTTTTTATTTTGATGTAGTCCCATTTGTTTATTTTCTCCTCAGTTTCTGTTGCCCTACAAGCTGTATCGGAAAAGATATTGCTATGACAAATGTCTGCTATTTTGTTGCCAATGGCTTCTTATATATTTATGGTTTCCCACCTTACCTTTAAGTCATGCCCTGCATCCATTGTGGGTTTGTTTTGTGTATGGTGTAAGTCAGTGGTCTAGTTTCATATTTTTTTTGCATGTACGTGTCCAATTATCGCAACTTCATTTACTGAAGAAACTGTCTTGACTACATTGTATGCACTTGTCTCCTTTGTCAAATATTAATTGTGCATAATGGCTTGGGTTGATATCAGGGTTCTCTGCTCTATTCCATTGGTCTATATGTCTGTTCTTGTGCCAGTACCAGACAGTTTTGAGAACAGTGGCTTTGTAATGCAGCTTGATATTGTGATCCCTCCAACTTTGCCAATAACTAGGGAGGAAATTGAAGAAGTCATAAAAAAAAAACTTCCAGCAAACAAAAGCCTGGGGCCTTCCAGAGTTTTACCAAGCAGTCAAAGAAGAAAGAAAACCTATCCTTCTCAGACTATCTCAAAAAATTCAAAAGGAAAGCACACTTTATAGCTTTTTCTACGAAGCCAGCATTACCCTAATCCCAAAATAAGATAATGACACTTCAAAGAAAGAGAATTACAGGCCAATATCCCTCATGAACATAGATGCTAAAATCCTCAACAAAATCCTAACAAATCAGATCCAGCAGTACATTAGAAAGATCATGCACCATTATCAAGTGAGATTTATTCCAGGGACGCAGGACTGGTATAACATCCTCAAGTGAATAAACGTGATACATCACATAAACAAATTGAAAGACAAAACATTCCTGCCCTCAGGGGAAATGGTTTTAATTTTCACCCATTGAGTATGATGCTGGCTGTAGACTTGTCATAGAAGGCTTTTATTATGTTGAGGTATGATCCCTCTATTTCCACTTTGCTGAGATGATTTTCTCTTTCAAATCATCTTTTTCAACTGGGCACCTTGCATGCAGGCCCGGAGTGGCTGGGCTGGGTGGGATGCCAGCTATGAGGGGGAGGGCAGGGGGCAAAGGGAGCTACAGGACCAGCGCTCCAGCTGGAGCAAAGACTGCAGGCTCTGGCCGGAGTGAGGATGGAAGGTTGTGGCCAGAACGAAGGCCTGGGTCCTGGGTGCCAGAGGAAAACCGGTGCAGGCAGCCAGGGAGAGGAAGGCCTATTGCAAGAATCTTTGTGCAACGGGCCTCTAATATATATATATATATATATATATATATATATATATATATATTTTTTTTTTTTTCCCCCACATACATAGTTTATTACTGTTTTTATTTGTATACATCCACTCACTGGTGGTCTTGGAATGTATCCCAGGGATAAGGGGTGACTTACTGTACCACAAACTGGGTGCTTAAAACAATAAGAATCTACTGTCTCACAGATTTGGAGGCTAGAAGTCCAAAATCAAGTTGTCAGGGCCTGCTCCATTGGAAGCCATAGGTAAAGATCTTCCCTTGCCTCCTCTAGCTCCTGGCAGCCCCAGGTGTTGCTTGGCTTGTGGGAGCATCACTTCAGTGTCACCTCTGCCTTTATATCACCATCTTTCTGTGTGTTTCTCTCTTCATAGTATTCTCTTCTTATTAGGAAACCCTCATATTGAAGTAAGGCCCACCCAAATGACCTCATTCTAACTTGAGTACATCTGCAAAGATGCTACTTCCAAATGGGGTCACACTCATAGGTACTGGGGGTTAGGACTTCAATATATCTTTGGGAGGGAGGACACAATTCAACCTATAACATTGTCCTTCTTGAATAAAAATGTTTTTTACTCTTTTCCTTTTAGCTCAGCTTAGATAGGTGAGTACTTCCAGAAGAACTTTGGGGAAATTTAAGTGGGAAAATAACGGTATTATTTCCAAAGAACTATTTTCAGTAAAAGCATCACAGAGTTCTTTAAGTCAAGATAATAAGATGATCAGGTTAACGCCAGGGATGCTTGCCGCACTCTTCCCACTTGAGCTTCTGCCTGTTTCACAGATGAGACCTGTGGGAACCATCTTGTTTTTCTAACTCTACAAGTGCTTGTTCTTTGATATATCACCTTATTCACAGTCAAATCCCAGCTTCCCCAAACTAATAATTTTTTTCTCTTTCAAATAATCTTTTTCAACTAAGAACATCCCACTGAATTCTATGGGAGATTACCATATAAGTCCAAAGTAGGTAATTTTGCTTTCCTTACTTAGATTATTAGCATGATTTCTTTAGGAGGATTCTGAATAATACTCTTTTTTTCTCCCTCTTCTTTCCTTCTGAGCCCCCACAGAGAAAAGTCAATATTATAATAGACCCTGTCTTAACTGATATAATTGGGAATGGTGGTTATAGTAGAAAAAAAGAGAAAATACAGAAATTATATATAGATATAGCTACACACACAATTTTATGATAAATATATAAAAGCATGTTAATATAATAAAATACAGAATTTTACATTTTATAGAAAAAGTAACCTAATTTTTATATATACTATGATACAATACTTAAAAAATAAATCCTTTTTATTTAGCCTAAAAATATAACCTCAATATCAACTCAGGTTGTTCAATGTAAAAACTAATTCCCGTGTGTCTTTACATATTGTATTAACATTTTTTTGCTGTAATATTCATCTCATATCTCTTACCCTCCTTCATCTTTAGTTTCTGTCATGTACAGCATAATTTCTATATCATCAATAATTTCACTTTCAAACATGTAATCTCTATTAAGCATTTGTTGTTATCTTCCTTCCATATATCACAAATCAAGTAGACTACTCTAAAATTTCTCTCTGCATAAATAGATATCATGCCTTTTCAACATAAAAGTTACCCACCAATTGCTATGAAACTTTCTTTTATAACCATTGTTTTGACATATTACAATCCTTTGATTATATGGACATGGACTTGTTGGTTGGAATTCCACTTCATCTTTATTGCATTCCCAGTATTCACAATCATCCTTCATTGTTTGCAATTTGGATTATAAAGTGGATCTAGAGCTAATAATATTGTATCGTACTATGATTATATAGGTAATTATTATTGGGGAGTTGAGTGAAGGGAACCATGGGAATGCTCTACTATTTTTGAAACTTCTTATAAAGCAAATCTAGATCTTGAAGTCATTTCAATAAAGTATTCTTCTGAATTTTTAACATGTTTTACACCATAACTTTTACAGTGCTTACACCTATTTCAACAACAATCTTAAGTTCTCATTTTTATTTTACTGTGGAGATTTAAGCATTTAACTTAGTTTTTCAGAAACAACTGTTTTTCCATCACTAATGTAAATTGGAAATTAAAGACTATACTTGCCATTATCATAACTGGTGTAACTAGGTTTATAGGCAAGCAGAACTTAGCATATATAGTCATGCCTGAGGCTTGAGCTCTCAGATGTTCTTGGTATGCTGTGACTTGCTGTAGGATTCCAGACACACTTTTTCTAGAGCTAACAGAGAGTATAAATGTATCCCACAAGCTGATTACATGCAAGAACATATTTACTGTAGAACAAGTGAATAATTATTTGGTAGCAATTCCCTCACACCCTTCTCACAGGTTCACAGGTGAGGACGTTAAGGCCAAGAGTTACAGTGGCTGCCTCAAGACAAAGCAACTTAGAGGCACCACTGAGTTTAGAACAGATTTTTTTTCCGACTCTGAGCTGTGAATACTCCCATCGCGGGATCCTTTTGTTAAGGTCCTGATCAAACAGTCTGGCAGGGAGTGGGGCTCTGATGGAGTGCCTTAGATTTGTAGGATGGGTGACAGCACCGATTTAGCATGAGAACTTTTGTAAAATTTTAATATTTTTGGCTGAAAGGCATGCTCTGATCTTAAAAAGTGTTTTCAGGTTTGAAAGCTTAGACTCTGAAGAAGAGTCTTCTCATCACACTGGAAAAGAATGGGAAGCCATTCGCGAGTCCTTTGGGCTCCACATCAATTATTCCGGGCTCCTTCCGCTGAGCATGAACCTTCTCTGGCAGTGATGAATTGCTTCTCGGGAGGTTTTACTCCCACTTGTTTTAGGAGGGCTTACACTGCTGCCTTCCCCAACCTGTCCCCCCTGAGAATTCCTGGAGAGGGAAGTGGTGGGTCAGGGGATGGGGGGAACGCTGGGGAAGTGCATGAAAAAGTAACAAAAAAATACTGTGTTTGAAAAACAGTATTTTCTTTCCTCTTCCAAATAAATTTCATACAAACCAATAATGCGTTACAAAAGAACAATATACAGAATTTTTTAAACCAATGTTAGCATATGCAGACCTTGCTGTTTATTTTTAGCATTGTCCGGACCTGTTTGCGCAAGGATGAAATATCATCTCAAGGTGAAAAACCCAGCTCGTTATCCAGATGTTCAGAGCATCTGCATGGAGATCAGAACACTTTCCCCAAGGTTGTAAGCCACCCGACTCCATAAACTAACATACTACCTGGTAACATCATTCCAGAGAATGTAGTTTAAACAAAATTAAAGGCTTTCTACAGCAGGGCTTGCTAACTCTGGTGGTGCTGGGTTCATTGGGAATCTCAGAGAGGAGACTGCAGTACAAACCTCCTCAGTTATCTTTGGTTAATACTTGGAACAATCAATGCATTATGAAGAACTGTTTGAAATCACTTAATATATTAGGATTAATATTGCGGAGAGATTAGCTCAGGAAATGCTGATTGCCAAGCAATTTCAAGAGGAATGATTCCCCACCTCCTTCCCCCACCCGATTCTCTAAGCTGGTGCCTCAAACAGACGTAGAGGGACAGAGTACTCTGGGAACTATGTTCACTGCTACTCCTTCAGTGTCATTCCCAGGGAAAGGGAGTCATTACTTCTCCCTAGTCCAAACGCAACCACTGCTCCTCAGGGCTGACTTATCGCGTGACTTCTGGTTAATTAGATGCTGTACTTAATTTGATGTGGTGATTCGTCAGTCTAACATCTTCTTTTAAAACAATTACCTCTTAAATGGCAGTATTTCATACTCAGAAGCCCGATCTCACCTTGTAACTTATCTTAAAGAGGAGATTGTACATATGCTTTCCAGAAATGAAAATATAACAAAAGTGTGACCTGGTGGAACTAGGCTGGAATCTGAAAAAGAAAACCCTTCATCATACTGCTACTGGAAGCTAGCAAGGAGATTGATATTGTCTGTTAAGTGTTATTTCATAAAGTGATGGAGTGACAGAGCAGGGGAGAACAAAGAATAACATAAAAAGATCATGCCACATTTGTTTTAAAGAGTTACCAATAATAATGTGCAGTTTTTGACATTTTAAATCTCTTTACAGTACAGGCCAAATAATGGGAATAATAAAATGAGTGAAGTGTTTGCAATACAGTTGACACTCAATAAAGTGTTTAATACTTGAAGCAATCAAAGCATTATAAAGAATCAGCAGTTCTTTTTTTAGAACCAGGGGGCTCTTTCTTAAATGGAGGAGTACATTTTCAGAACTGCTGGTTCCACAAGGACAGCCTTGACATGGATGAGAAAGGAGCCTTTAACTAGAGCTGTGATGCTTCATCACTGGAACTTTGTTTATTGCTTTATGGATTTGATTTATGAAAAGCAGGGGGTGAGTAAATTCTTAAATGAGAGACCAGGGTGAGAGAATTAAAAGGGAAATTAATTTTAAAGAGTAACCAGGAACATAAGCATATTGCTTCTGTCTGGGACCAAATAGAAAAACTTGGTTTCTGCTTAGGAAGAAACCAAGGCTTTCGCTACCTAAAGGCCAACATATTTGGTTGTCTGTCAGCATCACACTAGGATGTCTGGACGTCTGGACATCTGGCTAAAGGTAAAACATTTCAAGCTGATTTAGTCCATACGTATGATATAAAGAACCCAAAGTACTACTCATTCAGCATTATGGGTTGTCATAACAGCTTTGTAGCAAAGCTGGTGCGATTTGAATCTCTGAGGTGTGTAACATGTCAAAACACTAGGATTTATTAAAAGCCAACTGTTTGCTTGTTGCCTATGTCTAGACATTGTCTAAGTCCCAAGCAAAATGGCCATACACATAAGGAAAACTAACCCTAGAGAAAGTTGAGTGTGTGTGTGTGTGTGTGTGTGTGTGTGTGTGTGTGTGTGTAGGGTGTCAGGGGGTGGGGGATGTTGTAAATAAAGGATAAAGCTCAAGGGCAGGAGCTTTTCTCCTAGAAGGGTCTGGATGCAGGCTTTTTCCATGGTTCTGCCTTGATTTCAGTGTCTCTAATGTTCAAAGAAATATTTCTGAGGTGCCATCTCTGAGATGTTTTGCTCTAAACAGCAAACTTTTTGCTTTGCTTTCAAAGTGTTTAAAAATTTATTCTCAAGACAAGAGACAGAAGTGATGGTAAAGATGTGGAGGAGCGGGAGCCCTTGTGCAGTGTTGGAGGATATGTAAATTGGTGCAGCTACTGTAAAAATAGTATGGAGGTTCCCCCCCAAAATTGAAAACAGAACTACCATATGATCCACCAACCCCATTTCTGGTTATTTATTTGAATGAAATGAAAATAAGACATTGAAGAGATACCTGTGGTACCATGTATCTTCATTAACAATAGCCTAGATATGGGGGGAAATCCTTACTATCTGTCAAAGATTAATGCATAAAGAAGATGTGAGATATATATCTTCACACACACACACACACACACACACACACACACACACACAGGAATATTGTTTAGCCATGAGAAAAGAAGGAAATCTTGCTGTTAGTGATAATACCAGTGGACCTTGAGGGCATTGTGCTAAGTGAAATAAGCCAGAAAACAGAAAATATTGCCTGGTATTTAGTTATATGTGAAATCTAAAAAAAGTCAAAGTCATAGAAACAGAGATTAGAAAACTGGTTACCAGGGGCTAAGAGGTGGGGCAAGGAGGGAAAGGTCGGTAAAATGGTACAAACTTTCAGCTACAAGATAAATAAATTCTGAGGACCTCATGTACAGTATAACTGTAGTTGATAACACTGTATAGCATGATTGAAATTTTCTAGGAGAGTAAATGTAAATGTTCTCACCTAAAGAAATAAATACAAGTGAGGTGATATATGTGTTAATTCACTCGATGGGGAGATCCTTTCACAATGTACAGGGTGGGGCAAAAATAGGTTTACAGTTGTGAGTATGGAAAATATTACAAGCATTAATAAATAATGCAATAATAAACTCTGTGTTTCACATACTCACAACTATAAACCTACATTAGCACAAATCTGTGTATGAATACCAAATCATCATGATGTACATTTAAATATCGCCATTTTATTTGCCAATTATCTCTCTATATAGAAAGCCAATGACTGGAACACTCTAATGACCAGAATGATTGGTCGCTATGACCACTACTGCAGCCAGTGAGTTCCCAATCAGGGGGTGGGGCTGCCAAGCCAACCTCCTGTGACCCCTCCCCCCAGCCAACCCCACCCCTGATCTGCCTCTCTCACCTCAACAGGGGACTGAGCCTGCTGGCCAACCACCCATGGCCCTTCTCCCAGGCTGCTGGCCTCCAATCAGCCTCCCCCACCCCAATAGGGGAAGGGGTGGCTGGCCCACTGCCCACAGCCCCTCTCCACAGCCAGCCCCACCCCCAATCAGCCTCCACCACTCTGATTGGCCTGCAGTCTCCCAACTGGCTCAGCCCTGATAGGGCCCTTATTGGGGCAGACCAGTCAGCCAACTTCCCGCCATCTCCTCCTCCTAACCGGCCCTGCCCCTATCCACCTATTGAGGCTGCTGGCCTGACCCCACCCGTGCACATATTTGTGCACTGAGCCTCTAGTAACTTCATAAAGTTAAAAAAAAGAATCTCAGTAGATTTCTGTTCATGTTTTCCTTCCAGCTGTACTGTTAGGTCAGCAGGGCAAGTCTGCTGTCTGAATCAGCTACTCAGGGATCAGCACCCTGCATGCAATCAGCAAGCATTTGTTGCGTGAATGAATAAATGGGTTGCTGGGTGGGTGGGATAATGGTTAATCCGGTCTATGTGATAACCTCTGCTTTTCCTTCTGACCCTTAGCATGTCCTTGTCAAACCACGTGGTGCTTGGTGTCTTCCCTGAGGCACCTGGATCTGAATTATTTGGAGACTTCCTAAAAATGCATATCCGGTCTGAAACAGAATCTTGAAGAATGGGCCTCAGAGCCCTGCATTTTAACTTTAGCGAACTTGCACACACTGATGTTGACAGCCAGTCTTAGTGGATACATAGCTCTACTTCCCAGCTCCATGTAAAAATAACATCTGAAGGTCACAAGCTCTCATCAGTGAAACAGCGTGCAGTCAGTCAACTTTTTGAATGTTGAATCCCCTGCAGTTGCTGTCACCGATGAGGGGAGAATGATCATGCAGCTGTGACACCCTTCAGCTGGGAGTCACAACCATGTCAGGACTGGGATTAAATCCTATGGACAAATTCCTGGCTTCAGTTTCAACATAAAACAGTACCAAACAGTTAAAAATGAAATAATTTAAAAGCCCAGTGTTATAACAATCAATGTATTTAACAAAACAATTGGGTTTTTGATACTTATCAGTATGTGAGGCTAATTAGCCTGCTTCTTTAACCAATGTAATACATATATGTTTTAAAAATAGTGCCAAAAGGCTAACTCTGTTCCTTCTGTTTCTATTGTCACTTCCTAAAGGCCATCCCTTTTAGGCTTGGTTTCTTCTTTTAGGCTTGATGTTTCCTGTATGTATTGGTTAGCATGTGTTCGTCTGTAAATAATGGAATACCCAGCTAAAGTGGCCTCAATAATTTAGATATTTTTTTATTCTTTTTATTTTTTTAATTAAGGTATTATATGTGTACATAGTTTACCATTGCCCCATCCCCTTCCCATACATGCCCTCCCTCCCCAGATTTTTGTGTCCATTGGTTGTACATATATGCATGCATACCAGTCCTTCGGTTGATCTCTTATCTCCCCCAGATCACCCTCCCTTCCCCACCCCCCCACATACATAAGGGATAGGAAACGCAGACCAATGCCTAACACAGTGGCTGGTGGGTAGCTTCAGTCAGGCTCTCCTCTCTGGGCACCTTCTCACTCCCATTTCCCCTTGTCCTTGCAATGGCTTCAAGGACAAATTCCAGCCTAATAAGTGTTGGGAATTTTCTTGGGCTCTTTCAGGGGCAGTTGGGCCCTTTGGCTTGGTTACAGCCTCTTCCTGCTTTTTCTGAGCTTCTACTTATATTCTGCCCATTCAACGCTTTGCATTCTCTGTCTGTCTTTCAAAATTTGTTAGCCTGTTTTGTTTGCTGATGGTCTCCCTCCCGTTCTCTCTGTGTTGGGTTTCCTATCACTTTCATATCACTGGCGGCTAAGAGTAAGTTGATAGGAAGTTTTTGTGCTAATTGCATGTGAAGCCCTCATTATTTTAAAATCCTTCCCACGCAAGCTCTTCCTTTCCTTTTCTCACAGAGATTTATGGTTTCAGGCTTAGGAATAAGTTTCCTGTTTCTTTCCTTAGCCTTGGTTTTCTAAACTTTTGTTTTCATGCTTCACCACCTGCAATGTGTTCATGTCACGCTCCACTAGAAATTTCCTTACTGGTCCATGTAGCCTACCAGATAAAGTCCAGACCATACGGCTGAACCATGCTGATCCCTCCAGTCTCATCTCCTGTTTTTAACACCCAGTCTACCCTCAAAACAAACTGGCTTGCCTGTCTTCTCCCCGCCATGCCTAGCTGTCTGTTATCTCTGTGTCGTCACACTGGCCTCAAAGGATGTTCCCACCCTTCTCTCCAGCCTCCACTCCATCCCTTCCCCTGCCAGGTGACCCCATGTCCATCAATGGGAAGCTCTGTTTCTCTGAGGGAGATCTCCTCTCTTCCATGCATTCACTCTACCTTGCATTCATTTGCCATGATTTTTTTTTAAAAAAATGGTTTTTTAGCCGAAACCGGTTTGGCTCAGTGGTAGAGCATCAGTCTGTGGACAGTAAAAGGTCCCGGGTTCGATTCCGGTCAAGGGCATGTACATTGGTTGCGGGCACATCCCCGGTGGGGGGTGTGCAGGAGGCAGCTGGTCGATGTTTCTCTCTCATCGACGTTTCTAGCTCTCTGTCTCTCTCCCTTTCTCTCTGTAAAATATCAATAAAATATATTTAAAAAATGGTTTTTAAAATTGATTTTAGAGAAAGGGAGGAGAGGGAAAGAGAAATATCCATGTGAGAGAGACTGATCCAGTCCTACCTGGGGATCAAGCCTGAAACCCTGAAAGGGAATTGAACCAGCGACTCTTCAGTGCACAGGACAACGGCCCACCAGCTGAGCCACACTGGCCAAGGTGCATTTGCCATATTCTTAAAATTTGTTTGTTTCCTTCTAACTAATGAGGTGCGTTTGTCATATTCTTAAAATTTGTTTATATTTCCTTCTAACTAACATTCTGAGGGCTGGGGCTATGCCTTCTCTTTCTGTTACTCTTCCTACCCAGGGCTTGCCGTACAGTGTGCCCCAAAATGTTCATAGAATAAGTTCATGGCTGCGGGCAAATTTCCTTCCCAAGCAGGTGCATCCCTGATCAGACTGCTATTTCACTGGGAGAAGACGCCAGGCCTCAGTGTTTTCTTAGCTCTGCCTCTGAGTGGTCTGAAGCAGAGCCATTCAAAGCACCCAGTAGCCTTGCCATTTGCCTTCATTACCTCCTGGTGACTGCTCTCCATCACTGCTGTCATTTCACTGGACATGACCTTTATAGGAAAACCCCCGGGTAACCCCCATCCATCTTTAACTCCTTTATTTAATCTATCTACACTGGTCACATTTGCTTATTAAAGTACAGAAAGAATAATGAGGTTTCCCCGGCCTTTGAGTTGGGGAAATGTTGAACTTCAGGGTACCTTAGAAATTAACCAGAACAAACGTCTCGCAGGGATCAGGAGACTCTGTGTGACCCACGGGAAGTGCTTCTCAGGGTCACGCAGTGTAGAACTAGAATCAGCACCTGGCTCTCCAGATGCACAGTGGAGTGAGTGCTTTTCCTAGGTCACATGAATTCACACACACACACACACACACACACACACACACACACAGTTTTTCATTATAAAATGCTTTTGAGTGAAGTGGAAAATTAAACAAGAGTTCAACCACTTAATGCTAACAGTAAATTCGTAAAGTTCTTGGGTATTTTTTGTGTGTAGGTACGTCAACAGGGATTTGTAGGGGATCACTTTAGCAATGTTTATGGGGAATTCTGCACTACATGAACTGTCACCAACGAGCATCGCCTCCTGGGCCCCCTCACACTGAAATGTCAGTGTGTTCCCTGGCTGCTGTGACAACCCCAAGAATGCCTGCCTGCTTGCCCCAGTGCCCTCTCCGGAGGCAGCATTGTCCAGTTGAGAACCGTGTTGTGTTTTGCAGAGGGAAGGAGGTAGAGTGGGGCTGGGAGACGCTGATTGGCCTGATGGTGAAAAAAAGGTCAGGAAACTGGCCTAAAGCCACAGGCAGGGTTGTTAGCAGGCCTGGGAACAGACCTTTGCTCTTGTGACCACCGCTCTTGCGCTGTTTCCATTGGACAATTTACTTGCTGGGACCCACTCCGGGACAGCCATGGTTGACCAGGAATCATCAATGCGATGGAGGGATGGGAGGGAACATCAAGGAGCTGAGGTGCAGAGAGGAAGGACACATGAGGGTGTAAAATCCCACAACCAAGGAAAGCAGGACCTGCAGGAGCCTTTCCTGTTCCTGACATTCCCCTAAGGTCTAAGATGGATCACACCAAATCCGAGTAAAGGTCATCTTTAAACATGCAAATTGAATGAACCTGGGCAATGCTCATGGCAGGGGAGCAGCCACAGGGCTTCTTTGGTGCACTGATCCATTAAGTTTTTGTAATGATTTGTCTTCCTGGTTGGTTGCTAGATTAGAAATGCCAATCATTTCTACACAGTGTCTCTCCGGGTGGAGGTGGGAGCCATTGCTATTTAAATAGAGCATTTGGTAGGGAGCTGGCCGGAAGCCTGGGAAGTGTTATTGTTCAAAGAACCTGGAAACTGCAGAAAAGGCCTGGATTTTCCCCAGGGAATAACAGGAAGGGTGTGCCTGACCTGTCTAACTTACTTGAAAGGCTGGGAAGCACTGGAGGTCTGCTCCAGGGCTGCATAGCTTGGGAGGGGTCAGGTGGTGGGGACACCAGGTGGGACTGGGTGGGAGGACATTGTGTAGAGATTCTGCCTTTTATTTTTTTAAACAAACTCTTTACTTCGATGCATCCTGTATTCCTAAACATTTAACTTTTTCAAGGTCCACCTGTGTGTGCCTGTGCTTGTGTGTTTGTGCGTGTGCGTGTGCGTGTGTGTGTGTGTGTGTGTGTGTGTGAAAATAGGAACCATAAAAGTGTTGTAAGAATGACACGTGAAATGTTTGTCTCTTGCCACACAGCCTCTGGACCAGGGAGAAGGACTGCCCGAGTTTAAAGCCAGCTGTGTTCTGCCACATATTAGCTCTCTGATGCTGGGCAAGTTCTTGAAATATTTTGTGTTTTAATTTCCTCACCTGTATAATGCAAATAGTAATAATCCATGGGGATGAAGTGAAGATTAACTGAATTAATATTTATAAGGTTGTAATTAAATGACTTAATATTTATAACGCACACACTAAGTACTACATTAGTATTTCTTAAATGCATATGATAAAATAAACCTCTCCATTCATTTTATTTCATTACTCTCCTTGTTATAATTTTTTTCAAACAAAAATTCTATGTTGTGTTCTGTTTGAATGCCAATTGTTTGAAAATTGATCAGGGGAAGAAAACAAGAAAGAAAAGGATGGAGGGGGTGGGAAGATTGGCCAACGGTGCCCTTAATCATGCCGCATGCCTTGAGTCCTCTGAGATGATGGAAATAACCTCATAATGCGTGATGCCTTTATGTAGGCACTTTGAGGTCAAAATGGAAGAGCAGGATGGGGCATGCATGGCTGGGAAGTCCAAGGGTAAGAATAGGAACTGAAGAATGCTGGGTTACGGGGGACCACCACACTGTTTTTGGAGGGTTTTAGGTGTTAACAAAAACAAAAACAAAAACATTGAAACCTGTAAATAATTTTTGTGAGTTTATTTGAGCCAAACTCTCGACAATTGCCAGGAAGCAGAACCTCAATGGATTGAGATAATGCTTCGGAGAATGATGGTTATATTTCTCTGTTTATACATTGCAATCAAAGGAGGGACATAGGTGGGTTACATGAAATTCATTGGTGATAGAGTAAGGAGGCGGAGAAAGCAAGCCGGTGGGAAACCCCTGGGATTGGATAAAAAGTAAAATGATGGACGCTTACTTAGGTGGGTTCAGGAACAATTAACATGATAATGAAGGAATTTGAGGCATCTGTCCTGGCTCCCACCACATTTGGTTGTGCTCCAGGAGCTCCAGAAAAAGGGAAGTTACAAGTTACCCAGGCATCTCACAGATATGCTATCTTAGAGGTAAAAAGGCAAATGGGCTCAGTAAAGATCAAAGTTGATCTTTGTCTGGGAAAATATCCGCCTAGGAAATGACTGCCCACTATAACCTGTTTGAATATTTAATTTTCAAACCATCTTTTGTGGTTTCTTTAGGTCTCTGAGTTTGTAAGACTGCCATGCAGGCCTTCCCTGAGCTTGTCAGGTTAGCATGTGGCTCTTTTCTTTCACATAGAGAACATGGCCCTGTCTGTTTGTATCATATCCTTTATGTATACTGGAGAGCCCAGACCAGATGAATCTAGTAAACATGGCTCTGATGTTCTTTGCCTCACTAATGTTAGATTTTCACACATGAAGGAGTCACCTGTCCTGTCTGGGCTCTGAAGAGAGGCCATGCTCATTGGCAATGAAAAGTCTAATATGGCCTTCAGACTCCCTCTCTGGCACTTTGTAATTGTCATCTTGTACAGGGAAGAGAAAGGGCAGGGATTGGGGTCTGCTCTGCAGAGACACTTTACTTACATTGTGAGGTAGAGTGGATGTGGTTACACTTATACTAACCTTGTGAAAACTAAGGCTTAGAGATGTGAAATATCTTGCCTAAGGCCTCATGGTTAGGAGATTCAACCCAACTCTATCTGACTCCAAGTGACATAACTTGTTAAAGTACATTTAAAAACAAAAACAAAAAAACACTTTAGAATAGTTTGAGAATCCCAGAAAAACTGTGCAGATAGCACAGAGTTCCCATATATCCCATACCTAGTTTCCTCTATTATTTATACTTTAAGCGATAGAACATTTTTGTCACAATTAATGAACCAATATTAATATGTTATTTAAAAACCCATGTTTATTCAAATTTTCTTAGTTTTGACAAATGTTCTTTTTTTTGGTCCCAGGATCCAATCCAATACACCATATTTACATTTTAGTTGTCATGTCTCCTTAGGGTCTTGTTGGTTCTGACAATTTCTCAGACTGTCCTGGTCTCCCTTGTTTTTAATGGCCTTGATGGTTTCCATGACGCTGAGAAGTACTGGTCAGGTATTTTGTAGAATGTCCCTCGGTTGGGATTTTTCTGATGTTTCCCTTATGATTAGATTAGGATTTGGGGGTTTAGGGGTTCAGAGCAGAGAGGTAATGTGCCATTCTAATCACTTCACATCCAGGGTACATGCCATCAACGTGACTCAGTGTTGCTGATGTGAGCCGTGATCTTGTGATTGTCAATTTCTCTACTGCACAACTGTTGTTTTCCCCTCCTAACTTACTGTACTCTTTGGAAGGAAGTGACTGCTTACTTAAAGACTCCCATACTGAAAGAGTGGGAGTTACATTTCATCTCCTTGAGAGCAAATAATGTAAATAAATTATTTGGAATTAGTCTGCATGTGATTTGTCTATTCCCTCCATAATTTATATAATCATTTTTTAATATCAGTATAGACTTACAGATGTTTACTTTATACATTAGACTATAATTAAATACTACTTCATTTTGTTGGTCTTTCAGTTGACTACTGTGTTCTTTTGACACATCTCCATTATTATGTTTAAATTTTTTTTTTTTTTTTTTAGTATTTTCTTACTTTCTGGCACTACTAGGCTCATCTTGTATATTTGCTGATGTCCTAGAATCAGCTATTTCTCCAAGGAACTTAGTCCTTTTATTGGACCAAATCCAGATATTAGAAACCACAATCTGGATGTTGGTTGTGTTCAATTGCTTGTATAGCAGAACATATTAGATGATCTAAGTTTTGAGATATTATAAATAAAGCTTCAATAAGCACTTGTGTGCTTTGTGTGTGTGTGTGTGTGTGTGTGTGTGTGTGTGTGTGCATATTAGAGGCCCAGTGCATGAATTCATGCATGGGTGGGGTCCAGCCAGCCTGGCCAGGGGGAGGGGACATGGGTGGTTGGCTGGCCTGCCTGCTGGTCGAACTCCTGGTTGAGGAGAAATTTGCATATTAGGCTTTTATTATATAGGATATACACTGAGTGGCCAGATTATTATGCATTCAGAGATCATAATAACCTGGCCACTCAGTGTATATCTATCTATAGGTGGATTGATCTATCATCACCATGATCAAATAATGAACATATCTATTACTTCAAAATTTACATCCTCACTAGTAGTATATGAGACTTTCTATCATTCCACGTCCTTGCTACAGCATTGAATAATTATTTGCTTTAAATTTGGGACATTATGATAGGTGTATAGTGGTATCTCATTGTGGTTATAATGTTGAACATCTTTTCATGGGTTTATTTGCCATCTGTACATCTATTTTAATGAAATTCCTATTTAAGCTTTTTTCCTATGATTAAACATTGGGTTGTTTGTTTTCTTATGAAATTTGAGAGTTCCATAGATATAACTTATCACAGATATGCTTTTTTGCTTTGTACGTATTTTCTCCCAGCTGTAGCTTGTCTTTTCATTATCCTCACAGAATCTTTTAAAAAGAGAAGTTTTAAATTTATCAATTTGTTCTTTCACAGATCATGCTTTTGGTTATATATCTAAAAAATCTCTTTGCCTAATTCAAGGCCACAACTATTTTCTCTATATTTTTCTAGACATATTATACTTTTAAGTTTTACATGTAGGTACAGAATTTCAAATTAATTTTTGTATATGGTGTTAAGTATGAATCAAAGTTAATTTTTTATTTGTTATGGATATTCAGTCATTCCACCACCATTTGATGAATAGACTGTGCTTTTTCCACTAACCTGCCTTTGTCCAAATCAGTTTGACTTTTGTCACAATTCAGTTGTCATCATATGTGTTGGTCTAATTCTAAAATATCCTGTTCAATTGATCAATTTGTTTATCTTTATGCCAATACTACACTGTTTTCCCCTGTAAAGCTTTACTTTGAGACTTAAAATTAGATCGCATTAGCTCTTCAACTTTTTTCTTTTCCACACCTCCCTTTCAGCAGGTAACCCATTGTACAGTACTGTCATGATTGACAGAACTGTTTTTGCCAGTAGAATAGGAGCCCTTTTAGGCAAGAAGCATGACTTAATTTTTATGTCAAACCAGACCAGGCTATCCCTTTGCTAAACATTCCAATGGCACCCTTACACACAGGAGCAGAACATAGTGAGGCCTTGATGAGGGAAGGGCTTTTGCCTGCCTTCTCTCTCTCTCTCTCTCTCTCTCTCTCTCTCTCTCTCTCTGTATGTGTGTGTGGTGTGTGTGTGTGTGTATTTCCAGCATTTGGAACTGTGGCTGACACATACATGGATAGGGGAGTGTGCAGAAAAGAGTTAGCATAGCAAGACTGTTGCTCTCAGAAAGGCTTTCTTGTAGGGTTGACTGCCATCTGGGAACCTGGATTTCAAGAGGGTTTCCGCCATTTCCAGAGCTGATAGAAGTGGTTCACAGCAGTTTACTGAGTTTAAGCTACTTGTACACTGTGCTTTCCTTTAGGGAGTCTGTAATTTTGCTACAGGCCGGGTGGAGGGTACCTACTTGAGCAGCCCCCAACGACAGCTCTGTGCACGGAGGCTGGGTGTTCTCCCTGGTAGAGAACATTGCACATGTTGTTGTAATTTGCTGTTGGAAGAGCTTAGCATGTCCTGTGTGGTTCCACTGGGAGAGGCTGCCTCTGGACTTTACCCCGTGAACCTTTCCCTTTGCTGACTTTGCTTTGTGTCCATTCAGTGCATTAAACATAGTCATGAGTATAATTCTGTGCTGAGTGCTGTGAGTTCTCCTAAGGAACTGCTGGACCAGGGGTGGCCTTTAGGAACCCACAGCACAGAAGCAATTTTTTATAAAATAAAAATGGAACAAGAGGTCAACTTTAAGGAGCCTCTTCAGTAAGAGACAAGCACCCAGTCACAGAGATTGGAGCTCAGGAGCACCTCTGCAGCTGCAGGGGGTCTCTGGGGTGGAAGGTGAGACCTGATCCGAGATGATGGTTGGTAAGGGGCAGGAAGATCTACAGCAGCCGGGTAGTGAGCTAGACTGCCTGTCCCAGATCCCTTGTTCTGAAAAGGATTAAGGGTTAGTTTATGTAAAATGAGAGCTTTACATGAGCTGTCCTTTCAGGAGCAGTATGTTCTGATTCTGTGCTAAGCACCTACTAGGTAAACTACTGTAAGGTCAGGTTTGCAGAGCTGCTGAGCGTGCACTATGACTTGGGGTCTTCATGCATCCTTCACATCAGGGCCATGTTGGCACTGGAGCCTGAAGTGGCTGGATTTCATAGGAACCAAGGAGGCAGCTGTGAGGTCTGGCTATGGGAGGGTATGAAGGCAGAAACTGAACTCTGGGGGGACAAACTCCAGAAGAATAGAAGTCTGGGTCTTTCAGGGATCTCAGCCACTCTAGGAATGAGCACAGTGACTCATAGCTCCAACAGTGTCCTCAGATCTGTTGCCCCTTCCCTTTTTATTTCATGCTGTGCTCCAAGAATGGCCATGTCTTCTCTTTTCTTTTGAAGTTTATATGTCAACATGTAAAATGTCCATAAGGTTGATCTAATTCTCAGTATTGTGGGAGGAGTTGGGCCTACAGGATCATTTGTGGTCAGGCTGTGGAATCCAGGGAGAGGACAGCTTCTCAATTAGATGGTGTGGGCCAGGGTATAGAGTATCTTGTTCCTGCAAGATGGTTCTGTCTGGTGCTCAGCTCAGCAAAGCTAGCTCTCTACTCCCTCTTTCTCTGTCCTGGTGACTGAAGAACCCTTATGTTGAAATGGCACAGCCATCGGGTCCAAGATCACAAAGTTGCTACCTAGAGGCTGGATGCTCTGGAAGAGCTCCCGGTCCCCGAATAGGCTTTTGTAGGAGTAACTCATAAAAATTAGAGTTTAGCTGTTTGATTATGGAGTTTGTCACCCAGGACTCAGCCTGACTAAAACACCAATTTTGTTCTACCAGTACAGCTCCTTGTCCCAGCACCCTCTTTCCCCCTCCTAAACCTTGTCTATTTTGTTATTCAATTGTCAAATTTTAGCAATTTTAACCAAGCTGCTCATTAACCATCTTTGTCATAGGACATAAGGAAGGGATTTTGTTATGGGGTATGGTGAAGAAGGCATGTTTTGTTTAATAAGCATTAAAACTTTTTAAAATCACAAATTACATTCCTCTAGTCCTGGCTGAGTTGAGTATGTAATTAACCTACAAGCAATTGTACTCCTTTGAGTCAGGCAAAGTCTCCAGGAATGTCACCGAGGACAGCTTTCTCTCTCGGCCACTTGTCCACAATACTGATTCATCTGTCATTGGTTCACATTATCTGTCCATCATCCATCCAAAGTGGGGAAAATGCCTTCACCGAATTTGGTTTCTCTACGTTAATGTCTTTTTTCTCAGCCCATTTTTCAGGGAGCTCCTTTCATTTGCTAACAACCATAGATTAGCTTAATAGCCTCTCCCACTGATTGACCAGTGTGAAGGCCTGTCTGGAGACACAGACTTTACTGCCACAGATCTCTGACAAAGTCAACGCTCTGTGAAGGGGCTCTAGGACTGTGGCTGACCTCAGAATTCAAATTGCTCTTTTGGAGGTATTTGACCCTCTTCTTAGAGTGACCATAATCTTGGCATGTCAATTTGACATTTCAGTTAGTAAGGTACTGCATATATTTTGTAAGCTAGGGAATCGTTAATAGTATGTGAGGAGAGACACAGAAGTATCACCCAGGCTCGTAAAACACCGATTTTGTTCTACCAGTTCTGCTGGATGTACATATAGTCCATCAGAAGGGTGGGCAACAATCCATCCTGGAAGGTGTAAGCGCCCTCCCACCAGAGGTGAAAACAGTGACAGCAGGCACAGCCTTAGACTAGGTGACCCCTTTAAGGACATTTACTTTTAGGAGCTGTCAGCTATTGTATTTCACAGCTGGAAGTGCCATTTCAGATCATCTCTTTATATACAAGGAAACCAAGGCCCACTGGGATGATAACAACTGAGTTTAGAAGTCCTGCTTTCATTCAACTTTTAGTGACTTTGATCTCCTACCATGTACCATGCTGGGGCCACCATGGAAAAAAAAGTGTTCCTGAGCTCATGGGGCTTTTGCCTAGTTTTTCATTCACATCTCTCTTTATAACATAACAAATTATTCCAAATTTGGAAGTAGTTTCATAACTAGACCACTCTTAGCTCTGAGATGCAAGAATGGCCTAATGTTTTTACACCTCGATAGTCTTCCCTTAAACAATGAAATGCTATGTGACTGTAAAAAAAAAGAAGGAAGTCTTTGTGATGGCTTGGATGAACCTAGAGATTATTATGCTAAATGAAATAAGTCAGACAGAGAAAAGCAAATACCATAAGCTCTCACTTATATGTGGAACCCAATGCACAAAATAAACTGATGAACAAAATGAAACTGGAGACATGGAATGCATGGAACATACTGACAGAGGTTGGGGGCTGGAAGATAGGAGGACTGGATAAAAGAGTGTGGAGAGATTAACATAAGAACTCACATGCACAGCCTGTGGACTCAGACTACAGTGTGGTGATGGTCAGAGAGAGGGGGTTAGGGACTGGATGGAGGTGAGTAAGTGGGGGGAGGGGGATGAGGGACATTTGTAATAACGTCAACAATAAAAATGTTCAATCTCTTTGATTAAGCATAGCTTCTCTGTTGGGTCTTGTTTATCAATCCACAACTTCTTAGGAGGGAAAAATATATAAAATCTTTAACCCCTTGTTATCAGATGGTTTCTCATATCATTTTTATAGATAAGAAAACCTAGGCTCAGAGAAAAGAAATTACTGGCTCATTTCACAGAATTACTAAGTATGTGAGTTGAGATTCAATGCACATCTGGCTCTTCTAAAGCCTACACTGTCTTCTTTTGAAACTACTTTATTATTCTAGTTCTGCACATTCTTTCCAGAAAGTCATGCTAAATAGAGAATCTGCTTCTTCCTTTAAATTATTTTTTTCCAGCGCACTTTAATTTGTTCTGGTTAACTTTGGGATATAGATTTTATGGAATGACAAGGGTATTAACTCCTCTCAGGGTAGGAAAAGATGGCGTAAGGTAGAAAAAAAGGACAGTAAGTACTGGAAGCCCAGGAATCTAAATCTGTAAGTGAGGAAGGTAACCAAGAAGGTCAGCTGATTTGTTTGAAAACTGCCCTCAGCCAGTGAATTCTGAATGGCACAATGACACTTGTTACTATGACACCAAATAATCGCATTCCCTATTTGTGTTCTTAAAAAAATTAATGCCATTTTATGGCTATCAAATGTTTGAGTGGCTCCAGCAGCTAGGAAGAAAAATTTCCTCACAAATAAAACAGGCCTGTGCCTCACTGCTTACATGAAAAGCATTTGAAAAACATGTGTGTCGAGTCTTGGGCTTGGCACCTTTTATTTCATGGGACACAGTGATTAGAGGCCAGTGAATGAATGGATGTATACATGATTGGAGGCAAATGGCAGGATGTAAAAATTGTGTGAGAGAAATTAAATGGACTTCAACATATTTTCCCTGAGCACTAGTCATGAGCTCAACAACCTGCAGGCCTTTTTGAACATGCGGAGTCAGCCCCTGGTGCGTGTTTGGCTTCCTTCCTCCTTTGAGCATGTATTAGCGAGGACCACACTAACATACTTGGCTCTGGATCAAAAAACTCCAAGATTCCAATGTCTTCACATAGTAGATTCCCCCCCCCCCTAAAAATCAGGTCTGTTTATGAATATTTTATCAGTAGTAAAATTCATTCTTTTTAAATGAACAAACAGTTCTATGAACATTGACTATTATTTGCAGCTATGTACTCGCCATTACATGAAGACATAGAACATTTCCATCACCTCAAAAAGTCCCCCTGTGACCCTTTAGAGGTAATTGACTCCACTTCCAGAAACTGACAACTACTGCTGTGATTTTTGATCCTATGATTTTGAGTTTTAAATAATATTATGTGAGTATTATATTAAAGTTAATGCTATACTAATTCATATTATCCTAATGGACCCTGTACTATACAGCTTTTTTGTGTCTGCCTTCTTTTACTTGGCATAATGCTCTTTGAGATTTCTACATGTTGTCCCATTTATCATCAGTGCTTTTTTGTTGTTGTTGTTTGTTTTTATTCCTGAGTAGTATTACTTTAAATGGATATGCAACAATATATTTATCCATTTACTGGTTAATGAAATATGCCTAAGCAACTTCTTCACTGATACTGCTCCTAGAGCAATGGGAACTAAAGAGAAAATAAAAAATGGAACTACATAAAAATAAAAAGCTTTTGCACAGCAAAAGAAACCATCAACAAAACAATAAGAAAGCCCACTGCATGGGAGAACATTTTTGCCAATATTATCACAAATAAGGGTTTAATCTTCAACATTTACGGGGAACTCGTACAACTTAACAAAAGGAAGATAACCCAATCAAAAAATGGGCAACGGACCTAAATAGATACTTTTTGAAAGAAGACATAGGAAAGGCCAAGGAACATATGAAAACATGCTTAAAGTCACTAATAGTCTGAGAGATGCAAACCAATACAACAATGAAGTACCATCTCATACCTGTCAGAATGGCTACCATCAACAAATCAACAAATGACAAGTGCTGGCAAAGATGTGGAAAAAAAGGAACCCTCATGCACTGCTAGTGGGGATGCAGACTGGTGCAGCCACTGTGGAGAACAAACAGTATGGCATTTCCTCAAACACTAAAAATGGAACTCTCATTTGATCCAGTGATCCCACTTCTAGGACTACATCCCAAGAAGCTAGAAGCACCAATCAGAAAGGATATATGCACCTCTATGTTCATAATAGCACAAATCACCATAGCTAAGATTTGGAAACAGCCTAAGTGCTCATCAGCAGACGAGTGAATTAAAAAATTGTTGTACATCTACACAATGGAATACTATGCTGAGGTAAAAAAGTAGTTCTTACCATTTGAAACAGCATGGATGGAACTGGAGAGCTTTATGCTAAGCGAATAAGCCAGTTAGAGAAAGACAAATATCACATGATCTCACTCATTTGTGGAATATAATGAACAACATAAACGGGTGAACAAAAACAGATCCAGAGACAGAGAAACATTGGCCAGAATGTCAAACCTCAGAGGGAAGGTACCGGAGGGTGGGGGTATGGGGAAGAGATCAACCAAAGGACTTGTATGCCTGCATATAAGCCTAACCAATGGACACAGACAATAGGGGATGATTTCATGAGTCAGGGTTGGGGGTAAATTGGGGGGTAAGGACACATGTAATACCTTAATCAAGAAAAAACTTAAAAAAATAATAAAAAGATATTTACCTAAGAAACAACAACAACAACAACAAAACCACGTTTGGATTGTTTCTAGCTTTTAGCTATTATGAATAAAACTTCTACAGAGAGTCACATACCAATCTTTATGTGGATAATGAGATAAATTTTTATTTCCCACTCATGTAAGTGTGCCATATGGATTATCCTGATGAATGAGTGCTTTGTTTTTCTGCCTGGGAACTTGGGAATCAAGGACTCTTTCTTCTTGTGGCTCCCTAACTATCAGGGGCCTTGGACTCTTTGTCTCCAGCCATTGGGAGGGAAAGGGTTCTGCTTCTGCTACTCCAGTAGAGAAAAGACACACCTCACTTCTGTGTATATTCTACTGATAAGAAACAGACATGCTGCCACCCAGGATGCAAGGGGACTGTGAACTCGAGTTCGGTGAACAGCTCTGTAATGGACAGGGGTGCAGTGTTTTTTCAGTGGACCAATATCTGTTGGTCACAGGATTTATTTTTTTAACAATTATTTCTTGAGAGCCTACCAAATATTAAGCACTGTGCTAGGTGCTGGAGATGAAGCAATGACAAAACAAACAAGCCTACAAACAAAATTAAAACAAAAAAAATCAGCCTTTAACACCTCGAGTTTAGCATCTGATAGATTTCAAGGGGGAGCAATTGTGTTTTTATATAAACAAAAAATCAATAGAAAGAAATGTGATATGTCAGAAATAATGTGATGTAGATTAGGTATGGGAATTACAAAATGATAGATGAAGAAAAACTTTTGTAAGTGGGTCAGGGAAATTTCCCTGACGGAGGTAAGATTCCATCTTGGTTCAAAAGGACATTAGAATCACGGGTAGGTGAGTGAGGATAGAGTAGACATTTCAAAAGAGATAAATGATCTGAAAAAAAGAACAGAACAATCAATGTGACTTGGATATGCCTTGCTTAAGGTTGGGTAGAGACATTTTCCTGGATTCTCTATTTTGCTAAGATGTCCAATGCTGACCTTTAGGCCACAGGAAAAACTTGGTTTATGTTACTTTCTAAGGAATTTCTATTGAATCTTACTGTTTTAATGGTTGCTGTTTGTTTTATTGATGGTGATAGAGTGTTTTAAAATTTGGAGTTGCATACCGCATGTGCTAAAGTTTTTATAAATGGGATAAGTAGCCCTTTTGCCTACTAGATGTTTTCTAAATATTAATACAATTGAACAAATTAAGCTGGCAAAAAGTAAATTTGATTTCTTTCTACAAAACAATTTGAAGAAAGATCATTCCAATTACAAATTTATTAATATGGGCAATCTAGCTTGTCATTATATTATTTAGATTTCATATGGAAAACAAAAATCTCTGATAGACACTCCAGCCAGGATGAGATTTAATACAGAAAATTAGGAGCTTATAAAATTATTCAAATGCTTGTAGAAGCAGCAATCTGGGGCTGTTGCGGTAGCTGTCATCTGGATAGGTGACAACCGTGGAGCCCAGAGTCCAGAAGCTAGTTGCAGCCTCTGAAGAATGCCTCCACCGCCCTCTGCTTTCAAAGTTTCACATAAACTTATCTCACTCTCAGCGCCTCTGTTTCATCTACATTCCTAAACCCAAGGGAGTCTGGGAATGTAGATTTCAGTGTTCTATACTTGTGATTTAGGGTGAACATAGAAGGGGTGGCTAACATTACGAGCACCAGCTGACAACACTTAGGTCAAGTATCATTTATTTTTCTGGTTCCCTCATTTCTCCCCTGTCTTTCCTTATGGCAGTTAAAGAGAAATATTTTTCATACAGAAATTCCATAAAAAAGAAATATCAAAGGCATTATTATTGTCATTATTTTAAATATGAGAACTCTTGTATGGACATCTGATCACCTCTCATAAAAACCAGTGCTAAAGTAATAACCATTCTGAATTTCCCATAGAAATAACAATATTTAAAGTTAGAGAGTCTGACTTCTGGATGCCCAGGCCTTAGGCATTGCCTCAGCTGTTGCTGCATCTTACCCAACAATTTAAAATCAACAATCTATGAGAGATAGGAAGAAGGTGGGGCAAAAGTTGGTTTTCAGGTGTGACTATGCAAAATGCGGTATTATTATTTATTAACTATTGATTAATAATGTATTATTTTCCACCTGAACACCTATAAACTTACTGTTGCCCCACCCTGTATTTTACTGAAGATGCAGTTGTAAAATAAGGTAGAGGATTCACATTACATCCTACTTAATAAAATTGCTTGTCAGTCCACTCTGCTTATCATCAAAGATCTTCTTCCCAACCTACTTCTCAAATGTGGAAACCTTAGAAAACTTCTCTCTTGTGTCAAGAAATGTAGCTAACACTTAACTATCTATACCACTCAGCAAAAATCCAGGATAGTTAGCAGAGCTGTCACAGTCAATTGTTCCTCAAGCATGGCCTCTGGCCAGGAAGGTGGGCAGACAATGGGCAGAGGTTTCTTTTTACCTCATACCCTAAGGGGCTTTTCAAAATACTCACCTCCTAAAATAGGATGTTCTCACAGTGAAATTCTATAATGAGAATATATGCTTTATTTTTTTTTATTACAGTGGTTATAAGACTTTCCCCACTTGAACAAAGGTCTGATAGTCAACATTTCAGAGAAATGATCAGACATTATAATTAATAGTATACAAGAAATTATAATTATATGGGATGATGTTTTCCAAACCAACCGAGCTACCCAGCCAGGACCCTAGAAATAAATTAAACCAAGGATGTAAAAGGACTTTACTCAAAAAGTTATACGACACTGAAAAAAGAAAACAATGATTACATTTGCAAATATGTTCTCCCATACAGTGGGCTTTCTTGTTGTTTTGTTGATGGTTTCTTTTGCTGTAAAAAAGCTTTTTATTTTGATGTAGTTCCATTTGTTTATTTTCTCTTTAGCTTCCATTGCTCTAGGGGCAGTATCAGTGAAGAAGTTCTTTTGGCTTATGTCAGAGATTTTGCTACCTGTGTATGCCTCTAGTATTTTTATGGTTTCCCGTCTTATGTTTAAGTCCTGTATTCATTTTGAATTTATTTTTGTGTATGGTGTAAGTTGGTGATCTAGTTTCATTTTTTTGCAAGTGTCTGTCCAATTGTCTCAACACCATTTGTTGAAGAGACTGTCTTGACTCCATTGTATGTTCATACCTCATTTGTCAAATATTTAATTGAGTATAGAGGTTTGGGTCCATATCTGGATTCTCTATTCTATTCCATTTGTTAATGGAAAAAGACCATTTAAACCTGTAAAGAATTTTTATGAGTTTATTTGAGCCAAACTGTTGACAATTGCCAGGAAGCAGAACCTCAATGGATTGAGATAATGCTCCAGAGAATGGCCAGTTACATTTTTATATTTATAACTGCAATCAAAGGAGGGACATAGGTGGGTTACATGAAATTCATTGGTGATAGAGTAAGGAGGCGGGAGAAAGCAAGCCTGTGGGAAACCCCTGGGATTGGATAAAAAGTAAAATGATGGACACTTACTTAGGTGAGTGCAGGAACAATTAACATGATAATGAAGGAATTTGAGGCATCTGTCCTGGCGCCCACCACATTTGGTTGTGCCCCAGGGACTCCAGAAAAAAGGGAAGTTACAAGTTACCCAGACATCTCATAGATATGTTAACTTAGAGGTAAAAAGGCAAATGGCTCAGTAAAGATCAAAGTTGATCTTTGTCTGGGGAAATATTGGCCTAGAAAATGACTGTCCACTATAACTTGTTGGTAGTAAGATATTTAATTTTCAAACCATCCTTTGTGGTTACTTTAGGTCTCTGAGTCTGCAAGACTGCTACGTAGGCCTTCCCTGAGCTTGTCAGGTTACCATGTGGCTCTTTTCATCCACACATTGATCTATATGTCTGTTCTTGTGCCAGTACCAGGTTGTTTTGAGAACAGTGGCTTTGTAATACAGATTGAAATCTGGTATTGAGATCCTTCCTACTTTATTCTTCTTTCTCAGGATGCTGTGGCTATTCAGGGTCTTTTTTTTGTTTGTTTGTTCAAGATGATTTTTGGAAAGATCTTTCTAGGACTGTGAAGTATTCCTTTGGTATTTTAATAGGGAGTGCATTGAACCTATAAATTGCTTTGGGAAGTATGGACATTTTAATGATGTTGATTCTACCAATCCATGAACATGGTATGTTCTTCCATCTGTTTACATCTTCCTCTATCTCTTTTTTCAGTGTCATGTAGTTTTCCACATATAGGTCTTTTATCTCCTTACTTAAGTTTATTCCTAGGTATCTTAGTTTTTTTGGTGCGATGGTAAATGGGATTGATTTTTTATTCTCTGTTTCTGAAAGTTTACTGTTGGTGTATAGAAATGCCATAGATTTCTTGGCATTAATTTTGTATCCTGCTACATTGCCAAATTCATTTATTAAGTCAATTAGTTTTTTGATGGAGTCTTTTGGGTTTTTTATGTACAATATCATGTCATCTGCAAATAAGGACAACTTTACTTCTTCTTTTCCAATTTGGATGCCTCTTATTTCTTCTTCTTATCTAATTGCAATGGCTAGTATTTCCAGTACTATGTTAAACAGGAGAGGTGAAAGTGAGCATCCCTGTCTTGTTCCTCTTCTTAGAGGAAATGGTTTTGGATTTTGCCCATTGAGTATGATGTTTGCTATGGGTTTATCTTATATAGCTTTTTATTATGTTGAGGCATGATCCTTCTATTCCCACCTTGTTGAGAGCTTTTATCAGGAAAGGGTGTTGGATTTTATCAAATGCCTTTTCTGCATCAGTTGATATGACTATATGATCTTTATCTCTCAATTTGTTTATATGATGTATCACGTTTATTGATTTGCAGATATTGTACCATCTTTGCATTCCTGGAATAAATCCTACTTGGTCATGGTGTATGATCTTTCTGATGTGCTGCTGGAGCCGATTTGCTAGAATTTTGTTGAGGGTTTTGGCATCTATGTTCATGAGGGATATTGGCCTGTAATTCTATTTTATCATGTTGTCTTTATCTGGTTTTCGTACTAGGGTGGTTCTGGCTTCATAGAAGGAGTTTGGAAGTGTTCCTTCCTCTTGAATTTTTTGGAATAGTCTGAGGAGGATAGGTTTTAGTTCTTCCTTGAATGTTTGGTAAAACTCTCCTGTGAAGCCATCTGGCCCTGGGTTTTTGTTTGATAGAAGCTTTTTGTTGACTGCTTCAATTTCTTACAATGTTACTGGCCTATTGAGATTTTTAGATTCTTCCTGATTGAGTTTTGGAAAGTTATATTTTTCTAGGAATATGTCCATTTCCTCCAGGTTGTCCAGTTTGTTGGAGTAGAGTTGTTCATAGTATTTTGTAAAAATCCTTTGTATTTCATTGGGGTCTGTTGTTATTTCATCTCTTTCATTTCTGATTTTGTTTATTTGGTTCTTCTCTCTTTGTTTCTTGGTTAGCCTGGCTAAAGGTTTAATCTCCAACATCTACAGACAGCTTATACAACTTAATAAAAGAAAAATAAATGAGTCAAATAAAAAATGGGCAATGGACCTAAATAGACTATTTTCAAAAGAAAACAGAAGGAAGACCAAGAGGCACATGAAAACATGCTCAAAGTCACTAATTATCTGAGAGATGCAAATCAAAACAACAATGCGGTACCATCTCACACCTGTCAGAATGGCTAACATCAACAAATCAACAGAGACAAGCGTTGGCGAGGTTGAGGAGAAAAAGGAACTCTCGTGCACTGCTGGTGGGATTGCAGGTTGGTGCAACCACTGTGGAGAACAGTATGGAGTTTCCTCAAAAAACTGAAAATGGAACTCCCATTTGACCCAGTAACCCCACTCCTAGGAATTTATCCTAAGAAACCAAAAACACCAATCAGAAAGGACCTATGCACCCCTATGTTCATAGCAGCACAATTTACAATAGCTAAGACTTGGAAACAGCCTAGATGCCCACCAGCAGATGATTGGATCAAAAAACCATGGTACATCTACACAATGGAATACTATGCTGCCATAAAAAAGAAGGAATTCTTATCAATTGCAGCAACCTGGATGGAATTGGAGAACATCATGCTGAGTGAAATAAGGCAGTCAATGAAAGAGAAACACCACATGACCTTGCTCATTTATGAATAATACAGAACATTATAAACTGATGAACAAAAAAATAGATGCAGAGACAGTAAAGCAACAAAAAGGCTGTCAAATTACAGAGGGGAGGATAGGGAGATATGGGGGAGATAAGAGATCCCCCTAAGGACTTGTATGCATGCATATAAGCAAAACCAATGGACGAAAAACTCTAGGGAGGGAGGGCATGTATGAGATGTACACATATAATACCTTAATTTAAAAAAGTAAATAAATAAATAAATAAATAAATGAATAAAAAGAAAACAAAGAAGATACAAATTAGTGGAAGCATATATTGTGTTCATGGATAGGAAGAATGAACATCACTAAAATGCCCATACTAGTCAAGGTAATCTTTAGTGTCAATGCAATCCCTACCAAGATAAAATGGCATGTTTCAGAATTAGAACAAATATCCCCAAAATTTATATGGATCCACAAAAGACCCTGAATAGCCATAGCAATTTGAGAAAGAAAAACAAAGTTAAAGGAATCATGCTACCTTATATCAAAGGATACTACAAGGCCATAGTAATCAAAATTGCATGGTTTTGGCATAAAACTGAGATAAATATGTTGCAGAAGACCAAAGAAATACCAAACATGTTTCCTAGAGAAAGAGAGAGATCCCGTTTATCAACACTAGTGGACTCTGGGAATAATTTCCAAATCAAAAGTGGAAAAACACACAGAGGGCTTCACTTTTTATAACCTTCTGGGGTCTTTGTCTTGCAGATATGGTTCTGCCCCCTTTCCTGGGCTTATAGGAAGGCCCCCAGGTGTTGGGAATCCCCAGGCCATATCTGAGGATCTGTCCTGGGGCCAGTGATAAAGACCCCCCCTCCAGTGTAGTGTTTACAGTTTTATGGCCTGATAAACCTTGCAAGACCAGTTTTCTCCTCAAATAGAACAGAATGGAGGACCAACAAATAAACCCACATCTTTAGTCAATTAATATTTTACAAAGAAGGTGAGAACATACAATGTGGTAAAGAGTATTCAATAAATGGTGTTGGGAAATTGGACAGATAAAAAAACAAAACAACAAACCAAAAAAAACCCACACAAAATACCTTCTTACAAGGCGTGGGCAAACTACGGCCTGTGGGCTGGATGGCTGTTGTAAACTATTGGAAAAAAAAAAAAAAAGACCGTACCCATTTATGTAATGATGTTTACTTTGAATTTATATTAGTTCACACAAACACTCCATCCATGCTTTTGTTCGGCCTTCTGGTCCAGTTTAAGAACCCATTGTGGCCCTCGAATCAAAAAGTTTGCCCATCCCTGTGTGTAACATCATACACAAGGAAAAACTCAGAATGGATTAAAGACTTAAATATTAGACTCAAAAACCATAAAAGTCCTAAAAGAAAACAAAGGAAATCTCAAATATTTCTCTTAGCAATATATATTTCCCCCCTGATATATCTCCTCAAGTAAAGGACACAAAAGAAAAAAAAAAATAAACAAGTGGGACTAGATCAAACTAAAAAGTTTTTGCAAAGCAAAAGAAACTATTAACAAAATGAAAACTTACAAAGCTCAACACCAAGAAAATACCACCACCAACACTAAAAAAGCCAAGCAACAATCCAATAAAAAAAATGGGGACAGTATCTGAATAGATACTTCTCCAAAGAGGACATACGGATGGCCCATAGACATGAAAAGATGCTCAAAGTTGCTACTCAACAGAAAGATGTGAATTAAAACTGCATAAGCTATCACCTCACACCTGTTAGAATGGCTATCATTAATAAATCAACAAACAAGTGTTACTGAGGATGTGAAGAAAAGGGGACCCTTCTGGGCCACTGGTGGGAATGCAGACTGGTACAGCCACTGGGGAAAACAGTACAGGGTTTCTAAAAAAGAAAAAAAAATGGTATTGTTTTATGACCCAACAATTCCACTTATGTGTATATATCCAAAGAAACCTGAAACACTTATTTGGAAGAATATATGCACCCCTTTATTCATTGAAGTATTATGTACAATAGTCAAGATTTGGAAGCAGCCCAAGTGCCCACCAGTAGATGGGTGGACATGAAGCTGTGGTATATTTACACAATGGAAGACTACTATTCGACTGTATAAAAGAAGGAAAACTTACCTTTTGTGACAGCATGATGGACTGTTAGGTTTGAAAGGAAACAGGAAACAGAACAACAAGGAGTTTTAAAGAGAGTTTATTCCCCGGTAATGGGCGGGAGCCATCACCGAGGTAAAGATCAGAATTAGGGGAGAGGGGACAGGAAATCGGAACCCAACCGAGCTAATGGAGATGCCCCTCCAATGGAGGTGGCCTCCAAAGAGCGCACGTGTCTGGCCTGGAGTCCCTCTTAAAGGACGGAAAGGGAGGGGGTTGGGCCCATGGTGGAACAGGAAGGGATGGGCCCCAAGGGCACCTTGGCCCGTGTTAATTGGTGGTTCACTGTCTTGGAGATGTCCCTGTGGCAGGTGCCAGTCATGTTGTTAGCTCCACCCACCAGTTTGGGAGGGGGGGGGGAGCCCTAAGGGGTCATGTGTCAAACTCCGCCCACCAGTTTGGGAGGGGGAGATAACCTTTCATGGACCTGTTCAGTATTATGCTGATGCAATAAGCCAGTCAGAGGAAGTAATGCCTTGAGATTTCCCTTTAATGTGGAATCTGATGAACAAAATAAATGAACTGAATGGAAACAGACTCATAAACATAGAAATGACAGCTGTCAGACGGGAGGAGTTTGGGGGTCTGGGTGAAAATGGTAAAGGGATTACACAAGAACCACCAGATAATAGTATGTCAATTAAAAGTGGAAAGCGGGGTGTGAGGGGAGGCAGAAAGGGTAAAAGAGGGATTCATGGTGACAGAAAGAGACTTGATTGGGGTGGTGAACACACAATAACAATGTACAGATGTTGTATTATAGAATTGTTCACTTGAAGCCTATGTAATTTAATTAATCCGTGTCACTCCAATAAATCCAATGGCAAATGTAACTATAAAGAAGGAAACGTTAATATCTTATGGATTTTTATGCAATAAAAAGCTCCAAAAATATTGGCAACCATGAACTGTTCTCAGAATAGGCAGGCTGAATTGAAAGCAGTGCTGATTTGGTCTCTGCTAGTAGGCAATAAAAGTTAAAACACATTATCAGTTTTGACACCTTAAAGTCCTGCTTTATATGCTTGGGAGATTGTTGCCCTGGTAGTTTTCTTTGTTAAAAAATGTTCCTCCTTCGCACTATGAGTTATGATAACTAAGCTTCAGTAGCAATTAATAATATTGCTAACAGACTAATTCAAGAAGAAAAATGAATGCATGAATCTTGTGAAATGATAAAGTTGGACAATAGCCTCCTTTGAAGTCTCTAACCAGGTCATGAGGATCACATGTGATGTGTTTGGTACTGTGCTTTATAAAGTGGAGAACTAGGAAAAAAGAAGTTACATAGCCTCTTCTCATTTTACAAAGAACAAAACTCATCTCTCTGGCCTGATCATCTGTCTTCTGCCTCTCTGCTCCTCAAGGTCAAGCTTTTATTGGCTGGTCCCTGCTCAGCAGCCACGGCTGGGCGCTTAGTTACAGCCGAGCTGCCGTCTTCTCACCACTGCAGGAGTGGGTTCTGCTTATTTTCGAGGAGATGAATTAGACCTGTCTAACCCCCTGGCTTTCCCACTTCTTCCCCTGAGTTAGAGGCTGGATGACTTACATGTATGCATTGGGTCAGCTCTGAACTAGGCATGTGTGGGAAAATGAAGAATGGACACAGTTACTCTAAGGTTTATTTTCCTAACCAGCCAAGAGAGGGGCCATTATCCATGGCTTGGGCAGCTGTCAGTTTTAACCAGCCTGTGGCACAGGGTATATCTGCAAATGATGGCAACCTGTCTCACACCAGCCTCGGAATCTCCCAACACAATGACCATCATTCTTATTATAAGGCTGTCTCATTCCCTCTCTCTTGCTCTTGCTCTTTTTTCTTTTCATAAGCCAGGATAAATAGGGTTGTGGACCAACTGACTAAGACCATTTCTCTGTGTATGTTCTGGGTTTTGAATGTGTGTACTCCTATTTGTGTGTGTGCTATGATATTTGTAGTCTGGCAGAATGTGCTATCAGTTATAAGGAAAGAAAAATATCTCCCCAGCGTCTTGTTATTTGTTTCATCGTTCATTTTAGTTTTGCTTATTATTGTTCAGATATCAAGAATGGAATCCAGAATTGAAAATGCAATGTCAACTGGGTCAACTTTAAACAATATGCAGACATTAATTTTTTTAAATAATAAAATATGGTCTGTGATAAGTCTTACCTTCAGTTTATAAGCTTCTTCCAAAACAATCCTCTATTGTAAATTACTCTTATGGTTTAAATCAATGCCTTAGTAGTTTTGTTTTGTTTTGAATATAAAGTTTAGTTCAGTACCCTTGGTGTTTGAATTTTTCATCTTTGTTAGGAGGGACTCAATACCAACTTGGAAATCTTGGCTTTGAGGGTTTTATTTTTAATAGAAAACAACGGGCTGAATGATGTCTGTTCCCCACTCCCCCAAATAACCCTATTTCTGAGGCTATACCGAGAGTTCTATTTCGCTCTGGTTTCCCTCACCAGTTTCAATCTTATCTCTCTGGATAATCAACTCCCCATAAATGTGAAAAGACTCTGCAGTGAAGTTGCTGCCACTGAGAACCTGACAGCCTTCCTTCTTCCTTATCTCTCCCTCTGAGCTCTCCCTCAGCTCCCTCCATCGCTCCCCTGAAGCCTATCTGTTCTTCCTCTCTGAGGTTACATTGTGTGGTATTTGGGAAATGAGGTTTGTGTACATTTAACTTAAACCGGCACATTTCAATAGACTGGCTTAACAATCCCGCTTGGTAGGATTTTACATCAACCCACCAATCACTCAGAAGTATCTGCTTGCCTCTGATAAGACTGGGGGCTGAGTCCCATGTGAGGCGTGGCCTTCAGCTGCTTCCTAGAAAGGTTGGCCTCCTGTGACCTGCAGCCCGAGAGCGCTGGACTGCTGCCCCAGAGTTCCGGGGTGGGGGTTCTAGCTTCCTTGCATTGCTTGCTGTGTGCACACTGCACTTTCACCTGTTGTAGTACCTTCACACAGTGTGACTTTCGTTGGTGGTTCCCCTCCCTATGCTGCCGACTCCCATTTATCTCTGGGTGTACAGCACCCAGCACAGTGCCTGGCACATCACTTCCCAGTGTCTTGATGATTGATGGAGGGAATGCATGTCTAAAGATTCTGCAAGGTGCCCTTTTGCCCAGTTCTGAGGTGGTGCTCACCATGTTGAATCCTGTGCAGCATGACCTTTGTCAGAGATTAAATGTGTGGTTGTCTCTTTTCCAGAAAGAGACGCCAGAGGTTGTCTTTGTGCAGAATTTCTTTGTGGCACCCATCGTTCCCTCCTCCCCGCTCCAAGGCAAACAAGCTCATGTTTGATAGTGTACCCCTCATCCCCGAGATGGTATTCTGCTGTTTACAAAGGAGGGTGGCCTATTGGGATTTCAGGACCAAAGGGAGTGGTATGCGGGCCATGAGAGTAGTATGCGGCCCATAAGAAAGATGGTGGAAAGGAAAGCGATTAGAGCTGACCTCATGGTGGCAGACTCCTGAGGCCCTCTGGGTTCTGAGCAGATCTGTGCCCAGGCTGGGCATTGACAGGGGGCGGCACAACAGTGCAGCTCACACCAGTGCCCCTGCTTCTGGGGAAGGGCAGGCCTTTGCCCCACACTGTCCTGGGGAGCAGCGCCTTTGTCCTGTGTTGGGAGCCTCGTGTCTGAGTTTTAAAGAAAAGTGCTCGCTAATCTGGCTACGCCTTCCATGTCCAAGGTTTGGTGCAGACATGCGTAAATCTCCCTCGTTACTAAGTGTGGGTTCTGTTTTATCAGTGTCCTCCTCATTCATGTGAAAATAGTTCGCATTAACTTCATGTTCCACATGTAACTGTGAGGTTAGGGATTACACCTGTAATTCTGTAGGGTATGTAAAGGACAATGGTGAATTTCAAACTGGAGAGACATAAGGTAAGTGGGAATTTCTACTTAAATATAATGACCTCATTTCAATGGAACTTAAAGAAAGACTGGTCAGCACCCTGGTGCCTCTAGCAAAGGGAATATTTCCCTTTTAGTCCAGTACCTTCAGGAACCACTCTGTACATGCTTGCTGCCCTGCATTTCCTCTTCAGAGCCTCTGTATTTTACTCATTTCTTATTCCTTTATGATCACGTCTTCTCACAAGGCAGGGTGTGAAGTTTGCTGTGGTTTGTAGATGGATGAGGAATCTCTCCTAAAAGTGCCTGTATTTCAACAAGTGCCTGTGACCCAAGAATTCAAGCTTGATAAATTCGTTTTAAGTGTTGGCCAGCAAGGCCTAAGACATTTGGAATCATTCAATGTTTCAGTTGTCCTGGAATCAACTGAAATCTGGTGAATTACCCACCCACCAGAAGGGTTTGGAATATCATTGTTCAGAGACATCTTGTTCAAAGCTCTCATTGACATAAAAATCGAAGACTTCAAAGTAAGACCTGGAATCCTAAATCTCCTAGAAATAAACATAGACAGTAAAACCTTTGACATCACCCTTAGCAATATTTTCTTGGATACGTTTCCTCTGGCAAGGACAACAAAAGCAAAAATAAGTAGGACTACATCAAACACAGTGAAGGAAACCATCAACACAATGAAAAGACAAACTACTGATTGGGAAAACATTTTTGCAAAAGGGTTAATATCCAAAATATATATATATAAAAACTCATGCCTAGCCAGTGTAGCTGAGTGGTTGAGCACTGACCTATGAACCAGGAAGTTACAGTTCAATTCCCTGTTCAGGGTACATATTTGGGTTGTGGGCTCCACCCCCAATGTGGGACATGTAAAAGGCAGCTGATCAATGATTCCCTTTCATCATTGAAACTTCATAAAAAAACACACAATTCAATTAAAAATGGGCAGAAGACCTTAATAGGCTTTTCCCCACCAAAGAAGACACACAGATGTCCACAGAACACATGAAAAGATGCTGAGCACCACTAATTATAAGAAATGAAAATCCAAGTCACAATATCACCCCACACCTGTCAGAGTAGTTCTTATCAGAAAGTCAGTAAATGTTGTTGATGATGTGAAAAAAGGAAAATCTTGTGCATGGTTGGTGAGATTGTAAATTGGTTCCACCACTATGAAAAACTCTATGAGGGTTTCTCAAAATATTAAAAGTAAACTGCCATATGACCCAGCAATTCCACTTCTGGTTATTTATCTGAAGAGAGCAAAAACATTCATTTGCAAAGGTATATACTCTCCTATGGTCACTGTACCATTATTCGCAATAGTCTATCTATGGAAACAACCTAAATGTCTATCAATATGTGAATTAATAAAGAAAAGATTATAATACACAATGGAGCCGAAACCGGTTTGGCTCAGTGGTAGAGCGTCGGTCTGCGGAATGAAAGGTCCCGGATTCGATTCCGGTCAAGGGCATGTACATTGGTTGTGGCCATATCCCCGGTAGGGGGTGTGCAAGAGGCAGCTGGTTGATGTTTCTCTCTCATCGACGTTTCTAGCTCTCTATCTCTCTCCCTTCCTCTCTTTAAAATATAAATAAAAATATATTTAAAAAAAATACACAATGGAATATTACTCAGCCATAAAAAGAATGAAATCTTGATATTTGTCATAACATGGATGCACCAGAGGGTATTATGCTCAGTGAAATAAGTCAGACAGAGAAGGAGAAATGCCTATGATTTCATTTATATGTAGAATCTAAAGAAACAAAAGAAATTAACAAACTAAATAAAATAGAAACAGACTCATAGGAACAGAGAACAGGCTGATGAGAGGGGAGTGGGAGGATGGGTAAAAAAAGTGAAGTGGATTAACAGGTACAAACTTCCACTAATAAAATAAGTCACAGAGATGTACAGCATAGGGAATATAGTCAATAATATTGCATTAACTTTGAATGATGATAGATGAGTACTAGATTTATCATGGTGATTGCTTTATAACATAAATGTTGAATCATTATGTTGTACGATTGAAACTATATAATATTGTATGTCAGCTATACTTTAATACAAATATATATCTTACAGGAGTTTATGTTAAGTATCTCCTATGATATCAATGTCCACAGGGAAAAAAATGAATGTTAAGATGGATCTTTTGGGAAATAGCAGTCATAAATCTCCCACCCTCTATCTCACCATGCTCAGTGGCTGGAATTAAAGGCTGGAGAGGTTCCAGACACTGCAACCTGATGTTTATGTCTGAGTCCAACTTGACTTCTTGGGCGCCCATGCTAGTTAAAGGGAGAGGGCCTGGCAGCCCTTCCTGCTGGTCACACTTGGATCTCTTAAGTTAACGACATTAAAATGACACAAAGAAAGGCAGGGAGAGTCAAGAGAAGAAATCCTTAGTTTGATGCCTCAACCAACCCCCTTTTGTCCATTGGGACCACCAACAAAGCCTGCTGCCTCCTACTTTGTGGGATGTCTGTAAGATGCAATTGGACCTGTTGAGCCCATTCACTCCATTGGCTCTGTCTTTGTGGGACTCTTGCTGGGGGTTCAGTTCTTGCTACATGGCCATCCAACTAGACCCAAAGCTTCCTAGTGCGCTTTAAGCAGGAAGACTCAATTCCCTACAGAGCATACTAACCCAAGCTCCTAGCCCCTCAGCCTGGGCAGAAACTGGGCTACTACTTACCCAAATAAAGAGGTCACATCAGAGACAGAAAGCAGAGTAACAGTTATATTAGTTCTCAATCGATGAGCCACATACACATTGAGCAGCTTAAAACAGAACAAATTATTAGTCTCCATGTGTCAGGAGTTTGGACATGTGTTTGTTGGGTTCACTGCTTAGGGTCTTACCAGACTTAAGCCAAGGTGTTGTCTGGAGCTGTAATCTCATTTAGGTTTAGGATCAATTTCCTGCATCCCTGGTTGCTGGCAGAATTCAGCCCCCTGTGGCTATAGGACTCAGGCTGCTTGCTCCTTCAAGGCCAGCAGGAGGCAGATCTCTCTGATGCAGGGAGGGGCCTAGCCTCACTTTTAAGGGTTCACCTAATTGGGATAAACCCATCCAGAATAATCAATCTCTCTTTTGATTAACTCTAAGTCAAAGCTTAATTGCATCTGCAAAATTTCTTTGCTTTATCATCTAACAATCATAGGAGTGATTTTCCATGATGGAGTACAGGGGACTGTGGAGGGCACACCAGGGAATGGGCAATCTTGGGATCATCTTAGAGTTCTGCCTACCAAATTAGAGAAAGAAAATGATCCTGGGAGGCAGACAGTCCTGGTTCAGCTCCTGCCTTTGGCCTTTACAGCCTCTTAAGTAATAAAGCTGTCCTGGTACCAGGTGTGTCAGGTGAGGGTAGGCATGTCTCCTGCATGCAGCCTCCCTGTAGAGATTGGAGGCAATGTACATAATGACCTGGTATGGAGAGTCCTCCATAAGCAGTGATGTTATGACAAGAGAGAGAGATGCTGGTGTTGACCGAGGTGGGAGGGCGGAGAGGTGAACAGGAGAGCACTCACTGTGACATATTTTTGGCTTAATTACTGCTGAAAATATTTGAAGGCTTTTAGAATATGGAGCAACATCTGCAAGTCAATGTAAGGAGTGGGATTTCGCCAAGCAAAAAACTGGGTAGTTTCACATTTATTTTAATGTTTTCAATTAGTTCAGCCTAAACCACAAAATTTAAATAAAGAAGATGTAAAAATCTGGCCCAGACCATTCAAACTTTAAGCATCCGATTATAGGAGTAGATAGAATAAAAATGATTATTTTGTAATATGAATTTGTGATAGAATTTAATGTTTCTATTTACAAAAATAACTAGAGGCCCGCTGCATGAAAATTTGTGCAAAAGGAGGCCTTCCTTCCTCCAGCTGCCCACAGCAGCTTCCCTCCGGCATCTGGGACCCAGGCTTCCCTCCTCCAGCCGCCCACAGGCACCCGGGACCCAGGCTGGCTTCCCTCTGGCCTTGGCTTCATCAGGAAGGACATCCAGAATGACTTCCTGAAGATGTCCGGTCTAATTAGCATATTACCCTTTTATTATTATAGATATATGCAAATTATATAACTTTGGAACTAGGTATAATTATAAATAAGACAACCAATGTTAACATTTGGTTTATATCCTTCCAGTGTTTTCTCCTTGCAAAGCTTGTTATATCCTTAGTATCATTGTTTGAAAACAATTACAGATGCTTCTTATTTATCTTAAGATGAGATCATAGGCAGATTTCTCCTTTTTTGTGTGACAACTTTTAAATTAAAATCATTTTAAAAGGCCACACACTTCAGAGGTTACAATTTACACTAGTCTGTGTAATTATTTAATTAATGTCTTTCTTCCCCAACTAGAAAATGATTTTCATAAGACTAAGAACTAGATCTCTTGTACCTTTGTATAGCTAACACCTAACGGTACCTGGAGCATGGCAGGTAAACTATAAATATTCTTTGAAAGGCTAAAAGAATGTATAAATGACTATCTTGCAGATGTGCTAAAATTTGCTTTGCACTCTAGTGTTGTTAAACACCGTTTTCATTATTATAAATGAAGCTGTAGTGAGCATTGCATATAAATCATTTTTCATGTGTAAATTGGTTACTTCTATCCACAGTTTGGAGTGCAAATTACATGCTCTAGTTCCCAAATGCAATGTATGAGAACTCATGCATAAATACTATACCATTCCTATTGGTGTAAAAAATAGGCAAGCATCTATAATTTGTTTGATGGGAGGATCTGGTCTTATTGTATTCTCTTGGTTTGCTTATTACAGTGTAGGGCATACTGGCTGTTGATTAATAATTAAATTTGACAGGTACAGGGCCAAATGGATAATTTGTGAAGATATTCTGTTTTTATTTAATTGGGTGGCATCTGGATATAATAAAAAAGATGTTTTTATGACAATATTGCAGTAGACAAAATTCTAAATATGGGCCCAAGATTCCATTATTATAATGACTACTAGAGGCCTGGTGCACAAAATTTGTGCACTTGGGGGGGGGGGGTCCCTCAGCCCAGCCTGTGCCCTCTCACAGTCTGGGAGCTCCAACTGATGGCTTAGGCACACTCCTGCCATCACCACTGGGCTTGCTAGTTGTGAGCCCAGCTTTGCTGAGTGGTGCTCCCCCTGTGGGAGCACTGGGCCACCAGGAGGCAGATCCTGCATTGCCCCCTGGTGGTCAGTGCATGTTATAGTGACTGATCATTCCATCATTCAGTTGATTTGCATATAGCCTTTTATTGTATAGGATTGCTACAATGATTATGTCATATTATATGGCGAAGTGGACTGTAAGATAAGAAAATTATCCAGGTGGGCCTGATGTAATTATGTGAACTCCTTTGAAGGTAAGAGTTTTCTCTGTTTGATGGCAGAAGAGGAAGTCAGAGATATTTGAGGCACAAAGGGAATTTGGTGAGCTGTTGCTGGCCTGAAAACAGAGGATATGTGGGAGAAGGAACACGGGCTGTATTGAGTAGCTGAGAGAGTCCTCTTGCCAACAGCTAGGAAGGCAATAGTGGCATCAGTTCTAGAACTATAAGGAACTGACTTCTGTTAACTCTCTAAGCTTGGAAGCAATTTCTCTCCAGATCCTCTAATCTGGCTTGCAATTTTCAGTCTTATGAAGCTCTCAACAGAGCACCCCAGTAATGCTCCCTGGACTTCTGACCTGTAGAACTGTAAGCTAGTAAATGGTTGTCCAGTTTGTGGTAATCTGTTATGCAGCAGCAGATGACTAATACAAGTGCCTATTCTAACACTAAGCCCATTGAAGCAGGGCCTCAACAGCATACATTCTTATACAGACCAGGTCTAGATAAAAATTAGCTATTAATCTGTTCTCTGTTCTTAAGACTTGAAGGCTTGCAATATATCTTACTGATTACCGTCTTCTTGATATACCGTATTTGCCGGCGTATAAGACGACCCTTTGGCCCTGAAAAATATGCCTCCAAGTGGGGGGTAGTCTTATACGGCGAGTATATAACAAACTCTGTATTTTTAGTGGAAATGTTAGGGGGTCGTCTTAAACGCCCAGTCGTCTTATACGCCGGCAAATACGTATTTTTCAGGGCCAAAAAATTGTCTTATACGCCGGCAAATACGGTAATTCCAATCATTAAATGTAAAAATTTTAAAAATGTTTAGTCACCTATAATGTCTAAAGATGCCACATTTAAAATCAAAAGGAAGGTTTGAAAACAGACATTTGGGATCACTTTGTTAATAGGGGAATAGTGGAGTGGTTGTACAAACCCCTGGCAGATCACAGTTATAAAACTGGACAAAAGAAATATAAATATTGAAATCTATCCCCAAACAGAGAAAAACTGGAGAAAACAAAGCAAAAAAGCTGTGTGACAGAAAGAATGGAGAGAAGGCGCTGGCTTTCTCGACGTGGACGCCCTCCAGCCAGGCCACGGCTGTGGGGAAGCGCGGGCTCTCCTGGCCCGCATCCTCTGGGGCCGAATGTGAGACATGAAGCTGGAAACTTTAGGAGAAATCCTGGAAACACAAGTGCCGCTTAGGAAATTAGACCCACATTTAGAGCATAAAATGCCCAAATCGGTGGTTGTCAATTAGCTAAACAAGGCATTAGGGGAGACTGATGGGAAGCAGGGCAGAAAAGCAGGCAGATACCAGACATACATCTACTCTTGAAAAATAAATCTCATGCTTTTCTTAATCTCCCGACCATGCCCAGCTTGGGAGGCACAAATAGTAAAGGGTCAGAATTTGGAACCAAAGGCTGACAGGGAATTTAGGAATTCAGGAGCTACTTAAAAGTAAGGAGGCTACAGGGGGGTAAGCTCTATTTCTGTTAAAACCTTTGTCTGACTGTCAAATGTAATAGGCAAAGGGGCTCCCACGGGAGGGTGTGAGAACAGGAAACAAGCAGCCGAAGACCTCTGGGAGGGGGCGGGGGAGGAGATGTTTCCAGTTACATTTCAGGCAACTGAAAGCGCCTAACTACAAAAATCTGATAATTTTCAGAAGCAAAGGACAGAATCCAGAGTTGCTACAAGTTATTATCTACAATTTTCAGTTTTTAATCAAAATCGCTAGACATGTGCTCTCTATTGCTGTGTAACAAATTACCTCAAGACTAAGTGGTTTAAACAAGAACATCTTTATTGTCACACATGGCTAGAATCAGAAAGAGGCATAGCTGAAGATTCTAGTTCAGGATCTTATAAAATTGCAGTAAAAATTTCTGCTGGGATTGGAGTCATCTGGAGGTCCGACTGAGACTGGAAGATTCAAGCTCAATCACATGGTGATAGCAAGTATTAGTTTCATCTGTCTTCAGTAATTTCAGATGGTGATGGTCTCAGATGACAAAGCACAAATTCTGAAAATTAGATATGCAAGACCAGAACTTGAAGTCAGTTGTGAACATCAAAAAACCTCAGCACACTTCTTTTTAAAAATTAATAGAGACATTATTAGAGATTACATTAAAATAATGTAGGTTTATGTGTGTGCATGTGTGTTGTGCGTAATGTTAATTGAAAATATAGAATAGTATTAGTATTATATTATGGTTTTGAAAGATTAAAAAAGAATTATTGAATTATTATATTGGCACTTAATCTAGAAATAGATTTGTGAGTTATAAAGTTTAATTCTGTAATTTGATTCTAATAACTCTGGCAATTAAGAATTGAGTCTGAGATTATAATCTTTTTGTTTATTTTAAGCAAGAAACTATCCTGTGCTATTTAAAGAGAAGACCTCTGCTATTTATTGTGTGGCTGTATATAATTTTTTTGATTACCAGCTTCCACCTATAATGTTAAGGTAATAATATGCACTCAAAGAACTGATATGGAGTTTTATAAGATACCACGTGAAGTAACAGTGCATATGAAATGCACTAGTTTGCACAAGGTAATGACTCATTTAAACTAAGTTTTGCTTTTCAGCCTCTAGACCAGGGGTGGGCAAACTTTTTGACTCGAGGGCCACAATGGGTTCTTAAACTAGACCGGAGGGCCATAACAAAAGCAACCTGACCATGCTGGCACTCTCATCTTGGGCTGCTAGTGAAGGAGCGGAGGGGAGAGCAAGAGAACCTTCTTCTCTTTCTGCTCCTCGGGCCGGATAGAACAGCCTAAAGGGGCCGTAGTTTGCCCACGGCTGCTCTAGGTCTATTGCGACCAGTAAAGCCATTTAAGTTTTTCCTGGTTCTTCATTATTTCACAGGAATATTTTGGGGAAATTATTGGTCCTCTTAATCTACTCATTTTTAAATTATGCGTCATTGGAGTTATCCAGAATTCTTCTCCTTGGAAATGTTATTGTTGATGGGGTAAGGAACTAAATAAAATAAAGTAGAAAATATCTCTTCATTGGGAGTATTAAAGCAAATTCCAGGAGGAGCAAAGTGAGTGTTAATTAATTAACTTCTAAAATAATAGTTTTTCCACATCATACATCAGTCCCCATTACTGCATTTTGGTGTTACATATGTAATCCCTGAAAAATATTGATACTATTAGATTTAACTGTCTTTTAAATTTCTCATTACCAAAAATGCTTGGTATGATTATAATCAGATCAGATTGTCTACCTGCCTCTCCCCCATCATAAGATTGCTTCCATTCTGTGTCCTTTCTCAATTTCCTAACCCCTGTTGTCTCTCATTTCTTTTCTTTTCTCATTCCCCCCACCCCCCATTTTTTTTTTTTTTTGGTTTGTTTGTTTCTAGTTTCTTACTGTGATTAAGGCATGGATGACTAAATGTTTAGGGAAGACAGTTTATTTCCTATCATTTTTTAACAAAAGTCTGCTATCAGCAACCCATTGCCAATAGGAGTCCCTAATCTGGGATGCAGTGAAGGAGTTTTACTCAGGTGAACAGTTTGTAAAATAGGAAACACAGCCTTCTCCAGAGGAAACCAAAAGGGTGCTCCTCTGAGACAAATGGGAGACCTGATTATATAAAGTGTCTGACCTGGTCCCTGATTGGTTCATTTTTATTCAAATAAGGAATACAAAATAGCACAGTTTGCTTGGTCCAAATAACACTGTCCCAATTGGTCAGAATCATGCATTCTGATTGGTCATTATAGAGCTGCTCTGATTGGTTGGTAAAGATGCAAATAAGGATGTAGCTGCACTGTTTCTATTAGATGAAGACTATCTCAGCTCATTGGTCCATATTAGATCCCAGGAACTTCTTCATAACGGTCATCTCAGCCAGTAGGAATACAGAGCAGGTGGCTGGGCAGCTAATTCTGCAGCTTTCCCTCTGAAACGGAGTGTGCAGAGAGCTAGCAATGGCTGCTAGACTTTGGTTATGAATTTGACCCCAATTAACTATAAGGAGTCCTTCTTGTGAGGTTTCTTCTGTGTCAGCATACTCAAGGGCTATTTTTTTTCTCCTGAGAAAATTTTTTTTTCTCCACTGGCTTTTCTCATTTGTACATGTATACACACACACACACACACACACACACACACACACACACACACACACACAATGGCTCTATCCTCTGATCTATCCCAAACATGTATAAGAAGAAAATATAGGGCAAGTGCATTGAAAAAAATTAAAAACTCAGCTAGAAAGACAAGAAGCCATGTACTTGGTTCCTTAAAACCATTCCTTTGGCTGGATGATGATGTAAACATGAATAAGGAAAACAAACAAACAACGCTATCAATGTTTTTGCTGGTACTCAGAATCTTGGGTAACGATCAGATTGTGTGGCTATCTAGAATCCTCTAATTGTCTTTAGTTTCCTTTGTTATTTGAGTGTGTGTGTGTGGTTTTTTTTTGTTTGTTTGTTTTTGTTTTTTGGAAGGACTGATGTGTGAATGTAACTAATTGTCAAAATATTAGAATTGTTCTGGCAAACTTGCCCTCAAAATGTCATCTCAACTGACTAGCTAATGTCCCAGGGTGTCCACAGAGAGACATTTATCCAGGGGGCTTTCCCACTGCTCTGGATTTAACTCCCAGCTCCCAATGGGCTTAGAAAAGCAGCTTTGTCTCCACACTGGGGGTGGGTAGAATACCAATAAGCAACCTGGTAGGAAACAATGGGTGTGCTGCAGATGAGAAGGGTTCAGGGGTGCAAGGGGAACAATTAAATAGGAAAATGTTGATTTTGAAAGATGTAAGAAGAATTGAAAATGCATAATGGTATTAAAACAATTACACCAATAAACTAACAATTAAAGCATTTAAAATGAAAGAGGAAAATCTGAATGGTCCTCAGATATCTTTGTAATGCTAGGTGCTGGAAGATAATGAAGCAGTGATTACAGCAGTTTGATGGAAAAGGTTATGATCCCAAATTCTATCCTTAACCAAGCTGTCATTCATTTAAAAGCAACAAAAAAGGATGCATGCACAAGCAAAAATTTAGGACTACAGTACTTTTGCAAAGATCTTTAAGAAAAAAGAAAAATTAGCTGTCAAAATAAATGGAAAAGCACAGCAAAACAAATACAAAGAAATAAGCAAAAAGCCTTCATAAAGATTAAAAAACAATTTTATAAGTTAGAAACGGGAGGGCAGTTTACATTAAATTACAAGAACTTGTTTTGTAAAAAACAATAACAAAGACAAAAGATTATGTAACCTAATTAGATAAAAAAATAAACAAATATGCAAAATTAGCAATGACAAATATAAGCAGATTAAATCAATTATACAAAAACCCTTTGTGAAATTATAGGCTATTAAGCTTCCAAGTCCATTAAAATGAGATAAAAAATAAGCAAACATGCAAAATTAGTCATGACAAATATAAACAAATTAAATCAATTATACAAAAATTACTTAAAAAATTATAAGCTAGCAAGCTTCTAGGTCTCATTAAAACATGTAATTTTTTTGACAAATTACCAAAATTAGACAATAAGAAGGTAGAAAGTGTCAATATATCTATCAGTAACTTTACAATAAATCAAAAGATTGTCAGAAGAATTAGCTTCAGTAAAGGTATCAGCCAGGATGCTTTCACCAATGTTTTATGGACCTTCAAGATAAGCGATGCTGACATTATTTAAACTTTACAGAGTACAGGCAAAGAAGACCCTTGCCATATGCTATTTATTTTGACATGGAGAGCATAAGCCAGTACTTGATAAAGTTGGTGCAGAATAGAAACAAATAAAAAGCTCTAATTTCTCACAGGCATGAAGCAAAGATCTTAAGTCATAAACGATGAATATAAATCCAGCAGCATTTTCAACCAATATTTTACCATGACCAAGTAGAATTTATCTTAGAAAAGCAAGTGGGGAACATTAGGAAACCTATTATTGTAGTTCATGATATTAGTAGGTCAATGGGGAACTCATAATTTTCATTGTTGTCAAATACGCATTTGATAAAATTTAACATTATCATTAAAAATACACACAAATCTTGGTCTTTAGTAATAGAGGTATTCTTTATTAAGATGGGGGGGATGGAGAGTTGAACTAAAGGCAACACCAGTTTCCACTTTACCAAAGACAAACTAGACTAGATGAGGTCAGATGAATCAAAACAACAATTCCTACTTCTGTCTTTACTATTTGGCATCGTTTTGGAAATTTTAGTTTTTTTGTCTTTTTAAAATATATTTTATTGATTTTTTTTTTTACATAGAGGAAGGAAGAAGGATAGAGAGCTAGAAACGTTGCTGAGAGAAACATCGACCAGCTGCCTCCTGCACACTCCGTACTGGGGATGTGCCCGCAACCAATGTACATGCTGTTGATCAGAATTGAACCTGGGACCTTTCAGTTCACAGAGCAACACCCTATTCACTGAGCCAAACTGGTTTTGGCTAGTTTTTTCAAATAGAAATAAAAACAACAGCAAATAAATGAAGTACAAAAAATGGGAAAAGGTAAATTTATTACTTATAGGAGGAATAATGAGATGAATGAATGTCTAAAAAACCTAATATAATAATCTGAAATTAGCTGTTGGGAAAAATAAGTTCAAAAGATTTCAATAACTGTTTTACTACATAAAAATAATCACTTTACTAGAAAATAAATTGGGAAGCAAGTACCATTTGTAGTAGCACCAAAAAGAACAAATTTTCTGGGAAAAGCTTAACCCTGCCTGAAGCCTGAGTAGAATTCCCTAATGCGGTTTTGTCCAGCTTTGTAAAAAGATCAGTTGCAACTTTAGTTCCTTCCCTCACTAGTTTAGTGCCAGCTAACTAACCTGAACCTGGATCCTTTTCTGTAAAACTGAGTAATACATCATGGGGGTCTTATTAGAGTAAAAAAGACTATGTATCAAAAAATGCTGAATAAAATGCTGGCACAGAGATTATTACTGAGACATTCCACATCTCTTTGGCACATGGTAACAATCCATCCTGGGAAAAGTCAGTCATCTGCACAAATAAGTGTGCATAAAGAATATGCATAATTATGTTCTTTGTATGTTTGCATTGGTAGAGAAAAAGCAGCAACAACTGCATATATGATAAAAATAGAGGATCAGCCCTGGTTGGGTAGCTCAGTTGATTAGAGCTTATATACCAATGTTGCAGGTTCGATCTCCAGTTAGGGCTCATACAAGAAGCAACCAATGAATGCATAAATAAGTGAAACAACAAATCCATCTTTCTCTTTTCCCCCTAATACCAATAAAAAATAGAGGATCAATGAAATGCATTACATAATTAAATCATGTAATGTTTATATTCATTTTTAAATGACAATACATTCGTTGTTATATGAAGACTAGAGTCCTGGTGCACAAAATGTATGCATTGGGGTTGGGGGTCCCTCAGTCAGGCCTGCACCCTCTGGCAGTGCAGGAGCCCTTGACATTCTTAGCGCTACCTCAGAGATGAGAGAGGCTCCCACCACTGCTGCTGCACTTGCCAGCCCTGAGCCTGGCTTCTGGCTGAGTGGTGCTTCCCCTGTGGGAGCACACTGACCACCAGGGGGCAGCTCCTGCATTGAGCACCTGCTCCCTGGTGGTCAGTGCATGTCATAGCGACTGGTCGTTCTGCCGTTTAGTTGATTTGCATGTTAGCATTTTATTATATGTCTGGTGAAAGGATAAAATAGAATTTATGATCCTACTTCCGTGAAAAATCTATGTAATCACTTGTGTTTAACTGAAAAATAGTAAGTACAAAGATATATACATTAGTAATGATTCTCTATGGATTTTTATATATCAGGGCATTGATTTTTTTGGTTTATTTTATCTGGGTTTCCAACAATTCTATAACAAACATTAATTCTTCGTATTATACTAAAAAAGTAAGAAGCAATACTTGAGGGCCTTTTGCACAGCAAAACCTCCCGTGCAGTCCTATAGGCCAACTTCCCTCTCCTGCCAGGACTTAGGTTAGAATTTTTGTTTTAATCTACATTATTATTTTTTTTTTTTTAGGAAATTAAACCCACCCCCCATATGATTGACAGCATTTTTTACACATGTTAATATCTTTAGTCAAGAATTGCTCTGAGTTGGGAACCATTATCTCTGTGATGTGATTTATGCATCTGAGCTCTCATCATCCTTTCAACAATAGTGACTGATCATCCAGATTCTCTGCTAGCAGCTCCATATGAGCTGTTTGCCGGGGGTCTTAGAAGATCCCAGTAAACAATACCAGTTTTTCTTGACTAGGTTTCTGAGCCAAGTGAGAAGTATGTCAAGAGAGAGTGGATGGAGAAACAGAATGCGTTTGCTAAGTTCTTGTCATTGGAGAACTTAGCGGTGGGCAGGCAGAGTCTGAAGAGCAGGCATGCTTCCCTGGTTACTGCCCCTCCCTCTCTGGGTGGAGGAGGGAAGGAGAATCCACATCTCATGTGTGCAGGAGTGTGGATGCACTAGTTTGTCCCAGTTGAGACCCATAGATAAAAGACTCTCTCTAAGGAAGTTTTCTTTTGCCTTTCCTAAAGAAGAACAAGGAAGGAGAGTGGTGAGAAACCTGGTGTATGAAGGAAAAGACCAGAAGTCTGGAAACCCTGTTCAGGGAGCTGGTAATTGTCTAAAAGAGTCTGTTTCTAGCTTCAAAGTCATTTTCTTACCCCAACCCCTGTTTTCTGGGAACCCCTGGTGAGCAGCATAGATTTTGGCCCTGAAATCTCTGAAATGATATGAGTATATTAAGTGAATGCTCAGGCCACTCTGTGCTCTAGGCTGAACATTCATTCCTATTCTAAATTATGTCTAGCCATATTTTCCAATATAGCCCACCAGAGAGACTACAGTAAAATTAAATGACAACATTAAGATACTCCCAATAACAAAATGTCAAGAACACAGAAATGCCCCAAATTGATTATAAACACCCTCCCATTATCAAATTCCTGGGGAGAAATTAGAACGAAAATTAAATTGCTTTTTGAACTCAAGTGCAAAGGAATTAAAGTCAGAAATCAAATTTGCTTGCTTTAGTGAATTAAAAGTCTAATAAAATCAAAGTTCTTCCCCATTTCTTACTTTGTTCACTTTTAGCTAAACATGATATTTGGGGTAACATTGAAGTTACCCCAACATTTCTTCAGCTTTGACTGGAATTATGATCTGAGAAGATGAATTAGCCCACTGCAAATCTCTGATGAATCTCGTTTTAAAAAGCTATAAGTGATGGCTACTAGCACTGGTGCCATGTCCCTTCCCTTAAGAAAGTATGCCAATCCCCAGTCCTGAAGCAGTGGTTCTGGGCAAACCTTTGCTTCTGGGCAAACAGTCCTTGGTGTTGCTCACATCCACTGCAGAGGCTCAGTAATTACTCAGAAGGGTGACCATAAATCCCAATTTCTCTGAGAATGTTCCAGGGTTAGGCCTCTTATCCCAGAGTATGATTAGTAGCACTCACTTTCACTCTGAAAATTGCATGTTTGAAAAATAATTGTATGTCCAGTCCAGTGATGAAGACAATCTATATTTTAACTGTGGCAGGAAGTCATTTAATTTATGCCAGTTTTCTGGAGTTCACTACCTGTAAACTAAGATCAACTGGGAGAAAATCTTCAAGTAGGAGCTTAATTGGAGTACTGTGCTCCTACCACATCCAGAAGAAAGCCTCCTATTACTCCATGTCCTCCCCCACTTTATTCAATTTAGAAATTTGCCCCAGGGCAAATTTGCAATCACTGGGTGTTACTTAAGTATTCTTCCTTTGTCTTTAAGGATTGTCTTAACTTTAGACAATTTGTTTTGGGAGCAGCTTTGGGTTTGCCAAAATAAATGGAGAGAAAGGCACAGAGATTTTCCCTATAGTCCCTGCCCCCACACATGCATTAGCATCCCCCTATATCAAGGCCAATCACCAGAACTGTACATATTTTACCAAGGATGGACCTACATTGATACATAATAATCATCCAAAGGCCATAGTTTAACCTGGATTTTAATTTCAGTGTTGTACATTCTATAGGTTTGAAGAAACGTATAATGACATATATCTATCATTAAAATATTATAAAGAGTATTTTTACTGTTCTAAAAATTCCTCTGTGCTCTGCCTACTTATCACCCTCCCAAATTTTTGGCAACCCCTGATCTTATTAGGGGTTAGGTAGGTAGGCAAGCAGTTAGGAGCCAGCAGTCCTGGATTGTGAGAGGGATGTTCAACTGCCAGTTTAAGATGATCCCTGTGGTATTGGGCCTAAACCAGCATTCTGACATCCCCTGAAGGGTCCCAGATTGGAAAAGGTGCAGGCTGGGCTGAGGGACACCCCCCCCCCGTACATGAATTTTGTTCACCAGGCCTCTAGTGTCATATAATTGAAATCCTACAGAATGTAACCTTTATAGATTGGCTTCTTTCACTTTGTAATATGTATTAGGTTTCCTTCATGTCTTTTCATGGCTTGATAGCTCATTTTTTTATAGTGCTGAATAATATTCTACTGTATCACAGATTATCCACTGAGCTACTGAAGGACATATGTTTATTTATTTATTTATTTATTTATTTATTTATTTTTAATCCTCACCCAAGAGTATTTTTCCATTGATTTTTTTTTTTTTTTTTAGAGAGAGAGAGAGTGGAAGAGAGAATAAAAGACAAAGAGCAACATTGTTATGATAGAAGCACATCGATTACATGCCTCTTGCATGCAATCTGACCAGCGCTCAGGGCTGGGAAGGATCCTGCAAACAAGGTACGTATCCTTGACTGGAATTAAACCTGGTACCCTTCAGTCTGCAGGCCAATGCTCTATCCACTAGCTAAGCCAGCCACAGCTGAAGGACATATTTATTGCCTCAAAATTTTGGCAATTATTATAAAAATGGTATAAATATCTATGTTCAGGTGTTTGCATGGACACAAATTTTCAAACCCTTTGGGTAAATACCAAGGAATACAATTACTATATGGTATAGTAAGAATATGTTCAGTTTTTTAAGAAACTATCACATTGCCTTCCATAGTGGCTATACAATTCTGCATTCCCACCAGCAATAATGAGCACTCCTGATGGTCCACAGCCTCACCAGCATTTTGTGTTATCAGCATTCCAGATTTTTACCATTCTAATAGTTACGTAGTGATATCTCATCATTACTTTAATTTTCATTTCCCTGATGACATATGGTGTGGAGCATATTTTCACAGACTTATTTGACATCTGCATATCTTTTCTGGGGAGGTGCAACTTAAGTTTTTTTTTGGTCCATATTTAAACTGGGTTGTTTATTTTGTTATTGTTGAGTTTTAAGAGTTATTTATATATTTTGGATAACAGTGTTTTTAGGTCAGATATGTCTTTCCCAAATATTTTCTCCCAGCCTGTGATTTGTTTTTTCTCTCTCTTGATATTATCTTTCACAGAGCATGGTTTTTTAATTTTAATAAAGTTCAGTTAATCAATTATATCTTTCATGGGTCATGTCTTTGATGTATCTAAAAAGGCATCACCATACCCAAGACCATCTAGATTGTCTTCTAAGTTGTGTTCTACAAGTTTTATAGTTTTGTGTTTTATATTTAGGTCTGCGTGTCAAAAATATGTGAAGTAACTGCTGGTATTTTTTTTAAATTATATATATTTTATTGACTTTACACAGAGAGGAATTGAGAGGGATAGAGAGTTAGAAACATCAATGAGAGAGAAACATTGACCAGCTGCCTCCTGCACACCCCACACTGGGGATGTGCCCGCAACCAAGGTATGTGCCCTTGACTGGAATCGAACCCGGGACCCTTCAGTCTGCAGGCTGTCGCTCTAACCACTGAGCAAAACCGGTTTCGGCAACTGCTGGGATTTTTATTGGAATTCCATTGAATTTATATTTCTATATTTATAAACAACATTGATACTTCCTATTCATGAACATGGAATATCTCTCCATTTATATAATTCTTCCCTGACTTCATTAATTAGTGTTTTATAGTTTTCTTCACATATATCTTGTACATATTTTGTTAGATTTATACCTAAGTATTTCATTTTTCAGGTGTTCTTCACTTTTAAGTATTCTTTTTCTCTTTGATCCACGTAGTACTAACAATATAAATTTAGAAACTTTGGAATGACTCTATGTGAGACAGAGCAAGACTTGCATTTTAACAGCAATAAATATTATTTGCACCATAGTGTCTAAATGGCTTGTGTTAAAATAGATTCTTCTCTATCATTAAATTTTTATGTTATACGTGACTATGTATTAAAGGTTGAGCCAGTGTAGCTCAGGAAAAGCTATGTCAGCTAAATCAAAAGCTGACAGAATCTGCTAATAGCCCAACTCACAGCCTTTTCTTGCTAGGCTCTGTGTGACCAGCAGTTGTGGAAGTCAGCTTTGGGGCCAGTGGATGGAGAGGCACCTCTTTGCACTCCCCTCTTGCTGGCGTCTTTGCTGAGGCCTGACATTCCACACTGTGGCTTTCCTGATCCCTAAACCTATTCCTGCATTTTTGGTAAGGCCTTTGCCATGCCCTCTACTTTATTTTATTTTTTATTTCTTGATTTGAGAGAAACAGAGAGAGGGAGAAACATCAATTTATTGTTCTATATACTGATGCATTCATTGGTTAATCCTTGTTTGTGCCCTGACTGAGGATCCAACCAGCACCCTTGGCGTATCAGGGATGACTCTATAATCTACTGAGCTTCCCAGCCAGGGAAAACCTTCAAGTTTAAAGCCTTCTTTTTCAGTTACAGTTCCCCCCAAATTGTCCTCATCTGTGGACCAAGTCCCTAAATTGCAGACCCTCAGCATGGTGGAAATTCCAAGGCTCCTGGTTCCTGACCCTGGTGGCAGAGGTGACAAGGTGACAACAGTAAAAAGCCAAATACTCAGTGGTGTGCTGGTAAATATTTAACAACCAGCTCTCTGTTGATAAACTCTGATCCCCCAACCTGGTTTATAGTATTTGCCGATTTCCGTGGTTGATTTTATAAGAAGTCCATAAACATGGTAAGAGATGAAAACAGTATTTTCTTCAAGCCAATACAAGAGGTTTAAACCACCACTGAAATTGCCCAACTATAAAAGCCCAGCCTCTTAACCCAGAATACACTTTACAAATGGATGAGGTTAAAACCTTTTATCGCCTGCAAAGTGCCAGCAGAGCTTGAACAGTCTGCATCCTGACACACCAGAAGTGATAATAACCCTTTATTTATTTGTTCCCCTAAATTTCAACTTTTTATTTTAGAGGTGAGGTTTATTGAGGTATCATTTAGATTCAGTAAAATTTACCCTTTTGGGTATACAGTTCTGAGTTTTTGACAAATATATATAGTTATGTAGTCACCACCACGATCATAATATGGAACCCAGAAAGTACCCTAATGCTCCTTTATAATGAATCCTTTCCCAACCCCCAACACTTGGCAATCACTGACCTATTTTCTATTGCTATAGTTTTGTCTTTTACAGAGTGTCATGTAAATGGAAGTATATGGCCTTCTGTATCTAACTTCTTTCACTTACTATTATACTATTTTTGAGATTTACTCACATTTTTATGTCATCAGTAGTTTGTACATTTTTACTGCTGAGCAGCATTTAATCATTGAATATATCACAACTTATTTACCCCCTCACCTACTGATTTGCATTTGATTTGAATTCAGTTTTGGGCAATTGAGTAAAGGTGCAATAAACATTCAGATATAGGTCTTTGTGTCAACACATGTTTTCATTCTTTGTGGGTAATTCATTTGCCTTGTAGTAGGACAATTGAGTCTTGTGGAAAATGTATATATTTAACTGTTTAACTGTTTCCCAAAGATGCTATGCCATTTTGCATTTCTATCAGCAATGAAAGAGCATTCCCATTGCTCTGAACTAGTGAATAGGTATTGTCATTTTTTCCTAAGTCATTTGAATAAATATGTAGTCATAGCTCATTATGTTTTTAATTTACATTATTTCATGCTTAAATATATTAAGTATCTTTTCATGTGTTCATTTGTCACCCATTTCTCTTCTTTGATAAAATATTTGTTTAAACCATTTGCATAATTTTGTTGGATAGCTTGTCCTCTTACAAACTTTTGAGAATTTATATATTTTGGATGCATGTTGTTTTTCAGATAGGTATTTTGCAAATATTTTCTCCTAATCTATGGCTTAGTTTTGTTTTTGTTTTCATTTTCTTATGAGAGTCTTTGGAACAGCAGGTGTTTTAATTTTGGTGCATAGTGTGTGTGTGTGTGTGTGTGTGTGTGTGTGTGTGTGTGTGTGTGTTTGATGCTTTTTTTGTGGCCTAATAAAACTTCTGCATAATTCAAGGTGACAAATATTTCTATATTTTTTTCCTAGATTTTTCTTTTGTTTCCTTTTTTTACTACCCCCTTCCCACCCTCACCACTGCTCTTTATCTGGGGCATATGGATGTTTAGCTATTCTATCACCATTTGTTGAAAAGACTGTTTTCTTTCCATTGATTTACTTTATACTTTTATCAAAATCAATTGCCCATATATGTGTGGGTCTATTTCTGGGCACACTATTCTGTCACATTGATCTATATATCTGTCCTTATGCCAACAGCACACTTTTGTGATTACGTAGCTTTATAGTAAATATTGAAATAAATTAGTATGAGTTCTCTAAACTTGTTAATCTCCTTCAAAATAGTTTAGACTCTCCTAGGCCTTTTGTTTTTTTTGTTTATATAATTTCAGAATCTACTTGTCTTTGCTTCTTTTTGTTGATTTCCCAAACTCCTTACTCAATGTTCCAGAAGCTGGAGCTTGAATTTATTTCCTCTGGCAATGTCAAACTGGACCTGGTCTTGTGATTTTTCTTGCCTGGAAGAGAGCAACTGTGAGCACATGCTCTTCATAGATAGGCAAGCTCCCAAGAAAGAGAGTGAGAGGAAGAGCTGGGTGTAAGTCAAATGAACTCCTAAAACTAAACCCTAGAATTAGATGGATTTTTACTCAAACACAGGACTAGGCAGGCCTTCCTTTTCAACCAGAACAGAGAGGACTGCATCTTGTTCCCAAAAGACATGGAGAAAGGATGTCAGCTGTGCATGCCCAACTCCCTAATCACTAACCACCTGGAGGAATGGAGAAGGAGTGAGGAGACAAAGAAAGAGCAGCACAGTATAATAATGTAGCTACCAGTTCATGCAAGTAATGGGGAAGCTGCATTCTCCCTACCAGCACCAACTTAAGCCATTAGCATTGAGTAGACAGTCTTAGTTTCCATTTCCATGTACATGGGGGAACCTAATCCTTGTCCTTATGTATCTTATGAGACAAATAATTGTGTGTACGTGTGTGTGGGTTGGGGGTTCTCCTTTGGAAAACAAGTAAAGTTGGTCATGTTATATATTTTCTATTTTTATCTTTATTGATTTAAGAGAGGAAAGGGGAGGGAAAGAGAGATAGAAACATCAATGATGAGAGAGAATCATTGATCGGCTGCCTCCTACACAGGTCACAATGGGGATCCAGCCTGCCCCCTGGGTATATGCCCTGACTGAGAATTAAACTGTAACCTCCTGGTTTATAGGTGGACCATCACTGAGTCACAGGCTGGGTGGGCTGGTCATGTTTTATAGAAGATAACTTTAGAGAATGTTATTTTATCTGAATTCAGCTTATAATTTTATAAGTCCTTGCAAGTCCTTGCCACACAGAAGGACTTTCATGATTTTTTAAGCAGTTAAAAAGAAAAAAAAAGATCTAACTATGAAATACCAAGATTGACTTGGAAAAAAATACACTAATTTCTACTCACAAAAAGTAGTCATGTTAAGTTCCTAATATTGTCTAAAGTCAATTTCCTTTCCCACAACAATTTTTCTCAGTGAATATCCTCCAGTCATTCTGGCTTCTGGTGGATTTCTGCTCAGCCCCATTGGTGCTTTACCATGGAGCTCTGGCTGAATTCCTCTGTGAAGAGAGACCAGCGCCTGGGCCAGCGGGGTCATCCCGATTGTCCCACAGCTGGTTCTCATTGTGCTGGCTTCTCCACAGGATGAGGACAACGTTTGCTCTGAGCTTGTCCTTTTGGCCCCAAGGAAAGCTTTCTTCTGTAGCTATCCCAAGGTCTTTTATGAAAGCAGTTCTTTTGATTCCAGAAGCTACTTCTCTTTCATTAAAGCTCTCTACAAACTCTTTTATCTTCTCTCAATACTCCTGCTCCCCTCAACAAAATCTCCAATGGAGATGCACTGTTCTCTTCACATGTACCCTGGAGAGTTCACAGCCCATCAGTTTCTAAAAAGACTTAGTCTTTGGTTTTGGATGAGTAACTCTGCTATAGTTAATTTCTCTTCTCTTCCTACATTCAAAATAGGGAACAACTAATGAGCCTTAAGTGTGTCGATTTGTTTACAATTTATTCTCCTACAGCAACCCACTCTCACTAAGAATGGTACCTCAATGAGACATTTTCATTTTAAACCTCATCATGAATTGAAATGAAAGACTATTTCGTGTTCTCATGTTTTTAAGTGTCCCTGATCTGGGGATAAGCTGCCTGCCAAAAGCCCTGCAGAAGCTCATTTCTGTGGATATAGGTTTTGGCTTCTAGGTACTCCTTCCTCAAACATGAACTGTTTGTGGGAACTAGATGTAGGAAAGGGAAAAGGATAGATGCTAACATTTTGGGCAGCATTTACTATAGATTGAGAAATGGCAGCCCGTTTTTGGTGCTTCCCAAATTCCAGACACTAAGCTGAACTTCTTACGTCCAATTACTACTGTTCTGTTTTATTTTTCTCCATAGAATGTATTACTTTTTCAAGTAGTACTGCGTACATTTATCATTAATTTTATTTGTTTTCAGTCTTTCCTTTCTAGAATTTAAGTTCCATGAGGGCAGAGATTACTGTCTTTTTAATTCCCTTTCTCTGTGCCTAGTCCCTAGATGATGAGAGCTGCCAGTTGTATTAGTAAGTCCCTTATCCCATGTAGCAGGTGCTATGATTATAACTGTTTACTTGTCACATGTAAGAAAATAGAGGCTTAGACAGGTCACATATCTTGTCCAAGGCCATGAACTTAGTAAATAGAGTGAAGAATCAAAGCCAGGATTCAACTCTTGAGTCCATGGTTGAACCACTTGTCTACACTGCCTTTCATCTCTCAATCCTCACAATAACTCCACCAGACAGATACGGAAGCTAGTAGAGGTCAAGGATTCCAACTCAGATCACACAGTTTGTACATAGGGAAGGCCAGCCATGTCGAGTGTACTTTTTCCTGTTCCATGAGGCATAACTAAGAGGCTTTAAAAGTTAGTTTGGCTCTGTGTTTCAGGCTCAAGTTATGATTTTGAGAATAATAAACACTCACATGTGGCAGAAAACACAAGGTAATCGTAGGTCAAGTAAGAGATAAAATCTTCACGTTTTATGACTAAAGGTCCAGATTTCCCAGGGATTTACTTCTCGCTTGTGGTGTCTCGGGTAATAGGAGGCTGTACACCCTGCTGTGTGCTCACCACCCCTTGCAGTAGAAACCTCCTTTCCCTGTTCAGTGAGAGCCACTAAAGACAGATTTGTTTTCTGTCCATTGACTGTGATGATAAGTCAGTGATCCACGTCTAGCTGGGGAGGCTGTGCATTAACCAGGCAGTGCTGCGAAGGTTGCCATAAAAATGGGGAGGGGAGTGACGGAGGCCCTCTCCGTGCCTTGAAGGACCCGAGAATGGATGCTCTGCATTCCTCTGCTGCACTGCTGTGGGCATGGGAAGATAAATATCAAGTGCTGCCAAAATCCACCTGTCCAGATCTCAGCAGACACCAGCTCTTTAGGGACTAAGGTGCTTAAGAAGTTAATAATGTTTAGAAATCCCTGAGCCTGTCAGAATAATGAATGCAGCTAATAAACATTCTAATTAGTTAACCTGGAGAAAAATCTTTGCCACTTTAGAGTGGACATTTTCATATTATCCTGAACGTAAACAGTACCTTATCATGGACTGCTGTTTAAATGTTACTCCATATCTTTTCCTGGGTTCAGACACTGCTATTGACTATGCAAAAAAGCAGCAGAAAAAGACTTAATAAAAAGTGACAGCAGGCAGCTCTCCCTGCCGGCAGAGATTAAACGCTTAGCTCTTGGCATTTCAATTACCTAAAACTAATGGAATAAATATTTTACAATATCACTGCCTTTTGGGGGGTAAAACACTCAGAGGAAAAATATACATAAAATGAGATTTTGTTCTTTTTCTAATGAAATAATTGCAAATGGATTTAGTATCTGAATATGACCATTAAGAATAAAGATACTAGAACTAGAATCAGTGTGAAGACTTCAGAACATAATTTCTTGTATGCATGGCCTTCGCCACCATAATTTTGACTCTTGCATAACTTAAAATAATGCCCTCTAACTGTATCCATAAAACCATTTTAGCTGAGCTCAGATGATTTTATGATGACATACATTTATTAGGGTAATTTTTTTAAACATGAGGCTAGTCAAGAATTTCCCAAGTCAGAGAATGTAGCATTTTGGGTGTCATGGGGTTGAGGTACAATCAAGTTTACTCTCTGAGTCGGCCCTCCGTGTTCTGGTTTTGTGTTCTTCCTTGTCCCCTGGCTTATTTAAGCACAAATTAGCAACAGCTGCCTGGAGAATGTGTGTTCTCAGTGAATGCTTCTTTATTGACTATTGCAGCAGCTCCCCAAAAGATGATAATGAATCTTCCCACTGATGTGAAATACAGGCCCCGACATTAAATCACAGACTGCTAACTTCAGTGTTTGGTCTTTTTGGAGACTGGAATATAGCCTACTTTCCCTTTAAGTATGTCATCCTTTTCATTAAAGTCAATAAAAATAATGTCAAATCTGGACTTGAAATGGTTGGCATATTACATAATGTCACATTTTATCTGATGGTGTCCATTAGTTTATGGCTATTGTTTATAGAATGTATTATATTGTGTGTGTGTGTGTGTGTGTGTGTGTGTGTGTGTGTCTGAGAGAGAGAGAGAGAGAGAGAAGGGAAATTTTATGATGGAATTAAAAATCAAAAATAGCTACCATTTTTTAATAGACCTCTTTTCTTATTCAATTGAAAAGCCATGTGCACATGGAATTTTTGAGACATTTCCATAGAAGCATGGATTTTACATGGTTTATATATTTGTTGTATCAATGAGAGCAGCAGGTGATTTGTTTATTGAAGTTGCATCTATATATGCAAAGCATCACTTCAAAAGAAGACTCAATATTTTATCCTTTTTTTTAAACTGAGGATTTATGTATAATGGATAGGATGGAATCACAGTTATCTTTAAAATCAATTACTTGAAAACATAATTTGAGCACTTAGTAAAAAATGTTTTATATATATACATATATATATAAAATATGTGTATATGTATATATATACATATACATATATTTTATATTTTTTATATATATATAACATTATATATATATATATATATATATATATATATATATATATATATACACATGTACTGAAAAACTGAGCAAATATATTCTTGCCAAAGGATTAATTAAATTTTACAAAAGTGATATAAGATAAAATCATTATGCAGTTTTTATTCTATAGAATAAAATAAATGATCCTAGAATGGCTCAGGTAGACTAAGAAATCACCTAAGTTCAGTACCAGAATCTAGACCATAATGACCTAGACATTAATGCATGCTACAGCTGTTGAGTTTGCATCCTGAGTCTGCTCACTTTCCTGCAACTTGACTTCTATCAATCTAATCCTACCTGCCATTACCTCTCTTCTTAGTCACTGAAAGAAATTATTTGTTATTGCTTTTCTAGAATCATTTCTCAAGTCAACAGACAAAGCGATCAATTATAGATGTAAATCTAATCATTTAATTTCCCTTCTCAAACTCTTGAGTGGTTTCTTATAATTTCCAAAAATTAAATCCAACCTTGATCATTCTACAAGGTCCTGCCTGAACTGAATCTTGCCTTCTCTAGCACCTCATCCCTTACCATTGTCTACCTCTGGCTACCTAACCCTTCTCCCTGGAATCCTCCTATTCTAAACCTTGGAAGGTTGTGCTTCCTTACTTCTCTGAGCTCTCAGTTAAAGTACCATTTCCTCTCAGGGGTCTTCCCTGACACACATTTCTTTGTAAAACTTTTCAAAATCTTATATTTTATTTATTGATTTATTTATTGTTGTACTTCTACTACAGTACATGAAAGCTCTGCAAAAGCAAGTGCCTTACCTGCCTATTTGCTATTCTACCCCTAGTTCCTAGAACAACAGCTGGCACGCTGGTGGTTCTCAATGCATATTTATTGAGTGAATGGATGGCCCTACAATTTCTACTAGAAAGTTGGAGACTTCTCTCTACATGAGTATGTGCAACCTATTCCTAACTTCTATCACTAGAATATGTTCTGTTCCATAACATGTTCATCTAAATGCTTAACTGGAAAGCATTTTTATCCAATTTAGAGTAAATAAAACTAGAGCTAGCTATACAATTTAGAAAAGATGATATAAGAGCTTTTGTGATGTTTAGGATGAGTAACATTTGCTTATTTTTAGTGACATGCTAAACTAAGGATCCTTCTAAATGTGTTCTGGATTTGCCCTGGTAGCAATTATTGTCAGGGTTCTGTGGATGTGTTTTGATATCACAGCTTAGCAGTAGGCCTATGATCAACCACTGAATTCAGTGTCTATTACCCCACATTAATTGGCTGACTGATAGGATCAAAACTGTGGCCAAGATTCAGTCCCAGCATCACCCAGAGTTCAGTCCCACCCTAGTTGCAGCCATACCCTAGTACAGAGACCACTTTCCTACTTATTTCTTTTTTCTTGTTCATATTTATAACCTACAGACTTAGATACTGGGATGTCTTTCAATTCTTTCTTTTATTTTTTTTCAAAGATAAGACCATCCTCCTAGGACTTCTTTCCTACTCTTTGCTCAAGGCCAGAATTAACCCCATTCATTTTCATAAATGTGTATTTCCACACCTGGGGCAGTTGGAGCCTTTATAACTCATGCTTCTAAATCAGTACTGAGCATGTTGGGAAGAGTCTCCTAAAAATTGAGTGTATGGGTTTTTAGAAGTTTCAGGAACTTTGTAATATGTCAGGAGCACAGATTCTCTGTGGAGAATGAAGGAGGGAAAATGGGATCTTATGTAAGAAACTCTAGAAAAGGTCTATATTGACTAGGCATCTGGGGAAAAAAAGCTAATGCTTATAAAATAAGATTTTATCTTACACCTATCAGAAACCTAGACAGTATTAAATTATGGAAGGGTTTTTATTAGAATTTCCTGATAGGTCTTACCACATAGATAGGTTTACACCAACTTAATTTATTGATTTCCAAATACATATTTTTAAGACTCCTCCCCAAATTTCCTGAGCAAGAAATACTTTATCTCTGGATGGTTTTGTTTACATGATCATATGGACCTATGATATCACTTCAGTGTTCTCTACATCAGTTCATATCAACAGTCTCCTAATTTCCTGGGTCCATTTTATATGTCTCAATCTCATGGGACTTGTTAAAATTTCTTGAATATTTTCAAATGACTCATTAACATCAAAACGTATTTAAATGATCAATAACCTAACCATGTAGTATTGGGATAGTAATGAACTGACACACAAGTGAAACAAAACACAGATTGTAGAAAATGTTTCAAGAGCATATGGGAGTTTAGCATTTTAAGTGAGTAAAGAAAAATGGATGATTCAATAGATAATTATTCAATAATTAATGTTGGAATAATTGGCTAGATATTGAGAAAAAGATGAGGCCTTAAAATAACTCTAAATGAATCAATAGCTTAAATGTAAAAATTATACTATATATATATATATATATATATATATATATATATATATTCGCAATAAAAATATGGGTGTATTTTGAGGATGAAGAATGGTTTTTAAAGTATAAACCCCAACTAGAAATTACAAAAGAAAAGAATGATAGATTTGACTGCTTAAAATGATGAATTTTCATGTGGAAAAATTGTCATGAAGCAAAGTTTAAAGAAAGAAAAAGTGGGAAAAGTGCTTATAATGTAGGTCAGGATCAATATCTCCAAAATATATTTAAAAAAAACTCCTATTAGGTATTGATAAAAAGATTACTGTCTGCATTAAAAATGGGCAAAGGATATAGACAGGTAATTCACAACAGAATAAATAAATATGCCCAATAAACAAGGGAACTATGTTTAACATGTTATGTTATATTCTATAACAACAGCAGCAGCTTCTCCCATTTATTAAATTTGTATATAAAAGAGGTTGATAGAACAACATGTAAATAGAATGTAGAGAAATGAACACTTTCATTCACTATTAATAGAGTACAAATTAGTGCAATATTTCAGGAGGGCTGTTTGACAGAAGGCACCAAAAAGAGAAACATTGAATCCTTTCTGACCTAACATTTCCACTTCTAAGAAATGATCCTAATGAGACCATCAAAAGATAAATATTCCATAATGATAATTCTTGAATGATCATTAATGAATGGACAGTGCTCATAATATTGACAGATAAAATAAGAAGGTTCAAATTTGGTGCCCTTCAATAAGGAAATGGTTAAATAAATCATGGCTCATATATTTATTTTACAATAGTATGCAGCCATTAATAAGGACATCAGTCTTCACTAATTGGCATAGAACACCAACCAAGAGATAAAAACTGAATGAAAAAGTTGGCTGCCCAATGGCACATCTAACATGGCATCATTTATTTAAATGTGTGCATGTGCACATATATGCCATCAATATGACTCTTTTTATGAGCTTATGGTTCAAAATTATATGTCTTATTTACTTTTACATTTGCTAATTAAAAAGCCAAAGTATCCAGTTTGCTTTAATCAAAAGTCCTTTCCTCTCCCCAGGGTACTCCCTTCCATGATAATCTCATCAAATTACCAAGGTTCTTTTTCATGCCCACAAGCTCAATTGGGACTACTTTGGGCTCACAATTGAAATAAAATCTCAACTGTGCTTCCTTGAGGCTGAAAACTACATCGAATGCCAAAAAAATCAGGCTCCTTTCGGCGGGATCATGCATTATCACGCCAAAGACCTGAGTTGCAACTTTTTTTCTGGAGGGCTGACCCTGTCATCTCCGTTGGGGGGAAGCATATCACCACGTCCATCAGGTCTGAGTGATGTGACTCAGTCTGCACCTCCAGTTCGGATCACAACTCCTGGCCCTGGAGCAGGTTACTTCCAGAAAGCACACGTGGTCCTCTGATGAGGCAGGGAGGAACATTCCACAGACTCAACTCTGGGCCACACAGCATTCAGGAGCCAGACAGGTTTGGTGGGCTTCCAAGTCCATCAGTCACAGGTCCTCTTTTCTAGTGCCTGCAAATGCCCACTGAGGTCTTGTTTTTCCCTGTCCCTTCGGAAATTTCTTTACAGTGGTCCTATTTGTCTTTCTGGATTAACACAATAAGTTCCTGTATCTTTTAATCTTCATGAAAAGGCCCTGAGCTTTGAAACTTCCCCTCCAGGAAGCTCTATTTATAGCATTTTTCTTTACATTTCTCAGCAATATTCAAATTTTGGGTGCCAATACAATGTTTAGCAAAGAAAAATATAATAAAAGTTTTGCTTGACACCTGCATTCCCTCCAATGGGAGAGAAGGGTAATGAAGACACCGGTGAGAAAGAAAGGGAGTTATTTATAGATGCATTTTCACCCAAATTTCTACTGTGTTATAAGATTTGAGGTGATTTTTTTCTTACATTTTAATTTTAAAAACAAACACATATAACACTTTAAAAATAACTCAACTATTGTTTGAAAGCATGTAGTTTCTCAAACCTCTTCATGCATACTCTTGCTATGAGAACTTAGATGGGTCACTTGATGCTACTAAGCCCCAGTTAACCTACAGTTAAAAAGGAAGGGTATGCTTACTTATGCATAGCTCAGAAATGTTCTATTTCCGTAACAGAAATAATCCACAACAGAATCAATCTGGCAGGGGATTTAAGGGTAGACCATATTTTGAAGTGTTTATTTTACAGAGAAGGTGGCAGAGCTACAGAGAGGGTAAGCAACTTCCTCAAGGTAACACGGTCATCAGGGAAGAGCCATGACCTCACCCCAGTCTTTTGACACCCCAACCCCATTGTGTGACACTGCATTCCCTCACTCTCTGCCCTTGTGTTTTGCTTTCCACTTTAAAAATAGGAAGTTTGTAAGAGAGCGTTTAAGGTTTATCTCTGTTTTAAAATCCAATGACCTTTGGAAAAAATTAATGACTTGAAGACACAAGAGACAACAACTTGGAACCACTAGCTCCATTGACTTAAATTATCACATTTAGTCTGAGCTACTTCAGAATAAGACCTTTATTTACCAATTGCAGAGATTTATTTCCTTTATTTTTCTAGCTAAAAGGCTTTGGAAAAAATGTTACCAGCTCCTCACTATCCAAGGGAGCTCTTATTCCCCTTCACTTACTATTAGGCTGAGGATGGTGGTAGGTGCTTTCATTGCTGTCACTTAGATGCATTTGTGAGGCATCATTTACACAGATTGCTTCAAGAACCTCTTCAATCCTCTTAGCAGTTGTTAGCTCTTTTTGCTTTTTTGCTTACCTTGCCTCTCCTTACCCTCAGTGCCTGAGACCACATTCCTCTGAGCTGGTTTGATTTGTCTGGCTCTTTCTCTTTAAATCATATGCTTTCTGGACCTTCTCTTCAGGATGATTTTGGGGGCATTCTTTAGTCTGTAATCTTCAACAAAAGTCATTTAAACTCTGTTCAACTTCATAGTAGGTTTCCTTCTCACATGTACATCATTATAATATTAAAACATATTATCATAGCTTTCCAAACAGAAACTTATAAAATTGCCACAATAGTCTTAGGACTGGAGCTCAGAGGAAAACACTGAGTCAGTTGTCTGAGGTAGTTGGTCACTCCACAAGAACGCAAAGCAGTGAAATCTGGATCCCAATCCTATGTTCTGCCCTCCTACATCCTTCTCTCCTCCCTTCCTTCTTTAATTTATTTACCAACTTAAAAAATGTGAAGCTACAAAAGATTGCTTAGAATAATTGTAAAATTCCCCTTCAGAGGATCCTCCACACTCTCACTCTTCTCTTCCATTGTAGTCATTACCATTTTCATGTGTATCTTGTTGACCATTTATTTGATATTTGATATTTATGGATATCTACAGAGAAAAAATGCTAATTGACTGTACCTTCGCTATGCCCACAGCCAATCAGAGCAAGTATGCAAATTGACTCAACAAAGATGGCAGTTATTTTGCATACACAGGTGCTGAGTGGCCTGAGTCCCGGGAACATCCTCTGGACCCAAGCTGCTCCTAGCCTGTAGGCCCTTGCTATGGCCCTGAGTGGCAGGAGTCCCAGAACGCCCCTTGGCCACTCGGAGCCTATGGGTGCAGGTGCCAAGTGGCTGGGGGCAGGGCGGGAACATCCCTGTGTCACCATAGTGCCCCCAGCCGTTTGGGAATGCTCCAGCACCAAGCGAAGGTTTGGGTCCACGCCCCCAGCCTGGGATTTCAGGCTGGCAGCCCTGTGCACACCTACATAGCGATCCCCTCCCAGACCAGTCTGAGTTCTCAGCCACTGAGTCACACCAGCCAGGCAGATATGGAGGAATCTTAAATGTTTCATATATATATGATTGGTATTTTACAGAGAGAAAGGGAAAAGGATAAAGAGCTAGAAACATCTATGAGAGAGAAATATTGATCAGCTGCCTTCTGCACAGTCCCCACTGGGTATGTGCCCCCAACAAAGGCACATGGCCTTGACTGGAATGAAACCTGGGACCCTTGAGTCTGCAGGCCATTGCTCCATCCACTGAGTCAAACCAGTTAGGGCTGTCCAATATGTTAAAGAAAAAACCCTATCTAATAAAGAGGGAATATGCAGGGGAGGGCATGGGCAATGATCAGGCTGGCAGGAGAGCAGTTAGGAGTTGATCAGCCTGGCAGGGGAGTGGTTAGGGGGTAATCATTCTAGCAGGCAGAACGGTTAGGGGCAATCAGGCAGGCAGGCAGGCAGGCAGGTGAGCAGTTGGGAGCCAGTAGTCCAGGATTGTGAGAGGGATGTCCGACTGCCTGTTTAGGCCCAGCAGTCAGACATCTCTCTAGGGGTTCCAGATTGGAGAGGGTGCAGGTTGGGCTGAGGGACACCCCCTTTATCCCCCTGTGCATTAATTTCATGCAACGGGCCTCTAGTAAACATATAAAATTTTTCTATTTTTATTAAAGTGCATTATGACCCATTTATAATTATGTGACTTGTTTTTCTTAATTTAATGAATTCTATATTTTTGGGTAAGTAGATATAGATGTATTTTATTCTTTTTAATCCATCCATTATATATGTATACCATAATATATTTAACCATTTCCCTAATAATGTATATCCAGTGTCTTTTCAGTTTTTTTTAATAAAAATAATGCTACAATAATGTCTATTAAGCACATGTGCAAGTATTTTCTTACAGTTGTGCTGGATCAAGTTTATGTTCCTCATCAGATTTGCTTGGCCTTGGTTTTCTGCTGGATGCTGCTGGGTGACCTTCGAGTTAGCCTGGTGCTAAGAATCTATCATAATAAAGGCATAACATGCTAATTAGACCAGACATTCTTCCATCCTTCCAGACAAAGCTGGGGCTGTGAGGAAAGCCGGGGGCCTGGGTGCCTACCAGCAGCTGTAAGGAAGCCTGGGTCCCAGGTGCCAGAGGGAAGCTGGTGCTGGCACCCAGGGAAGGAAGGCCTACTCTTGCATGAATTTTGTGCATCAGGCCTCTTGTACACTTATAGCCCCCCCCAGGGGGCCTTCATCTAAAGGGACATTATGGAGATCGAGAATAGACTCTTCTCACTTCCTCTGCTCAATGGGCTGTTGCCAGATGCAGAGTTTTCTGAGTCCTCTCAGGAGATGTGCTGTGACTTAAGCAACCAGATGTGCTTTCTGCTAAGGCTGGGCACTGGCCAAATTTACAATACACCACTTTGTACTTGCTTTCCCTCCTTGCTCAACTCACTTCTTCTCTATTCCAGCTTCCTTGGGATCGTACCCCTGATACCACATTTTATGGATGTTCTGCCTCAAGCTTTGTTTCTAGAAAAAATTGGGCTTAGAACAGATGTATTATAAAAACAAAAATAGCAATAGTAGGTAAAAGGGAATGTGGATGTGCTCAGTTCATTATAACACTCTACTTTTTAAATCAGATATATCTAATTACAAACATAGGTATTGTTGTTTTCATTAATTGTTAACATTTCCACCGTGAGGAAAAGGATGTTATTATGTATGGTATATCATAAAGTAATACCGTGTTATTTTTTGAACATTTAGTGGCGGTAAGAACCTCTCTGTGTGCACCTCAGGTGTAATGTTACACGAGATCCTTTATGTGGCGTGTTTCAGTGCTTTAAGTTCGTCGCTAAATAAAACAGAACCTGAATTAGCTTTTGATTTTTCTCTGAATTACACTATGAAACAGTTACTGTTCACACAGGAGCCATCATCCAGAAAATATGAAGTAGTTCAAAAGAGCCTCATCAGGGTGTCCTTTGTGGCATTTGCTGTTGTTGGAAGGTATTTAACACACACTTTCATACTGTCACAACCAAGAGAGAGCTTGATGGGCCTTTGCCCAAGTTTTCGCACACCCTGCAGAGGGAGGAAAGGCTTACAGGATGGTTTTCATCTTATTTAGTGTCCCCGTGTGGAGTGTGTGTAGGCAAAGTGAGAAGTGTTTAGAATCTGGGATAAATGATAATCTTTCAAAACCTGGCTAACTGAGGCTGATGTCTGGCTTGCCAGCCTGCCATGTGTTCTTCGCACCATCCCTGGCAGGCCAAATCCAGACCCACATTTGCAGCTCTGACAACTTCCTGGCCACAAGGAGCATGCAGCTCACTTCACTTCTTTTCACAGAGTGTCTGGCAGATTCACCAATGGGCATACACTACCCAGAACAGCGCATTTTCTTTGAGAATGCTGGGAATAGCTCAGAACCTATCAATTATGGATCCGGATCTAGAGTGTGGCATGCTTGTCAGGCATAACTCTCACACACTCCTCCTGTATGGGTTTGCCATTCATGTGGAGACAGGTTCATGAAAGAAGTTTCTATTGCACTGTTAACGAATTTTCTATCATGTCATCAATTCACTCCATGGCTGTGCTGCTCTGAGGGCCTGCTGTAGGGACCCTGAGACTTCAATGGGCCTGGGGAGAAGGAAGAGCCTGGATGTCTGAGCAAGTCTCCAAGGCAGGTTTGCTTAGCTCCGGAGAGTGGGTGTTAAATTAGGTGGACACATGCGGATTATGTTAGATTTCCACATTTGCTTAAACACGGGAACGGGTTAGCAGTGTTCTGGGTAACTACTGACAGGGCACTCTGCTCACCATCAGTGTGCGGTCCCCACATAGCTGTGGGAGGAGGGCAATTGTTAACAAAGCGGAAATATATCAGCAATGCCTATGGCGGCCAGAGCCAGATGCACCTGTGCTGGCTTAGAATGACATCTGCGCGGATGTGTGCAATGGAAACATCATTTGGGTTGTAACTAGTTTAGGCACCCGAGGAGCCCAGGGCAGCTCTGCCTGTAATTGGAAACTGGGCTCTCTTCAGTAGTCCTGCCCTCGGCTGCCGAAGCACCCACACTGCAGTGCTTCACGGAAGAGGAGCTGTATCTCTCTAGCTACTATCATCTTGAAAACAGGGTCTTGAAACCAGAGAATTGCCACTCCACATATCACAACTTCCTGCTGGTGACTTAGCAAGTCAGCACATACCACAAAAGAGAGGAAACTAAAAGTACACACAGACCTTCTCCATAATTCATCATTCTCTCTGGCCACTCTTGCTTCTGAAATACACAGAAACCTCACAGGAAAATCTTAAGAAAATGTCTTTCTTTTTTCACCTGGTTACAGAAAACAGAATAGAAGGAAAGGCCTTATAAGGGAAAACAACATTCTCCTTAGAGGATCATGCATGTGAACTAATCTGGAATAATCATATAGGATATGAATGCTGGCTCTTTCTGTGTCCTATGTTAGGAAATGGGACACATTAAAGGTGTCTGCTAATTGTTGATACTGTTGGGGTCTGTGTTTGTGTGTCTTCCCTTTAAATCTGGTGGACTCAGTGACTGCTCTGGACAATGGAATCAAATGGAAATGATTCTGTGCCAGTTTCAGGACCCAGGTCTTAAGAGAGGAGAGTATAAGCTTCTACTGTCTGTCTCTTGGAATACTTACCCGTGGAACTCATGTGCCAATTGAGGAGAAAACTCAATTAGCCTGTGCAGAGGCCCATGCAGAAAGACCTAGGGCCCTCCCCTGCTCGCCCTGGCTGTGCTGCTGGCCAACAGCCAGCTCTGTCTTGCGATTGTGTGAGTTATCTGGGAAGTGGATATTTCCCTCCCGCCTCCACTGCCCAACTAATGCCACATGGAGACAAAGAACTTCCCATCCAAGCCCTACCCAAATTCCTAAGCCACAAATTGGGAGATTCGGTGACAGAGTGGCTGTTTTAAGCCTCTGGGTTTGGAATAAGCTGCTATGCAGCAGTAGGAAGCCAGAACAGGTGCTGCAGTGGAAGTCTTGGTAGGTGGGAGGGTAGAGGTCATATAGACTTAGAACTCTGGTTTCAGACTTGACCTCAACATTTTATTGCCGCATGACTCGGGGGCAGATTGTAAACCCCTCTCAGCTATAGCTTCATAATCTGTAAAATGGCAATAATGATATGTCTTTTAAAGGCTATAGTAAGGATTAGAGATATATTATGTAAAGTGACTGTTACATTTTCTATGATAATAACACAGAAACAATCATTTGTTCTTCATCAGTTAACCTTCTTTTTTCCTAATCAGTTTTTACAGATCAGGGTATTGCTGAAGGGGATATAATTTTTGAAAATCAATTTGGCAGTTCAATTCAAAGCTTTAAAATGTTATATCCATTTTATCAAGCAATTCCATTTTATGACTCAATTCTAAGGAAACATTCTTAAATACAGGTAATATATATCCATTCATAAAATAAGATGCTTATGGAATTTTCTGATCTCTGCACAGAACTTAAAGAAATTAATTTCATTTATACTTTGTTTTGGACACCATCACTGTGTTATGCACACACCCAACCAAGAGTTTAGATGGCAATGGCTAACCTGTCTCCTCAAGGTTACCCATCTAGAAAATATCCCAAACATACCCATCTAGAAAATATCAACAAATATTAGGAAGGTTAGCTACGTATAAAATAATTTGGTAAGAAAGTGTAACTTGTAAGAAGTGCCTTTTATTCAATAAATATTTTTTGAATATCAACAAAGTGCTAGACTCTGAGTAAGTAACAGAGATGAAACCACAGCCTTTGTCCTTCCCTAGAGAATCTAAGGAGTGAACATTTGGGACAGAGTCCATTCTGCTTCTCAAACGTCATATAACCGTCTTCTCTATGCCTTCATCTTTGGACTCTCTCTGCTCAGAATCATCTCCCCATGTTACCATAGACTTTTGTGTGACCCAACTTGAGCTAAGCCTCCTACATAGTCTTCCCCGGGTCCCTGTTGCACAATCTCTGCCCCCTGTGGACCCCCATAGAGCAGCATCTTACAGCATTCACTGTCCACTCACCTCTGGCTACTCTGTGTGGCTAGTTTTCTTTTTAAATGTCTGTGTACTCTTTTATTTTTTTAAAATATATATTTTATTGATTTTTTACAGAGAGGGATAGACAGTTAGAAACATTCATGAGAGAGAATCATCAATCAGTTGCCTCTTGCACACCCCCTACTGGGGATGTGCCCGCAACCAAGGTACACGCCCTTGATCGGAATTGAACCTGGGACCTTTCAGTCTGCAGGCTGATGCTCTATCCACTGAGGCAAACCGGTTTCAGCTGTCTGTGTACTCTTTTCACCACTAGGTTGAAAATTCTTTGTCAGTCCAACTCATACACAATGTTTATACACATACAACACTGGGGTATCTTTTAAAAATACCCATTCTGACTCAATATATCTGGGGTAAATAGTAGATTCTGTGGACCGGAGGAGTTCCCAGGCGATGCCCTGCTGCTGCGTCTCAGACCACACCGTGAGTAGCAAGTGGAGAGGTAACACAGGGCGGGACCTGTTTCTTACCATTTCCCCAGCACCTTGGAGAGTGACTGTGTTCCATGAATGTTTAAGGTGGAATGGGAAAAGGAAAGAATACAGATCTTGGAATGATACAGATCTCTATTACAATATCGGTTCTACCACTTCATGCTCTGAAAGATTATGGGCATTTTACTAAATTATAAAACGACTTGCAGGGTTTTTTGTAAAGTCAACATTAGATCATGTACAATATTTTAAAGCGCTTGGCATCGTAGTAGTATATAGCAAGAGACTGACAAATAGAACATTTCCTGTGAAAGGCAATAAAAAAAAATTGTGCTTTTCCAAACTCAAAAAGATGTCTTCAGTAGTGCTGTTCTTGGTGTTGTCTGGAAGCAAATATCGTAAGGGGGAAGAAGATGCTAACATAAGCTTTGGCTGATTTGCAAAGACTAGTGCATGTCTATTTGATCAATTCCAGCATATACCAAGAGATACAGAGAATAAATAATCAAGCCAAGGGAAATTGCCAGCGGGGCTGCCACAAGCTGCTTCCAGCCAGTCAACAGAGACAGCAATGTCACCGCCATCTTCCTGCCACCCTGGTTCCTACTCAGTCTGTTTGGCAGGGAGAGTGTCTAGGTATTCTGCAGAGGCAGCCCTGGCACAAGCTTCTAATAGGATGACTCGGAGGGGGTATGAGTAGGGTTGGCATGAGGCATTTGATGCTCACCTAATTGCATTGGAAAAGAAATTGCATCCTGAAGAAATGCCCATGCTATACTTCCTGAGTCGGCTCCCCTCATCCACTAGCTAAAAATGTGGCTGCAGTATCTCCTAGATTCAAACAGACTGTGTTTCAAATGGGAGACTAAGTCATCTTCTCTGTATGAATTATATTTCAGAACAGTAAAATAATTGGTGAGGAAATATAACTTTTTAAAGAAAAATAGCTAAAAAGTCAGAAGAAATGATAGAAATAGAAAACCACATTTACAAACCTTAATGGATCTAGCTGATAGTCATCAACAGTTTTTAAAACCATTAGTTAAGACACATGCATTAGCTGTGAAACTTTATACAAGATGGATCAGGCTGACATGGCTTGAATTCACTAATTAAGCTTTCATCACTAAAAGGGGCAAACAGGACCTTTTTCTTCTTTTGATGAAAGGCCATAGGAAGTGTGCAGAAACATTATTAAGTACTAGAGACCCAGTGCACAGATTTGTGCATGAGTGGGGTCCCTCCCAGCCTATCAGGGCTATGTAGCCTAGTCCTCATTGGGGCCAACCAGGGCTGGCCAGCTGAGGGCAGGGATTGTGGGAGGTTGGCTGGCCAGGGGAGGTTTGCTGGGGGAGTGCACTGACCACCTGGCCAGCAGGCCAGGGGGGGGGCATGAGAAGTTGGCCAGCCAGCCAGATTGGGATTGTGGGAGTGCACTGACCACCAGGGAGCAGCTTCTGCATTGAGTGTCTGCCCCCTCATGGTCAGTGCACATCATAGCTACCAGCTGGCTGGATGGTCATCCAGTCATCTGGTTGTAACGGTCACTTAAGCTTTTATATATATATATATACTAGAGGCTCAGTGCACAAAATCCATGGGGGGGGGGTGGCATATCCCTCAGCCCAGCCTGCACCCTCTCCAATCTGGAACCTTTCAAGGGATGTCTGCCATCCCTCTCACAATTCAGGACTGCTGGGCCCAACTGCTCACCTGTCTGCCTTCCTGATGGCCCTTAACCCCTTCTGTCTGCCAGCCTGATCACCCACTAAGCCAGGGGTAGGCAAACTTTTTGACTCGAGGGTCACGATGGGGTCTTAAACTGGACCAGAGGGCCGAAACAAAAGCAACCTGACCATGCTGGCACTCTCATATTGGGCTGCTAGTGAAGGAGCAGAGGGGAGAGCAAGAGAACCCTCCGCTCTTTTGGCTTTGTGGGCCAGATAGAACAGCCAAATGGGCCGGATCTGGCCTGCGGGCTGTAGTTTGCCCATGGCTGCCCTAAGCACTCCAATGCCAGCCTGATTGATGTTTAACTGCTCCCCTGCCAACCTCTTTGCCTCCAACTTCCCTCCTCTGCCACCTGATCACCCCTAATTGCTCTCCCCTGCAGGGATGATTGTCCTCAACTGCCATCCCTTGCAGGCCTAGTTCCTCCCAACTACCTTTCCTTGCTGGCCATCTTGTGGTGGCCATCTTGTGTCCACACGGGGACAGGATCTTTGACCACATGTGGGCAGCCATCTTATGTGTTGGAGTGAAGGTCAATATGCATATTACTCTTTTATTGGATAGGATAGAGGCCTGGTCCATGGGTGGGGGCCAGCTGGTTTTCCCTAAAGGGTGCTCAGATCAGGGTGGGGGTTCCCTTGGGGCATGGGGTGGCCTGTGCGAGGGGCCTGTGGAAGCCCTGGTAGCAGGGATTTATTTATCTTTTACAATTAAAACTTTGTAGCCTGGAGCAGAGCCAAGCCTCCTGCTCGCTCTTTGGTGGCAGCCATTTCTGTTGGAATTTATGTATCTTCTATAATTGAAACTTTGTAGCCTGGGGTGAAGGCCTGAGCTGGCCAGGGCTGCAGAAGCTTGGCTTCCTCTATCCTCTGGGGCAACCCAAGCCTCCTACTTTTCCAGTTCCATAGTGGTTTGTAGGCCAACCACACCCCCCAGCGACCCAAGAGGAGGCCTTGGTTTCTGGGATATATTTACTTTCTATAATTGAAACTTTGTAGCCTGAAGCAGAGCCCTTATTATCCTAAGAGATTTGTGCTCTTCAAGGCCACTTTAACTACTATGGCTCCTGGTCACTCAGTGGTGGCAGCCATTTCTGTTTTGTTTTGTTTACCTTCTATACTTGAAACTTTGTAGCCTTGAGTCGAGGCTTAGGCCAGCAAGGGCAGGTGGAAATTTTGGCTTCCTCTGTTGTGGGGGAAACGCCTCCCTCCTGTTCTCTGTGGCTGTAGCCATCTTGATTGGTTTTATTTGCATACTCACTCTGATTGGCTGGTGGGCATGGCTTGTGGAACAGAGTGATGGTTAATTTGCATATTACTCTTTTATTAAGTGGGATGTATTATTATAATTCATTTTACATTTCTTTCTAAACTTGTTTTGCTTTTACTTACATTTTAACTTCAAAATAGTCACCATTTTACTATATATTTGATACCATAGCTTTTAAAATAGTTTTCTTCTTTCTGATATAATCCTGAAAAGTATTCTTCTTTTACTTTTTATTGGCCATATTATTTTCCTTCTTTTTATTTTCTTGTCTATATTGGATCCTAACTAACTAATTATAGATTACTAGAGACCCAATGCAGGAAGATTCATGCAAGAATGGGCTTTCTTTCCCCTGGCTACCTTCGCTATGGCTGGAGCAGCCTTTTCTGATTTCCCACACTGTCCAGAGGCCTAGAGCAGCTGGGGTGGTGCAGAACACTTGTGTTGTAGCCATGGAGACGATGCAAGTGCCTTGCCCCACCCTCAGCTGCTCAGTGGCTTGATATGCAAATTAATCCATTATCTTTGTTGGGTTAATTTGCATACTCACTCCTGATTGGCTGATGAGTGTCATGAAAGTATGGTCAATTTGCATGTTACTCTTTTATTGGTGTAGTTGTGTAGTTGTGTAGTCTGTTGGGACTAGCTGTGGTCTAGAATATACATTATAAGAGCTTGGGGAAATGAAGCCTTAGGAAGCACAGGTTAAATTCCCTTATACTGCTTCTCAACAACTTCTCATCAACTCAGGTATTTATTCTGCCTCAAGAGTATATGTGATCTGTGTTCAGACTGCTGCTCTGCCCCTCTAAGGAGGTAGAGAACTTCTATGTCAAACAACTCAGTCCTGTACATCACAAGTCCCTCCTCTCTGTCCCTCTCTCTCCCTAGCATTTTAAGTGTTTATTTTTCTGTGACTGTAATAGTCAGCTACAAAACAAAAGACCTACCCAGTTATACCACAAAGTGGCCCCTTAAAAGATAATATTCCTGCTGATTTCTTCATTTGTCCCTCTCTCCTAACCTTCAGAGGAACAAATATTCAGTGAGGTATCTATTGCCTCTCACGCCTCTTCCCTTACTATCTTAAGTAAGAGATTTGTGCTCTTCAAGCCCACATTAACTACTATGGAAACTTTCTGTCATCTGAGATCATAAAAGTACATGTTATGTCTATGTGTTTTATATATGTGATACAAATTTAACATATTATAGTTTCTGGAGATTTTATAATTTTAATGAGATGTGATCCCCCCCCCCCCCCCTTCTTGCCCATCTCTTTCTTTCATTGTGTCATTTTTTCTTGGAGGTAAACATGTCATTGTTTCTAACCAGATGTCTCCCTATTTAAATTTTATTAACATACTAGAGGTCCAGTGCACAAATTCATGAATGGGTGGGGTCTGGCCAGACTGGCCTCAATCAGGGGATCAGGGCTGAGCCTATTGGGAGGAAGATATGGCAGGAGGTTGCAGAATGGCCCACACATCAGGCCTAATCAGGGCTGGGCTGGCTGGGGGGAGGGGCCACAGGTGAATGGCTGGTGGTTCACACCTCTGATTGGGGTGGGGGAGCTGATTGGGAGCAGGGTTGATTGTGGTGAGGGACTGTGGGGGATTGGTCCCACCCCCAAATGGGGTGGGGGGCTATTGGGGTTGGAGTGGGCTGGGGGTAGGATCTGCAGGCTAATTTGGGTGATGGGGGCTGATCAGGGGTGGGACCAGCTGTGGGGAGGGCTTGTGGGTGATGGGACAGCTGGCCCTGCCCCTGATCAGATTTGGGGGGGCAACTGGGGGTGGAGTTGGTTGGGGGGAATGGCTGCAGGTAGTTGGCCAGCAAGCCCTGCCCTTGGTTGGGATGGGGACTGATCTGGTGTGGGGCCTGGCAGGGGGAGGGTGTAGTGATCTGGGGCAGGGCTGGGTGTGGGGAAGGGCTTCAGGCCAATCCGGGTGCAGTGGGAAGATTGGGGTGGGGCCAGTGGGGGGGGGGGGAGAAGGGCTGCTGGGTGGGGAGGTTGGATTGCTGCCTAGCTGCCCAGCCCTCGATTGGGATGGGAGAGGCCAATCAGAGGTGGGGCCAGCTGGGGGGAGGGGCTGTGGGAGGTTGACCAGCCAGCCCTATTTGGCTGATTTGCTGGCTATAGTGGGCTTCATAGCAACTGGTCATTCCAGTCATCCTGGCATTCTGGCATTCCAGCCCCTGGATTCATATATATATATATATATATATATATATAGATGTTTTTCTAAATTTTGAAGTAAAAAAAAAATTCTAAACAGGAAATTTGGTGAAAAACACATTAAAGCACATAGAGGTAAAATAAACAAACAAATAAATAAGACCCATTACCCACTACTTATCGATAACAATGCTTATCAGATAACTTTTAACACTTCAATGTCCTCATAAATCATCAAAACTCTGTTGATAGGAAGCCTGTTTAATTTTGTTTAACTAAATATTCAATTGTCCAACTAATGACATTAAAAACCTAAAATATAACCAGTTACAAAAGTGTGGTTGGTTAATTGATAAATCAATAAATATTGGTCTAAGCATATTAGTGATATGAAAAGTGCTAACAACAACAAAAACAATAAAAGATAAAATAGTTAATAAGTAGTATGAGTAAGGAGAAGAGGGGAGAGGTCTGGTAAAGACTTAGTTTTTATCCTAAGCTTTTCTGTATTAATTGATTATCTAACCATTTAAATAAGTACTTTGATGGGATAAAATCATTTATTAGAAATAAAAACTCAAAAATTAGATGTTACTGAAAATTTTGTGTGTAAAATTTTACATTTTGTTAAGTTCTTTTTTTTTTATCAAAGACTTCAGTTTTTAAACATTAAATTATGTAACAGAGATTAAATAAAGAATAACGTTTAAACCTGTATTTTGGCTCTGTGTTTAAACATCAGCCTTTCTTGGCACCTGTTCATACACTGTGCCCTAGTTCCCTAATTAATTCTGATTCCCTGTGTTTCAGATCACACGTCTTTGGTTATGTTATTGTAAATACATAAATTTGTAATTTTGTTCCTGTGCATTTCATTTTCTGTTTGTCACCGAGTCTGTTTTGGGAACATGGAAATCATCCTCTGTGCCCAGTAGATACCCTTGTCTCTGGATTTTTAACACTAAGTATTTCAGGGTCCTCGTGGCAGTCACAGTCCACCCTTCTCTGCCATGTTCATTGTCACTAAGGTGGAGGACTCCTGATTCTGAAAGAAAAATAAAGCAGAGGCAAGTGGTCCACATTCCAAGTCCAGACCTTAACTGTTACCTAATTTGACACTCTGCATATGTAGATGCAGAAATTTGGTGCAAGGCGGCTCAGAAACTCCGCCTAAATCTAGAAGGCTCAGACTCTATGAGAAGGTAAGAACAATGTCATTTCTGTCATACACTCTGAGTTACCCAAATGGGCCCCTCTCTCTTGCCTCTGCTTGAAAACAGCTGCAGAGATTCACACAGATGTGCCCATGGAGTGCTGGAAATGAGAGGGGGAGCAGGCATGAGTGTCACTAAAGAGGAATATGTAGAAGCAAGATAGTTTGGCTACTTTCAATTTCTGAATATAAAGATGTGACAGTACTTGGGTGTTGCTGGAGTCTGAGAAATAAGAAAGCGGTTTATTCCATAAAATTCAATCTCTTAAATATCTGGAGAGACTACAAGATTCCTGAAAAAAGAAAGAAAGAAAGAAAAAAAGAAAGAAAGAAAGGAAGGAAGGAAGGAAGGAAGGAAGGAAGGAAGGAAGGAAGGAAGGAAGGAAGGAAGGGAAAAAAAACAAACAAGCAAAACAACAATAACAACAAACCAAAACCACGGCTTCATCACCCCTTCATTTCGGAGGCATGGTAATTAAAACAAGGAGTGCATGGGGAGGAGCTCTTCCAGTCCTTCATCAGCGAAGCAGGGCCTCCCCCCCTCCAGCAGTGCAAATGCCGGCTGGAGTCCTCTCGTTTACTTAGGAAGACAAAACTTACATTTTGTTAAAGTTAATGCCAGTTCCTGCAAAAACCCCTGCCCTGGGCTTGAGTCCATCTCTTGATAGGTTTAGTGAATTCACTTATTCTGTTGATCAATATTTTAAGTCCAAAGAATTCCAAAAGAAAATAAAAAATAATAGAAAAGCTCTTGGCATTGTGTTACATTGACTTATTTAGTCCGTCTGAGGTAGGTCCAGCAAGGATGAGGGTAACTGAGTTAGATTAGAGTGACTGAGTTAGATTAGGGTTATTGAGTTAGATTAGGGCAACTGAGATAAGGGTAACGGGTTGGTCCAGCAAGGATTATCCTCCAGACAGGGTAACGGAGGCCCAGGAAGAGTGCGTGGCTCGCCTGATACCATGCAGACAGACACTTTTCACAGGTTTCTGACCCTTTGGAAAATGTTCCTGTCTGTTCTCACTGCTGCCCCTCAAATTAATTCCCACAGATGGTTCAGAGGAGGTAGGGAGTAGGCGTGAAGTGCCTGACCTAGGCCTGGCAGAGAGTAGGTGCTCAAGAAAGGATAGTTACTCCTTTGGTCCTGGTCACTCCCTGTCAGGCCCCTTGGAGGGCCACATTTTCCTCAACAATTCCTGTCGTGAGATAGAATAAATTCTCCATTTGGGAAAATACAGGTCACGGAGTCTGCAACTTTGCAACTGAGGCTAACAAAATTAACTCCATTCTGATCTCGCCAGCCTTTGCTCCTAGGTTTTTTCCTTTCTACTGCACCACGCTCTCCTCAGATATATTCACACAAGAGATGACTATTAGCATTAACTTTAACAAAATGTAAGTTTTGTCTTCCTAAGTAAACGAGAGGACTCCAGCCGGCATTTGCACTGCTGGAAACTTATTTGATATTGTTCAATCGGCTTCCAGTCATGCCTTCTCTACATGCATGGCATAGATTTGTTTTATTTTTATTTTTTCCTTAGTTATATCGTGTTGGCTTTGAGGCTGCTCATAATTTTGTTTCTCAGTTGCAATGGCACTTTCATGAAATTAGCTATGCTGTTTCCTTCCCAGTAATGTCCTCTGATGAATATTTTATTTTTTCCCACTGCTGTGTGGTCAGCTTGAGATTTTGCGGTACTTTTTCAAGTAAGTTGCTCTGGAGACTTTTCAGAGCTCTGGGCCTTCATAGGAATCCAGAGGCCAAAGAAGCTCTTCCCCGGGAGGAGGGCACAGAAAATGCCAAATTGTGGGGCCCACATGGTGAAAACAAGGCTCACCAGGCCTCCCAAAAGCTGTACCTAGAAACCACCGTGGCATCAGCAGAGAGGAGGGGAAGTGCATGCACCCTCCCAGAGCAGAGATGTACCAGACCAATCGAATTCCATGTCATTCAGAAACTGCAAGCGTTCCTGGTTGTTGTTTGTTTGTTGTTGTTGGTGGTGGTGTTTTCCATAGCACAGAGAGGGCTCTAGAATATTCACTATAGAATCTCTCCCTGCAGCCCCCAGGGTTGTCTAGCTGCTTGTTGTTCCGAGGCGAGCACAATTCAACAGCAACGCAGACCACACTGCAGGGGTGACAGGTGCAGGTGCAAGGCCAGAGAAAGGAGCAGCTTCGGATGGCCAGACACTACCTTTTACTCTAAAGCTATTATTTCACTTAATTGTCAAAATCCCTTTATAATTGGGCTGTGAACCTCCCCATAAGAATGAGACCTCTGGTCCTCAGAGAGGGGTTTAGTAACTTGTCTAGAAAGCCCAGTGTCTGGCATTTGAATATCTGCTGAATCAATAAAGAATACATGAATGTTATTCAGCCAATACCGGGGATCAATAAAGGGAGCGCCTCTTCTCCCATTTATTGGAGTAAATAGTCCCGGTGGCAGCAGGACGGCTTAGCGGACCGGGCATGGGAGTGCTACTGGCAAGCTCCGCTGGCAGGATGCCGTGTCCCCGCTTTTCCAGCTGTGCACTCTGCAGGCTGCTGTCTGCCCAATCCTGCCGTGCCCACCTTCCGTCCCACCCCAGTTCCGCTTTGCCGGGCTCTCGGTGTTCAGCCAAAATACTTCCTGTGATCTAGCTACACATAAAGCTGTGTCTGTTCAAGAACTGGGGACAGAAATGGAGGTCCTAAGTGTTTCCTGCCTCTTGGGGCACCTGCAGGTGAGGCAGGGCAATGCCTCAGGAGCTTCAGGGTTGGAGGACAAACATGGGCTCACATCGAATGGCCTGGCCCGTGCCCTGCAGCCCTGCTTAAAAGCACTCATTTCCTTCTCGGGCTCTGTTTCTACAAACCTCGTGGTTTTTCTAAATAGTGCTGAGAGCACATCCCACTTCCCCTTTGAAATGATTTGGTTTCTGCACTCAAAACTTCTACTCGTGGGCCGACAGTCCAGAGGGCAAACTCCCGAAAAGCTCCTTCCCCCGGAATCAGTGCTCCGGGCTGGAGGAGGGGGTGCGAGGCCGCTGTGCCTGTCGGGGAGGCAGGCAGGTAGCTCCGGCATGCTTATCAAAACCACTGGTGCCCCTGGTGGCATTAAAAATAAATGATTTGCAACTAAGAGGTATTGCTCTTCCCGCAGTTAGGTCGGTTCTAGTGTGTATCTGCCTTGTGTAGTAGAGGTCTCCTGCCAAACGAATTAGCAGCATGCACTGCTTTTGCTTTGCTCACCATGGGCAATCTTTCAACCAAACAAAAGAGTTTTCAAGTGAATCTCAGTTATAAAAACCTTTCCAAGGATTATTAATTCAGGTGGCTGCTTGGGTGGCCGCATGTCCTTTTCTCTGATATTAACGGGCCTATCAGAGGAAGCTGGATAGCAGCAATCGGGATAGGTACTCAGCTGGGGACTGAAGGTGGGGGTGGCTGCGCTTTCCTGTCTCAGCAGAGGGCAGCTGGGGGGAATTTCCTCTGGTTACTCTCTGTCCACACAGCCCTACACCATCAGCTCACATCTGACCGCAGCATAAGCCTCCTGCCTGCTGTCTCTGCCTGCACTCTCCCCCTGCTCCAGTGTGGGAAGCAAGGGGAGCTTTTTAAACAAATGCCAACTTACATGGTTTACTTCCCTGGTGGAAACCTTACAACGGCTTTCCACTGCACTTGGCATAAAAATCCCCAATCCTACCCGAGGCTACAACGCCCTGTACTCCCTGATTTTCGTGTCCTCCTTACTGTGCTCCAGCCAGGTGGGACTTCTGTCAGACCCCCGGACCAGGGAGCGCTCCCCTCCCCTAACAGCCCTGCTCCTTTAGTCTCACTTCCGCCTCACCCCTTTGACCTCTACCAATCCTTTGTGTCGCAGTTAAAAGTTGGTTCCTCAGAAAGTCTTTCCTGATTCCAAATTGTCTCTTAGATTTCCCCTTCATAGCATGTGAGACGAAGGCTACTTATCGAGCAGAGTTTCTATGTGTGGTGAGTTTCTTTAAAGTTGGCCTTCCCACTGGATTATAAACTCAGTTAAGCAAGAACTAAGTCTGGAAACCAGATGGTCTCGGAGTTGTTTTATGAAAATATACAAACATATTCTCAACCAAAAGTTAATAAAGGGATATTTTCTATAAATTTGACTTGGGATCCTTTTTCATTCCCCCCCCCACCCCCAAATGATTTTCCTCTGGTTTTTTTTTTTTTTTTTTTTTTTTTTTTTTTACACTATGTGTGTTTTTTCATGGATATCTTGCTGTTAGCATTTAGAATGAAGGTTAATTTCCTAAAGTACAAATTTTTTAGATGTAATTTACTCTCAGGATATTTTTCTTTACATGATATTATTCCACTGTCACCCCCCTTTTTAATTTAAGTAATAAGAGGCTTTTGGAAAATTTATAATGTAGTCTTGATATCTTTTACATGTTAATTATTTGCACTAAACTATGACTATTTTAGATTCATTACATGTTATGCAATTTTAGCATGAGACGCTCTGCCAATAAGAACTTTTGTTAACACTTTAGGAACAGCTTTTTGTACAGTACAATCAGTTTTTCTAGAATATTTGTTTACTGGATTCCTGTAACAGAGAGGAATAGACAGGAGTGCTCCAGCCATGAAGACAGAAGAGAAACAGTTCAGAGATGGAAGATGCTGACAACACCTTGCCATACCAGCAGACAGCAGCTGCATGTTGCATAAGGAAGCCTAGGACCAAACCAGAGATGGTCAGACCTGCATCACCACCATTTGTCCACCAACCAGATTGAAATATCATGGTTGACATGTACACATAAGGGACTGTTTGACATTGAAATTGGGACTCAAAAGAACTATTGGCCCAGAAAGGAACTTACTACAGACTGACTCATTTCCCTCTTAGCATATATATATGCCATTATAGCTTGTCTCAGTTTTGGTTCTTACAAGGATATTTCTTGGATCACATTATCTCATACATCTAGAGGAAATAATGAACAATATAAACTGATGAACAAAAACAGACCCACAGAAAGAGAAGCAGTGATCATACTCTCAAACCTCAGAGGGAAAGTAGGGGAGGGTGGGGGTAAGGGGAAGAAATGAATCAAAGGACTTGTGTGCATGCATATGGGCCTAGCCAGTGGCCATGGACAACAGGGGGGTGGGGGCCTATTTGGGGAGGGAGTTGGGCTGAGAATGGGGGAATGAGGACAATTATGTGGGAAAAAAAGAACCAAGTCTGTTTTATACACCATATCCTCAGGACCTAATAGAGTGCCTGGCACACAGGAGGAGCTATACATATTTATTGAATAAGAAACTGGCTTTTCATGCAGAGTTCAGTTGCCAACCCTTATCTATTTAAAATGTTTTAAAATTTATTTTAGAGAGAGAGAAACACACACAGAGAAAAAGATAAATGAGAGAGAGAAACATTGATTGGTTGCTTCCTGAATACACCCTATCTGGGGATCAAACCTGAAACCTGGGTAATTGCCATGACTGGGAATCAAACTGGCTACCCTTTGGTGCATGGGATGGCACTCAACCAACTGAGCCACACAGGCCAGGGCCCTACCATTACTTTTAAAACCACTCTATGGAACACCTGGTTACAGTCCTCAGAACAGTGGGGAAAGCCTTGTTGGGTCCTTGTGCTGACTGGCTCCTTCATCCTGGTCTTGGTGGGCACGTGGGCCTGCACCCTCTCTGCTGGGCATCAGCTTTCTGTCTTGATCTAAGCCAGTTCTTCGTTCAAAGTGTGATTCTTGATTGTCCCTACCTGGTGATCTGAACTTCTGCTTAATGCCTATTTAAACAGAAGCCTTCAGACCCCTGTATTTTTCAAGTGGTAGCATCCTAATAGACCCCTCTGAGGAATAGCTGCAACTTTATACACAGCACCATGAGCGTCACAAGCCTCATTCAACTTCTCATCCTACATAAGTATGAAGTCCAAGTAGATATTTATAAATTAATATCCATAAAAATATTATGCAATTTATAAGAAGTCAGGCTTTTGGAATTCTCCAAAGTCATGAAACTTAATAATGTAAATGGTACACTTGGAAAATCCTATCTAATAAAGAGGGAATATGCAAACTGACCATCACACCATCACAAAGATGGCAGTGTTATAGCCTCAAGATGGTGGTGCCCAGTCCCTTCAACCCCACCAGCGTCTCCCAGTCCTTTCAGCCCAGCCAGGGGTTGGCAGGTGTGTGAGGCGGCTGGACCTGTCCTCAGCCCCCCCAGCCACCCAGGGCTGGCCCAAGACACAGGCAAGTCTCACTTATTATCCGCCCAGCAGCCCAGGGCAGGCCTGAGGTGCAGGTAACCAGAGCTGGCCTAGGCTTGAGCTGCTGGCAGTGGCAGCAGCAGAGGTATGATGAGGGCATTGCCTTCCCCTGATAGCTGGGTCCCCTCCCGTCCCTGAGTGCTCCCGGACTCTGAGAGGAGGCAGGCCAGGCTTAGGAACCCTCCCCTCCAGTGTATGAATTTTCATGCACCAGGCCTCTAGTAAAAGTATAAATATAAGTATGATGGATAGATCAACTGTGGGTTCATCTAAGAATCCTCTTACCTCCACTATTGCTATAATTTAAAAGAAATAATTCTTCACAGAGCCCTAGTGATATTGTGATTTATAAGAAATACATGCCAACATATATTTCTAAAATATATTTGGTCTTCATTCATGGTTCCTTGCTCACAGTTCCCAATACCCTTGAAATTTTCTGAGTGTTAATAACAGTGAGATATCTTTTGTTATGTTTGGTCTCTTGTTGTCATTCCTGGATACATTAAGAGCCACAAAGTTTAAATGGATGTATTGTTATCAATAACAACTCTTTTTCACCACAACTGGGTTTATGTTAACAAGGTGACTTTTGGAGGCTGGTTTCCAGGAAAACCAACCCTGAAAGAGGGTTGGAACTTTCAGTCCCACCCCCTGATTTCCTGGGAAAGAGATTGAAGAATGAGTCAGTCAACAATGGCCAATGATGCACTCACTCATGCCTAGGAAATGAAGCCTCCTTAAAAAAACCCAAAGGAGGGTTTTCAGATTATGGAACAAGAATGCATCCAAGGGCCACTAAGCCAGGCCCCAAACTCCATGGGGATGGAAGCTGTTTTGTTCAGGAACTTGCCCTGAGTATTGCTTCATTGGGTTTATTTATATACTTTAATATCCTTTGTAATAAAATGGTAATCTAGTGAGTGCGTAAAATGTTTCTCTGAGTTCTATGAGTCACTGTAGCAAATGAATGGAACCCAAGGAGTGGGTCATGGGAACCTCTAGTTATAGCCAGTCTGACAGAGAAGCATAGGTAACAACCCTGGCTTGCTATTGATGTAGCAGTGGAGGGCAGCCTTGGGGGACTGAGCGTGCCAGCAGTGGAACTGATGCTATCCCTGGGTAGACAGTGTCAGAATTGAGGTGAATTGCAGGACACCCAGCTGGTGTCTGAGCAAGGCCTCAATGTGTTGGAGAAAAAATTCCACATTGGAATGGGGGGTCTCAGAACCTTTAGTTCTGATTCTAAATTTTGTGAAAACTTAAATTGTTCTACCCTTGACTCTCCACACTTCTCACACAAAAATAACCTTCTAGAAGAGCCCAATGACATTTATTCCCAAAGTGTCTTGCAAATATGCAGCCTATTTAATAACTATAATAGCAAATATACTGACTTTGTTGAAAAGGTTTTTTTTTATCATCGCCTTAATAAATCATGAGGTAAAGGGCAATGATATGGAAGACTCAAAAATGCTATTTAAATACATTTTTCATTTTTAAAAATGGAACAGTACTCAGTCACTCATTAATAAATGTTATGTGCCTATTAGAAAAAAAAATCTCTCTGCCTCAAATTCATCTGATGGCATTTTCTGTCACTGTAAACAAAATATTAATGAAAGGTTCAGCCTGCTTCTGTTTACCTCTTTGCCAATTTACAAAATAAATGTTTACTAATTTGGTCATTAGTATTTAAACTATTGGACTGAAGACAGATGGTCTTTGAACAAAGATTGAACAGAGATCAGAAAATTTCATGGGGCTAGAACTTAAAACATTAATGATTATAGGTTCTCTTATCTGTCACCAGCATCTTTGTGGGGTGAATATGGCTGTAGATTTTCTGAAGATGCATGCAGCCAGCAGGATTTGGAAAAAGTTTTTCTTATGTGTTCTTCCAGTTTATTAAAAATAAAAAGGTTTCTGAGCTTTGCTTTATAAACTGAACTTTGCCAAACAAGTAATCAAAGTGATGCATAACTGAATGCCTAAGTCCCTATTCATTTTTGGGATTCAGCAAGCATTGCTTGGTAAGCAAACCAACTCAATCAATGTGTACACAACCAAAGAAATATTATAATTAAATCAAATCCTCTTCTCTATTTTTAATCTGTATGGAAAAGGAGATATGATTATTAGGAAAAAATCAGTGCAGGGAATGGAAATTTTTCACTGTAGTCAGACTCTGAAGGCATTGAGAACTTAAGTGAAAGTGTAAGATGGGTGAGTGTCAATTTTCTTCAGGACTGAGAGTCACACTAACAGCCATGCTTGTTTGGAGAGGATGATTGCACACAGTGAGACCGTAATGGTGCTAGGGTATGAAAGCTGGGATGGTAAAAAGGGAGAGTAATCAGGAGTCATATCATCCCTGTTTGGCATAGGACAGGTGGAGAGGGGTAAAGCAGGACCATGTTGGTGAGGATGAAATGCACCAATCACAGGCCTACCTACTTCTCACTTTGACCAAGACCAAGGACATCTCTCTGGGTGGGGCAGAAAATTAATGCTATCTCTCTGGCCTCCCTAGAAATGCTCTGGACTGCTGGCCTAAAGGGTTGGGAGAAAACACAAAGTAGTGGGGTTACTCAAATGTAGGGTAATTGAATTTCTTGTTTAGCAGAGAGCTTTATAAACCATTTTACCATACATTTTATATGAAACTTACTTTGTGAAATAGCACTTACCATGGAAGCCAAGGAGTTCTTGGGGCATTTGCTTATCCTATGTATAACACCCCCACAGCACTATAAGAGGCACAGTGGGCGTAGCAAGATGCAGCTAGACAATACATCAATCACAAAAGGGTCCCTGCCTCCCTGTAGCATTGTCTGAACTAGACAGAGTGAGGACAGTTTGGAAAGAAAGGCACATCACAGACACCATTTGCTACTGCCACCACCTATGGATTGCCTATAAACAGGATTCATTCATTATGAAAATTAGATAATTGAAAAAAAATCTATCTACGTCAGGCTGCTTGTTTCAGGGCTGACACCAGCCTGTTGCCATGACAAGTAATTTCCAGAGTGAGATTTTAGCCACAATAACTTATTGTACAATATACTGTTGCCTGTTCTGCAAGGACCTTTTTAAAGATAAAACTATTTATTTATTTTGACTACTGGAGATGATAAAGCAACCTCCTGCCAATTAATACTCTAGACAGTCCCTTCCTTCTGTTATGATTATCTCCCTGCAGAGGAAGATATGACAAAAGAGTGCAGTTCTGTTGCAACAGTCATCTGGGATTCCTCAGCCATGCATTCTGGATGGCAAGGTATTGATTATGGTGCAGATCTTGAAAGGATGAACTCAGAGCAGGTGGGAAATCCATAACTTGTTTTGCTTCACCAATTTACATGTGACTTTCTCATTCAGGGGTTAATTATATGTCTGTTTTCTTTCTGATTAGAAAGAAAAGTCTTAAAACAACAGGGACACAGTCTTAGAACATTTCTCAGAGATTTTATAGGATTAAAAGCAGTCATCAAAGCCAGAGAGGTTAGCGGAGGATATGATCTCTGTGAGAGCTGGGGCCCTAATGCTTTGGGTCTCTGCTCTGTCTTGTGTCTGGAAGGATTTGTGGCTCATCAGAGGTACTTGATAGATATTTTTTGGACAAATGAATGAATGAATTAATGAAATTGGTCTCTCTCACTTCTCTTGAGACACACTGGATTCTAGTATCCTCCCCCTTTCTCTTCTCTTCAAAACCTGTTCTTACAACTCCATTTCCATTTAAGCACAACTCTGCTCACATAAGTTTGGGGAATTGTGTTTGCTAGATTCTATTTTTGGTGATTGAATGGCCCATACAAATACTAAAGACCTTTTCTTCTGCAGTTAAACATATGGTTAACTTTGCCTAACTCAACTTTTCCTCAACTTTATTCATTTATTTCATTTCATTTGGTAAAGATTAGTTGTACACCTACTGTGTGCCAGAAAATGGTGCAGGCACTGGGAGTAATCAATCAGACAAAAGTCTCTACTCTCTGGAATTTACATTCTTATGGGTATCATATATATATATATATATATATATATATATATATATATATATATATGCCTAAGTGACCATCTGACTGTTCAACTAGTAGACCATTTGACTGGTAGCTATGTCATGCACTGACCACCGGAGGGGGCATCTGCTCAACATACAGGCATGGAAACATGGAACAGACTGGTGAATATCAGAGGGAAGGGAGAAAGAAAGAGGGTGGGAAGAGATTAACCAAAGGTCTTATATGCATACTAGAGGTCCAGTGCATGAATTTGTGCACTGGTGGGGTCCCTCGGCTTGGCCTGCGGGGATTGGGCCACAGTTGGTAGTCCAACATCTCCCAAGGGGTCCCGGATTGCAAGAGGGCACAGGCCAGGCCGAGGGACCCCACCAGTGCATGAATCTGTGCACCAGGCTTCTTGTAACATAAATTTTTTAAAAAAGCATTTAAGCCTATCACATGGTGGTAAATGCAATAGAGAAACATAAAGAGGCAAGAGGGTTAGAGAGATTGTGACAGGGAATTGGGAGTGAAGTTGAGAGGGTTATATTGAGATGTTTGAGCAAAGACTTGAAGGAGATGAGGGAGCCAGCCACTGGGAGGAAAGGCACTCCAAGCAAGGGATACAGCAAGTGCAAAGGTCTTGAGAAAGGAGCCGCCCCAGAGTGTGTGAGGAAGCCAAGATGGCCAGGGCTGCTGGGTGAGTCTAGGATGGAAAGAGCTAGAAGAGAGAAGGTCACAAAGGTCAGAAGAGTAGGGTGGCGGTAGCTATGTAGATCATATCTAACCACAAAGGTGTTTAACTGGTTTTTAGGTACAAGTACTATCTCTTGAAATGATGACTGAGAATTGTTGCCTTTGTTAAGAACCTCTTTGGTTTTATCACACACAATTAACACACACGCACAAACACACACACACTTTTAAAAGAACAACAAACGTACACACACACACACACCAAAGGAAAAAAAAGAAAGAAAGAAAGAAAGAAAGAAAGAAAGAAAGAAAGAAAGAAAGAAAGGAAGAAAAGACCAGGCCCAGTTTTCTAATTTGTAAACTGGGAAAATAACATTGTCTTCCTTTCAAAGTTATCTTAAGAATTAAAGAGTAAATTTTATATAGTCTCAGGAATTTAGCTAATGCTTAATTAACTGCCTTCTTTCTCTTTCTCACTCCATCTACCACAAACCACATTGTCTGCCCATCTTACTATCATGCTACAATAAGCATGAAGTGCAAAATCAAAGTCATAGGAGAGCAAACTTGAAAGGTGGACAGGTAAAACCCAAAACTTCAGTGGGTGAAACGCAATAGATTTAACTAATGAAAAAGATGAGGCGATACTAAACAGTCCCACACCAGAGGATAAGGACGTAGCATATCAGCACAGATAGGGATCAGCACTGTCAGTGTGGCGTGGAGCTCCTCGTTACCCCCAAATAGAGCCATAGGGAAGAAATAGTGAGGATGGTTCCATGTGTACACCAGGGTGGCTTCTTGAAAGAGTGACCATTAGATGGTTTCTGGGAGATAAAGGGGAGGGTAAGTAGTGCATTTTGACAGCCCGTGTTGAAGAGTATTAGATCCTGGTTGGAAAGACGGGGATATATAGATTTTGACAAAAGATTGAACCTTCCACTTTCCTTATGTCATAACCAACACTTGATATCATCAGACTTTGTTAACCTAATGGATATAAAAATGTCTCTCATTGATATTTCACTCTACACTTCCCCAGTGATTACTGTCATTGAGTATCCTGTCATATGTTTGTTGAAAATTAGTGTTTAATTCATTGACATATATTGAGATTATTTATATATCTGGTTTTTAACTTCTTTCATACAATGTTTTCATTTATTTTACTGTATCTCTATCAGTGGATATTTGTACTGTTGCCAGATTTTTGGTATTGTAAACAATGTTTCAATGAATCATTTCCTACTCTTATCATCTTGCACATATATAATATTCTTTAGTGGATAAATCACTACAAGTAAAATTGATGAATCAAAAGTATGCTTATTTATAATAATTTGTAGGAAATATTTATTTTTAATCATTCCTTCAGAAAGTAATACAAGAACATACTATCATTTTTTTTAAAGGATCAAAGGAGTAAATTATGAAAATTAAGTCTTCAGTCAACTTATCCTCTTTAGCCAACCAGTTTCTCTCCCTGGGAACAAAGCTTATAAGTAATTTTTCAGAAATATTCCATATGTATAACGCAACTATGAACATAGAATTACTTTTATTTAGGCAGGTTTGTATTTTCTTCTGCATTATAGTTTATAGGAAGGAGATAGCTCTTGCCTATACCCTGATTAAAACAGATACAACAGGTTTTGGTGTAAGCATTTCTAATTACAACATATCTTTTTATGTGTAGCCTTAGCCATACACTGTCAACATTATGAATGTCACCAATGAAGTGACTGTTCCTTTAATTTTAGTGTGCCTAACCCTTCACTCTGGGGGAAAAGATGGCTGTAGATATGGGGCCCTGCTCTGTTCCAGCCACAAATCTTTACCAGGTAAACGGCATCAATGCGGGTTGGTTGCTCTCTACAGTTATACCCACTTCACCAGCACCCTGCTGGTTCCCTTGCGTCCTTTTTCATGTTGTATCTTCCATAATGTATTCTTTCCTAGTTTACATCCTCATTTTCATAAATAATACCTTCCAGTAGGTTTCTGGAGGGTAATCATTTGAAGTCTTATCAATTTTAAAATGTTTCTAATTTATTGTTTTTTCTTGATTGGTAGTTTGCCTAGATATCGAATGCTATTTTGGGAATTGTTTTTCTTCAGATAAATGTGAAAATACTGATACATTTACAATGTTGCTTTTCAGAAATCTGAAGACTCCTCTCCTTCTAACTGGTAGAATTAAGTATTTTCTAATGTCTTCAACTAGAAACAGCAGCTGCTTTGAGTTGCTGCCTAGGCATTTTACATACACATGTCACTGCTCACACCCGGAGTCTGGATATTTAGATAAGGACCCGAGCTGACGATTCCTGCCACAGTTCCCTTTGCTTTCCCCGGGACACCTCTAAAGTAACCACTCATAGCTGAGGCTGTAAAAAGTCAGTGACCTCCATCTAATTACATTGTAAGTAATAGGCACTGGTTACTCTGCTCCCTATCTCCTGCCCACCTGTGACCTGGGACATAGGGCTGCCCCTCCCACAGATCAGTATGCACACCCACCCCACCCCTGCCATACATGGAATCTGTTAGTAAATCCTGTGACTTCACATCCTTTGTGTGAGTTTACTGAAACTGCCCCTTCAATCAAGATAACTCCAGGGTTCTCACTTTCCCACAATGGGAGCTGGAATGCTGAGGGAGCTAGCTGCAGACCTGTGTGTGGCTGTGCCTCCTCATCCAGCAAGCAGTACTCTGCAGTATATTTGTAATTTAATACAACAGTAATAAGGGGAGGGAGAGGTCAAACCAATAAAGTGAATTAATTTTTGCAGCATTATGCCTTGGTCTATTTTTATCCATCTTGTTGCATTGTTGTTGGACTTTTCATCCTGGAAAATGTCCTTTAGTTTGGGGTCATTTTCTTTAATTAGTTTATTCATGATTCCCCCTGTCTCCTTTTCTCTCTCAGGAACTCTTACAATTTCCACTTGTTCTTCTGGCTTGGAACTTCAGTCTTCTTATCTTAGTTAACTTGGTTTCATCTCTTTGTTTATATTCTATTTTCTGGAGATTTTTTTAAGCATATAAGTTACCCCACTTTGCATCTTTTGATTTCCAGCATACTTTTATTTGTAAGAGTTGTTTTAATTTGTTCTTTGAATTTTCTTTTTTAAAATATCCTATTCTTGCTTCATGGATGGGCTATCTTATCACTCCATTGATATTAAAAGTTATTTTGTTTCTGATCTCAACAGGTTTTTTTTTCTCTCCATCCCTCATAGTTATTTCAAATCTTTTTGTTTGACTCTTACCTTTTTCTCTCTTATGTTAGAGACTTTCCTTAAGTGTCAAGTAATCCAGAGTCGCCCGCCTGTGATAAAGGATGAGGGTATAAAATTCTGCTCAGATGCTCTGAAAGTGCAGCTTAAACCTGTTGTGTTGGACCCTCACTATGGGGTGATCTGAATAAGCTATTTGAAAGGGAACACCCAAATGTTGGTGTTCTTAGATTTTTTTTTCCCTTTGGCCTGGTCTCTTTCCTTCACAGATGAACCTTCCAATTTCCTGCCTAGAGAGTAGGAGTCTGGTCATTGTGTGGTAGGAGTGGAATGGGATCCATAGACTGGACATCTCAGTACTCAGCATTCAGCATGCATACTTTGTCAATCCCCATACTTTTAGTGGAGGGTCCTTGATTCCCCTCACGGTGACATGGAGGGTCCTTGATCACCTTCACTGTGACCATGGCGGGCACTCCGCAGTTCCGACTCCCAGGGGAATAGGAAAACTCAGATAAGAGTTGACATTGCAATCTGGAGTCCTAATTCCGCAGAGCAGAAGATTGGAAATGCAGGCAGGGTTTGTATGTTGAAGTCTGGAGGAGAATTTCTTCATAGGAAATCTGTCTTTGATCTTAAGGTCTATAACTGATTGACTAAGGCCCACCTACATTGTGGAAAGCAATATGTTCACTCAAAGTCTATTGATTAAATGTTAATCACACTTTAAAATGGTCCTAATAGCAACATCTAGACAGATATTTGACTCAGAGCCTTGGTATTACAGCTTAGTGGAGTTAAAACAATACAGTAAACAGCACAATGTCTTTTATCTTCCTCATAGGTAAAAAAATCTCCAAGTTTCTATTTCATTTGTGGATGGACAATCACAAGCCAGAGTTAGGAAGGAGATCTAGAAATATGATTACTTTTGAGCCAATTTTATAAAATCTTATTATAGGAGTTCCTTCTTTACTCCCAATTTCATAGATTATTTGGTATGCCAATTCCTAGGCATTTTGAGAATTGTCTGGTATAAATCAAGTTGATTTCTGTTTTTTTTTCTTAATGTAAAAAATAGCTTATGCATAGTTTCTTATGATGATGTCTAAATATCTACAGTGATATATTCTCAAAGTCAGTATCCTCTGACACAAAATACATTTTGTTGAGCTCAATTTCCTGCTCAGAGTCTTAATGGATCTGATTCCATCACTTAATGACTCACTCTCTCTTTTTTAAAATTTATTTTTATTGTTGAAAGTATTAAAGATGTTCCCCCTTTTCCCCCATTAGCCCCCTCTAACTCTAATGATATGCCCCACCCCTTACCTGTCATTACTTTACTATTGTCTGTGTCCATGGGTTACGCCTATATGCAAACATGTTCTTTGGTTAATATCTCCTCACAACTACCCTCTCCGCAGACTATTTCATGCTTCTATGTGTCTGGATCTATTTATTTATTAGATTCCACATACGAGGGAGATCATCTGATACTTGTTTTTCCTGACTGGCTTATTTTGCTTAGTATAATACTCTGCAGGACACTCCATGCTGTCTCAAAGGGTAAGAGAGCCCTCTGTTTCCCTGCTGCATAGTATTCCATAAGCCACAGCATGTTTTATCTACTCATCTACTGATGGACACCTGGGCTGTTTCCAGAGCTTAGATATTATAAAGTGTGCTGCTGTGAACATAGGAGTCCATATATTCTTTTTGATTGATGTTTCCAATTTCTTAAAATATATTATTAGAAGTGGGATGAATGGGTCAAATGGAGTTCAGTTTTTAATTTTTTGAGGAAACACTATACTGTTTTCTTTAGTGGCTGCACCAGACTGCATTTTCACCAGCAATGTACTAAGGTTCCCCTTTCTTCACATCCTCGCCAGCACTTGTCATTTGTTGATGGTAGCCATTATGACAGGTGTGAGATGGTACCTCATTGTCATTTTATTTATTTATTTATTTATTTATTTAAAAATATATTTTATTGATTTTCCACAGAGAGGAAGGGGGAGGGATAGAGAGCTAGAAACATTGACGAGGGAGAAACATTGATGAGCTGCCTCCTGCACACCCCCTACTGGAGATGTGCCTGCAACCAATGTACATGCCCTGGTAAATACTCTTTGGTGAGATGGACTACTGTCCTCCTTATTTATTTATTTATTTATTTATTTATTTATTTATTTATTTACATTGATTTCAGAGAGGAAGGGAGAGGGGAGAGTAGAAACATTAATGATGAGAGAGAATCATTGATCAGCCACCTCCTATACTAGTATACCCCCCACTGGGGATCGAGCCCACAACCCGTGCATATGCCCTTGCCTGGAATTGAACTTAAGACCTTTTAGTCCACAGGCCAATGCTCTATCCCCTGAGCCGATCCAGATAGGGCCATTTTAATTCTTTATGCCTCTGTTTCTCTCTCTCTCTCTACTTCTTATTATTGTAGTTCCTTTAGCATTTCTTGCAATGCTCGTGATAAACTCCTTTAGCCTTTTTTTTGTTGTTGTTGTTCTGGAAAACTCTTTTTTTCACTATCTACTTCGAATGATAGCCTTACTGGATATATTAGTTTTGGTTTCAGATCTTTGCTTTTCTTTCTCTTTAATACTTTACACCATTACCTTATGACACGTAAAGTTTTGAAGAGAAATCAGCTAACAGCCTTATGGTCATTTTTGTAGGTAAAACATTTTTCCCCATTGCTTTTATTTCAAAAAATTCTTTATTGTTGAAAGTATTAGAAATGCATGCTTTTTCCTCCATTGACCTTTTCTAGCCTGCCCCTGTTCCCTGCCCCAGCCCTTCACCATGCTATTGTCTATATACATGGGATATGAATATAAGCATACAAGTTCTTTGGTTGATCTTTTTTATTCCTACCTATAAGGTTCTCTCTTTGCCCTTAATTTTTGGAATTTTAATGATGATGTGTCTGAGAGTGGGCCTCTTTGGGTTCTTCTTAGTTGGGATTCTCTTTTCCTCCTGAACATTGTTAGGGAAGCTTTCTGCCATTATTTCTTCAAACAGGTTCTTTATCTCTTGCTCACTTTCTTCTTCTGGTATTCCTATGATGTGGATATTGCTGTATTTCATGGTTTCCCACAGTTCCCTTAAACTGTTCTTTTTTAAAAAAAATTTTTATTGTGTTTGTTTGTTTGTTTGTGTTTTTCTCTTTGGTTCTCTGATTGAGTGACTTCCTTCCTACCATGTCTTCTAATTCACTGATTTGACCCTTGGCTTCCTCTAATCTGCTTTTCATCCCTTCCAATGTATTCTTTATTTCTTCTATGTCATTCTTCATTTTTTCATAATTTCTATGTCTTTTCTCATGCTGTTGAGCATCCTTATGATAATTACTCTGAACTCTATATCTGATAGATGGCTTATCTCCATTTCATTTAGCTCTTCTTCTAGAGAACTCTCTTGCCTTTCATTTGGGGTTTGTTTTTCATCTCCCATTTTGGCTTCCTCTTCAAGTTTATTTCAATGTGTTAGGTGGATCTGCTATTCCTCCCCTCCCCAGTCTTTTTGGAGGTTCTCTGGTGCAGGCCAATGCCTGACACTGTTTGTAACTGGCCCTGAGTACCCTGTTTGGAGCTATCAGAAACTGGCAGCTTTTGGCTCCCTCTGCTTGTGCTGGGTACATTTGGACAGGACCAATATGCACAACAAAGTTTGCTTTTCCTAGCCCCACGTCCAGAAGCAGATCAGGCAAAGTTTCAAAGCCTCCGGAGATTCATCTTTGCCAGCAGGCTGATTGTTATTCTTTGTCTCTTAATGAGCCTCAAGCTGTAGAGCACAGTAAGGTATAAACTCCACAGGGTGGGGTAAAAATGTGAGGGACAAAAGCTGCCTGGATGGTAAAGGTCTGCCTGAAAAAATGTCCTCTGCAGTATGGGGAATGACTCAGCCCAGGAGTCCATGTAACTACCCAATGAGCTCTATCCCCGGAGTCCCCAACCCTGAATTCTCCTCACACAGGTCGATCTACTCTGCCTGTTCTCTGTCAGAGTCCAAGGTAAGTGGCTGCACATGAAATTTTGTGTGTTGGCCCTTTAAGTGAGTGCCTGTTTTCCCAGCCATCTCTCCCTGGCAGATAACAATTCCACTGCTTTTCACAGCCAGATGTTATGTGGGAACCTTTCTCAGTTCTGGTGTTCTGAGCTGGGGAGTCCAGCCTGGGGTTTAAATCCCAACTTCTCAGTGGTGGACTGCCCACATCCCCACACCCCCCATCACAGCTCAGATATCTGCAACTTCAGCTGTGGTCTGTGAGAACCCCCATCGGGAACTGAATCTTCTGTAACCTTGATCTTGAACTATTTAGCCTCCATAACTATGAGAAATGGATTTTTGCTGTTCAATCACTGATAGCAGCCCAAGCTGACTATAACAGAGGGTGTAAAATTAAATTTGTGTTTTTAATCCATCATCTTAACATGGATCTTTCTTTAGATGTCAATTTGGGGGGAGGCAGGAATTGGGTAAAGTCAAGATCATAAGATACCATTGAGAGGAGAAAGCTGAAGTGAAATTAGGGTAGGTAAGGTTTTTTGGATAGTTTGAAGGAAGCATGATGACTCTTGGTATTTTCCAGGTTCCAGAAAAGAGCAGGGTGACTCATTCAAGGTAAACCCTGGCTACTTCAGCATTTGGTTTGTTAGCTTTCCTGAGTCCAGGCAACATTTAAAACATTTAGGAAACTGAGAAAGTCAGGATGTTTTCTGCTGTGAACTGACATGTGCCAAGGAAGATTCCATTGCTATTTTTAAGAGAGAGTGGTTAAATTGAAAATGGGACTTGTTTGATGGAAGTCTTGAGGTGGATAATGAATGTTGAGGCATATAATCTTATGGCATATTTTAGTACTATACTTGCAAAAAGAAAAAAAAATAAAGTACTGTACTTGCCAATGACCTTTTACTGAAGTAAATTGCATATACGGGGCAGTAAGTGCCACATTGAATAATGCTTCAGGGACATTAGGAAGAAAGTAACAGTTATTATTCCGTGCTAAGACCCCGTTATTAACTTACAGGCTGCTTGCTGAGCAAGGAATCCAGGTTCAGCAACAGATGTCTCCTTATCAAGCTTTAAGAATTGATTCCAACTGGCAGAACTATGCTCAATAAGTTAAGGGGGGAAAAGCGCAGAAAAAAGGTATGAAAAGAAAAATGCTTGCACTAGGAAAATCTAAATGGTTGCCTTTAAAAAATATTGATAAATGGCTCACATTTACAGAGAAATGGCAATCTTTGAAATGTAATGGGCTATCAGAGAATTCTAGGTTTTACCTGAGTTGGTCCATTTATAGTTTACTCTGTGATGCATCCTGAAGGTATTTTTTCCCCCCTGAGGATTTCCCGTTTAGTTCATCTCATGCCTAGCTGCTAACGTGTGATATCACATTACCAAAATGAAGGCAAAAGTCACATGATCATATCAAAGTCACTTGAAAAATTCAGCATCTTTTCATTTTTTAAACAGTGTATTGCTTTCTTGGGGCAGGATTAGGAGGGGAGACACCATGGTAAGGAACAAAGTCAATTAAAAGCATACAAACTCAGGAAGCAATACTGTTAGAATAGTAGCACACAAAATGGTTAACTGCGATCCCTTTCTTAAGGGGAAGAAAAACTTCAATTGCCATTGCAAAGAAACATCTGGATGAAGTAGAAATTGTTTTCCATAACATAGGTAGAGAATATGTTCTAGAAATTGGAGGTAACTGGATGTAACATCCTGGCAGCAATTTGATAGAACAGTCCTCCTGGATGATTAGGGTGAGGCCACACCCAATGAGGACGGAAGCCTCGTCTCGGGGAGGCGGGGGGAGTTTTGGAGGATACCTGGAGAAACATTACACTGTGCATAAACCAAATTGAATTGTTGCCACAAGTGTTTAAAGTTTCATATAGTAAAACTTTTTTCTACATACACTTCAATTTCACAGCAAGAGTGGCGTAAACACAGAAGAGAGCATTCATGTAAGATATCTAACTCTTTGGTATAATAATGCATACCATTCAAAATGATTGCACTATCATCACATCTAGGGCTTTCTGCTACTACAAGACGGTGGTTATGGAAAGCATGGCCCCTGGTATCAATATCTAAAAAGCAGCCACCACCTTCTTTTATGTGTGTTTCCTTTTTGTGTTTTTTCTTTCTTTTTCTTAATCAACTTCTGCTGCTGTTTTCTGCTTCTTAGCAAAACTGGTAAAAACAAAGTTGTAATCATTAAACATAGCACTCTGGCAATCAAGATGTTTAAAACTTTCAATCTTCTGGGGCAGAAAAGCACTGTGGGACATTTAGAACTCTGGTTTACAATGTAGTCACACATGTTTCTGGCTGGAAGACTTCCACAACTTTACGGCTCAGGCCCCCAGAGGATGTCTGACTTAGGTTTGTTTCCAAACTGGTTCTGGAGTGATGTGAATAGTCCAGTAAGTTCCATCTGATTTCATGCCACTCATTGAATACCCACAAGGACTGAACATTGTGGCACCGATGACAGACCCTGGTGTCAGGTCACCAATTCCACTCTCAAGAGTGACCTCCTTTGCGGTACCAGCATCGGTCATGTAGGACTGCTCCATAACTGCTGGGTCAGGCTCACTCATTCGAACTTCCTGGGTCTGACCTGGCTGACTGATTACCCTACTCTCTGGGAAATCCCAAGTTTACAAGTCCCAGCAGTCAGAATTCACCTGTCCCATACAATATGCTGCTCCATTTGGGAAAGCGGCATTAAGAAACTCTATTTCTTCCTGGGAATTCCGGTGTGGGCGCCCTTGTGGAGAAGGCTCCATAAAATTCTTAGAGAATCAAAGTGGCTTTGAATTGAGCCAAAACCACTGTAATCCCTGGCAACTTTCAACAGGGGAGCCAGTGCTTTTGGCAAGAGGGTGGTACCGCTGTCTTCAAAGTGAAACATCTCTTGGAGACAAGCTTGCTGCTCTCGCGGAGCCCACAAGTTCCTGCTTGTCAGTTTTGTCACACTTAGGATGGAACACTGTACATCCTTCAATGGCATGTCCCACTCGGATCTCGGGTGGTGCAAAGACTCCCCAGATCCTTGGCTTGCCTCCGGTTGCTGCTTGGGGAACCAAAACACAGGCCCTGCTGAATAGATAAAGCAATCTTGAGAAATAGAAACAAAGCTGACAGCATTACACTTCATGATTTCAAACTATATTACAAAGTTATAACAATAGAAATAGTTTGGTTTTGGTATAAAAACAAACAGATTAATGAAATAAAACAGAAAGTCAGAATAAACCCATATATATGTGGTCAATTTAAATATATATATATATATATATATATATATATATATATATATATATATAATTGATTTCAGAGAAGAAGGGAGTGAGAGAGACAGAAACACCAATGATGAAAGAGAATTCTGCAAGCCCCACACCCCACACATGGGACTGCGCCTGCAACTTCCTGGTTTATAGATTGACACTCAACCACTGAGCTATGCCAGCTGGGCTGGTCAATTTTTGAGGAGCCAAGGATATACAATTGGGAAAGTACAGTATCTTCAACAAATGGTGTTGGGAAAAGGGAATAACCACATGCCAAAGGATAAAATTTGATCCATATCTTATACCATATGAAAAAATAAACTTCAAATGGACTAAAGTCTTAAATGTAAGACTCGAAACCATAAAATTCATAGGTGTCAAAAGCCCTTATTAGGATCTGCATTCCTTGACATTGGTCTTGGTGATGATTTCTGGATTTGACATCAAAAGCGAAGGCAACAAAAGCAAAATAAACTAGTAGAGCTACATCAATCTAAAAAGGTTCTGCAAAAGTTCTCCATCAAGAAATTGAAAGGCAATATATGAAATGGGAGAAAATATGTAAAAACTAAATATTCAGTAATGGGTCGATGTCCCAAATATATAAAAAAATCATATAACTAAATAGCAATCGAAACAAAACAAAACAAATTAATTTTAAAATGGGAAGAGACATTTCTCCAAAGAAGACATACAAATGACCAACAGGTATCTGAAAAGTTGTTGAGTATTACTAATAATCACAGAAATGCAAATTAAAACCACAATGAGATTTCATCTCACATCTGTTAGGATGTCTATCATCAAAAAGAAAAGAGAAAACAAATGCTGGTGAGGATATAAAAAAGGGAACACTTGTTGACTGCTGATGAAGTTTTAACCTAGTCTAGCTCCTATGAAAAACAATATGGAGGGTTCTCAATTAATTAAAAACAAGATTACCATATTTTTTAGCAATCCCACTTCTGGGTATATATCAAAAGGAAACAAAAGCATTACCTTGAAGGTATAGCTGAACTCCCATGTTCATAGCAGCATTATTCATAGTAGCCGAGGTGTGGGAAAAAAACAAGAATCTATTAACAAATTAATGGATTATAAAAATGGTGTTCATCAACAAATGAATGGATTAATTAAAATTTGCTAAGAGAGTAAAACTTAAGTGTTCTCACCAAAATATAAAAACATAAATATGTTTGGTGATGAGCATGTTAATTAACTTAATGGTGGGAAAACTTTCACAATGTAGACATATATCAACTCATGCTATTGCACACTTTAATGTCTTACATTTTTGTCAAGTATGACTCAATAGAAATGAAACAAACAAACAAACAACACACACACACACACACACACACACACACACACACACAAAACACCCACATCAAAAACCTTCAAATAAACAAAAATGTATGTAATGACAGGACTTGGCCTTCAGGTGTAATTTACTTACCACCTTTCTAACCTCCTGAGTAGCCTCACCGGTGACGAACCTGAGCCTCACATCCCCCATGAGACCAACCTCAACACATCTTCTTTTCAGTGTCTGAAGATGCCAAGACTCCTCCTAGTCTATGGTTACCACTTAGACTTAGCCTGCCTGAAGTATGCTTCCATCTCTCAATTTAAGGTTTGCTCTTTCTCAATTTCTTGGTCTCATGTTAGAAGCTGAAACTGGAACTGAGGTGGTTTTTGTTTGTTTTCTCCCATTCTCTTCTCCACATCATGCTGCTAAGACATGTCAAGCTGAGCCAAATCAAAGGAAATTTAAGAGCTCCAATCACGTTCCAAACCCATTGTTCATTTTTTTAGTTCAGTTCAGCATTTCCTCACTTACATCAGACTCTGAAAAACTCAGAAATTGAGTCTCATAGTAGTTTCAAAGGTGTGACACAGAGATCAAGTCAGGGATGCAGGTAGAGAAAAATTCAGGTGAAAAATTCTCTCTTCCCTTCATTCTATTTCAATTAAACAAAACAACTACAAAATAAAAAGGAAATTCACAAAAAACCCCTTACCACATCTACTTTTAAAATAATGTTTTCTTCTGTGCTTCCTTCTGGCTCTTGAGAGAGAGGACATTTGAATTAATGGGTTGTTATCAACCAATACTAATGATCATGGCTGTATTTAGCTAACTTTGGGTTCTGTAAGATTCTGAGGTTCTAATAAAATATTTAGGCTTATATTTTCCTCTCTTGATTCTCACCTTCTTATGTGATGCCCCGATATTTGGATTCAAGCAGTGGCAAAATGTTATGTTTGCTGGGTGAGACATTCCACGGGAGTGGTTATCACTGGGGAAGCTTGCCTTTGCAGTCTTCCTTTCAGACAGCTTTCCAAGAGACTCTACAGAAAATAAATTTAAATAAGCACATACACACCCACAACATTTAAAACATAAAGTATAGGCATCTGAAAGTCAAAATGATTTGTTGATCATTTTAGCTATTAGATAAAACATGAATGTAAAATTAGCAAATTAAATTAGATTGATACCTCATCTAGTAAGTAGCATAGTATTAATAGCTTAGGTAGGTACATCAATTATTTTTACTCTCCAGATGACTAGTCCTTGTTTATAAGGCAGCCTCTAAGGGAAGGAAATACGGAGCTATTCATTACCAACAGCCAGAGATTCTGTGACTTTTTAAGTACTGAATGAAGTCTAAGAGCCAATTTAACATCTGATCGGGAGAGTTTCTGGTCATAATTAAAGTCACGGAAATGAGGTGTGCTCTATAAGAAGGACGATAGCCCGCTGTAATAATAGAATGAGGCATAGAAATCCCTCCTCTGACTTCCTCCTGGGTGTTTTCTATCAAAACGCGCACCTGCTGCCTCACTTTTTATCACATCATTACTCAGAAAAGTGATTGGAGTGTGACTTGTAGTGAAGCCTTTTGAATTTTCATTAAAAGAAAAAAAAATTGGCATGAAAGAGGAAAAAATCATTACGCTGTAATGTCAGTAATACCTCACTCAGGTTTTCCTTACTTGAAAAGAGCCTGAATAATTTGGGAGAAATGGACAGATTGTGTCATACTGTGATTTCAATATTAAATTATATCGTGTTGAAACTACAAGGAATTGCCATTTTTGACAGTTAAATAGAGTAGAACACCATCAATTTTGTATAGTTCAACTTAATAATGAGAAGTTATTCTTTGCTTTTTTAAGTGTGTCAGACATTCTGCTATGCAAAATCCATATTTTCTACTAATCCTCACAGTAATCATATGAGTAGTGGCAGTAGATTTTCATCAGTCCCTCCCCCCCACCCCACCTATTCCAAAGGCACCTCAAATGGACCTTGTGAGGCAAATGAAATCTCAATATCAATACCCTGTGTCATTGTCCCCCTCTCCCCTCAGATGCATTTCCAACCACAATGCCTCTCCTAAGCTCTCCTTTGTAGAAACTTTTGGAATCATACTACTTAAAATAAAGGCACTGTTATCATAATACATTCTAATGGAAGCTCAGGAACTTGAGGAAAGGAGAAAGTTGGCAATCCAACTGAGGCAGGATTTGAACTTTGGTAATTTTGACTTAAAACTCTGAACTCCTTCATTGACATCATAGTATTTCTATGTTTTACATCTCAGGAACCTGACATAAAGCATTGTGCAGGTGAGCTAACCTATCTGGAACAAATTGCTTGAATTTACTTTGTTCTTATAGTCAGATGGGTAGACAGACATGGTGGTTCTGTCCTTGTCATCATGCGATGTCAAAGACAGAAGAGACCTCAGGAACTTACTAAAACAAGTGGTTCTCAAATGTTAGTACGTCTCTGTCCCTGAGGGGATTTTCTATAAGTGAGGTATTCTGGGTCCTTTTCCCAGAGATTATGAACCAAGTGTGGAATGGATCCTGAAAACCCCACTCTTCAATAAACACTTCAGGTGTACCAGGTGAAAAATTAATAGAAAACATTAACCTATTTGAATTGCCTTACTTTATAGATGAAGAAAGGGAAACCACTCCAGAGATGTGAAGCTATTGCACTTTCTTCTCTGCCAGTAACATTGATACCAAGACTAGAATCTGAGTATTTGTCTCCCAAGTAAGTCAATGATTCCTTTTCTTGATGTCCATGTTCATTATCAATTTTTGGTTTATTAGTCTATTTGATGGGCATTTATTGTTAAGCTACAGATCCCAGAAATACATATATACAGAAGTATTACTATAAATTAAATAAATAATGTATCATACACATGCAATAATTACCAATTGTATATAATAAAAGGATAATATGCAAATCAACCAAACAGTGGAATGACCAGCTGCAATTATGTACACTGACAACCAGGAGGCAGATGCTCAATGCAGGAGCTCTCCCCTGGTAGTCAGTGAGCTCCCATAGGGGAAGCGCCACTTATTCAGAATCCCTGAGCTGGGCCTAAGCTGTCAGTCAGATACCCCCCTAAGACCTCCCAGACTGGGAGAGGGTGCAGGCTGGGCTAAGGGATACAAGCACCACCTCCCTTGCAGGAATTTCATGCATCAGGCCTCTAGTATGCACATAAATACTCTTTATTTTTATCCAATAAATTTATTTTATTTTTAAATTAAATTTATTTTATTGGAGTGACATTGGTTAATAAAATTATATAGGCTTCAGGTGAACAATTCTATCATACATCATCTGTATATTCTATTGTGTGTTCATTACCCCAATTCAAGTCTCTTTCCATCTCCATTTATGCTGCCTTAACCTTCTTTTATCTCCTGCTACCCCATTTCCCTCTGGTAATCACCATACTCTTGTCTGTGTCTATGAGTATCTTTTTGCTTAATTCCTTCACCTTTTCACCCAGCCATCCAACCTCCTTTCCTTCTGACAGCTGTCAGTCTGTGTTTTGTCAATATGAGTTTGTTTTTATTTTGTTTGCTAGTTTACTTTGTTTATTAGGTTCCACATATGAGTAAAATCATATGGCACTTGTCTTTCTCAGACTGGCTTATGTCATGTAGTATAATATTCTCCAATTCCATTCATGTGGCCACAAAGGATAAGATTTCCTTTTTTTGGTTAAGTAATATTCCTTTGTGCAAATGTACCACAGCATTTTTTATATATGCATCTTCTGATGGACACTTGGGCTGCTTCCAAATCTTGGCTCTTGTAAATAACACTGCAGTGAACATAGAAGTGCATATACTCTTTTTAATTAGTATTTTGAGTTTCTTTGGATATATTCCCAGAATTGAAATCGTTGGCTCATAAGGCAGTTTCACTTTAATTTTTTGAGGAAACTCCACACTGTTTTCCATTGTGACTGTACCAGTCTGCATTCCCACCAACACTTGTTGTTTATTGATTTATTGATGATAGCTATTCTGACAGATGTGAGATGATAGTTTTAATTTGCATTACTTGGATCATTAATGATGTTGAACATATTTTCTTAAGTCTATGGGCTATCTGTATATGGAGAAGTGTCTATTCAGGTCCTTTGTCCATTTTTTAATTGGATTGTTTGCTTTTTTGGTGTATAAGTTCTTTATAAAATTTGAATATAAACCTCTTAGATATACCATTGGGTTGTCTTTTCATTTTGTTGATAGTTTCCTTTGCTGTCCAAATACTTTTTAGTTTTATGTAATCCCACTTACTTTTTTTTCTTATTTCCATTGCCTGAAGAGATATATCAGAAAAATATTGCTATGAGAAATGTCTGAGGTTTTACTACCTATGTTTTCTTCTAAGATTTTTATGATTTTGATTCTAACATTTAAGTCTTTAATGCATTTTTAATTTATTCTTGTGTATAGTATAAGAAGGTGATCTAGTTTCATTTTTTCCCCATGTATCTGTGCAATTTTCCCAACACCATTTATTGAATAGATTATCTTTGGCCCATTGTATGTTCTTGCTTCCTTTGTCAAATATTAATACATTCATTAAAACAGTATTTAATTCAGAGTAGTGTTTTCATTATATATTTTCTCCATCACCAGTCTGCAAGTTTCTTTTAAGTGTTAAGTATAGGTGTTCATAACTGAACAGAGTGGAAGCCCCTTTATTAGCTTTAGCTGCTGCTGTATTCCTTATAGTGGGTCAAAGTAAATAGGGTAATTAGGCCTTCACCTCCCAGCTTTATAGACCAGCTGGGAACATCAGAAATCAGTCAAAGCCCAAAAACAATCAAACTGAAAACCAATGACTCTTCTTATTATATTTTTAAATTGAACATTTCAGGCTAGCTGGAGTTGGAATTCCCAGCTTTAGTCATCAAGAAATTTTAAAATGTACTTCATGTGATTTTTCAAAATAGGCCTAAAATAAGCTTGATCCTTGGATCTCTTAAGAGATGATATTTATTTGTAAAAGATCTTAGAGTCATTTAATCAAATTCATACTGGGGTGGTTTTATAGCAATTCTTTGATATAATGAAAGTACAGAATGAACAAAAATCTCCAGTTGAGGTATGTTGAAAGAGGGATGTGAGCATTGGACAGGAGAGTGTAAAAATTCCCTCCCTTCACCCCCATACCAATTCTATGTGAATGAAAAGTGCGTTTTCTTTGCACTTGGTGAAATGTTGACATTATGTGGGATGCAGTACAATCTACACTGGAGACCTGGGGAGCCTGCTCCTCCATCTAGGAGCATGTTGTGTTGTCCTCTGTCAACATAACTGTCTCCATCACTTTCACATGCTAGTTCATAAAGAATATTTGCATCCTGTTGTTTTATTTCCATCAGTCCTGTCCAAAATCCTGTTGACCCATATTACACAAGTCATTTCAGGCAGGATACAGTAAAAGGAAGGGAGTAACAAGAAAAATTAATAGTAATAATGATGGTCATTTGGACATGTCACTTCTGCCCATTTCTGCAAGTCTCTATAAACCCAAAGAAAGTTCTTAAGATGCATACTGGTGCCCTGCAGAATTCTCTTCTGAAGTGATTTTTTTCCATCCTTCAAATGTATTTAATTTCTACTCCTCATCTTCCATTCTCTTGATGTCCACTTTCTTTATTAATATTTAGTTTGCTAGTCAATTTAATAGGTATGTATTATTTAGGCTTCTAAGCCTATCTGGAAAGCCCTCCCCTTTCCCCTTCAATTTGACCCAAATCAGTTAGGTGATGAGTTAGGTCACTTTTATAATGTCTTACCTCAGGCAGTTGAGTTGTAAAGCACAAAGGTACTATGACCTTTGTATTTTAGGACTCATCAGTGAAGGAGCTCAGCACTGAATCAAGAAAACCCAGGTTCAGATCCTGTCTCAGTTATGTTTCAACTCTCTTCCTTCTCCAAATCCCTGAGCTTCCTTATTCCCATCTGTCTAATCTCGAAGAACTATACCCACCTTCCTTCCAACCCCTCCTTGAAGATTCTCGTTGTTCTTACTTGCTGCTTCCCTTCCCTGTGTCCTTGGTCAATGGTGCTGAGTGACCCACCGAGGGAGGGTCCTGATATACTCAAATTTCATTTCAACCAAGACTTTAACACAGCATGAAGAGTTTTGAGGTGCCGGTTACAATAAAAAAGAAACATTACAGGTATTCCTGAAATTGACTTTGATAAGGTTTCACATCAATTCCTAAATGCTTCATTTCTAAGCTACATAAAAAATAAAAAGCTTCTGCCCAGCAAAAGAAACCATCAACAAAACAAAAAAAAGAGCCTGCAATATGGGAGAACATATTTGGCAATGATACATCTGATAAAAGGTTAATATCCAAAATATATAAGAAACTCATGCAACTTAACAAAAGGAAGATAAATAATCTAATTAAAAAATGGGCAAAGAACCTGAATAGACACTTCTCCAAAGAGGACTTACAGATGGCCAGGAGGCATATGAAAAAATGCTCAAAGTCACTAATCATCCCAGAGATGCAAATTAAAATGACAATGAGATACCATCTCACACCTATCAGAATAGCTACCATCAACAAATGATGAATGTTGGTGAGGATGTGCAAAAAAGGGAACTCTAGTACACTGCTGGTGGGAATGTAGACTGGTACAACCATTATAGAAAACAGTATGGAGATTCCTCAAAAAATTAAATATGGATCTGCCATTTGCCCAGTGATCCCACTTCTAGAAAATTAGCTATTTCTTAGAAAATTAAGGACTACAGTTTTGTAGGACTTCAAAAATGAAATGACTTTGCTTTCTAGGTGGATACTGCCTGAAAGTCTGAATTCCTGCTAACATGCTAACTATGTACCATCTTCCAAAACTCTAACCAGAAATATTATGCTACCCACTTTACAAAAATCTCTCTGTGATGCTTAGCATTGGGTTACTTCTGACCACCAGTATGAAGAAATACATTTTTTAAAAATGCCAATTGTTTCTCCCTTTCCTAAATCTTTCTCTTAAGTAACCATTGTGCCCTCTGATTCTCTGTGTATTTTTGGGGACATTTCTCAAAGTCTTTTGATTTTTTCTGCTCCTGACTTCACCTTGTCCTTAGATAACTGTCTACTTAAGATAAACAAGAAACTTAATTTGTATAAAAGTACATTAATTTCAAATTACTTACTAAGATATCAAGTGATTATTATGAAATTAGATCACATAGACAAACATAAACTCAGATCCAATAGACTTAGAGAAATTATAAGGCAGGGTTTTGATTTTAAGTGGCTTAAAAAGATTAGTATAAGTATTAATGCCCATTTTTCTAAAATTGAATGACAACATAATTTTTTTGATTTTGTTGTATTCACCTTAAATAGACCCTTTAAAAGCAAAGCCATAAGATTAATCAGTTTTCAAGTATGAAAATAAACAGTTATGTGGCTGGCAATATTGAACTAAAGAGCCTATTTCTGAGAGATGAGTAAGAATTTTTGAGTAAAAGATTTTTTTGAAAAACAAAATTATGCTAGGGAGGAAAAATGTCAGATCCTCTTGAATTTTTGGACTCTGATATAAATCAACTTATCTAAATACAGGAAACATTGTTTGTAATTGAAAATGCTAGGGCCTTTTACTTATTCTCATGGGAATGAATTGTTTGGAAGAGATGTGTCTGGACCATATTTTGTTTGATTTGAAAGGAGTTTGAAGGCTAAATGGCAGAACTGTTTCTGCTTTGATTGTTGTAATGCCAACATACTTTTATTTGATGCAAGTCTGATGATTCTTAGTCTGGAGGGAACTATGCTTATTCAATGAGAGCTTTCTTGCTCAAGGAAGGAACACATGACAGTTTCAGGCTTTTTCCAGATTCTGAAATGTAAGAGTATGTGTTTGTTCTTCCTAGGGTTCTGCATTGACTAGGTATTCAAGTGCAACTTAGAAAAGACCCTCCAAATATGAATGAACTCTCAGAATGTATGAGATCTTAATTCAGGATTGACAGCAGGAAGGGGAAAAATAGGTGGGCTACCAAGCCGGTCACACTGGGTAACTGATTCTGAAAGGGGATTGTTCTTGACTGCCATTTAAGGAAATGCACTTTGATCGGAGCTAATGACACATTTCAGTTGCAAGGATTAATAAGTGCCATTTAATTTCCTCAGAGATGAATTAAAGTTTCCCAGCTGGAAATGGAAGTGAAAAGAATTTGAAGCTTTTCAAGGAGAAAGAATTATATCATTTCAAGACCAGAATGAAAAGGGGGGTTGGGGGGGGATACACATTGATTAGGCAGCCAGCATAGGTCAGGAAGGAAGCTATGTGCTCAGAACCAGTTCTATTTAATTTCGCAACCGCCTTACCAGCTCCATTTTATTATCCTCACTTGACTGACAAACTCAAAGATTGGAGTGGCCTTCTGAAGGTTACATAGCTAATAGGCACGTGTGAAGACCCTTCATTCCTTACTATTTCTGTCTAATAGAGAATAAGTCACACTCCTAAGCTTAGGGTAAAGTAGTTCAACCAGAACTGATGAGAGTTTTGGTTTCCTTCCCCTTCAATCCCCCAAATAAACACACTGGGTTTGCATGTTCAGATAGGCCTTGTTTCTGGGTTTAGGGTTGAGTCCTTGGTATCTGTATATCCCAAGCTCAAGGCTTCCCTGGGTGGCCCACTCCGTAGGTCAAAGCTTTTAGTAAGCCCCTCCCCTTTGGTTAAGCATATTAACCTCCTCTAACCCTCTAGTCCCTGCCTATGGGTTCCTGAAGGGGCCCTGGCTCCTTGGGTGGCTCTCTCACCTACCCTGCCTGCCAGCTATGGAAGTGTCTTCGTTCTGCTTGTTTCCAACCACCACAGGTTTCCACTGTAAAGCTCATATTTTGAGTGGTTGACTAACAACCTCCAACATCTGAATGTCTCCCACTGAACACCTCTGTCATCTAAGTTTGCTATTCATGAAAACCACCAGTAAATTATTCCCCTTAGAAAGTAAGACCATTTGTCTTTGAGCATCCAATCTTTAGAACTGCTTCTTTATGTGGAACCCAAATGTGTTGAGTTTCCTCATGGCTTTTACCCATTAGTCCTGGTTTTCATAGAAATTAAATTATTTTTTTTTCAAAGGCTCACAGCAAGTATGGGACAGAATTAACCACCATTCCTCACTGCAGTGAATGCCATAAGGCTTCAGAATTGAGTAAAGTTCCAGACTCAGATTGATATCCATTTATTCATTCAAAATATACTTTTGAGTTCCTAATAGATGCTGGATACAGTTATAACTGCTTGGTGGTCATCAGTAGACAGAAGGCATGAGGAATAATCTAATCTCTATTTTATAAGAAAAATGTTTAAATCTTTGAAGACACTTTCCTTTTTACTATTTAGTCATCTTCAAGCGTACAGGCTTAATACGTCCAGTTCTTTCTGTTTATGACATCATCATCTTTTACAGAGTCTCATTAGCATATAAGTGGCAAGAGGGTATGGGCATGTTGCTTTGCTCATCGCTGCATCCCTGGTGTCTAACACATAGAACACTTATGCATAGTTTAAAAATATCAATACATCTTGCTTATTTCTGGAATAATATTTTCTAATTTGTGCTGGAATTTGAACTGTTTCTCTTTAGCTGGAATTTATAAGTTTACTTCCTGCATAATGATAGAAATCCTTTACATTAATGGGCAATGTTTTGTCTTAAGGAAACTATAGAAAATACGTGTATGAGTAGTCTTAGGTCAAAGATAGACATTAAAAACAAAACAAAGCACTAAACTTACAACAGCAGACAAATATCCTGGAACCAGTGAAAACCAGGACTGCAACACATCTAAAAAGAGTTTCAGATACCAGGAGCTTTATGTTTATTTGCCCAAGAGAAGAATTTTCCAGAAGAACAAACCCCATCATAAATGACTTTTATTATTATAGTCGATATATCTTGAGCTGTAGCTCTCAGCAGTGGAACCTACCATTTCTGCCTGATTGAATATACTTTATTTTTTTTATTTAAAAAAAAATATATATATTTTATTGATATTTTACAGAGAGGAAGGGAGAGATAGAGAGCTAGAAACGTCAGTGAGAGAGAAACACCGACCAGCTGCCTCCTGCACACCCCCCACGGGGGATGTGCTCGCAGCCAATGTACATGCCCTTGACCGGAATCGAACCCGGGACCTTTCAGTCCACAGACCGACGCTCTACCACTGAGCCAAACCGGTTTCGGGGATTGAATATACTTTAAAAATATTTATTTTTTTCCTTTGAAGCTGTAGTAATAATTTATTTATTACTCTTCTATTGGCCTCTGGTATCTCTTAAAACATTATAGCATTACATATTTTGTATTATTTCACTGTTTTGCATGACAACTCCTCTGAATAAGATTAATTTTTGTAAGAAATGAAGTGGGTTCTACTTCTTTATGGGCTTCATGAAGTCTACAAGGATACTATTGTATTAGGCGGGGCCAAATGCTGTACCAAATAGACCCTCAGATATAACATCACACGAAGCAATCTACCTTATATCCTATATTGTACTCATTTCACTGAGCTTGGTGTTCCTGTTCAGGGCCAGTTTCTTTCTTTCTTTCTTTCTTTCTTTCTTTCTTTCTTTCTTTCTTTCTGTCTGTCTGTCTGTCTTTCTTTCTTCCTTCCTTCCTTCCTTCCTTCCTTCCTTCCTTCCTTCCTTCCTTTCTTTCTTTCTTTCTTTCTTTCTTTCTTTCTTTCTTTCTTTCTTTCTTTCTTTCATTTTTTTTTTTTTGTGTGTGTGTGTGTGTGTGTGTGTAGTTTTTCCCTATCTAAGATTTTGTTGCCTCCTGCCTCAAGCTTGCGGAAGCTGAATGAGCCTAGAGGAGTTCTATCTCATTCTTAAAATTTGGTTCACAAATACGAAGATGATTTGCAACCAGTGTTGTGGGAGAGATGAGATTTGCCCACACCAGAGTCAGGGCCCTACAGTAGTCTGTTCCTAGGAAGCCACCTTGAAGACACAAGTCTGTACTTGGGAAGGCCAACAGGGATTTTGATGGATAGATGGCTGTCTCTGTTAAGCACAATGCGGGGTTTAGCAAATATTTGTTGAATAATTTACATCAACTTAAAGATTAAATTGCTGTTAGTTCTCCTTGGAGTAGTGCTTTTATACTTTGGTTAGAAATTTTAGAAAAAGCTTTAGTGGTGCGCACGAGACAAAGCATTTCTTCAACGATGATTTGAAAGATCCCCGATGTTTATCTAGGGAGATGTGGAGCCATTTAATATTATTAATTGCTAACAAATGAATAAGATTTACAAGAATTATCAAAGCTTAAAGCTCCAGACAATCATTCCTCACACAAGAAAATTTATTATGCCATTATGCTTATTTCTATCAGGGTTCCTATAGTGCAATCACTGCTCGCTATTAAATTTTTATTGCACATTTAATTTATCTTTCTCTCTAGTGGGAAAATGTATTAGAGAATTCATTTACACTAGTACCACCTCCCCTTTTATTTCACTCACTTCTTCTCCCCCCACCATAGATAAGAATATATTTGTATCTGGGTATTAATTATAGAGGAGCTGAGAGGAGAACAATGCTGGCTGCTGGCTGAAAGGAATTATTCAGCTAAAATTAGCTTTATGGGGAACCAAGTGGGCTTCCATTAAAAATATCCATTTTCAGTGGTTTATAAAGAATTCTGGAAAAAAAATCCATTTACAAGTTAAAGCTTGCTTTTCATCGATTAAAATAGAAACTAATTTTGGTTTTCAAATATTAAAGGCAGACAGCTTGTTAACGGTTGAGGTTTGGGGGCTGTTTGGTTTATAAAGTGCTGAATTGAAAATGGACTTTTATGTTTCTGAAGGTATACCTTTTATGTGCAAAGCTTAACAATCTCTTTCCCTACTTCTCTGTCTGCCCCAAGAGTTATATATAGTCATATTAAGAGGGAAACAATAATACAGGACACAGAAAATACCTTTTATATCACTAATGCTTCTTTCTCAATAAGGCCAGATTTAGTGGAAAGATCCTTAGCTTTGGTGCAGTGGAATCCTCTTAACTTTGGGGAAGATTTTCTAGCTCTTGGGCCTAATTCACTAAGACAGAGTCGGCTTGTATTATTGATTAATCTGAAGCGCTGGTTCCTCAAAGGATTTGATAACAGCTATTTTTCTCACATTAGGAAACGAAGGACTACAGTTTTGTAGGCCTTCAGAAATGAAATGACTGCTTTCTAGGTGGATACTGCCTGGAAGTCTGAATTCCTGCTAACAGGCTAACTAAGTACCACCTCTTATCAGATGCTCAGGAAAACCTACCTAAGTTTTGTTTGTATTTTGGCCAAACATGACAAAATATCAGTGATCTCACTTCTAATGCCAAAATGAGGTTATAACTCTTCCCTCTCACTGCTGCCATGACTGAATATACCTTCGTTCCCCTCCACTGAGAGCCCATCCGGGGTCATGTCAGCTACATATTTGCCCATTTCCTTATGGACTTTGACATTAATGCCCTGGAGGGCAGTGCAATTAGTGCTTCAGAAGCCGTAGGAGAACTTGTATACATATATGCATAACCTGGGACACGGACCATAGTGTGGTGAAGGCCTGGAGTGGAGGGCGGGGCAGGCTAGAAGGGGTGAATAGGGGTAAAGGGGACAACTATAATACTTTCAACAATAAAGATACACTTAAAAAAAGAAGCCATAGGATTTATATCTGGTACTGTTCAGTAGCTAGAGTTTAGTTTCTGAATAATTTCTTTTAATCTTTCTCTTATTACCTGAAAGTAACAGCCAGTCCGGGAAGACTGAGCGCCCCCCTCCCCCCTCCCCGGAAGTGAACTGCCCCGTTCGTGTTCTGAGGGCGCTGCTGGAAGCTCCGGCATGGAGGGCAGCCTCTGCACACCATCCAGCAGGGCTCCACTCTGGGCGTGGCATGCTCCGAGAGCCCACTCTGGGAAGTCTTGTGGCCTCAGAAACATCTGGAGCAAACGCTTCCTTTGCTCCCGATCATGTTGGGGAGAATGCCAGGGCTTGGGCCTCACAGGGCTTTCGTAACCCCGGGCCGGAAGGGGCTGCACCTTTCTCCAGGTTCCAGCCAGCACCTGGTGCTTAGCAGGAGTTTAGTAATTATCTCTGAGCTAGCACTCTGATCGATGCGTTCTAAGAGTTGGGATTTTCACCTGATAACTCTGTCCTTAGCTTTCCCTTCCAAGATCCCTTTAGATACACACACACAAACACATACAGCACACACACACACACACACACACACACACACACACACACGCGCGCGTGTGCGCGCGTGCGCCTGCGCGCGCGCGCGCGCACACACACACATCTCAAACTGCTCTTAACAGGTTCACTGGTTGTAAATGAATTCTATTCAAACTACGGTGGCCCCCCCACCCTCCCACAATGCTTATCCAGAGGGAATACATTCCAAGACTTCCAGTGGATGCCTGAAACTGCAGAAAGACCCAAACCCTAAATATACTCTGTATTTTTTATACATATGCATTCATGATAAAGTGTAATTTGTAAATTAGGCGCAGTGAGAGATTAACAATCTATAATAATAATAAAAGTGTAATATGCTAATTAGACGAACGTCCTTCCAGAGGAGGCTGGAGCTTTGAGGGAAGTCTGGGTGCCGGGTGCCGGAGGGAAGTGGTGATGGCAGTCAGGGGAAGGAAAGCCTGCTCATGCATGGCGCCTCCAGTAACTAATAATAAAATAGAGCAATTATAGTAATACTACAGACCCGGTGCACCAATTCAGGCACTGGTGGGTTCCCTTGACCTGGCCTGTGGGGGCCAGCGGAGCTCCGTGCACCACAGCCGGGCCTTACCCGCCAGCCCCCGGGCTCCAGCGTGCTGTCTATGTGGGTCCGCACAGCAACAAGTGGTGCGGGAAGTGACAAGGGCCGGAGCTGCTCCTCCTCTTCCTGCCCCACTGAGGCCGCCGCCCTGCCACTCAGGTGCTCAGGGGAGAGTCCGTGGGGGAGGCTTGCGCCTCCACAGCTGCCCTCGCCAGCTGTGAGCCTGGTGCCTGGCGCCCCTCTGTCAGCTGAGTGGCACTTCCACTGTGTGCATTGAGTGTCTTTACATATTTGCTTTATTTTCTTAGTTTTCCTTTCCAGAACTACTCTTTCTCTCAAGTTTATGTCCTCGGCTTTCAAATTAATTTAACTTGCAAGCAACTGGTGTATATGGTTCTGACTATACTCTTGACTCTACATGAAGGTTAGTTTAAACACACACCATCAAGTGCGTTCAGTTTTCATGAACTTTTGTTCAAGTTCTGATGTTTAGGTGGGGCAGAAATAGGTAGCCTGCCGCGCGGTAGTCTCTGTAATCGGGTCAGTTCCAGTGAGTTGGAATTCGAAGCACGGTGGTGTCATTTACCAGGGTGAGGTGACTTACTTTGTTATGCCACTTTAAACCATGAATAGTTTCATTATTATTATTTGAGCATTTGTGAAAGAAAACATAAAAAAAATTACAGAAAAGCAGAAAAGATTTTGCAAAATATATTTTAGGTAGAAATAAAACAAAAGAGGATTTTTTTGTTTGTTTGTTGTGCTCTAAAAGATTTTCCCGAGTAGAATGTAATTTATATGTATTCTGAAATTAAATTAGCAATACAATTGCCTAAAAGCAAACAATTTTTCCTCCTTTCCTATGTAAATGTTGTGCAAAGATTGAAATGTTAATAATAAGTATTGAAAAAAATATTGGTTTTAAAGGCTATTATGTGATTGATCTTCCCAGGGTACCTGCATTTCATCTTATTTTTTGATACCTGTATTTTTGAGGCTTGTCATGGTTGCCTCTGGCCCTCCTAGCAAGTTTGACCCCATGTAATCTCCAAAAGCCATGCTGTGGGTCTGCCCGGCTCTTGAGCGAGGGGATTAGCTGGCTGCCCTAGCCTCTGGCACACACTCTGCCTCGTCAAGGGAGGCCTTGGATGGCAGGGCAGCTATCAGAAGAGGGGTGGAGGAAGGGGTGGCCACTGCAGACCATCCTTTTCTCTGCCTGGAGGATAGCTGTCACCTTCTTACAGTCCGGGGGAGGGGGCGGGAGGAAATAGGGTCTGAGACTGGAGTGGAGGCTGGTCCCCTACCAGGCTGTGCTGCGTTTTAGTTTGATTTCCTCCCGAGATGCTGCCTCTCTGGAGAGCTATGGGATGCCTGTCTGCTCTAGTTTGGAAGCATTAATCTAAAGAACATATTTAATGCAAACAAACAACAAACAACATGGAAACAGTTCATAAATACAGAGAGCAGACTGGTGGTTGCTAGAGGGGAGAGGAGTTGGGTAGTTGGGTGAAAAAGGTGAAAGGGATAAGAACTAAAAATTGGTGGTAGTCACAAAATAGTTATAGGGATGTGAAATACAGCACAAGAAATGTAGTTCATAATCCTATATAATAAAGAGGTAATATGCAAATTGACTCTCACACCCTCACAAGATGGCTGCCTACCACCAGGCTGGCAGGGGGTTAGTGAGGGATGACTAAATGACTGAACAGCAGGCTGTGCGGGGAGACCAGGCCGGCAGTGGGGGAAGTTGGGAGTGACCAGGCCAACAGAAGGGGCATTTAGGGGTGACCAGGCTGGCAGGGGGGGCAGAAGGGGCATTTAGGGGTGACCAGGCTGGAGGGATGATCAGGTTGGTGGGGAGAGTAATTTGGAGCAACCAGGCAGGCAGGCAGGTGAGTGATTAGGAGCCAGCAGTCCAGGATTGTGAGAGAGATGTCCAACTTCCGGTTTAGGCCCTAGATTTTATATATATATATATATATATATATATATATATATATATATCCCAGTGCATGCATTTGTGCATGGGTGGGGTCCGGCCAGCCTGGCCAGAGGGAGGAGAAATGGGTGGTTGGCTGGCCTGCCTGCTGGTCAAACTCTTGGTTGACGGGATGATTTGCATATTAGCCTCCTGTTATTTGGATATACATTGAATGGCCAGATTATCGTGCATTTAGATACAATAATAGTCTGGCCACTCAGTGTACAATTTTCTAAATACTATAGCCAAGTTATGTAAACAACCCATAAATTGACGAGAATATTTATAAACAGTGAGCCCTACACAGTGTGGCTCAGTTGGTTGGGCATCGTCCATGCACTGAAAGTTCCTTGTTTAATTCCAGGTCAGGTCACACACCCAGGTTTCAGGCGTGATCCCTGGTAGGGGCATGCAGAGGCAGCGATTGATGTTTAACACCGGAAGCCCTGGGTTTGCTAAGGCTTTGCTTCAGCCTGGAGCTCAGACCCCCTTCCCACTGCCCTGTGTCTCTAGTTAATGTCCACTCAGCACTGGGCTCTGAGACATTCTAATGCAGGAGAGCTGCCGCTGTCAGCCAGGAATCAATGCATGGGCCCCAGGTGGAGGCCGGACCCTCCTGGTGAGCTGTCTCCCTTGCTTGCACCTGTTTGGCTCCTGGGGTTGCCTCCAGGTGCCCAGGACAGTGACCTCCAGGAGGGGCAGTCTCAGCACACCGGTGAGAGGTCACAAGGTCGGGGAATCCCTGGCCACAGCTGCTGCCAAGTGCACTGAGAACAACTATCATCCAGGGGGGAGAGCTGGCAAAGGGCTTGCCTTGGAAGCTGATCTGCTTTTGCTTAGTCACTCCTACTTCTTCCTGCAGGGCATTGTTTTCTGGTCATTTCTTTCCCCATTGAGGATCCTGAACACCCCACCCAGCAAGGCCTGAAAGACCAAAGGGGGAGCCAATAAGAAGAGATTTTTATCCTATGAGCAAGTGTGCACACTTCATTCAGAGGATGACTCTGAAACAAGCCTTCATGCCTGAGGGAAGTGAGCCAAACCACTTTGGGCCTAGACAGACTTCTTTGATGATTTGCATGCTGGTTTCCTGAGGTGCCACCGTTGGGTAGAGAAATTCGAATCGCTGCAACTCTCCCATACTTGAAGGTTTTCAGGTTAGAAATCGAGTAAAAAAAAAAAATGAGAACGAGAGAAAAAACAAAAACAGAAGGAGGATCATTGTAATGTAAATTCCAGCCACTCTACAAGGTTCATTTTATCTCATTTCCATGAAACCATCTGCTGCTCTCGCTCTACACACTGATGTTATTTTCTCTAATATCCATAGGTCCTACAATTGTACTGTGAAATGTGTGGCTTAAATTATTGTCTAGCCTCAGGTCGTTTCTAAGTCTTTAAACATTACCCACATTTGTCTTTAAATTGGTGTGTAGGTTTTTGGAGCAGAGGCCATATTTACCTGGAAAAAAACCTAAAAGTGAAGTGGATTGAGCCTTGAGCCGTTTTTCAGAGGTTTCATTACAAACTCTAAAGTAAGAGTGAGAAAAAGCACACCATTGGAGTGAGTCTTATTGATGCTGTTATGAAAAACATTATTGATTTATTCGGGCCTCCGAATCATTCTAGAAAGTGATTTGAGGCAACTTCTCTGTACCTATCTTTCTATCTGCATGCATATACATAATGGGGTACATTTTGAAAAGGAAGGTGAGGAAATGGCAGCAAAGGGGAAATGAAATCATGGCTAGAGGATAAACAGAGAGAACGCTTGATGACACATAATGAATATCATAAGGCACTATTCAAGCGCTGCAGATGAGCCTGCAACTTGCACGTAAATTTACCAGCAACCACACAAAGGGGAAACACAATCTGTTGCAAAAGTTATGGTTCCCATAAAATAAAAACTAAGCAAAGGCCAGGGAAGCCTGCAATTTCTGATTTTGAGTTCCCAGTGACCCATGGCTCATGATTCCCCAGATGAGGCACTGACTTGAGGCTGTCACTGCTAACATTTAAAGAAGATACTGGTTTCTCAGCATTACCAGTGCATGCAGGTAGCATGTAGTTTTATGAGGGCACAAAACAGTGCATCATGCAGTAGTATTTTTCTTGTTGAAACCAAGAGTACAGAGATATTATGTGCTTTGTATATCAGCAAGCATTGATAATCAACCCAGCGAGGGCAGCTGTGACAACCTATCACTGAAGTTATGGGGCACAATTGAATAGAAGGTCATAGACTCTTTCCCAAGAATAAGCCTAAATGTGTGTGTGTGTGTGTGTGTGTGTGTGTGTGTGTGTGTGTGCAGGAAGAATATCTCATTTGAAACAATGGCAATCCTCCTATATAATGAAAGCCTAATATGCAAATCGACCAAACAGTGGAATGGCCAGCACAATGACTGGTTGCTATGATGTGCACTGACCACCATAGAAGAGATGCTCAAAACAGGACTGCCCCCCAGCTTGGAGGTCCCGACTGGTGATGGTGGCAGGGAGCAGGGGGCAGGGCTGGCAAGTGGGTGGTGCCAGGCCAGTCAAGATGGATGCCAGATTGCCCCACCGGTCACCGCGCAGATTGGCCCTGATCACCGGCCAGGCCTAGGGACCCTCCCTGTGCACGAATTTCATGCACCGGGCCTTTAGTCTAATTATAATGCAAAGATTCATGATGATATCTTCCATACTATCAAATGAGGGGGTGAGAGGTCAAGTCTTATCTATAACTGCACGTTTCACATCATCTCAAGGGAAAGAATCCACACTGAGAAAAGTGGACTGGCGGTTTGGTTTGGTTTGTGCTTTATTATAACGTGGCAGTGAAGTGGTCCCATAGCTTTCAGATGGTGGGGGCTGAGGAGTAAAAGGGCATCATGGCATGGAGAATATTTGCTGAATTATGGTGGCAAGGGGGAAAAAGTGGTCTTCTAAAGAGAAAGGGGTGTAAGCCCGATGGCAGGAGAGAGGGAGTGATGGGAAGGAGAAAGGAAGGAAGAGCAAAGCAAGAAGGAAGAAGAGCGAGGGAAAGATATGGACACAAGAGAACTGAGAAAACGGTGAGGAAAAGGCTTTCTAAACTTTAACCTGAGACCAGCAATTTGACAGGCAGAAAGCTGTCAAGAATGGAAAGCTTCCTCACTGGAGAGCAGAAGGTACAGAGAAAGGAGAGGGACTCCTCCTCTCTCTTGATCCACCTTCCTCTTGCCTCATAGGTGTGTTCCTGCCCCAGTGCTGCCACCACCCACAGCAGAGCGGGCAGTCCTGTCCCAAGGGGACAGCACGGGTTCCAGAGCAATGCGGACAGGCCCGGAAGTGCTGGTCTCCCACGCCCCAGAGCTCTGACAGTTTGGATGCTCTTTCGCTGTCTTCGTGGCACTGCTGCAGTGAGCACTGTTATGGGGTGAGCAGTGGGGTCAGATTTTTATTTAAGAGACATGGCTTTGGCAGCATCACACAGACCTACGGCGAGCACAGCCCCTACTTCTGCCTCTGATTTTGTGTGTGTGATGGGCTCTCTGATTCCTAGCATCTCAGGCCATTCGAAGTGGTGAACATTCTTGCTCTGTCCACTGGTTCTCCAGGAACAATCTTATTAATAATGTCAAAAGTACACAGTGAAAAACACAGAGAACAGCATGCCAGGCTACCATTTGTAAAATACTATTTATGTCAAGTCATGCCCTCACGGAGTAAAATTGGTCCACTTATTCCCCCGAAAAAGCCTGCTTTATTGATCCTGTTTCTCTTTTGGGGAGATTCTCTTTACTTCTGTCTTTTGAGCAAAGCACTACCCATACTCTAAGGTTCATATCAAATGCTTTTGCCTCTAAGGAGGCAAAATAAATTAGGAGAAATATCCTGGTTTGTGGGAACAGAATGTATGTGTATTCAATACCAGCTTTGCTGCTTGTCAGATACTACTGTACTCTCTAAGTGATAGCACAATGTCACAGCCAGGATGCGAGATTGGTCCCCTTGAAATACAGAACATATCCATCAGCGCAAGGAGCTCCTGTTGCCATTTTATAGCCACAGCCACATCCCTCACTCTAGCTCCCTCCTTGACTACTGACAATCAGTACTTGGTTCTCCATATCTATATTTTTGTGGTGTGAAAATGTCATATGAATAGAATTATGAAAGTATTTAACATTTTGAAATTAGATTTTTTTTACTCATTGTAATTCTCTGAAGATTCTTCCAGATTGTTGCACATATCCATGGTTCTTTCCTTAGAGATGCTGAATACGTATACCATGGTATGCATGTCTAACTTCTCACCCATTGGAGGACTGGTGAGTGTTCACAGTTTTGGCTACTATAAATAGAGCTGCTATGAACATCTGTTTATGGAGTTTTGTGTGAGAGTATGTCTTCATATCTATGGGATAAATACCTAAAGTACAATTGCTGGATTATATGGTAGTTTCTATTCAGTGTTGTTGTTGTTGTTTCTTTTCCTTTAAGAAACTGCCAAACTCATTTATATAGTGGTGATATGACTTTATATTTCCACCAACAATGTAGGAGTGATTCCATTTCCTCACATCTCCACAAGCATTTAGTATTGTCCCTATTATTTATTTTAATCATGCTGATAGGTTATATAGTGAGATCTCACTGTGACTTTAGTTGCATTTAGCCAGTGGTTAATGGTTTTGAACATCTCATGTGGTTATTTTCCATCTGTATATCCTTTGTGATGAAATGTCTCTTCATATCTTTTGCTTCTTTCTTTGCTAATTAGATTGCTAGCTTTTCTCTGTTTGGTTTTAAGAGTTCTTTTAATATATTCTCATCCTTTGTCAGATATGTGGTTTACAAAAATATTTTTCCCCAGTCTGTTAATAGGATCTAGTGAAGAGCAAAAGCTATTTAAATTTTTTATTTTGATGATAGGATGATTTTATTAACTTCTCCTTTTATTGATTGTGATTTTGGAATCAAGTCTAATAATTAGCCTTAGATCCTAAAGATTTTTTTTGGAAAATTTTGCATTTTATATTTAAGTTTATGATCTACTTTGAGTTAGTTTTTATATAAGGTGTGAAATTTAAATTGAGATTCCTGTTTTGCTTTGGACCACCCTTTGTTGAACTATCCTGCCTCCAATCAGTTGGGCATTTTTGTGTGGGTCTGTTTCTGAGTTCTCTATTCCATTCAATTGATCTGTGTCTGTTCCTCCATGAATACCATGTAGTAGTCTTGACTACTAGAACTATATAGAAAGTCTTGAAATCAAGTAGACTAGTTATTGCCACCATTTTTGTCACATTTGTTTTAGAAATTTAAATAAGCCAGCCAGAGAAAGACAAGTACTCTATGATTTCACTCATATGTGGAATCTAATGAACAAAATACACTAACAATAAAAGAGAAACAGGCTGACAGCTGTTAGATGGGATCAGGGTAGGGGTGTTGGGTAAAAAAGGTGAAGGGATCCAGGGGTGGGCAAACTTTTGACTCGAGGGCCACAATGGGTTCTTAAACTGGGCTGGAGGGCTGGAACAAAAGCATGGATGGAGTGTTTGTGTGAACTAATATAAATTCAAAGTAAGCATTATTACATAAAAGGGTACGGTCTATTTGTGTGTTTTTATTTTATTTTAATTCAATACTTTTATTCACCGGATCCGGCCCACGGGCCGTAGTTTGCTCAGCCCTGGAACCTACAAATCAATTGGGGGAGGAATGATGTCAACTTTATTGAAACATTTTTTTCTCTATGTAGTAGATCTTCTTTGATTTATTTCATTAGCATTATGTCTTGGGCATGTTTTGTTAGATTTACATTTAATACCTATTACTCTTTTGAATTATTATAAATGGTAGTATTTTTAAAATTTTATTCCCACATATTCATTATTTCTGCACAGAAATGTAAATGCAGTTGATTCTCTTGCATGTTGATTTTGTATCCTGTGACCTCCTGAACTCACTTAATACTTCTAGGAGGTGTTTTTTTTTTTGGTTTTTGTATTTTGTGTTTTTTTCCCTAGGTAAGCAATTATTTCATGTGTAAATAAGCACAGTTTTACTTTATTTACAACCTGTATGACTTTATTTCTTTCCTTGCCTTATTGCTCAGGCCTAAACTTTTAGCACTTTGAATAAACACAGTGAGAACAGACATCATTGTCTTATTTCTGATAAGGGGAAAGTATTGAATCATTCACTGTTATGTGCAATGTTAGTTGTAGGTTATTTTGTAGAAGCTTATTATTGGGAAAGTTCTTTATTTTCTTTCATTATAATAAATCAGTATTGAATTTTATAAAATGTTTTTTCTATATCAATTCATATAATTATGTCATTTTTCTTCAAGGCTTTTGATTTTCAAATATTGAATCATTCATGCATCTATGGACTGTGGTATATATACCATAACCAGTATTATATATATATATATATATATATATATATATATATATATATATTTCCTTTTATGTATCACTGAATTCTATTCATTTATTGTTTCTCTGTTTTTATTTATTGTTTGTCAATTTATTTTCTAGAATTGATTACATCGAATTGATGTTAGTTTTTCTTTAAATGGTAGAATTCTCCAGTAAAATTACAGAGGCCTGGATATTTTTATATTAGATGCTTTTATTATAAATTTAATTTATTTTAATTGGTGAGTTGTAGCTTTGTTTTTCAAGTGATTGATCTATTTTGTCTAGTTCTTACATTTTTGTGTCTAGAATTATTATTATGTCTCCATTATATGATTTGGGGGGGGGTTGTTTTTTTGAAAAATTTTATTGTTGAAAGTATTACATATGTTCTCCCCTTTTCTCCCCATTGACCCCATCCCCTGTCCAGGCCTTCACCACCCTATTGTCTGTGTCCATGCGTTATACATGTATGCAAACAAGTTCTTTGGTTGTACTCTTTCCACCCTCCACCCTCTCTGCCTTCCCTCTGAGGTTCTGCAGTCTGTTCCCTGCTTCTATGTCTCTAGATCTATTTTGTTTATCACTTTATTTTGTTCATTAGATTCTACATATAAGTGAGGTTATGTGATACTTATCTTTCTCTGACTGGCTTAATCCTTTTGGTATCTTCAATTTTGTAGCAATATCCCATTTCATTTCTGATATTGACAATTTTTCTTCCATCCTTTTTTATGTTAATATGGATAGTTTTGTCAATTTTATTGATTTTTAATTAAAAAGTTAACTTACTGTTTCATTGATTTTTCTCTACTGGATTTCTGTTTTTAATTTCATTGATTTCTGCTCTTATATTTATTATTTCTTTTTTCTGCTTGCTTTGTTTATTTTGCTTTTATTTATTTGTTTTATGGTAAGAGTTTATATTGCTGAATTAAGATTTTTTCTCTTTTCTAATGTATGTTTTGCTACATATTACTCCCTCCATTCTGCTTTACTTGTATCCTGTAAATTTTGATATATTGCATTTTCATTTACTATATGTATTTTTGTTTGTTTGTTTTAACATCTTTTTATCTTTTAATCTTCATTGTTGAAAGTATTACATAAGTCTTCCTTTTCCCTCCATTTATGCATATAAGTTCATTGGTTGATTTTTTTCCCACCCACCCTCCCCTGCCTTCCCTGTGAGGTTCAACAGTCTGTTCCTGGTCCTATGACTCTGGGTCTAATTTTTATCATTAGTTTATTAGTTCATTAGATTCCCACATCTGAGTGAGATCATGTGACAGTTATCTTTCTCTGGTTTATTTTTGTCAGCATAATACTTTCCAGGTCCATCCATGCTGTTGCAAATGGTAAGAGTTATTTCTTTTTTATTGCCAAGTAGTGTTCCATTGTGTAAATGTACCATCATGTTTTTGTTTTTTATCCACTTATCTGCTGATGGGCACTTAAGCTGTTTCCAAGTCTTAGCTATCATAAATTGTCCTGCTATGAACATAGGTTTGCATATATTCTTTCTGATGAGTGTTTCAGGTTTCTTAGGATATATTCCTAGAAGTGAAATGACTGGGTCAAATGGAAGTTCCATTTTTAATTTCTTGAGGTAGCTCCATACTGTTCTCCACAGTGGCTGCACCAGTCTGCATTCCCACCAATAGGGCATGAGGGTTCCATTTTCTCTGAATCCTCACCAGCACTTGTGGTTGGTTGATTTGTTAATGATGGCCATTCTGACAGACATAAGGCAAGATCTCATCATTTTGATTTGCATCTCTCAGATGACTAGTGACTTTTTGAGCATTTTTTCATATGTCTCTTGGCTTTCTGTATGTCCACTTTGGAGAAATATCTACTTAAGTCCTTTGCCCATTTATTAATTGGATTGTTTGTTTTCCTTTTGTTAAGTTGTATGAGTTTCCTATATATTTTGGACATTAACCCTTATCAGAGGAATCATTGGCAAAAATGTTAACCTATGTAGTGAACTCTGTTGTCATTTTGTAGATGGTTTCCTTTGTAGTGCAGAAGCTTTTTATTTTCATGTAGTCTCATTTGTTTATTTTCACCTTAATTTCTATTGTCCTAAAGATGTATCAGAAAACATGTTGCTATGGGACATGAGAATCAACAATGTTAAAATGTCCATACTACTCAAAGCAATCAATAGATTCAATGCAATACCTGTTAAAATACCAACAGCATGTTTCACAGACCTAGAATAAACATTCCAAAAACTTATATGGAATCAAAAGGATCCCAGAAATCTGCAGCAATCTTGAGAAAGTAGAACAAAGTTGGAGGAATCACAATAACAGATATCAAGTTATATTACAAAGCCACTGTTCTCGCTGGAGGAGAAAATGGCGGAAGAGCAGATGGGCGGTTTCTGAGTCTTGTCCCGAGGAAGAGAGAGAGAGCAGCTGAGGATCGCGCTAGGAGTGCTCGTCAACAAGCCAGGAGACTGGCAAACACCAGAGGAAATTTGGGGTCTGCTGATCAGGGAGCCACCAACAGTTGACCACCCACAGCTGGGTCCCTTACCGGAGATACTTGCCGGCGCAACGCGGACGGGAAATCTCACCATCTTGGAAGGGAGGAGGTTCGAGTCGGAGGCCTGATTATCCCCAGCCCCAAGGAACACCAAATGAACATAGTCGGCGCGAACCCTTGATCTCAGAGGAGCTCAGATTTCGCAGTGATCCGGCGGGTGAGTTCCCCTCGGACCAGTAGTTCTGACCGAGTTCCACTCGGCGCAGCAACCCCCCCACCCCCCTGCGCACCAGCTCGCGCGGTGCACAGAGGCTGAGGGGCTGGTCCGGGATTTACAGGAACCCCCAGGCTTCTCAGCTGGAGGCGCGCCTGTATGTGGACAGGGCTCCTAAGACTAGGGATATCTAAGGAGCAACACAGCTGGATCTGAGTCCAAGAAGTAGCCGCAGAATTACAGGGGAGTGCAGCCAGCTCCGTACCGCCCCACCCCCAGCCATCAAAGACACAGAGAAGGGGAAAAAGATAGAAAGGCTTTAGAGTCCTGGAAGTCATCCAGAAACACTGCCACCCAGAGGCTAAAGCACATAGGGTCTCTAGATTGGCTTAAAAATCAGGTCTTGTAATCAACACAGAGGAACGGTGAAACACAGTGAACTGCAACTACCGCCCAGACTGGGAACAGGCGTACAAGACATAGCAACACAGAAAGTGAATGACCTTCATTACTGCAAATTTTGTTTAATTTTTAATTTTCAATTTTTATTTTTTAACTGTTGAATTTTTGTTTTTTACCTACTTTAATTGCAAAGTTTACTCAAGAAATTTTTTTCATCTGCCATCACTAGATTTTACCTTTTTAATTAATTCATTTTTATAGGTAATCAACATTATTACTACTACTATTTTACCTTTTTTATCTTTTTTATCTTATTTTCTTTTGTTTATTTTTATTACTACTTTTTAAGTGTCATATTATAATCCTTTTTTTTTTTGCTTTCTTTTTTTTTCCTTTTTCCTCTATTTCTTTTTTTCTCTATTTCCCCCTTCGGGATTACTATTCTAAAAACTATTCATACCTTGCCTTCTCCAACCCTCTATTCTATCTCAAACCTACCTTTATGACATCTCTCTATTCCTAACCCTTTACCTTTGGTGTCCTGCTTATCTTAACCCTTTACTGCTATAGATTTTCCTCACTCTTTCTGTTTACCCTCTCCAAAATCTTCACCTGACCTGTGTATATATAATTCCCAACCCCCTGCTCCAATCCCATTCACACCTACCTTGTCACTGCCCCCCCACAAAAAAAAAAAAGCCTTCTCTCTACCCCTTTGTTGTTGTATGTTGAATGCTAACTATATCAAAGGTTTATGCTTTTTTTTGTGTGTGTGTAAGATTGGTTTGCTTATTCTTTTTATTGGATTGTATGTTCTTGTTATCTGGGTTCTAGACACCTTTATTGGAGGATATTAATATTGCAAACACATTTCTGTCCAGTGCCTTGTGTGTTGTACCTGGTTGTGTTGTATTTTGTGCCTTTAAATCAAAGCAGGAGGGAGAGAACTACGTAACCAGGCACCCTATAAAGAGAGATCATGGGGAGACTAAGAAACAACCCGCCTGTGAAAGAAAATCAACCATCACCAGAAAATGAAGTAAACGAGTTAGAGGCAAGCAACCTACCAGAGCAAGAATTCAGAGTAATGATCATAAGTTGGCTAAAAAGAATGGAAGACAAATTTGACAATATGAATAAGACCCAAGAGGAAATGAAGAAGACCCAAGAGGAAATGAAGGTGACCCAAGAAGAAATGAAAAATGACATCGCTACTATGAAGAACTCAACAGAAAGCATCAAGAGTAGACTAGATGAAGCAGAAGACCGCATCAGGGAGCTAGAAGACAAAATGGAAAAAAATACCCAATTACAGCAGTTGCTAGAAAAAAAAAATTAAAAAAAAAGGAGGAGAGCCTAAGGGAGCTTTGGGACAATACAAAACAAAACAATATTAGAATAATAGGGGTTCCAGAAGGAAAGGAAACTGAGCAAGATATGGAAAAAGTATTTCAAGAAATAATGACAGAAAACTTTCCTGAGATAGAGAAGAAAAAACCAACACAAATCCAAGATGCTCGAAGGATCCCCAACAAAATGAACCCCCAAAGATAAACACCCAGACACATTATAATTAAACTGGCAAAAAACATCGACAAAACCAGAATCTTAAAAGCAGCCAGAGAGAGACAGAAAGTTACATATAAAGGAAACCCCATCAGACTAGCAACTGATTTCTCAACAGAAACTCACCAGGCCAGAAGGGAATGGGATGACATATACAAAGTCATGCAAAGGAAGGGTCTGAACCCAAGAATACTGTACCCCGCAAGTCTGTCAATCAAAATTGAAGGTGTAATCAGGAGCTTCACCGACAAAAACAGACTAAAGGAATTTATCTCCAACAAACCAGCAATGCAAGAAATGCTAAAGGGTCTACTGTAATAATAAAGAAATAGGAAGTGAAGAAGGAACACAGGGGGATAGAATAAAAATGGCATCAAATACCTACCTTTCAATAATTACTTTAAATGTAAATGGTTTAAATGCTCCAATTAAAAGACATAGGGTAACAGAATGGATAAGAAAGCAAAACCCATTCATCTGCTGTCTACAAGAAACCCACCTCAGAAAAACAGACGCCCACAGACTGAAGGTGAAAGGATGGAAAAAGATTTTCCAGGCAAACGGAAACGAAAAAAAAGCTGGGGTAGCAATACTTATATCTGACAAACTAGATCTCAAAGTGAAGGACATAACAAGAGATAAGGAAGGCCACTTCATAATACTAAAGGGAGTAATCCAACAAGAAGAAATAACCCTGGTAAACATATATGCACCCAATTTGGGAGCACCCAAATACATAAAGAAACTGCTGGAGGACATTAAGGGACAGATTAATAGCAATGCAATCATAGTAGGAGATTTTAATACTCCATTGTCACCTCTGGACAAATCATCTAAACAAAAAAATCAGTAAAGAAACGTCAATTCTAAATGACGTATTAGACCAGATAGAATTAATTGACATCTTCAGAACATTTCATCCCAAAGCCACAGAATATACATTCTTCTCAAGTGCACACGGGACATTCTCAAAGATAGACCACATATTGGGACATAGGCAAAGTCTCTTCAAATTCAAGAAGATAGAAATCTTATCAAGCATTTTCTCAGATCACAGTGCCATAAAATTGGAAATCAACTACAATAATAATAAGCCAAAGAAATTAAACACATGGAGACTAAATAGCATGCTATTGAACAAAGACTGGGTTATCAGAGAAATCAAGGAAGAAATCAAAAACATCATGGCAACTAATGACAATGAAAACACAACAATCCAAAATCTATGGGACACAGTAAAAGCTGTTTTGAGAGGGAAGTTCATATCCCTACAAGCCTATTGCAAAAAACAAGAAAGAATGGTAACAAATTATCTTACCCTACAACTCAAACAGTTAGAAAAAGAACAGCAAGAAAGGCCCACTGTAAGCAGAAGGAAGGAAATAATAAAAATCAGAGGGGAGATTAACGACATAGAGACCAAAGATACAATACATAAGATCAACAAAACCAAGAGCTGGTTCTTTGAAAGGATTAACAATATTGATGAGCCTCTAGCCAGGCTAACCAAGAAACAAAGAGAGAGGACCCAAATAAACAAAATCAGAAATGAAAGAGGTGAAATAACAACAGACCCCGCCGAAATACAAAGGATTGTTACAAAATACTATGAACAACTCTATTCCAACAAACTGGACAACCTGGAGGAAATGGACATATTCCTAGAAAAATACAACCTTCCAAAACTCAATCAGGAAGAATCTAAAAATCTCAATAGACCAGTAACTTGGGAAGAAATTGAAGCAGTCATCAAAAAGCTTCCAGCAAACAAAAGCCCAGGGCCAGATGGCTTCACAGGAGAGTTTTACCAAACATTCAAGGAAGAACTAAAACCTATCCTCCTCAGACCTTTCCAAAAAATTCAAGAGGAAGGAACACTGCCAAACTCCTTTTATGAAGCCAGCATCACCCTAATACCAAAACCAGATAAAGACAACTCAATGAAAGAGAATTACAGGCCAATATCCCTCATGAACATAGATGCCAAAATCCTCAACAAAATTCTAGCAAATCGGCTCCAGCAGTACATCAGGAAGATCATACACCATGACCAAGTAGGTTTTATACCAGGAATGCAAGGATGGTACAATATTCGCAAATCAATAAACGTGATACATCACATAAACAAATTGAGAGATAAAAATCATATGGTCATATCTATCGATGCAGAAAAGGCATTTGATAAAATCCAACACCCTTTCCTGATAAAAACTCTCAACAAGGTGGGAGTACAAGGATCATACCTCAACATAATAAAAGCTATATATGATAAACCCACAGCCAACATCATGCTCAATGGGCAAAAACTAAAACCATTCCCTCTAAGAACAGGAACAAGACAGGGATGCCCACTCTCACCACTAATCTTTGACATAGTACTGGAAGTACTCGCCATCGCAATTAGACAAGAAGAGGAAATAAAAGGCATCAAAATCGGAAAAGAAGAAGTAAAGCTGTCACTATTTGCAGATGACATGATATTGTACATAAAAAACCCAAGAGACTCCATCAAAAAGCTAATAGACTTAATAAACGAATTTGGCAATGTAGCAGGATACAAAATAAATGCCAAGAAATCAATGGCATTTCTCTACACCAATAGTGAACTTACAGAAACAGAGACTAAAAAAGCAATCCCGTTTACCATCGCACCAAAAAAATTAAGATACCTAGGAATAAACTTAACCAAGGAGGTAAAAGACCTATATGCAGAAAACTACAGGACACTGAAAAAAGAAATAGAGAAAGATGTAAACAGATGGAAGAACATACAATGTTCATGGATTGGTAGAATCAACATCATCAAAATGTCCATACTTCCCAAAGCAATATATAAGTTCAATGCACTCCCCATGAAAATACCATGGACATACTTCACAGACCTAGAAAGAACTCTCCAAAAATTCATTTTGAACAATAAAAGACCCCGAATAGCCTCAGCAATCTTAAGAAATAAGAGTAAAGTAGGAGGAATCTCAATACCAGATTTCAAGCTGTATTACAAAGCAACTGTTCTCAAAACAGCCTGGTACTGGCAAAAGAACAGACATATTGATCAATGGAATAGATTAGAGGATCCAGACATCAACCCAAATCAATATGCTCAATTAATATTTGACAAAGGAGGCACGAACATACAATGGAGTCAAGACAGTCTTTTTAATAAATGGTGTTGGGAAAATTGGACAGATACATGCAAAAGAATGAAACTAGATCACCAACTTACACCATACACAAAAATAAACTCAAAATGGATACAGGACTTAAACATAAGACGGGAAACCATAAAAATACTAGAGGCATCCACAGGCAGCAAAATCTCAGACATATGCCTAAAGAACTTCTTCACTGATACTAACCCTAGGGCAATGGAAGCTAAGGAGAAAATAAACAAATGGGACTACATCAAAATAAAAAGCTTTTTTACGTCAAAAGAAACCATCAACAAAACAACAAGAAAACACACTGCATGGGAGAACATATTTGCAAACGATATCACTGATAAAGGTTTAATCTCCAACATCTACAGACAGCTTATACAACTCAATAAAAGGAAAATGAATGAGCCAATTAAAAAATGGGCAATGGACCTAAATAGAATCCTCTCAAAAGAAGACAGAAGGAGGCACATGAAAACATGCTCCAAGTCACTAATTATCCGAGAGATGCAAATCAAAACAACAATGCGGTACCATCTCACACCTGTCAGAATGGCCAACATCAACAAAACAACAAACAACAAATGTTGGCGAGGTTGTGGAGAAAAAGGAACCCTCGTGCACTGCTGGTGGGAGTGTAGGTTGGTGCAACCACTGTGGAAAACAGTATGGAGCTTCCTCAAAAAACTGAAAATGGAACTCCCATTTGACCCAGTAATCCCACTACTAGGAATATACCCCAAGAAACTAGAAAGACCAATCAGAAAGGATATATGCACCCCTATGTTCATAGCAGCACAATTTACAATAGCTAGGATTTGGAAACAGCCTAGGTGCCCGTCAGCAGATGAATGGATCAGAAAACTATGGTACATCTACACCATGGAATACTATGCTGCCATAAAAAGGAAGGAATTCTCATCATTTGCAGTAACTTGGATGGAATTGGAGAGCATCATGCTGAGTGAAATAAGCCAGTCAATGAAAGAGAAACACTACATGACCTCACTCATTTATGGATATTAAAGATCATTATAAACGAATGAACAGAAAGATTGATATAGTGACAGTAAAACAACAGGCAGTCTGTCAAATGACAGCGGGGGGGGGGAGGGTAGGAAGATCTGGGGGAGATAAGAGATCAACCAAAGGACTGGTATGCTTGCATATAAGAATAGCCAATGGACACAAAACTCTGGGGAGGGAGGGCATCTATGGGGGGGCAATGATAAGCTATGTATACAGATAATACCTTAATAAAAAAATAATTAAAAAACAAACAAAAAAAAACAAAAAAAAAACAAAGCCACTGTTCTCAAAATAGCTGATACTGGCAGAAGAACAGACATACAGGTCAATGGAATAGAACAGAGCTCAGAAATCTACCCAAGCCACTGTGCTCAATTAATACTTGACAAAAGAGGCAAGAACTTGCATTGGAGGAGAGAGAGTCTCTTCACTAAATGGTGTTGGGAAAATTGGACGGGTATATGCAAAAAATAATAATAAAATAAAATAAAACTAGACCACCAACTTACACCATTCATAAGAATATCTCAAAATGGATAAAAGACTTAAATGCAAGACATGAAACCATAAAAGTCCTATAAGAAACCATAGGCACCAAAAATCTCAGAAAGCTCTCATAACAATATATTTACTGGTACATTTCACTGTATGTATTTTTAAATTTCTTTTTAGACTTTTTCTTTAGCCCATGTATTATTTAGAAGTGTGTGCTGTTTAGTTTTCAGGTGTTTGAAGATTTTATTTTCTTTCCTGTTCCGGTTTGATTTCATTGTAGTTAGAGAAAAAATTCAGCATGACTTAAATTTTAAAACTATGTTGAGGTTTATTTTATGGCCAGGATATAGTCTATATTACTGTACACATAAACTTGAAAATAATCTGTATTTTGTGGGTAGAATGTTATGTGAGTTCTTCTATATCCTTGCTTATTTTCTTGTAGTTGTTTTTAATTGTGAAAGAGAGTTGATGAACTCTCCAACTATAATTGTGGATTTGTCTTTTGCTCCTTTCGATTCTGCTAGTATTTCCTTCACATATTATACAGCTGTTTTTTGATGCATATATATTTATGATTGCTATGTCTTTTTTCATGGACTGAGCCTTTTATCATTATATATACATATGGCATCCATTTGTTGTCCCACTTATTTGTACATTTATTGGTTGCTTCTTGTATATGCTCTGACCTGGGATCAAACCTGCAACATTGGCATCCTATCTAATAAAAGATTAATATGCAGATTGAACATAATTCCAGCACACAAGACAGATGACCCCATGTGGACACAAGATGGCTGCCACAAGATGGCCAGCAGGGGAGGACAGTTGGGAAGCACCAGACAGACCTGCAGGGGAGGGGAGTTAGGGGTGACCAGGCCAGCAGGGGAAGGCAATTAGGGGCAAACAGGCTGCAGGGGAGCAGTTAGGCATCTATCAGGCTGGTGTGGGAGTGGTTACAGGGTAATCAGGCTGGCAGGAAGAAGCAGTTAGGGGCATTCAGGAAGGCACCCAGGAAGGCAAGCAGTTGGGAGCCAGCAGTCCTGGATTGTGAGAGTGATGTCCAACTGTCCGTTTAGGCCTGATCCCACCTAACCAAGCAGTTGGACATCTCTCAAGGGGTCCCAGATTGGAGAGGATTCAGGTTGGGCTGAGGGACACCACCCCCCGCCCCCTGGCTTGAATTTCATGCACTGGGCCTCTAGTATTGGAATATATTTTATTTCTTGGTTTTGTTTGTCCTGTCTTCCTGTGAGTTACTGAGCCATTTTTAGAATTCCACTTCAATCTGCTTAAGTATTTTTGAGTATATCTCTTTGTATAACATTTCAGTCATTGTGCTAGGTATTATGTATACATAATTTATCAAAATCTGAGTGGCATCATTTTACCATTTTGAGTGGAGTATAGGAATCTTATCTTTTCCCATTTATAACATAATTGTTTTCAATATTTTTAATATATACTTACAACCACATGAGGTAGTATTAAATATTTTGTTTTACCTGTCAAACATAATTAAAAAAGGAGAAAACAAAATATTTTGTATTTACTTATATTTTGGCTTAGCATGTTATTTTATCTCTCAAGTGTTCTTTCCTTTATTGTTTGTTTATTTAGAAAACTTATTTTAGCTGCTTTTTAAGAGTACACTGCTGGAGACAAATTCTCTGTTTACCCTCATCTGCTAATGTCCTAATGTTTGATTTATTCCTGAAAGATATTTTAACTAGGTAGGATCTTGAATTCATAGTTCTTTTCTTTCAGCAATTGAAAAATGTTCAACCACTTTCTTCTCATATACATGGTTTCTGATAAGAAATCATCTCATTGAATTAATTTTCCTGTGTAAGTAAGGTATCACTTTTTCTTTGTCTGATATAAGTGTTTTTTTTCCCATTGTCTTTACCTTTTAGAAATTAAATTATGATGTTTCTTGGTTATGATTTGTTTGGGGTTTGGTCAGCGTCTTTGGTCTGTGGCCTTATGTCTCTTGCTAAATTTGGGAAGTTTTCAGCCATTGTTTCTTCAAATTCTCTTAAATTCTGCTCGTTTAAAAATATTCACTTTAGAGGACTCAGATTTCATGAATGTTAGATTTTTTTGTTGTAGCCCCACAGGTGTCTGAGACTCTGTCATTTTGTTTTCAGTCTATTTTTTCCCATTGTTTGGATTGGGTAATTTTTATTCTGTCTTCCATTTCATTGACTGTTTCTTCTGTCCCCTCCATGCTATTAGCCCATGCCCTAAGCATTTTTCCTTCAGTTATTGCATTCTTTTTACATAAAATTTTAATTAAAAACACAGCCATAGCCAGTTTGGCTCAGTGGATAGGGCATTGGCCTGTGGAATAAAGGGTCCTAGGTTGGATTCCAGTCAAGGGCACATGCCCAGGTTGTGGGCTCTAACCCCAGTAGGGGGAGTGTAGAAGGCAGCAGATCAATGATTCTCTTTCATCATTGATGTTTTTATCTCCCTCTCTCTTCCTTTCTACAATCAATAAAAATATATTTTAAAAATAAATATTAAATATTTGTTGTTGTTTTAAAGCTACAACCATAAGATATTGATTTCTATTTTTGTGTGTATAAATACACATTTATTTTTATTATTAATACTTTTTTTTAAAGCAGTTTTTGGTTCACAGAAAAATTGAGTGAAAAGTATAGTTTCCATATATGGTCTTTCCCCCCACATGCACAACCTCCCCATTATCAACATCCCACCCAGGGTAATACACTTGTTAAAACTGATGAATTTACATGGACACATCGTTATCAATCAAGGTCCATAGCTTATATTAGAGTCCACTCTAGATGTTGCATATCCTATGGGTTTGGACATATTTATAATGACAAATATCCACCACTATGATATTGTATAAAATAGTTTTGTGGCCCTAAAAATCCTCCATAGTCTGCCTAAGCATCTTTTTCTTCTTCTAACCCTGGAAACCACTTTCTTTATAGTTTTATCTTTTCCAGAATGTCATATAACTCAAGCCTTACGGTATAATGACTTTTAGATTGGCCTCTTTTATTTAGTAATTTGTATATACATTTCTTCCATGTCTTTTTATGGCTTGATAGCTTATTTATTTTTAGCACTGAATAATATTTTATTGTCTGGATGCATTATAATGTATTTATCCATTAACCAACTAAAAAGCATCTTGGTTGCTTCAAAGTTTTATAAATTATTTAAAAAGATGCTATAAACACCTGCATTCATGTATCTATGTGGTCATACATTTTCAATTTGGGAGGTAAACTAAAGGGTCACAACTGTTAAATTGTATGATAAGGGCATGTTTAACTTCATGAAAAACTGCCATACTGTCTTATAAAAAAGCTCTATTATTTTGTGTTCCCACCAGCAATGTATGAGCAATTCTGTTGCTCCACATCCTTGCTTACACTTGGTGTTTTCTGGATTTTTGTCCATTTTCTGGATTTTTGCTACTCTAATAGGTATGAACTTTACCTATTTTACGATTGGGTTGTTTTCTTATTGTTGAGTTTTTAAGCATTCTATCTTTTGGATTACCACCTTTTATCAGATATGTATTTTTGAAAATGTTTTCTCAGAGTCTCTGTCTTGTCTTTTGATTCTCTTGACATTGTTTTTCACAGAGCAGTTTTATTCTATTATTTTATTTTATTGACGTCTAGGTTATTAATCAATTTTTTATGGATTGCACCTTTGGCATTTTACCTAAAAAGTTATCTCTATAGCTGAGAGCATTTAAGTTTTCTTCTCAGTTGTTTTATTTTTCAAATCTAAAATTTCTAATTGAGCCTCATTTACATCTATTTCTTTGTGGAGACTTCTTATTTCTTTGCTGATGTTTTCTATCTTTTTCATTGAAGCGTTTTTTATTTGTTTGTTTGTTTCTTGTTTTTTTTTTTTTTTTTTTCATGGCTGCTTCAAACCTTTGTCAGATAAATTCCAGCATCTTTGTCATCTCAGTGTTATCATCTATTTATTTCTTTTATCATTCAGTTTGAGATCTACCTAGCATTTTGGTGTGATAAGTGATTTTTGATTGAAATCTGACCATTTTCATATTTTGTTATGAGTCTCTGGACTTTATTTATACCTTTGGTTTTAGCTGGGTTTGTTTGACTATACTCTGTCATGAAAAGAGAGTGCTGCTACCTCCTTACTGTCAGGTGGAGATTGAAACTCATGTTCCCTATCTGTTTCCTTTTACTCCTTGTTATTCCTGGGTGGGCTAAGAGTTCTGGCTCTTTGTAAGCCCCTCTGTTAGGTCAGTGGGGTGGCTTTGTCATTACAGGATGACAGTGAAGGACCTGGTTCTCCAGGAGGCCTCACTGAAATCACCTCCTCACTACCAGGGGCAGATGGATGTTCAGACTCCCTACAGGTCTGCACTGACACTGTGGAGGGAGTAACTTACTACTGTTGGTGGGCAAAGACACCCAGGCTTTTTCCTGCCTCTCCCTGCCATAACTCTGGGGATGTTGAAGGGCTTTGTGAATGCCCTGTGTACATGGAAGTCTGTGCTCCTCATTCAACCTTTGCTGGTGTATGTGTGTGGCTACAGTTCTTTTCCGCCCATGTGGTGTATGGTTGGAATTGAGTAGTTATTGTATAAAATTTTATTGTCTTGATAGGCTGCCCTTTGCCTCGTGACTTGGCTAGGGACCTTTGTTCATTGATGCATTTTTTTATCTGAGTCTGTTGGTATTTCTGGATTTCTGGGTTTCTCAGCTTCAATTCTGGGATATCAGAGACCAGAAGAAAACCCTAATAACTCACTACTGAGTTCCTTGGGCCCCAAAGTCCCTAGATGGCTGACCTTATTCTCATAGTATCTTATATAAAACTAGAGGCCTGGTGCACGAAATTAGTGCATGGGTCCCTAGATCAGGGCCAATTTGTGAGATGACTGGCCAGGTGATCGGGACTTCTGCTGGCACCTGCCTTGGCCAACCTGGGGCCTGTGGGCTGGGGGCAGCTCCTGTGTTGAGCGTCTTCCCCCTGGTGCTGAGTGCGCATCATAGGGACCAGTTCTGCCATTTGGTCAATTTATGAATTAGTCTTTTATTAGATAGGATATCCAAATTTTAGTTCTACTTAGTGAGAAGACCAGGACAGCATATATCTGTTCTATTTTTCAGGAAGTACAAGTATTCTATGATAATATATTTGAAATGTTTATCAAATACAGAAGCTAAATGAAATTGTGGTAAGATCACTTACTAAAATATTACCTTGCATTTTTCTTCATATTATTTTTTATATTCCTCATTTCATCCAGGTTCTCTCTTGCCAGTTCACTGAGGGCCTCACAAGCTTTACAGCTAATGAATGACCTATAGTCAATAGGGCAGCTTGTCTAGAATCTAACAATCAACGACAAAACAACCAGAGAAAATAATCAGAATGGGGCTTGACTTAGGGAGTAACATTAAAAAAAAACCCCAAAACAAACAAACAAACAAACAAACAAACAAACAACAAAGCAAAAAAACCCAAACAGATTTAATTAGGATAATGGAAGTTGGATAAACCTGGTCATTGATTTGCTTACTCATTTTTTTAATTACTGACAATTTCTTCACTTTTCTCGATTTTTACATTTTCATCTATCTGAATTTTTAGAAAGTTATTTTCTATTTTTAACCTTATCTTAAATAATTAACAAATTTACTACTGTATAGAAGAGCTAATTTTCTGTTCAGTATAATAATTCAAAACTGATTTACCAATCTGATTATGAAAACTGTAAGTTGTCAGATTATTAGAAACATATTGGAAAAGGGATAAAAGAGACAAGTTTGGTAATAGTGGGATGTTTTTAACTTATTTTTGTTGAAGAGTTTTTTCAGTATAACAAGAAGAATTATGCAGGGCATTACTTACATAAAAGCATTATATAAGCAGCATGTGTTTTTATGTGTTTGATTCTAATTCAGAGTCTGCAATTTAAAAATATTGCTCACTTCTCTTAAAATATAGACATTGTATATATGTGTTCTGGAGGATATGAAAAACACAAAAAATAAAACATTTTTAAAAATCCTGATAATTTCACCATTTGTTCCACACAAAAGACATTTTTGTGAAAAATAGGAGGTCTATGATACTATGGATCTAATATGAACCATGAGTCTAATTCTCAGCCTTGAAATTACAGGCACCGGGTTTTGTTAACACACCTAAAATGGGTCTGTAGCCCTAACCGGTTTGGCTCAGTGGATAGAGCACTGGCCTGCTGACTAAAGGGTTCCAGGTTTGATTCTGGTCCAGGGCATATACCTTGGTTGTGGGCACATCCCCAGTAGAGAGTGTATAAAATGCAGCTGATCTATGTTTCTCTCTCATCAACTATGTTTCTAACTCTGTATTCCTTTCCCCTCCTCTCTGTAAAAAATAAATACAATATGTTTTTAAAAATATATATTTTATTGATATTTTACAGAGAGGAAGGGAGAGAGATAGAGAGCTAGAAACGTTGATGAGAGAGAAACATCAACCAGCTGGCTCTTGCACACCCCCTACCGGGGATGTGCCCGCAACCAATGTACATGCCCTTGACCAGAATCAAACCTGGGACCTTTCAGTCCGTAGTCCGACTCTCTACCACTGAGCCAAACTGGTTTCGGCAATACAATATGTTTTAAAAAATAAATAAAATGGGCCTGTGTCCTGGGAAGTGTTTTCAGAAACCTTATGTAGAAGATTAGAGTGTCAGTTGGCTTATTTTCAAAAATAAACAAGTGCAGAGAAAACTGGGCTCTTACATGCTTCAACCAACTGGGCACTGTCTCCCCATTTGCTCTAAGAGGTGGCAACACAAGAGCAGATTGCTTTGTGAGCTTGGAGTCAGGATAAAGGATTTGAGTTGTGTGATTAAAATAGTGACTGCAATCAGGGTATACGAGTCTGATGAATTCATTCTTTCTCTGTGTGTATACCTATGACATAATAGGAAAAGGTGGTTCTTCTGTTGTCTGTATTTTTCTATATGGACTATGTTTTCTGTGTTTTGTTTTCCTCTAAATATTTGGAAGATACCCTAATTTGTTTTACGTTTTTATGTTCTTTATTTTAAAAATATACTTAGGATTCCAGTTCAGTCAAGGCAGAGAATTTAAAATAGATAATTTCCTTTCCTCCTTTTACCACTCCCATTGAAATTATAGTAAAGATCAAAAGAGGCATAAAACGGAGGGTCAAAGAGGTCCACTGGCTTAGAGAGAACTTAATAAACTGCTGGGAGACAGAAAACAAATGAAAGAATGTCCCCTGGCGATGAAGTGGAGAGAGGTGCAGCGTAAGTACATGCAGGGGTTTGCCTCAGAGAAAGTGTCTTTCTTCCTGGTAGAATTCTGAGTGGGTTTCCAGGGCTTGAGAGTTGGGAGGCAGAGAGAAGTGAGACATGGCTTGACAACAATATGCTAAGTGTCTGGTCATCTGGTCGGCCATTCAACCAATCAAAGTCTAATATACTATTAATACACTAAGGCTGCTCAACTGCCTGCTATGACATGCACTGACCACCAGGGGGCAGACACTCCAACTGGTAGGTTAGCTTGCTGCTGGGGTTTGGCCTATAGGGACTGAGTCGACATGGCCTTGTGATCTCTCCCTGGCTGGTCAACCTCCTTGTCCCTTCTTGGCCCTAATTGTGTACCAGTGGGGTCCCTTAGCCTGTCCTCTGCCCTCTCTCAATCTGGGCTAAGAGGCCCCCCCTTGTCCCCCAAGTGCAGGAATTTCATGCAATGGGCCTCTAGTATAGAATATAAACTTGGTATCCCTCATTCATACCTGGTGTTCAGAATGGAGTCAAACCTGATATTTTCCAAGGACCAAATGCCTTACTTCCCACAGTCACACTGTCAAGCTATTTCTGCTCACTCACAGATGGGTGCTGAATGTCAGTCCACCTTCCTCCTCACCTGTGAGCACAGCCTACAAGCTGGAAGACAATGAAGAAAAGTTAAACCCTGAAGGAAAAGGGGATAGGACTTGAGAACATCCTGTGAATTGGGAAAATTATTTTCTTTCACAGAGTGGGGCTAACAAATAACCTCACATATTGAAGATTCAAACAATAAAAGAACAGCATTTATATCGGAAATATGTAGACTAAAAACTAGGAAAACAAATGAATAATTTAAAAGTAGTTGCTTTTAGGTTTTGAGATCAGGGTGAGTTAGGGTGATAAAGTGCTATTTTTAAAAAATATATTTTTATTGATTTCAGAGAGGAAGGGAGAGGGAGTGAGAGATAGAAAGGGCAGTGATTGGTTGCCTCCTACATTCCCCCCACTGGGGACTGAACCTTCAGTTCAGGCTTGTGCCCCTGACCGGGATCGAACCCAGGACCCTTCAGTCTGCAGGCTGATGCTCTATCCATTAAAGCAAACCAGCCAGGGCAAGATATTTTTGTTGCTGTTTTTTTTTTTTTTCAATGCTTCTGTACTTCTTGATTTTTTTGTAAAAAAATTACATCTTATTTTTAGACAGCAACTAACTAAAATATTTAATTTGCAAAACAAACTTATAAACAAAAGAAAAGGAAGCCAGAAGAAAATATATTTTCACTTATATTTCTCTAAATTTAGATGTTTAATGGTAAACAGCCCTTTGTAAGATGAGCATCTAATAAAATATGTGGTACACAATAGATGCTAAGAAGTATTTGAGTGATTAAAGTTATTACAATTTTAAGGCTTTTTATTCTCTCATGTATTTTTTTTTAGGTCTGGATTATTATTTGCATTTTTTTCTTTATAAATTTAGTTTTTTAGTTAATTGTACCAAAACGACAGTGTTTCTATGCAGATAATGACCCTTCCTTCTTTTTGTCTTCTGAAAGAAGGTGTAGGGATTAGCCAAGGAACATGTATGCATAATCCATGGACACAGACAACAGCGTGGAGATGGCCAGAGAGGAAGGGGGAGGAAGGTTGGGCAGAAGGGGGCAAAGGGACATTTGCAATAGTGTCAACAATAAAAGTAAAGAAAATAATATTGTGTTTTATTATTCTGTTTTACTGATGTCTTGCATGTTCACTGGTTACCTTGTTTCAGTGATCAGAGTTCAGCCTTTTAAAATGGTAACAAAAGCATAGCTTCATTCTTGCGTGTTTAATTTAGAATAAATTTTCCATTGGTTGGTCTACATCTTCCACTAAGTTTCTCAGGAAGGATATTTGGTATCAGGCCTTTGAGCCATCATCTATCTGAATATAAAAATGTGACCTTCCACCAAACAACAGCCTGAATGAACATAGACGTCATTAGTTAACAGTTTCCCACCCAAGTCCCTATAGCTTCATTTTCATGTCGTGAAGGGGCAGTCTCAGTTGAACTAGAATTTGGTTACTTTGTGATCTATATGTTAACCCTTGGATACCTGTAGGATTCTTTATCTACATCTGATATTTCAAACTTTTCTCAGGAAACCTACTTCATTAAATTTTCCAAATTCTTGTGAGCATCGTTTGATTTTCCAAAATGAGATAGAATGAATCCCAAATTAAATATCACCAGCTGTTTGTCTTTTCAACTTGGAAGAATCTTGTTTTTACTCTTAAAAGAACGAGCATTTTTTAACAAGTGAGAGAAGCTTTCTAATATGCTAAGGCTGTGGTGGGCAAGCTGCGGCTCTTGAGCCACATGTAGCTCTTTGGCGCCTTGAATGTGGCTCTTCCACAAAATACAACGACTTCTGTGAGTCTGTTTTGAAGAAGTGGCATTAGAAGAAATTTAAGTTTAAAAAATTTGGCTCTCAAAAGAATTTCAATCGTTGTACTGTTGATATTTGGCTCTGTTGACTAATTAGTTTTCTGACCGCTGTGCTAAGGGGTAGAGATCTACCATGTCAATGAAGAATATAAACTCTATAGGAATGTTGTATTTAATACCATAACTTATTCACTCACAGAATAACTTTTCCTTTTGCTAACAATCCATAGGAGAAACTAATACATAGAAAATGACTGCAATTTCTAGACCATGAGATTTATTCAAGCTATGCTAAGGAATTTGATAACATAGCAGTAAGTGAAAGAGATAAAGAACTTGTACAGTTCCACAGGACTGTGTCTAATTGAATACTGTTTTAGTCTCAGCATCCCTGATATTCTTGGCACTTTTCTAGTATCTTGATGCCTCTCACTGAATTAAAAACAAATTTAACAAAAACAGAGACAATATCCACTAATTGTCCGCAGCCCACACAGTGGGATACACAGAGGCTGCTCAATTTCTTTCCACTGACAGGTGTGCTAATCATTCACTTGGATGGGTAGTCTTACGCATGTCCCAGCATGGTACCGGTAAGTGGCTCAGTTGTTTGGAGCATACTCCCATACACCAAAAGGTTGTGGGTTTGATTCCCAGTCAGGGCACATACCTAATACCTACAGGTTCTATCCCCGCTCAAGGTTAGGGCACATATGGGAGGTAACTGATCAATGTTTCTCTCTCACACCAATGCTTCTCTCTGTCTCTTTTTGCCACTTTCTGCCTCCCCCCCTCTTTTTTCTTCCCTTCTACTCTCTAAACATATCCTTGGGTAAGGATATAAAAAAAATAAAAAATAAAAAAATCCCAGCATGAACCTGAGCGAATTTACCTCTAATTTAGGCATGTTTTCAAATGCTATATGAATAGACATGTTGGGTCTTCTAGCTTTTTAACCTGCATTTCCTAGGACCTCGCAGTGTGGCTGGAGGCCAGCAGCATTGAGGTCACCTGGAAGATGGCCAATAATGTAGAATCGCAGGTGCCCTCATCTGCTGGGCCAGAAACTACACATTGCATTTGACGAACACTGTCCCTGCAACAAATAAAGTCAAAAGAAAGAACTGAATTGTGAAGAAAAAGGTGGTGGAGGGAGGTGGGAGAGGGTAAACAGGAAATAAATGGTGACAGAAGGAGATTTGATTCAGGGTGGTGAGCACATGATATAAGACACAGGAGATGTATAATAGAATTGTACAACTGAAATCTGTATAATTTTATTAATCAACTAGAGACCCTCATGCATGGGGGGAAGGTGTCCCTCAGCCCCGCCTGCACCCTCTCCAATCTGGGACCACTCGAGGGATGTCTGACTGCCCATTTAGGCTAAACAAGCAGTCGAGAATCTCTCTCACAACCCAGGAATACTAGCTCCCAACTGCTCACCTGCATGCCTTCCTGATGACTCTAACTCTGCCTGCCAGCTTGATCACCCCCTAACCACTCCTCTGCCAGCTTGATTGATTCCTAACTGTTCCCCTGCCAGCCTGGTCACCCCTAATTGCCTTCTCCTGCAGGCCTGGCTTCCCATCCAACTGCCTTTCCCTGCAAGCCTGGTACCCCCCCCCCCCCAAAAGCTCTTCCCTGCAAGCCTGGGTCCTCCCCAACTGTCCTTCCCTACAGGCCCGGTCACCCCAACTTCCCTCCTCTACGGGCTTGGTCACCCCTAACTGCCCTACCCTGCAGGCTTGAACAACCCTAACTGCCCTCCCTTGCAGGCCTGATTGCTCACAACTTCCCTCCCCTGCTGACCATCTTGTGGCAGCCATCTTGTGTCCACAGAGGGGCAGCCATCTTTTACCACATGGGGCAGCCATCTTGTGTGTTGAAGTGATGATCAATTTGCATATTACTCTTTTATTAGATAGGATGTCACCCCAATAAAGTTAAATAACAATTAAAATAATAAATAAATAAATAAATAAATAAATAAATAAGATAAAAGTAAAAAAACATATGTACAGGGTATTGTTGAAACTTGGGACACACTCTGACTTTGTTTTCATGGGTTAAACATGGTAAGCTTAATAAACAACTGAGGAAAGTTAAAATCCTTGCAGATTGCAGTTTAGCAATCTCCTGATGCTTTGGTGCATGCAGCTTGACACCACAGGAGACAGTTCAGAGCTTTTGGCAGGACTAGAATGCCCATTACACTGGCATTGTTGGACACTCTGTCATCTGCACTGGGCATCATCTGCATAGCTGCTGCCCTTGGCTTTGCAGCAACCATGGGTTTCAACCCAGCACGCTGAAGCAGGAGAGAGGAAAAGTACTGTGGGCTTCCTGTTGCCAAGAAGGCTACTTGCTGGAGTAAGGTCCCACTTTCTACCTCACAGAGAAGATATAGTCATCAGATGTCATTTACAAGACTGCATCCATCTGCATCCATTCTTTCCTTCTCTCCTTTTATGGCTCTGGTTATTCCACAACTTTTGTTTTCTTAGGGAGTCACATTTTTTGTGTGTGTGATCACGCTATTTATCCACTTACTTCCCTATATCACTAATGTTTGTTTTAATATTGGCACCTTCTAATAAACATTTAAATATAATCACATTTTTATCTTAAAAAATAGTTCCTTTGAATCCAACTTCTGCAATTGTTGTGCTTATTTTTCTTTATTTTTTAATTATGTGCTTTTATTATTGTGAGGTGAGATATGTTATCCTTTTAATGTTATGCATTTGTTTTTATTGATTGATTGATTGATTAACTTATTACATATGTGTCCTTATTTCCCCATTTGCCCCCCACCCTCCACTTATGTCCATTGGTTAGGCTTATATGCATGCATACAAGTCCTTTGTTGATCTCTCCCACTTTCCCCACCCTCCCTACCTTCCCTCTGAGGTTTGATGGTCTGATCGATGCTTCTCTGCCTCTGTATCTGTTTTTATTCATCAGTTTATGTTGTTTGTTATATTTCACAAATGAATGAGATCATGTGATATTTATCTTTCTCTGACTGGCTTATTTCACTTAGCACAATGCTCTCCAGATCCATCCATGCTGTTGCAAATAGTAAGAACTCCTTCTTTTTTACCGCAGCATAGTATTCCATTGTATAGATGTACCACTGTTTTTTAATCCACTCATCTGCTGATGGGCACTTAGGCTGTTTCCAAATCTTAGCTATGGTGAATTGTGCTGCTATGAACATAGGGGTGCACATATCCTTTCGGATTGGTATTTCTAGTTTCTTGGGATATATTCCTAGAAGTGGGATCACTGGGTCAAATGGGAGTTCCATTTTTAGTTTTTTGAGGAAACTCCCTATTGTTCTCCACTGTGGCTGCACCAGTCTGCATTCCCACCAGCAGTGCATGAGGGTTCCTTTTTCTCTGCATCCTCGCCAGCACTTGTCATTGTTGATGATACCCATTCTGACAGGTATGAGATGCTATAGCATTGGTATTTTGATTTATTGAGATATAATTTACACATAACATTGTATAAGTTTTAGATGTATGACATAGTATATGATTGCTTAACCACTATGCTGTCATATATACCTGAATATTAAATAATATTGAAATTAAACTGTAATTTAAAAAATAAAAAATAAGATGTATGACATAATGATATGATATAATCCTTCTTATTAAAGGTAAACAACTCAAAATGTTGTTACAATCATTGCTTTTATTTCTTTGCCTTTCATTCATTTTATTGTTACTGATTCTTATTGCTGTGAAATATAAATGCAGAAAAATTATATGATCATCTCTATATGACTAAACACTACAGTTTGATGGTTCCCTTTTCCCAGCTTATAAAAATAGAATCATATTATATATATAGTTGACCTTTGAATGACATGGGAACTAGGGATGCTAATTCCTTGCATAGTCAAAATATGCATATAATTTTGATTATCTCAAAACTTAACTACTAATAGTCTTCTGTTGATCAGCATCTTTACTGATAACATATATAGTCTACTAACATATATTTTGTATATGCATTATCTATAATAATAAAAGCGTAATATGCTACTTAGACTGTACATCTTCTGGATGTCATTCTGGACAGCCTTCCTGACCAAGCTGGGCTGGAGGGTAGCCAGCTGAGGTCCCAGGTGCCTGTGGGTGGCCCAGGGGAAACCAGCCAGGGTCCCGGGTGCCTGTTGGCAGCTGGAGGAGGGAAACCAGTGCCAGCAGCAGGGGGAAGGAAGGCCTACTCTTGCACAAATTTTCATGCATCAGGCCTCTAGTATACTATATTCTTATAATAAAGAAAGCCAGAGAAAAGAAAATGTTATTAAGGAAAGCATAGGGATGAGAAAATACATTTATAGTACAGTACTCTATTTATTGATACTGTAACTTTACATTGTCTATTTATAAAATGAATCAACCATTCATCAGCTCCTACATCAATATTATCTTATATGAAATAGAACACAAGTAGAAGTTATAGTACTAATGAAAGACATCAAAAATGAAAAGATAATGTGCAAAAGAAATTCATATTTATATACAGGTATTGGTGCCTATAGTGCAGCAGCAGCAGCAGCAATATGATTGCTTTATGGTAGCCTAGTGTAATCGATGCAATTGCTTCACAGTAGCCTAACCTATACACTAGTGAATGAATTGTTCTAAAATTTTATGGCATATAGCATTACAGTCATATAAATAACACAGTAGTAGAAACAGTTCCAGTTAAAAACAAAACAAAACACTTACCTGGAGATCATAAACTGATACGCAGTTTCTCGTATCAAGAGAGGTGTATTATATGGTGATATAATTAATTGAAAGCAGAGTTATAAAATGGTACGAAAACTAGCACATTCCTAATTTTATAATATCACTCGTATTATGCCTGCGTAAGGATAGGCTGTCCACTTCGATTCAAGTCTTGCACATGATGTTCTGCATGATGGATACTTAGGCGATGGTGGTGATGACGACACAAGAAGTCTCACACAGTTCCTGCTGTCCGGTTATTGGGTTTCCATGTGGAGACACACATACATGTGGACATGTTTATTAACTGCACGGCATGATGATTACTGATTATTCACTAAATGGAAATGGATCATGTTAAAGTTCTTCACCCTCATCTTCTTCACACTGAGTAGGCTGAGGACAGAGGAGGAGGAGGAGGAAGAGGAGGCTTGCTGTCTCGGAGGGCAGAGGTAGAAGAGGAAGGGGCATGGACGGGTAGCCAGAGAGGCAGGCACACTCAGTGTAACTTGGCAGGAATACATCTTCACTTCTGTCTGACTTTTTTTACTTTTCCCTTCTCTAACGATGTTTCCACACAGAACAGATTCTTCTTCACTGCTGGCTTTAGTTTCAGGGCCCATATCTCAGAGGGGTCCGTCCATGCCATGGAAGTCAGAAGCGTCAAAGGCTCTGAACCCTCCTGTCAGAACGCCTGTGTCCATTTGTTCCCGGGCACTGCTTCTCCAAGTCTTCTTCCTCCTCGTCTGGAACTGGCTTTGAAACACACATTGCCATCAAGCTGCTTCTGTGAATTCATTTTGTGTGCTGTCTATTGGCTCTTACATTTCCCCAGATCCATCTTTTGTTGTTGTTGTTAATTCTGACCCGAGGATATATTTTTTTCCATTGATTTTTAGACAGAGTAGGAGAGAGGGGGAGAGACAGAGAAAAAATTGATGTAAGAGGGACACATTGATTGCTTACTGCATGGCCAGAGATCGACCCTGCAACTGAGCTACTTTCCCTTGTTCAGAATCCTAGGACCCTTCAATTCGAGGGCCCATGCTTTAATCACTAAGCCAAGTTGACTAGGGCCAAGATCCACATCTTGAAACCCTTCACCCTACTTCCCTTTTGTGCCCTATCCACAACCCTTTTCACGACTGTTTTTTATTAGCCCTGTCATGCGCAACATCTACACACAGGTGTTTTTTCCCCATCAGGATTTTATTCTTTGGGGCAAGGAGACCACTTATGGTTGAACTTTTGATGTTGAACTCATGGGGTCCTGAGTGGCCAAGGGCATTGTCCAATATCAGAAGAACTACAAAGACAGCCCTGACTAGCAAAGCGCTTCCTGACTTCAGAGACGAAGCATGGAAGCAACCACTCTGAAGGGGCGATGGTCCAGGCCGTCTCATACTACAAAGACTGGCAGCTGGCGCTCACCCTTCCCTTCGGGGCTCTGGGTCAGCTGCTTTACAGACAAAGGCAGTTCTGATCATGAAGCCGACTGCAGGGGCACAGCCCTGTGGAATTAACCCACCCCTTCCTGCCTTCCTGCCTTCAATCCTGGTGCTCACTTCTCTTCTTTATTAGTGAATGTCTTTGTGGCTTTTCTTTTTCCTTTATGAAAAAAACTGTTCAGGCAGATACCTTTCTCCTTAATGGTTTTCTCAATGGCGTCTAGGAACTCAGACGTCTCTTGGTCACAGAATCTGCTTCTCCTGCCATCTTTACATTTTTTAAGTTAAACCACTTTCTAAATGATCAAACCATCCTTTGTTGACATTAAAATTTTATCTTTCATCTTTCTCAAATCACATTAGAGTCTATAGTTATGCTTTCTAGCAACCCAGCACCCACACAAAAAACAAATTTTCAATAGGCAATGAACAGTCATGTCACAAAAGTGCAAGGCCTTGTGCCTGCTGGTGTGGCTGCAGCGATGGCTTCACAACGTCCCATTTTAAACTATGTTCTGCTTCTATAACACATCACCTTATATTGCATTGTGTGTTTGCCACCCCAAGTCTCCTTCCATCTGCATTTATCCCCCCTTTGTATTCTTATACTTCCCCTACCCTATTCCCCGTGGTAGTCACTATACTATTGTCTGTGCCCTTGAGTTTTTTTTGGTTGCTGTTTTAGTTTTTTTCTTTTTCTTTTCTTTTTTTGCTTAATCTCTTCATTTTTTTCACCTAGACTCCCAAGCCTCCTCCCACCCCCCACAACAGCTGTCGGTCTGCTCTCTGTATCTGTGGGTCTGTTTCTGTTTTGTTAATGTGTTTTGTTCCTTAAATTCCACAGATGAATGCAATCATATGGTACATCTTTTTTTCTCTGGCTGGCTTATTTCACTTAGCATAATACTCTCCAGGTCCATCTGTGCTGTCACAAGAGGTAAGGTTTCCTTCTTTTTCTTTATTATAGCTGAGTAGTATTCCATTGGGTAAATGTACCACATATTTTTTTATCCACTTATCTACCGCTAGACATTTAGGCTATTTCCAAATCTTGGCTGTTGTAATAATACTGCAGTGAACATAGAGATGCATATATTCCACCTATTTTAACTTTATTCTCATAGATGATTGATCCTAGAATATGGTGAATAAATAGAAGTTGAATATAGGGTGTGAAAGATGTAACCACATTTTGTGATGGCTCCTTAAAACTATAAGCCTCAGTGCAGTAATAAAGCTCCAAATCTCAGGGTAGGCCGGCAGAAGGGAGAGCAGAACTTCATTGCTAGACACCCGTTTAGCCACTCTGAAGAGAAAAAGGTTTTCTGAAGTGTTGATTTAGGGATACAGCCCTTAAACTCCAAGCACTTCATTCTTCAATCTTCTCTCTCTGGTTTCATCATTGTTCTTTACTGACTTTTTTATAAACTCACTTTACCTCAGCCTGGTGAAGGAAAGCAGTCGTTAACCCAAGCAGAACAGGTAAGAACTTCTAAGCCCCGGACTGCTTCCAAAGACAGTCTGGGGGCTGCCTCTCCAGCACATCTTACTAATGTGGATTCCCCATCGCTGGTTCTCTTCAGAAAGTGTTGGGAGAGCCGGCATGACCTGAGGCCCCTCTCAGATCTTGGTTTATTTAATTCCAAATAAAATTATCAGTGCCATTCTTCAGGGGTGAAGTTGAGATCTGGCTCAATGGGGTGAGGGAAGGTGGGTGCAGATCAATGACGCTTGCCTTGGTTCTTCAGTGAGAAATAATTATTCCTTCCTCTGGGATCCTGTAGTGCTTTATGTTTTATTTTGCTTCTGTGATTGCTCTAATCATAGTCTGATCTGTATTATGTCTAGTTATTGGAGAGTATATCAACTGCTTAGTCGATTCAACACTAACAATTTTAATTTCAGCACTTTTGTTTGGAAGTTTCTCACACCTACTTCATGCTGCTCCAGTAGGGCTAACAAGTACTATACTATGCTTCTCTGATCACAGGATTGGGTATGAGATCTAGGGTTAGCCAGTCATAGCACACCATTGTCTTCTCCTCAGTGACTGGCTCATAGATGAAAGAATGATCCTAAAGTGTCCACTCAGAGCCTGTCTCTAGATTTTTTTTGAAACGGATACTGGGAGACAGATGTTTTTCTTTGCCCTTAGAGTGCTAGCTGAAGGAATGTGCTTAAGAAGCTAGTTATGGTTATGCCCCCTAGTTTATGAAAAGGTCTGAGGAGATAAGGCTAGATTTCAACTGTAAACCTCGTGAGAGACAGACAGGTGGAGACTGAGAATCACAATGATATCTAAATCCCCGGATTCTTGAGGCTATCTTCACTATACTCTGATAATCAGAATTACTAAAGTAATTATTTTAAATGTAAACAAGACTGTAAGTTCCATACGTGAGGGCAGCATTTTAAAACTTTAACTTTGTTTTGCTGCTGTGATTTCCAATGCCTCGAACAGTGCCCATCACATAATAGGCACTCAATTTATTTAATGAATATTTGCAAACTGGATGATTCAGAGAAGAAAAGCATAAGTGTCTTTTCAACCATTTTATGGGATTCTTGAGAAAAAAATGTCCAGGGAGCAATTATTATAGGGTTCTGAGAAATTGAAGCTAGTTTGTGGGACTGTGGTGTACATTTTTTTCTGAAAGCCTTTTCTTTTCAAATACAATACATAGAAAAAAATTGTATAAAACATCAATAACATATTGGGATGAAGTAGAAAGTGAAACCTGTGAACCACAACTCAGGTCAAGAACTAAAACTTTGTCGGCATTGCAGAAGCTCTTCGTGTGTTCATTCCGGAATATCTCCAATCACTACCTGCTGGGGGTAACCACTGTGCTGAATTTTATAGTAATTACTTTCATGCTTTGCTTTATAATTTTAGCACCGATAGATGCATCCCTTGACATTACTGTTTAGTTTGTATTTTGTGGATCTAATATAAAGAAGGTATTATATTACACAATCTATTCTTTGGTATTTGTTAGGACTATAGGGCAGTACAATCCTTCATGGGCGTGTGTAAGCCTCCTGCCACAGGAGAACAAAGGACCAGGAAACACTCCGTGGACACCAGGAGTCAGAACATACAAGGAATGGAAACTGCACCTGATCGCACACCTGCATTTCATCCGCATTACAAGCCCACCTCAGCCCCACAACCACTGATGACAAAAGCTTCCCATCAGTGACTGCATCCTATATAATAAAAGGCTAATCTGCAAGTTGACCAAACTGTGGGACAACTGGTCTCTATGAGGCACACTGACCACCTTGAGCAGATGTTTAAGGCAGGAGCTGCCCCCTGGTGGTCAGTGACTCCCACAGGGGCAGCACCACTCAGCCAGAAGCAGGGCTCATGGGATAAGGGGGGTGGTGGTGGGTGGGAGGGAGGGAACCTCTCCTGCCTCTGTTGCAGGCAGGTGGTGAGAAACAAGGAGTTCCAGACTGCAAGAGGGCCCAGGCCAGGCTGAGGAAGCCTGCCACTCCAATGCAACAAATTTCATGCATTGGGCTTCTAGTAGGAGGATGAAACTCCAGCTCCTGGGGGCTGACATATCAACTCAATGTCCCCTTGGTTCACTGCTGTGAAGTCCTTCCCTTTGGATATCCCATCCTCCATCCCCTTCCCTTAGGAAAATTTGGTTTTCTTTCATCACCATCTGAGATGGCTAGTTGGCCTGCCTGCACGCACCATTTACCCTGTTCACCTTTCACTTCTTAACCTCTCACAATGTCTCTTGGCCTGGCTCCTTTAGGCGTGGACCTAACATGTTGAGTTTTTTTCATTCACTATTATGCTTATGTAATTCATCGAAATGGATTCACATTGCTTTAGTTTATTTTCAAATGCTATATATATATATATATATATATATATATATATATATATATATTTAGAGAGAGGAAGGTAAAGGCTAGAGAGCTGGAAACATTGATGAGAGAGAAACATCCATCAGCCACCTCCTGCTCACCTCCTACTGGGGATGTGCCCAAAACCAAGGTACATGCCCTTGACCGGAATTGAACCTGGGACCTTTCAGTCTGCAGGCCGATGCTCTATCCACTGAGCCAAACTGGTTTTGGTAATGCTGTATTTTGTAAGTATTACATATTCTGCTGTTGAAATAATTTCCCCCTAGGTTTTGGCTACAGAATCTATGCTGTTATTACAGTAATTAGTTAGTTAGCTATGAAGGGAGCAAAATGGCATCAGGCATTAAGCCTGATTAAGTCTGAAACTACAGGTCCCAGACTTTCTAGGGGATAACCCCATTGCAGGCCAGATGGATGGAATCCTGGAACTCGCAAGAACCAAGCTCCCAGGGGAATGGCCAGCCCATCCTCGCAGACTACCAGGTGAGGCAGAGCCAGTCAAGGAGAAATTCCTCTGCTGAGGGACGCGCAGCAGCAGCCAAAAGGCCCACCGAAAGGGGAGGAGGGTAGCCGGAGAAAATCAGGAAAGCATCCAATAGGGGAGGGAACCTCGGGAGATCTGGAAAGGGATTGGATAAGGGGAGGGCACAGGACAAGCCCACAAAGAATTAGGGAAAAGATTGGTTAGTTTGAAAGAAAATCTTCTCTCTCCCAAACCCAAGGACTATAATCAAAGCTAGCAAAGGCCAAGGGATGGTTTCTTTGTGTGCTCTTATTGTAGCAGCCATGCAGGCCCAAGCACAGTGCCAGTCATGGCCTGGGCGCCATCATGCCTTGGCAGTGGCTGCACAGATGGGGAAGTGAGACAAAGCGAAGTTCTGCATCTCTGGGTCTTGGCCCTCCTGGTCTAACAGGTGTTGTCTGAGGCCCAGAGGAGGGACTTCTTCAGGAAGAGGGAACTGAACCTCCTGATCATGCATGAGGCATGGGTGCCTGGGGGGCAGTCCTTTGTCTTTGCCCCAATAAACCTCGCCGCTGTTGCTTACATCCTCTTATAAGTGAGTCCTTGAAATGCTTTTCTGGTGACTCCATAGGAGAATTGCTCCAGTGTTGCTTTTCCAGAAACACTGTTATTAAAATTATTGTACATGTATTTAGTGCCTATCGATCTGTTTTCTGTGGTGTAGTATATTTACCCAGGAGTGAAGTTGCTGAGTCAAAGTGTGTGATTGTTTTTAACTTTAACAGATAATGATTTACATCATCACCAATACTGGGCTTTCTCAGATTTTTATTATAGCCAACTTGATGGGTATTTTTCTAAAGTCTCTATCTGCGATTTCCTGGTTTCTAAGGAAGCTGGTCTGATATAGTTTATTTATTGGTAATTTGGATTTTCCCTTTTGCAAAATATCTAATTAAGTCTTCAGCCTACTGTTTTTATTAATTGGTCTATTTTTTTCTTTGTCAATATGTAGTTCCTTATGTATCCTGGGGATATGGTTGAAAATATCTTCTCATCTCCTGTGGTTTGTTTTTTGTCACTTTATTTATGATATGTTTTAATAACCATAGTTCTTAATTGTATTCTTGCCAAGTATATAAATATTTCTCCCTTATGAATATTTGTTGTGCCTTTTATGACCTGTTCTCTAAAGCTGCACACCAGCATTTTTGCCATATTGGTAGAAGCAGTCCTGTGTACAACCCACAATTAAAAGGAGATGAACTAGGCTCCACCTTTTTATAGGAGAAATCTCAAATAATGTTTCTACATCTTTTATAATCATCACCCATAATGCAATCAAGTGAGTCTTTAGAAAAGGGGCACTAGGACACATTTAAAGCAAGGAAGGCTGAGGTTGAGAGAAAGAAATAATAGATGTTGAAGAGAGATCAGAATACATGTTTTATCTTTCACAGGTGTTACCTTTTCCTTTTGTGCCCCAGGCTTTGAGGACAGAGGCGGTGTCTAGCAGAAAGGGACAGATAATGGGTGTTTAGTGAGGACTTACTTGTTAGTTGATTTGTCGAAATAAATGATTGTTTCATTTCTGACCACATTTCTATGGTAATTCTTCCAGTTGATCTGATTAGTTCAAAACTTATTTGACCTGACCTAAATACTGAGTTTAGAGTCAGATCTTAACCAGTGTGTGAAGTGGAAGAAATTAATTTCAGGTCAAATATGACTGCAATCCAGATAATTAGAAGCCTCTATTGGTTTTGCCTCAAGCCATCTGACATCCTCCAAACTATCTCTCCTATGTTTTTCCCCTTGATAATTAACCATTTTATTTTCCTATTCTCATTCAATCTGCCATATCTGGGGACATCTGTCAAATTTATCCTTAATGGAGATGTATTCTTAATAGCTTAATAGGAAATTACATCTAGGTACCTTTTATATTTTAACTAGAAGCCTGGTGAATGAAATTTGTGCATTGGGGCAGGTCCCTTCAGCCCAGCCTGCACCCTCTCCAATTTGGGACTCTCAGAGGATGCCCGGGGATCGGGCCTAAACCGGCAGTCATATATCCCTCTCACTATCCTGGACCACTGGCTCCTAATCACTCACCTGCCTGCCTGCCTGGTTTTCCCTAACTATTTCCCCCTGTCCCCCTCTACCCCCCGCCACCAGCCTGATCACCCCTCACTGCCTCTGCGTGCTGGCCTGATCACTCCTAATAGCCCCCCTTGCTGGCTGGTTGCCCCCAATTTCCCCCTCCCTGCTGCCTGGTGGCTCCTAACTGTCCCCCGCCTCAGCTTGGTTACCTCTTACTGCCCCCTATGCTGGCATAGTCACCCCTAATTGCCTCCCCTTGCTGGCCTGGTCATCCCACACAGCCTGCTTGCTCAGTCATTTGGTTGTCCCTCACTAACCCTTGTGCCAGCCTGGTTGTCCCATGGAACCTGCTGTTCAGTTGTTTGGTCATCACTAACCTCCCTGCTGGCCTGGTCACCCCACGCAGCCTGCTTGTTCAGTCGTTTGGTCATCCCTCATTAACACCCCCGCTGGTCTGGTCATAGGCAGCCATCTTGTGAGGGTGTGATGGTCAATTTGCATATTACCTTTTTATTATATAGGATAATATATTTTAGAGACACAAAGTTTTAATCTAAAATAATTACTTCCCAGTGAGTACAATAACATAGTGTCCATTTGTTCAGTAACTTGCTTAGGGCCCAGCATTAGAGCAAATTCCATTAAAAGAGGTGAGCTATGCTATTTACAGGCAAGGGTTATGCCATGTAACTGTATTCTGCTCTGCCTGTTATATTCATTTGCCCTTGAATTTACCCAGACCCAAGCCGGCCGAGTATTTGTGTTCTCATGCAGTTGCTGACTTTCCCTCTGTTCCCAATTAGCCACCTTGCTAATCAATTTAATCCATCTCTGACAGCAAGCCATATTTCCCTACCTTGTTGATGAGCATGTCATGTGGAACAGAGTCAGAAGCCTCCCTGAAGTCAAAATAGTTTATGTGTGTCCCTTCCTCTCAGCATACAAGGCCCGCCGCTCTGTCAGAGGAGGCAATTGGATTGGTCTAACATGATTTGTTGGTCACAAAGTCATGCTGGTTATTACCCATCATTGTGAGCCCTTCCATGTGCTTGCAAATTGATTAGGCATCTTGATCTTGTGGCTAATGTACTTTTTGTCATTGTTTAGAGCTGAGGACATTCATTGCAGGCTTGGGCTTTTGTGAGCATGAACTTCCCATCTATTCCCCTTTCCTTAAAGATAAAGAGCTCATTTGCTTTTATAGATCAAAAATTCTCACAAGGAAAAGTTAATGCTTTCAAGGACTCCTCGGACATTTTATTAATAACCTGCATTGGTATCAAGGGAATTAAAATAAATCAGGCTGTCTATCCTCATCAAACAGAGAGACAACAGATATTTACTGAGTTCCTGGCACTATGCTACCAGGTTATGTGAGAGGCACAATGATATTTAAGAGGGTCTCAAATCTTATTTGTCTATAGGAAACATGAACATAAAGGTGATTGACCATGTATTTTGTGTGGAGATAAAGAAAGACTAAAACCTTTTATTAGGCTGTATATTATTAGTTATCACATTTTCCTAATGTCTGATTGCCCAGCAAAATTATTTTAGTAAACAATAACCCAGAAATATTATTTGCACATGTCATTTCTTTTTTTGTTTATTTTTTATTGAATTCACTGGGGAGACATTAGTTAATAAAATTACATAGGTTTCAGGTATATAATTCTATAATGCATGTTCTGTATATTGTATTGTGTTCATTTTGAATGAACTGCTTCCTGAATTTTCACTCATTATTTTCCTACATCCTCAAAACTTTTAGTGGTAGTGAGGTTGATTTCTTCATATTCTCATTGTCATTACATATATTTCCTTTATCTGCCTATTTTTCTTCCTTCCACTTTTTTTCTCTTTATCACATTTATTCATGTGCCCAATTATGTATGAGCATGTAGGTATGTTCTTCCAACATGAGGGGAACCTTTTTCTAAAATAGTTGATTATGGATTCTCTTTGGAACTCTCACTGTACTGTTCCAATAAAAACTTGGTAATACCACATTATCATCAACAACAAAAACTACCTATATTTCTTTTTATAAAAATTTAATACTTTATGAAAAAAAAAACAATGTAAATGATTGCTAAAATATATCCAGTTACCATTTTGTTTCCTAATACATTTATTTTAAAACTAGAGGCCCGGTGCACAAAATTTGTGCACTGGGAGGGCGAGATCCCTCAGGCCTGTGCCCTCTCGCAGTGCAGGACCTTTCTCCTTACCACCCACCTGCTCGCTGCTCCTTAGCACTGCTCCTTAGCACCACCATGAGTCTGGCTTCTGGCTGAGCAGTGCTCCCCCTATGGGAGCTCACTGACCACCAGGGGGCAGCTCCTGCATTGAGCGTCTGCCCCCTAGCGGTTAGTGTGCATCATAGTGACCTGTCATTCTGCCCTTCAGTCACTTTGCATATTAGGCTTTTATTATATAGGATATAATTTAGAGTAAAATAAATAAGGTGAAAATGCCTCAGGACAGACTGGAACATCTGTCATTACATCCAACTTATAAAGCGATTTTCAACTAAATGTAATAAGTAAACTTTAAGGAAATATATATTACTTTTTGAGAAGGCTTCTGCCATTAAAGGTTCCCAGATCTTGAGAGATGGGGAAAGGATACCTGATGATAGGCATTACTGTTAATTTCATTAGGTATGAAAGTAAATTCTAGTTAGGTAGGGAATTATTAGTTTTTCGAGGAGGATGTTTATCTACTTAGGGGTAAAGTATTGTGATATATATGTTACTTTGAAAAGTTTTGGCAACATACAACACCTAACATATAACATATAACATATACTATATAATATATAAATATATTCACACACAATCATATATATATATATATATATATATATATATATATATATATACACACACACACACACACACACACATCATATATGAATTCTTAAATCTTAGACTTAGAAGCAGCTCTATGAAAGCTTCCCCCCACTTTTTCTTATCACTGCATTGTTTTATGGCTTCATTACACCACAATCCCCTTTAGTTTTTCACTTATTAATTGGCTTGCCTCCTGCCACTGACTCTAATTTTTTGTCCAGTACATTAAAGTGGAATCTCAATTGCATATTAAATTGTCCGATCAATGATGTGAGTCTCATTTTGTCCTTTAGTCTAATCCTCTCCTGGTAGCCAGGGGAACAGAAAAAGCAAAGAAGAAAAGAGGGGAGCCCTGGATTTGCATCAGAACCTATAATCCATCCATGCTCTTCTGCTTTCTGCTTCTCTCTTTCCTTAACATACACATGGGGTGTGACAATGAATATTTAGTGAAAAAATAACTAGTGAAAAATTAATGCTTAAAGCAGACCAGTGTCTCTCAAGGTAAGTTTATTGAATTTGTAGTGTAGGCATTTAAAAATCTGCCTGTCCTCATTGCTAAAAACATCTCATAAAAGGCTTTCTTCAAAAGGCTTGTGTTTTCTGCAAATATAAAATGACAGGAATATTTCAAAAGAGAGTTATATTGTGATTCAACTTGGTTCTTTTCTAGGCATAAACAACATTTCTTGGAAGGTAAAGGGTAAAGTAGATGTAACTTTACAATTTTATTTCAATAAAGAAAAATCAATTAGTATGATGTGCATTGTTGAAATCCAAGCAAACACTAGCATAGAGTAATTGCATGAAAGTGTCTGTGAAAAAAAGAATGTAGATCAATAATGGATTTTCTCTCATTTGCATTTTTTTTCCTGTCAGTCAGGATACAGACTAGAGAGAGTGAAGACATTTTAAAACTCCCTACTTATTTGAAGTGTGTGATGGATAGATAAAAGCAAGCTCTTCCAAATACAGTTCTCTTGCTGTCTCATTATTTCAAATGTATGAATGTGAAGAAAATAGAGGCTCGGTTTTTGAAGTATATTAAAAACAACTGCAAAAAATGATTAAACTCAAATTAATTAAAGGGAAATATAGGCTAGACTAGAGTATAATTTTCTGTATTAAGTAGTTCACAACATATGCTAATTCTGATCTTCATTTGTTCATTCATTCTCTGATATGTTTAACATTTTGAAGAAGCTTAGAGATGTAAAAACTTCAGAGGCCTTTTCATTTGACTGTCCAGTTTTAGGACTAAGGCTGAGCATCTTGTCTCCGAGTACTGGAGTGACAGTGGGGATTGTAACCCACCCCACCATTCTTTTCACATTGTTTCTGTAAGTGCTGACTATGAATAGTATGTAACTTTTAGATAAATAGCATGTTTATATAAGAATCCTAAGAACTAACTACAGAAGATGTAGACTCCGAGCTTTGGTCATCCCAGTTCTTGGAGATTTGCTGTGCTTCAGTTGTAGAACCAGGATGACATAGAGCCAGGATAATGAGGACCAGAATGATGCACACCAGATCATCACTTGACCAATTTTGAGATCTTTATCAGAATGGGCTGTGTTGGACTGCATATAGAGTACTTTTCAAACTCCTTCCCTTGATTTATTTGTTCTGCTTTCCCTCTTCCTCCTTATAAAAATCTCTGCCTGCACTGAGATATGTAAATGGGCTTTGTGGACAAGAGCCCCCATCTTCTCAGGAGTTTGGCACTTGAATAAACCACTTTCCCTCTTCACCAGCACCTGTCTCATGAGTTTGGCTTTACTGGTGACAGGCAACTGGATTTGGGTTTCAGTTAGGGTAGGATGTACGCAGTGTATGAAAGGTAGACTTTTCTATTATTGGACAAGTTAAAGTCTAAAAAAATATATTTTATATTTTGGTAAATTTTTGCTGATGGATTCTGACTTTGACTTTCAGGGCCACAAATACCAAATTGATAGGGAGGTATTATAGTACAGAAAAGCAGTTTTCAAGTGTGGCCACTTGATCACCAGCATCAGCCTTGTTATAAATGCAATTACCAGGCCTCACTAGAGAAACATTAAATAAAAAACCCAGCGGGATGAGAGCAGAGTAATTCTTGTATTAACAAGTCCTCCAAGTGACTCTAGTCATGCTAATGTTTAAGAATCCCCACTTCATTTCTCTTATGAAATAACAAGTGTCATTCTAGGATGATTTTAGAACTGTTACCTTCCTCTAAACAAGGTGTGCATTAAGTAAATAAATTCATGAGTCTATCCTAGAATGTTTTTTAAAACATTCTAAGTCAAGTTCACCAAATTCAATTCTAGAAGCAGCAAGCTCCTGTCCTGATTAATCAGACCAGGGGACATGATAAAGAGAGAGGATAACCTTGTCATTTTATATTTATAACTTAAAAAACTTGACCTTTTCTGATATTTATCAGTAAGATGGATCAAAAGTAACTATAGGAAAAAACTCAAAGCAACAACAACCAGAGCAAAACATGGCGATAAAAATCTCATTTTCCTTGTTTTTGTTGTAAATTAGGATTCATTATTTCTTTTTATTGCTTTAAAATGTCAGAAAAAGCCAAATCTTAGTCTCCCTAAGTTTATTTAGGATCATAAGTCACTGCCTGAAGAATTCTGAGATTGGATCCAATCTTCCCTTTTTACTCTGCAGATGAAGAAACTGAATCTTAGTGAATCAATTAGTCATCCACATGGAACCTGCAGTCAGATGTGTCCACTTATAGCAGGTTCTGGAGCCAGAAACAGTCTGTGGACTCCCAATTCTCTGTGCTTTCTCAGCCAACTCAAGGCTGCCTTTCTCTTCTTATTCATGTTACCATGGAAGCCATGAAAATAGAGCAAGATGGTGCAGCAATTTCATATTTGGAGCAGTTCATGGTTGGGAATGTGGCCTGGGACACTATGGTGCAAATGTAAAGTTCCAAAAATGAAGCGCATGCACTATCCAAAGGACAAATAAATGCATGGTTCACCAGTCCATCTTTTTGTTTACTCATACCCTCATTTATTTCCCGCATTCAATAATTTATTCTTAGGACCTATTATTGGTACATGCTCAACTTTGAACTGTGGGAATAGGGTTGGTGCATATAGTTGAATGCCACTTTCGTGAAAGTAAGGGCTGGGTTTTATACAATTTATAAACTTGACAGTCATTATGCACTGTCTTGCAAATGTCAAATTAATATTTATTTGATGAAGCAGTGCAGAAAAAAAAAATCAGAAAGAGAGTATGTTTAATACGTCCCCTCTCTCGGCCCTCCCCCAAGAGTGAAAAAGGCTGGAAGAGCTACCATAAGCCAGAGTAGAGGAGTCAACAGAAGCTTCATGACCAGAAAGCAATGTGGATACGGTGAACTTGGACTGAATATGGGGATAAAGGAAGGCACTTCCGGGTTGTAAAGCATGAATAAGGCTTTCGGTTCAGAAGGGCCAATGAGGCATTAGAGGGGCATTAAAGATGAAGGCATTCTTCTAACACTGTAACTTGAGCTCCTTGACAATCTGAACTGTAGCACCTAAACAATTATACATCCGGATTACTTGCATTTACAGAGGATTTACTTTTTGGCATGAACCTTTAAGTTCATAGGCGATATATGCATTTGTGTGGGAAGGGACTTACTACGTTTTGATATTTTTTTTGTGATATTTAGCAAAGCTCCTCTTTACTAGAATACTGGGCTTTCTGATTTTCATTGCCATGTACTACCCCCTGTGTTTACCTGTAGAACAGCCACCAGCCGTCACTTACTGAGCAGCTAGAATGAGTAGGATGGGCTGTGCTTAGGACACAAAGCAGAGAACATTTAAAACTGTGGGCTAACTTAGTTCCCAGCCTTCACCCTCTGACAGCCCCTGTCTCCGTTTCCAAAGGACCTGCTCTGATTAGATCCATGTTGTTAGATTAGAGACAGCAAATTAAAATGTTCCCGGGACCAGGCAGGTAAAGCAAGCGACGGAAGCAGATGTGGGTGCATATGCTTTCATGGAGCAGCTGGAGAGGTTGGCCTGCACAAAGAAGGCAGACTCCACAGAGACCCAGCTACTTACCATCATAATGGAATCTTAGTCCAGTTGCTATATATTCTGATTTTTTTCCCCAAGAGAAGCGAGGGACATAGATTTCAAGTGAAATCACCCAATTTAAAAATATTGCCTCCAGTTTCTAAGACATTGTATCAACCACATGAAGCATGACAACAGTCCTCATTAGGACCCGGACTTCAGTTTGTACCCTTAGAAGCTAGATAAATCTCCAGCACTTCCGGGAGGCCAGTCTTTGGAGGACTACCTGGACATCTGGTCTGGAAGTCCCTGATTTTCCCCATGCACTATAACCTGCTTCTGACTCCCGGGAACTCTCGTGTCTGCTTGATACTGAACAAAATCTGATTTGCAAAATTTATGTCCAGTGAGCCTCCTGTTAGGGAATTTGATTTGGCATATGTCTCCTTCCAAACTTCAAATTGTGTTTCCAGCCAGACAATGTAATAATCACGCACACGGTGTCTCCAAATGCTGCGAAAAATTGCGAGGATCCACAGAGGACTGAATAAAAATGCTAAGCCTAATGTTAAGGATTGAAAATATTCACCATCTCCAATCTAAATAATAAAATGAAGCAATTATGCCTTTGGCAGTGCCTGCACAGGCCAGCGTTACAGCGTCAGCTGGCTGCAGCCTCCTGCGGCGGGGCCTTCTGCAGCTCCCGGGGCCTGTGCAGAATCGCAGAGGGTGAGCTGATGCTGCGTTCTTATTTCTTTGTGGCTTCAGGTTAGACTGATTATAAAGACCATGGCGTCTATATTACAAAATGATCATTTGTTGCAATTTCCCTAGAGTGTGTTTCTCAAATATTTTGGACCATGACCAAGTCAGAAATATATTCTTTCTGGCTATACACACACACACACACACACACACACACACACACACACACACACACAAAATCAGAAACAAAACTTCAGGAAACAGTTTTTATTCTTACCACATAAAAGGCACTGTGGTATTTAATTTTTTATTTTGTTTTGGATGATACCTGGCCAGGGCTGGAATTTTATTTCAGTAAAAGAATATGCAATAACATGCTAAGCGACATAAACCAGTCAATGAAAGAGAAACACCACATAACCTCACTCATTTATGGATAATAAAGAACATTATAAACTGATGAACCAAAAGATAGACATAGAGACAGTAAAGCAACAAGCTGACTGTCAAACTACAGTGGGGAAGGTAGGAAGATCTGGGGGAGATAAGAGATCAACGGAAGGACTTGTATGTATGCATATAAGTACAACCAATGGACACAGAACTCTGAGGAGGGAGGGCATGTATGGGAGTGGGGGAGCAATGGAAAGATATGTACACATATAATAATTTAATAAAAATTAAATTAAAAATAATATGCAATAAGTAATTTAAGGGGTATTAAGATAAGTGCAAGGTATTTGGAGCAAGACAGTCTATCTGGTTCTTGAAAACCTTGAAAATCTGTCATACTGTGATTCATTTCTCATTTTGTGAGAATTTCTGTAACTATATCTGATGGTTTTGTTGTTGATGATGATAAATACAGGAGCATTACAGTGCCAGGTACTGGACTAAGCAATTTACTTACATTAGGCCTTTTAATAGCTTGTATCTTGGTTCTTCCTTCCCCATCTGCCTGGACAGTTCTCTCACATGCAGGTAGCTCTCCTTCCACTGGATCCTGAATGTTCCGAAGACTTGCTTCTCTGTCCCTGCCTTGGCTAATGGCTCAGCGAGGGCTGGTTGATAGGATTGTGCTTGTTCTCTTTATTTCCATGGACCATCTACCACTGGCAGGCTTTGTATGGGGTCCTGTGGGGAAGCAAAAAGCCAAGGATATGGGTTAATTATAAGAAGAACCCAAACAGACCCTTGCCCAGACACATCATAATTAAAATGCCAAAAATTAAAGACAAAGAGAGAAACTTAAAGGCAGTGAGAGAAAAGAAAACTGTTACCTACAAAGGAGTTCCCATAAGGCTAACACCTGATTTCTCATCAGAAAATCTACAGGCCAGAAGGGAATGGCATAAATACTCAAGATAATGGAGAGTAAGGATCTGAGACCAAGATTACTATATCCAGCAAGGCTATCATTCAAAATAGATGACCAGATAAAGAACTTTCTAGACAAAAAAAGGCTAAAGGAGTTCATCACCACTAACCCAGCATTTCAAGAAAATGCTAAAGGGATTGCTGTAAAGGATTGCTGAGAAGAAGAAACAGAGAGAGAAACCTAACCATACAGAATTAAAATGGCTATAAATAAGTACCTCTCAATAATAACCATAAATATAAGTGGATTAAGTGCTCCAATCAAAATATGTAGGGTAGCTGAATGGATACAAAAACATGACTCAATTATATGCTGTCTACAAGAGACTCACTTCAAAACAAACAACACACACAGGATGGAAGTGAGGGGATGGGAAAAATTTTTCCATGCAAATGGAAAATAAAAAAAGCTGGAGTATTAATATTCATATCCAACAAAATACACTTTAAAAGCATTATGCTAAGTGAAATAAACTATTCAGAAAAAGATAAATATCATATGAGCTCACTCATTTGTGGAATATAATGAACAACATAAACTGATGAAAAAAAATAGAGCCAGAGGGGGGAAATATACTAGAATATAATAGAAGTAATCCTGTTATTTGCAGATTTTTAATATTTCCTACAACTCTTGTGATATCATACTATATTAGTACAGTTTTGGTAATATTATATTTAAAATTCTTTCATTATTGAATTATTGAAATATTAATGTTTATTGCATGTAATATTAATATATATATATATATATATATATATATATATATATATCTTTTAAAAATAAAACCTGGAAAAAAAGAACTCTCTAGTCAGGCTCCTATAAACCCAGCAGGTGCTGCCCTAGGGTCTTGAAGCCTCTTCAAATTATTGTTTCCTCTGCCTGGTATGTTCTTCCCCTGATTTTCATGTGACCAGTTCCACTATTCAAAATGTCAGGGTCTCATTGAGAACAATTCTGCCTTTTCTATCTAAAATTGTATCCCCACACCCAACAGTTTATATCTTGCTATCCTGATTTTTATAGCTTTATTTTTATTTTTAAATATAATGTTGATAAAGGGGAATAAATGAGTGGTGTTGAAGACCTAATTTCCAACATGGTTCTATTTGGAGATCATACCTTTAAAGAGGTCAATGAGATTAAATAAGGTCAGTAAAAATGGAAGCTTAATCCAATCTAACATGACTGGTATTCTTATGAGGGTCAAGGAAAGCACAGAGGACTACAAGCACAGAGAAAAATGCCACCTGAGCAAATAGAGAGAAGAGGGCCACCTGAAAGCTAGCAAGAGAGGCCTCAGGTAAAACCAAACATGCTGAAACCTTGAACTCTTACCCTTCAGAACTGTGAGAAATTTCTGTAATTTTTTTTACAGTCCTAGCATGCAATCACATGCGCGCACTTGTACACACACACACACACACACACACACACACACACCCCTAGAATTCTCAAAACCTGTAAGGTACCTGGAGCATGTGAAGGATCAATTTATATTTGTTGAAGGAGTAAATAAATGGTGATAAATCAATTCTGGTCTACACTGCTATTTAAAAAAAAAATCTCTGTGCTGTTATGATAGATTGGTTGCAAAATGGTTCAAATTCATTACTCCTCACTGTTTAAGCTCTTTGCAATGTGATTTTAAAGCTCTTATATTGAGAGGTGAGATCTATTTTCTCATCCATTGAATCTGGGTTGGCTTTTTGACTTGCATTGGGCAATTAAATACTGTGGAAGTATTAGTCTGCTACCTGATCTAGGTCTCCAGAGACCATGCCTGCTCCCAACCTTCTTAGCATTGTCTTTGTAATGAAAGCAGGCCCATACTAGCTCATTGGAGGACAAAAGACTATGTGGAAGAGATAAATTATCCTGGCTGAGAACATTCTAGAGCCAGTTCCCAGCTAATCTGCTAGCTGATCACAGGCATACAATTGAGACCAGGTTAGATTGGCCAAACTCAGCAGAACTCAGCTGACTCGCTGATTAGTGAACAACAATAGATGTTTATTATTATATACCATCAGATTTTCAAGTTTTAGTTACTGCAGAATTAGAATGGCAGTAGGCAATTATGTACCTGATAAGAAGTACTTTTGTGTGTCCGAGATGTGTTTGATCTTTGAGAGACAGCCTAGCTTTGGAGAAAGCTCATGGGCCCTTAGAATCAGGTCAAACTGGGTCCAGATCCCAGCTCTACCACTCACAGTGTGACCTAGTACAACATACTTACTACCCTACTGAACTTGTCTTTATAACTTGTAAACTAAAGGTAGGCATAACTGCTCACAGAGCTTTTGAGAGGATTAAAGGAAAAACTAACATGTCAACTACTGATGTTGATTTAAATTATATCAGCAACTTCTCCTAATAACCATTTATGACTGAATTATCCATAAAATAATCAAAATACTTGTAGGAACCATTTATACATTTTTCTTTATTAGACCTATCAGCCTGATATAATTGCTATTGACTACTCAAAGCTGTTGACTACTTGTAGTCATTCTTACTGACGTTTTCCATCTTCAAGGGGGACCTTACAGTTCATAGGCCAAGGTTTTATGACCTGGCTCTTTTCACTCCACTTGCACTCTTCATTATCTTATTGAATTGAGCCAAATATCTTCTTAGTTTTCTATTTATGAACTAAAGAGGCTTAATTTCAACACACCTAATTTCTAAACTATCAGGTACATAATTGTCTACTGCCATTCTAATGCTACAGAGAAAACTGAACACTTCTGAGTCAGTGCCTCGTACCTGGAATTGGCTGAGATATTCCCAGCAGCAATTGCTTACCTCCTATAAGGCCACATGAGATATGGGCTTCTCAGTGCAAGGACAGAAGTCCTTGAAATGTCCATTCAAAGTTCCACAAATCTATCTGTGAACACTTTAAATATTTATTCTCTTATTTTATGTAGTCTCTTCAGTAAAAGCTAGAGAAGCAAGTTAGATTTGATGTAAAGTTTTGAGTATTATATTTAATTTAGAGAAATAAGTGCAAAAGAGAAACAAGGTGAGTTTTTAAAATTTAGTATTTTTTTTAACAAGAAGTTAGCTTAAGCACCACTTTCAGATGAAAGCATTCTATAACTGACATCATTTTTAAGTGCTCTCTATTGATTAAACACTTAGCTGGATTTGTAAGTCTGATCAGAAAATATGAGTTGTAAATCAAGATGTAATTTTTCCTTTGATCCCGTTTTAGCTTTCTCTTTCTCCTTTAGGTCAGAGGATAAATAAAAAATGATGGCAACTTCTGATAAAATTTTGAAAACTAAAATCCATTGGGTTTGTGATGATATCTCTTGCAGAAAAGCTTAACATACAACTTTGTCAAAATGCATGAACAGGGACTTATTGACACTTGTTTTCTTAAGAATAAAAATGATTTTCGATATTGATCATCTCTTCAATAAAATGTCACTCTTTTAATTAAGACATTAAAATAATTCTATCTCAGAAACTTTTTAATCTAAACTATAAATTGTCATTTTAGAAAGAAAACTTCAAAACGATTAAGATTTCTTGTTTGAAAGCAGGGGTTTAATTGATTTCTCTTTTATACTTTAAGGGTAGATTATAAATTTAGGATCCAAAGGCAGCTTCCATATTACCTCAGTGTTGTTTATTACACTTCTTGCACTCAGATAAATCTGAACAGGCACTATGAAATTCTCCAAGTACATATAACAAGAACATACAGTGTTTGGAATACAATTCCAAATTTTATTGTGGCAATTAGATGGCATTATATGGTTTGGGTCTCTAGCTCTCCAGGTCAAGTAGACAATTGAGAAGAGGAATTGAGTGTCTAGTAGATGCATACTCAAGGCCACTTTGTATATTTGGTGCCTGGATGACATGACAATCTATATTATTTTTATCTTCTGGGTCTAGATATTATAAGCCACTGATTTCAAGTAGACTACAGTTGAAAATACATTACCTAGCATTATAAAGGCTAATGTTTTACTAAATATATGCACCATCCGAAGATGTAGAACATAGCTAAAAATCTGGAACTTATCTTTTCAAGCTGCCTCCTTTCACAGGTGGAGTAGATAGCCTATGTTTAGACAACGGCACTCAAACCCAGCCATGGATCCCAGGTGTTCTTTTGCTTCAGGCTGGTGCTTTTTCTTCCCTTTCTTCCTGGCAGGTGGTTGAGCAAGAGCTGCTCCCGAGGGGAGGAGTACGCGTGTAGGGGATAGGGGTAGAGACTATAGGCAGTTTCCTCTTCTCCCACCTGCCCCCCACACATTTCTGTTCTTGGAATGTATGTTTAAACAGAATATCAAAGGCAAGCCTGATCAATAGAATGGAGAGCTAAAACTTCTGTAGAGCTTTGGCAACCTAAGGGAGCTACGAAAAGAGGGGAGAGGGTGTTGCAAGCTAATGCAAATTCTATTTTATCCCTGGCATCTTACCTCACAGCAGGCACAGGCTTCTTTATAGCCCATCCGCTAACTGTGCGCACACACAGTGTAACTGCAAAGCCCCGGATGCACCTATAACTGTACCCCAGGTAGTGCACGCCCAAACTACAGCTTTTCTTATTTTACTTTATTTATTTATTTTTTTAACTTATTATTGTTATTATTATTATTATTCATGGCAAAATGATGCCAATTGGTCTGGACTGCTCTGACCTTCAGCAAGTCCCAATCCCAGTGTCATCTACTGTCTGTGTGAGGGGTACGGGAAGAGATTAGACAAAAATTATATACCTATCGATGAGCACAGCGGGGATGGGGAGAGAGGAGGTAAGGGCAGAGGGTGGGGTGGGGACCAGGTGGAGGGGAGTTATAGGGCTGGGGAGAAGCAATTGTAATAATCTGAACAATAAAGATTTATTAAAAATTGTAGATACATGTAATGAATAAAGATTTATTACATTGTAGATACATGTAATGAAAGAGCAATGGACAGAGGGGATCATCCAAAATATAATTCTGATTATTTGTATCAGAGAGAGAAGCAACAGATGGTGTGAGCTGGGGGACATAATAGAAAAAAAAGAATAGTCTTCATCAAAATCAGAAACTGCTATGTATTTAAATAGTATTGTAAAAATCATTATGACAACTCTTGCACTTAGTGAAAATGAAACAAAGTTCAAATGAGTATACAATTACATAATAAAAATAAGTCTTCCTTCATTTAACCCCACATTCCAAAGGTAAACATCACCTACTTTCTCGGGCATCCTTCACCAGATTGTCCATGGATACACATTCATCTATATATCCCTTTGTTTATTACTTTATCTTTTTATATGTGGGGAATGTAATATTCTTATGTTCCTGCGGCTGAGCTCAGTGGCCAGCATGTAGAAAACACTTGATACTGCTATTAATTTCTGTTATTTGTAGATTTTAGCGGTGTCTATCTCTGCATCTTTTTTTTTTTCTCCTCTGAGACAGCAGTTAGGTTCTTGAATTGAGTCACTTTTCTCTGAGTCACCTGCTACCACTGCTGACAGTCATGGCCTCTGACCCTTCATTAGAGTGAACCTTGGCATGATCCAAGGCAGCGGGCTCAACCCTGACTCTGCTTTATAGTCGCCTGGGGAGCAGTTAAACACTGCCGTGCCCGGGCCCTGACCCAGAATAATTACACTGGACTGGAGTCTCTGAGGGCGGGCCCCAGGCAGTGACTGTCCTTTTAAAGATCCCCCATCACTGACTACGCGCGGCCAGAGTTGAGAAGCACCGGCCCAGGGTTTCAGCTTGCTGGGACCACTTTGATTCCCAATTCTATTATATAGCATTTTAGCTCTTATTCCTAGTTTCATATTATACATGAATTTGATAAGCATGTTTCCGATTTTTCCATTTTGTCTTTGGAAAAAAAAATCCCTCTGCTGATTGTTCCCTTTTAACAATTTATTTTGTGAGGAATTTAACTCATTTTTTTTTCTAAAATCAAATATAGAAAAGCTCTACAGCTGTAACATCATTTTAACAGCTGATAGCTCAATTGATATTTCTTTCTTTTTACATCGATTCCTCTCCCTCCCTTCCCCTCTCCTCCCCTCCCCCTCCCCTCATTGGAAATTTCCAGGCTAGGTTTTCATCTTTTCACTGTTTTACTTAGAAATATAAATATACTTACATGCGCATCACTCAGCCGTGTTAGCCAAATTCATGACCTCCTCGCCAGGGCTCTGTCCATGGGCTGCTTTCCCAGGACTCACAGACTTACCTGCAGCTTGCGTTGTCGGTTACTTCAGGCAGCCTTCCCATGGGCACAGCCATTTAAAGCAAATTAAGAATATGTAGAATGCATCATTTTTCCAAGAGAGGAAGTGGTTCTGCAGAAGAGAGTGGCGCAGAAAGTTTAAAGGTCTTATATTACCTCTGTTCTTGATCTCATAAGACAAATCCTGAGGTTATGGTGGAGCTAGTTCCTACTTTTACAAAATGCTATTTCTAAAGATACTAGAGGCCCAGGGCATGAAATTCGTGCACAGGTAGGGTCCCTAGGCCTGGCTAGCGATCAGGGCCAATCTGGTTCCCCGACTCCCCATCTCACTGCCTCCCTGTTCCCTAGCCACCCATGAGGTCTATCCCTCCTCTGCCCCGCCTCCCTGACTCCTCCTTCTCTTGCTACCTGCATGGTTCCCCCCACACCCACCCACCCCCTCCTCCTCCTTTCACTCCCTCAGCACCCTGCCTTCGCCCACCATGTTCCGTGCCACCCCCTTGTGGTCAGCACACATCATAGCAAGTGATCAAACTCGTTTTCCTGGTCCAACACCTGAGGGGACACTTTGCATATTAGCCATATATATTATTTGGCTAATAACAATGAGTGTTTAAAGGACGTGTTTCAAGTCAGATTGGCCAGTGGCGAGGGGACACTCACTCCTAGTTGTAGAGGAACCACTAACGCACCTGCCCACACATCACCTTGTGTTCTCTGGATAGGCTGGAAAGGAAGGTGAGAGTGTGGCAGAGGACAGCCGAGGCCTGAAAATGGCTGACGTGGATGGGTGGTGTGAGTTAGCAATAAACTGCATATTTTCCCCTCACAGGGTTCCCTTGGACATCCCAGTCCACCCTCCATTTCTGTACCCTCAAATAATTTAAAATTTAAAGGTACAGTTTTATTGGTTGGAGCAGTAGCTCTCAGCTATATAAAACCAACACACTATTTTTATAAGAAATATCTGGTGTCCTCTTTAGTATTCTGAGATATACAGGATGTCCCCCCAAAATATATACACACTTTAACATTTTAACAGCTGATAACTCAATTGATGCTTCTTTCTTTTCAGGTTATTAACCCATTGGAATTAATGATTATTCAAAGTGTGTACATATTTTGGGGACACCCTGCATATATAAGTGTGTGTACATAATAATTACAAGTATCATTATAATATTTTAATTTAATATAAAGAACAATAAAATAACAAGTATGTATAATAAAATAAGATGCATTTCAGTCTAGTAAAGCTCAGACATTCACAGTTATAAACACTAGTGCACATGATCAATAGTCACTTCTACAGTCATTTTCCACATGGATGCATTGTGAATTTGGCAGCTACGAGTGCACATTGATGTTGGTGCGTTGGCTTTATTATAGACTCAGGGACCATGCGTGATGTTGGCATCAATAAGATTTTTTCTGATAGAATAAATATGTCTTGGCAGAGTTTAAAATCAAATCAAATACAATCTTCCCTACATTTATGTAATAGTTGAATTCCAGAAAAAAATCAGTATATTAAAACCTTGCAAATTCACACAAAAATCCAAGTTGTCAAAATAAGCCAAGTTGTACTATGGTTTATAAGCAAATAGCATCTTGGCTGAGATGCTTAAAATTAAATGTAGCCATTTAAAAAATGGATTAATAAGCCCCAAACCTAACAATATGAAGTGATAATAGAGTGCGATGGAATTCTCGTGCATTGCTGATGGTACTGTACATTGTGGCAAGGTTTACTGAAGTTGAGCATAAGCCTACTCTATGACCCAACAATTCTATTCGCAGGTGTATATACTCAGCAAAAAGCAGCATATATGTTCACAAAGGTCATCTGCAGGAATGCTGATAGAGGCCACAAGTAAAAACAAGTCACATGTCCTTTCCTATTGAAGTGGTAATTTGTGGTATATTTTGTACAATAAAATATGCTATAGAAATGAAAATGAACAAGCCATTGCTATGTACAATCACACAAATGAATCTCACAGATATAAACTTAAACAACAAAAGCGGGTCATAAAAGCATATATAGTAAGTGATTTCAGTTATGTGAAATTCAAGACTCAAAATTAATCGGTGGTGAGAGAAGTCAGACTAGTGGTTAATTCTGGGGGAAAGAAGGGCTTGGGGAACATGGAGGGAGTTTCTGGGAGACTCTTGTTCTCTATGTTGTTCTAGGTAGTGGTCACAGGTGTTTCCTCTGTAAGAGTGCCTTAAGCTATATCATTAAAGCATCTACATTTTACTTTTAAAAATTCACAAACAAAACAGAGGACTTACGTGTCTGAATGTCTAGTGGGTAATTCTTTTGAAGGAACAGCGTTGCATGGATTGTCTGGCTTCCAGCACCCTTGGTTCCTGCTCACCCAATTCATGTATTATTACAAGTGAAATGTTCACACAAAACTTCTAGTTGTCAAAATGAAATGAATAAATAGTGTCAACAATAAAGATAAAGTTTAAAAAATTCAAATTGTCTCCTAAAAGGCAAACCACTCCTGCTGAGAACCACACTGGGTTTGAAATGTATTCTGAACAAGGTTTACTTTAATAATTTCTATATCATTGGAATTATTAGTTATTTAATATTTTTCCTTTGCCTCACCCTTTTAATTTAAATAAATATATTTTAAAAATCTGTCTTATTTGGCACAGATAGATAGTAATGATAACAGCAAATGAAATGCCTCTATTATATTCTAACCAAGAGCAGTTGCCCACAGAATCTTTTAAATTAAACTTGCTTTATTTTTATTAGTGTTATCCAGTATCAGAAAGATGTGAAAAGCAAAAAGAGAGCATCAAACTGAGACTTTTTTATTAACATAATCAGAGAGTTTGAACAATAATTGAATAATTCTCACTCCAGGACTATTTAGTTTATTAGCATTTGCCCCATGGACTCTTGGTGACTATTTTCATTTGTTGCATGGCTCATGGAAAAGGGACCAAGGATGTGCTCTCTCACTGAAGGAGGATAAGATTGTGTCTGAAATGAAGTCTAGAGAGAGACGAAGAGGTCAGTCTGGAGAATGGCCATGTGTGTTGCTCTTTGTACTTGGAGCTGAATAGATTCCAATGGCTAAGAAGACAACTTGGGTTTTGAGATGGTTGAATGACCAAAAGAATCCCCAGCTTGGATTAAAATAGTCTGTGAATATTTATAACTTAATAGAATCTTTAGGGCCTCAGACTTCCACAGATAGAGCAGACTGAGAAAGCTTTGTAACCCCTTAAGGAAACTGTAGTGTTTTCTCCATATGGGTCAAGAAGATAATGGGAAATTGAGGGGCTCCCAGAGGGCAAAGCTAAGAACCTCCAGGGCCCATCGCCCCAGGGCTAGGGTGGTGAGCTCCTGTGACATCTGCCCAGCAGGATTTCAGAACTGCCACTGACTGGTGTTCCTGAGTGTCTCCAGTTCCTTCTGAATGGGGTGGTTTATTTCAGCTACTTCACCCCTCCTCAACCACTGTCTGCCGGCTGCATGAGGGACATCTAAGTTGTCTTTTTAGTTCATAGGTTTCTAGATCGAAAGGAACCACATCTAGATTGGACTCTAGGTACTTTCAAGTTTCAGAATTTGTGACTTATGCTAGGACTTTTATAACTTTTATTTAAGGGAGAATAAATGTCTTTTGGGTACATAAGGAAAGGAAGTGTATATTTGTGACCAAAATATGATCTGTTTTGGAGAGCATATTTTTCTCAATCATAGCAGCTCTCCTGTGAGAAAATGACGCCTTCTCCTTCTGCCAAGCCAGGTATAGTCATGTGACGCTCATTTTTCCTTTGCCACAGAATTGCATACCCAGAGGGATTGCTCCTTAAGCCTGGGTCTCAGGGTGAAGAAGACATGGGTTAGCTGTAGTCCACCATCGCTTGCTATAAAATGCAAGCAAGAAGCACAGTCTTCAGTGGAAGCCACTGGGATTTGGGGTTATATGCTACTGCAGCATGAGGTAATGAACACAGGTTAATGCTATCACAGAGCTAACCACAGCAGAGCCCGATGTAGAACAAGGCTATAGAATTGCAGCCCCTTTTGTGAGTTAAGAGTATGTTGAAAGTTTTAAAAGTTGTCACAATTTTTGAAATATGAATGTTAATACACATACGAGTAATAAAATTTGAAGTTATTTTCACAGTCCATCAAGCTACACGTAGAGCATGTCTACACAGCCAAGTTAAATAGAAAATGGGAGCGATAGCCTAACTAATTGAATTTCTGGTATCCCCTGCTTTAGTTACTTCAATATTTAAAGGGAAATATTGTTTAAAGTATTTATTCTTTTTAATCTCTTGGGGTTAACCCTTACTTAGGTATAGATGCAATATTAAAATTTCTAGATTTCGACTATGGACGTTTTGAACTATAAATCTTGAAGTAAAATACTAGCTAAAGATGGTCTCTTTTGCCCTGGCAGGTGTGTGTCAGTTGAATGAGCATTGTCCCATGCACTGAAAGGTTGCTGGTTTGATTCCTGGTCAGGGAATGTATCTGGGCTTCAGGGTCCATCCTGTATAGGGCGTGTGCATAAGGCAGCCAATCAATGTTTATTTCTGACATTGATGTTTCTCTCTCTCCTTCTCCCTTTCTTCTCTCTACAAATCAATAAACTATCTTAAAAATATAATAAAAATTACTTTTAAAAATGGCCTCTTTCTTTTCCCACCTGAGGACTGGTTTCAATAAAATTTTGACTAAAGTAACTAGAAATCCTTGCACAAAGATCCAAAGCCACACACAAAAAATCACTGCATGGAACAATGTTGAGTTATCACACATCATTGCCAGCTTCTGGAATTAATACCCACAGCAGTATCATATTTTAGCATCTAACTTGGAGATATTTAATCACTTTTATCTCACGTTTGGATTGCTTTGTTTTATGGATCTGTCTTGACTGCTTTTTTTCCCTATGAGCTAACTAGCTTAATGCACCACTTTCTGTATTCTGAGATAATTCCAACTTAAATATATTCAACCTCAAATGTCCTTTATTATGGCAGAAGGTCTCTGAGCCACAGCCGAAACTGAAAGCTCTTTGGGGTGAGATTGTGTCTTTGTAATAAACCTGCTAGGGAAAAGCTGCCATTTGGCTTTCAGAGTATCTTATTGCAGCAAAAATGTAGTCACATATATTTGCTTTATTTTCCATCATTCCTTTTCTATTCTCTCAGTTTAATGTGTTTTCTCCAAAAATTTTTATTGATTTTTAGAGAGAGAAAGGGAGAGGGAGATAGAGAAATATTTACACAGAGTTCAACACTGATCGGTTGTCTTCTGCACGCCCCCTACAGGAACCACCAGGAACCACAATCCTAGGCGTGTGTCCTGATAAGGAATCAGTCTTTCAAGCACACAGGACAAAGTCCAACCAACTGAGACACACCCGCCAGGGCTGGGCTTTTTATTTATTTTTATTTTTTTAAAATAAAAATAAATTAGAAAAAATTATTGATTTTTTTACAGAAAGGAGGAAGGTAGAGGGATAAAGAGCTAGAAACATCCATGAGAGAGAAACATTGACCAGTTGCTTCCTGAACACCCCCTACTGGGTAGTAGCTCGCAACCAAGGTACATGCCCTTGACCAAAATTGAACCTGGGACCCTTCAGCCCGCAGGCAGACGCTTTATCCACTGAGCCAAACCGGTTTCAGCAGGGCTGGACTTTTTAATTGGTGTTGTTATCCCTCCTCCTATGCCCCATCCCATCCCCCACACATAGGTGGTTTTCTTTTTCTTTTCTCCTTCATGTTTTAAAATAAAATCGTAGCAAAATCTATTCGGGAACCTTTGGATGTCAGGAGAGCAGAGAAGATTTCATGAACCACGTTCTAAATAAAATAAACAATAAAAAGGAAATGAAAGGAAGGTAAATATATTGTGTTGCATAATCAGGAGTCTTCCCTGGTGTTAGGGAGTAATTTTTTTTTGGTTATAATTATGACCCAAATGGTGATGAATGCAAAACCCATCACACCGAGTTCCGAGAAACCCAGGTTCTGGCTTGTGATCCTCGGCGAGCTGGGGGCTGACCTAACACAAACCTTTTTACCTTTCAGTCTCCTGATCTGCAAATCGGAGCCATTCAATCAGGATAGAGATTCCTCTGTCTACATTGGTGACTTCAGGAAGATGAACTATTTGGTTGAATCAGGGGCTTGTGCAATGTGTGTACAGAGAGGCAGGTGATCTTCGTGAGCACAGAGGTGTTGCTGTCAGAAGCGCCTAAAAACCAGGAGATGAAAGAGAGCATCGCCACTTTCTAAGAGCGAGGCAGCTCTTCATGTCCAGATGCTGCCGGGAGTGCATTGTTGCTTTCATTCCCTAAGAGTTCAGCAACCCTTGCTGGGAAGCTCTCAAATAACCTTTCCCTTGCTCTGTTTTTATTTTGTTTTTCTCACACCTTGAATTGTCAGCCAGCCAGCATGACATGTAAGGGTTTTTTTTTTTTTTGTAAAATACTTTAAAGGAAATATACCCATTCTGAACATTTCTGAGGAAAATGACCTCTTGACTACAGAATTGTCAAGGCATTTGTGTTAAGGGAATGTTCTTTTGCCTGGAGGCAATTTGGTATATTTTGATTTATGCCCTTGGCATGTTTTAAAGGTCAAAGCAATGTGCGATGTATTTCTTGTCCTAAAGTTAAAGAAGCCACTTCTTCAGGTATGGCTTCTTAATGCTTAATACTCTGAAAACAATTAGAAAGCTGGGGTGGGTGAATTTTTGCACGAAGTGCAATCTGAGTAGCTGTTGCTGGCACCTGTTCAATACGGTTTGGGGAGGCAGAGGCAGTTTGGGGAGAGAGTGAGCTCAGTTCTCCTGTGACTCTCCCGGAGGTCCCGAATATCCTGTTTGGCAGGAGATATAAAATAAGGAGGTAAAACAGGCATCCTCTAAGCCCCGGCTTTATCAGGCATTTGCACCTTTCGCTTGTAGAAATGAGAGCTGAAAGCCGGAAGAACAAAGCAGATTAAGTGAGAGCACTGCTCTTGGGTTTTAGCTCTCTGAAATTGTGGCAATAAATGATGAGTTTGATTAAATTGATGCTGCCAAGGTGACTTTGAGGTCACTGACTCTGAGTCCAAATGTGAAGGTTTGGTGCAGGGAAGAGGGAGAGCTCTAGACTCCGCCCATCTCAGGCGCAGCCCTTCCATGGGGCCAGGCTGCCTTTTGTTCTCCTCTCTCTGGCCCTCCATGTCCCATCATTGGACTAGAGGGTTCTTAGGGTGCTTTTTAGGATGCATTTTTGTGATACTTTTCTGCCCACCTCCCCCCAATATTCTTATCCTTTCAGCTCTCTTGGCCTCTAGAAAGTCATGCCCTAATGTTGGGATAAAGAGTTCTAGAGAACAGGACTTAGTGTGCCACCTTCCAAAGGTATTTGATTATTTTTTGTTGTCATTGTTCCGAATTTCATTTTTAATTTGCTTTTCAACACCAAAAAACCTTACCATTGTGGATTCATGTTAACATTTATTCACATTTATATCATTTATCTTTTAGTCAATAACAGATATTTCTAATTTTAATATTTTATATCTGCAAACAAAGCATTACATTCTAAGAGGAAGTGGTTAAACTTAATTACAGAAGATATTTAATATATAATAAGCAAAAGCAAAAACCAAAACCAAAACAAAACATGTTATTTAGCCTGAAAGAAAATAGACTATATTTCCTGGTAATTTATATTAAATCAACATACAAATCAATAATATACAGTGAGAAGGCAATAGATTTTTTATATTGAAAAAAAAACCTATGTTATTATTCGAAGGTTCATCCTTGCATTCCTGGGATAAATCCTACTTGGTCATGGTGTATGATCTTCCTGATGTGCTGCTGGAGCCAATTTGCTAGAATTTTGTTGAGGATTTTGGCATCTATGTTCATGAGGGATATTGGCCTGTAATTCTCTTTCATTGTGTTATCTTTATCTGGTTTTCATATTAGGGTGATGCTGGCTTCATAAAAGGAGATTGGAAGTGTTCTTTCTTGAATTTTTTGGAATAGTCTGAGGAGGATAAGTTTTGTTTGGTAACACTCTCCTATGAAGCCATCTGACCCTGGGTTTTTGTTTGTTAGAAGCTTATTGTTGACTGCTTCAATTTCTTCCAAACTTCCTGGCCTTTTGAGATTTTTAGATTCTTCCTGATTGATATTTGAAAGGTTATATTTTTTTAGGAATATGTCCATTTCTTCCAGGTTGTTCAGTTTATTGGAATAGAGTTGTTTGTTGTATTTTGTAACAATCCTTTGTATTTCGGCGGGGTCTGTTGTTATTTCACCTCTTTCATTTCTGATTTTGTTTATTTGGGTCTTCTCTCTTCGTTTCTTGGTTAGCCTGGCTAGAGATTCGTCAATCTTGTTTATTCTTTCAAAGAACCAGCTCATGGTTTCATTGATCTTTTGTATTGTTTCTTTGTTCTCTATGTCATTTATCTTAGCTCTGACTTTTATTTCCTTCCTTCTGTTTACACTAGTCTTTTCTTGTTGCTCTTTTTCTAACTCTTTGAGTTGTAAAGGTAGATAATTTATTACCTTTTTTTTTTTTTTTTTTTTTTTTTGCAGTAGGCTTATAGAGCTATGAGCTTCCCGTATATAGGTCTTTTACCTCCTTAGTTAAATTTATTCCCAGGTATCTTAATTTTCTTGGTGCGATGGTAAATGGGATGGCTTTTTTGGTCTCTGTTTCTATAAATTCATTGTTGGTGTACAGAAATGCCATCGATTTCCTATGAGCTTCCCTTTCAAGATTGCTTTTGCTGTGACCCATAGATTTTGTATTGTTTTGTTTTCATTGTAATTTGTTGCTAGGATTTTTTTCTTTGTTTTTTTTTTTTTTTAAATAATTTCTTCTTTGATTTCTCTGGTAACCCAGTCCTTGTTTAATAGCATGCTGTTTAGTCGCCATGTGTTTGATTTCTTTGGATTATTTTTATTTTAGATGATTTCCAGTTTTATGCTACTGTGATCTAAAAAGATGCTTGATATGATTTCTATTTTCTTGAATTTGAAGAGACTTTGCCTATGTCCCAACATGTGGTCTATCTTTGAATATGACCCATATCCACTTGAGAAGAATGTATATTTTGTGGCTTTGGGGTGAAATGTTCTGAAGATGTCAATTATTTCAATCTGGTCTAGTGAGTCATTTAGGATTGATGTATCATTGCTGATTTTTTGTTTAGATGATTTGTCCAAAGGTGATATGGGGTATTAAAATCTCCTACTATGGTTGTATTGCTATTAATTTCTCCCTTAATATCCTCCAGCAGTTTTTTTTATGTATTTAGGTGCTCCTGTATTGGGTGCATATATGTTTACCAGGGTTATTTCTTCTTGTTGGATTGCTCCCTTTAGCATTATGAAGTGGCCTTCATTATCTCTTATTATGTCCTTCACTTTGAAATCTAATTTGTCAGATATAAGTATTGCTATCCCAGCTTTTTTTTTCTTTCATTTCCATTTGCCTGGAAAACCTTTTTCACCCTCAGTCTTTGTGTGTCCTTTTTTCTGAAATGGGTTTCTTATACACAGCAGTTATATGGGTCTTGTTTTCTTATCCAATCCATTCCCCTATGTCTTTTGATTAGAACACTTAATCCATTTAAATTTATTATTAATAGGTACTTATTTGTCACCATTTTTATTTTATACCTCTGTGTTCCTTCTTAACTTCCTATTTCTTTTTTATTTTCATAGAAGACCCTTTAGCATTTCTTGCATTGCTGGCTTGGTGGTGATAAATTCCCTTAGTCTGTTTTTGTCTGTGAAGCTCCTGATTTCACCTTCAATTTTGATTGATAGCCTTGCTGGGTACAGTATTCTTGGATTCAGACCCTTTCTTTGAATGACTTTGTATATTTCATCCCATTCCCTTCTGGCCTGATGAGTTTCTGTTGAGAAATCAGTTGCTAGTCTGATGGGGGTTACTTTATATGTAACTTTCTATCTCTCTCTGGCTGCATTTAAGATTATGGTTTTGTTGTTGCTGTTTGCCAATTTAATTATAATGTACCTTGGCATCTGCCTTTTGGGATTCATTTTGCTTGGGACTCTGTGAGCTTCTTGGATTTGTGTGGGTTTTTTCTTCTCTATCTCAGGAAAGTTTTCTGTCATTATTTCTTGAAATAGGTTTTCTATGACTTCCTCAGTTTCCTTTCCTTCTGGAACTCCTATTATTCTAATATTGTTTTGTTTTGTATTGTCCCAAAGTTCCCTTAGGCTCTCCTCCTGCTTTTTTTTTTTTTTTTTTTCTACAAGCTGCTCTAATTGGGAATTTTTTTCCATCTTGTCTTCTAGCTCATTGATGTGGTACTCTGCTTCTTCTAGGCTACTCTTGATGCTTTCTATTGAGTTCTTTACAATAGCGGTGTCATTTTTCATTTTGTCTTGGTTCATCTTCATTTCCTCTTCGTTCTTCTTCATTTCCTCTTGGTTCTTACTCATATTGTCAAATTTGTCTTCCATTCTTTTTAGCCATCTTATGATCATTTCACTGTATTCTTGCTTTGATAGGTTGCTTATCTCTAATTCGTTTACTTCCTTTTCTGGTGATGTCTGCTTTTCTCTCATGTGCGGGCTATTTCTTTGTCTCCCCATGGTCTCTCTTTTCAGGATGTTTGGTTATGTAGTTCTCTTTCTCCTTTCCATGGGTGATTGAAGAACTCCCTTGAATCCATGTGTTTGCACCGATTGGAGTGTCAAGCTGTTCAGTGGTCTCCACTGTTGTGGGTTTTTCAGGTCTCAGATAAAATACACTTATCCTTGCAAAATGGAGTAGTTTTCCCTCTGATCCCATAGCTCCTGGAGAGGTCTCTGCCACCCAGCGGGCTGCTTGTTCAGGGAACCCTGTCCAGCAGTCCCCCACCTTCTCTTAGAGACCAAAAATTTGATTTTTTAGAAGTGATCTGGGTAGGTTAAAGTGAGAGGTGGAAACTTGGTTATTGAGCTATCTTATATCTCATCAAATTTCTACTAATCAATGAAGATGAATTTTTGATCAACAGGCATAGTCTTCTAAAACTAATGAGTCAGACAAATAGCTTGGAACAAAAAGAACTGCTGTGTTGAGATCAGCTACATTATACTCCAAAGAGTAATCATCATAGATGGCTGTTACTTCAGGTTATGGTGAAGGCACTTTTACTTAAGCATGGCCCAACAGAGACTGAACACTATCTTTGAGAGCTTTCTTTTAAGGGCAGAACAACCTACTGAACTTCCAACAGAAGAACTTTAAAAGTTCTTTTAATTAAAGGTAAGATGATAGACATTATCTGTTAAGAAGCAAGTCAGAATTTGGAATAAAAATATTACTTTCTAAGTATTTCTGTGTATTTTTTCCTTACCTTTGCAATAGGAAAACAGTATACAGATAAAGTTGTATACATCAGTGTTGTAGAATTGTATAATTGTTCACCTGAAACCTGTATAATTTGTTGACCAGTGTCACCCCAATGAAGTCAATAAAAGGGGAAATATGTGGTACATATATGCAATGGCATATTACTCAGCCATAAAAGAAGAATAAAACTTACCATTTGCAATAACATGTATGGACCCAGTGAAATACGTTGGACAGAAATACAAATAACAAATGATTTGACTGATATGTGGAATATACAAAAAAAGGGAAAGAAACAGAAAAGCACAATAAAATAAAAACAAACACATAGATGCAGAGAACAAACTTATGGTTATCATAGGGATGTGGCTGGAGGATTGTGTGGAAAAGGGAAAGGAATTAAGAAGTATAAATTTCTAGTTATAAAGTAAGTCACAGGGATGCAAGTCCTATACAGCATAGTGAATAGTGTCTATTATATCACAATAACTCTGTATGGTGACAGATGGTACTAGATTTGCTGTATTGGTCACTTTCTAATGTATACAAATGTCTAAATACTAGGTTGTACACCTAAAGTTAATATAACATTGTATTGACTATAATTAAGAAATAATTTAGAAAAAATAAAATAGCCGAAACCGGTTTGGCTCAGTGGTAGAGCTTCGGTCTGCGGACTGAAGGGTCCCAGGTTCGATTCCGGTCAAGGGCATGTACATTGGTTGCGGGCACATCCCCAATGGGGGGTGTGCAAGAGGCAGCTGGTCGATGTTTCTCTCTCATTGACGTTTCTAGCTCTCTATCTCTCTCCCTTCCTCTCTGTAAAATATCAATAAAATATATTTAAAAAAAAAAGAAAAAAAAAAGAAAAAATAAAATAAAATGGGATTAAAATATCTATAAGATTAATGTAATAATTGAAACACTATCCATAAAATACTTGGTGCATAGTAGGCATTCATGGTCATTATTATTAAGGCTGATTTGACAGAGCCACTAAAAGTGTATAACAGATATGTAAATTAATATGCAAGTTAGTCTGTAACTTTTTTTTTGCTACTATTTTGATTATTGTTGGTAATTTCTGCCTTGCATGCTAGCAGCCTTAGTTTCCTTAGCAATCAGTGGCTCAGGTAGGCCATGGTAGCAGCCCTGGCTGGTTTATATTCAGGTAAATCTATTGCTGCTTGCCTGATTTTATGTGAATGAATTTTGGGACTCATAAAGACAATCTCATCAATTGCCAAATACTAACCTGGAGTTTGAATACATTCACAAGAGCAATGACCTCCCTCCTTCTGCCCCTCCCACCATTAAAATAGGACTTAGACAGCATATTCTTCTTAGAAATAGCACTCTCTCCTTCACATTTGTCACTCTACCATCTCCCCTACAGAACCTCCAGATAAAAATTAATCACTTCTCTCTCTATGTAGTCTGTCCACATTGCTCATATATTTCTTAATTTATGGAAACTAAAGAATTATTTATTGTACGATGCATGTACATATTAAACGTGTTACAATGTGAAAAAAATGTAAAATTGGTGAAATGTGATAAATACCAAAGTAGGCTGCAAGGTCTTTGAAGGTAGAAACTATATTCAAAGAACCTGGCAAAACTCCAGGTTTACTGGGCATAAATAACCAATTTGAAAATGTTTCCTATTAGCTGATTTAGGAATCTGGGTTTGGAAGAGAGTGGAAAAATCATGAGGGTGTTTGTATTTGGGACCATGTGGTTAGTGGCTAACAGAAATGAAAGGAGGAGGGGAATTGTGCAGTGAAGGAGGGTAGCAATAACAAAGAGTAAACATCACCAATATTCACTTTGATGAGGACCTTTCTTACTAAGAACAGCCTTAATTTTATTTTGCAACATTTTCTAAATATATGGCTATCTTCATAACCCCTTGAATAACTTGTTGGAATGTTTTATGATGTAAAACTGTGGTTTTGGATAGAAGAATCCCAATGCATTTAAAACTCAAATGCAAAAAAGCATGTTCACTTCTCATTGGATTCATTTCATAAATAAATGCTTATAATGAATTATAAATAACTAGAAGCCCGGTGCATGAAATTCATGCATGGGGGGTATCCCTCAATTCAGCCTCCACCCTCTCCAATCTGGGACCCCTCGTCAGATCAAACCTTAATGGGCAGCTGGAAATCCCTTTCACAATCCAGTACTGTTAGCTCCCAACTGCTCACCTGATTGCCCCTAACCACTTCTGCTTGCCAGCCTGATCACCCCCTAACCACTCCTCTGCCAGCCTGATTGATGCCTAACTGCTCCCCAGCCAGTCTGATTACCCTTAATTGCCATCTCCTGCAGGCCTGGTCACCCTTAACTTCCCTCCCCCACAGGCTACCCTTCTCTAAAGGCCCAGTTACCCCCAACTTCCCTCCTCTGCCATCCTGGTCACTCCTAACTGCCCTCTCCTTCAGGCTTGATCAGCCCCAACTGCCCTCCCTTGGAAGCCTGCTTCCTCCCAACTGCCTTCCCCTGCTGGCCTGATCCCTCCCAACTGTCCTCTCCTGCTGGCCATCTTGTTGTGGTCATCTCCACATAGGGGCAGGATCTTTGACCACATGGGGGCAGCAATCTTGTGTGTTGGAGTGATGGTCAATTTGCATATTATTCTTTTATTAGATAGGCTAGAGGCCTGGTGCATGAGTGGGGGCCAGCTGGTTTGCCCTGAATGGTGTCCTGGATCAGGGTGGGGGTTGTTTTCAGGCCAGCCATGCCTCCCCGCAGCCCAAGTGGAGGCCCTGGTGTCTAGGATTTATTTATCTTCTATAATTGAAAATTTGTAGCCTTGAGAAGAGACCTGGACCAGCCAGGGTGTGCAGAAAGCTTGCCTTCCTCCATTGCTGGGGAAACTCAAACCTCTTCCCCGTGGCTGCAGCCATTTTTGTTGGGATTTATTTATCTTCTATGATTGAAATTTTGTAGCCTTGATCAGAGGCCTGGGCCAGCCAGGGTGTGGTGGAAACTTGGCTTCCTTCATTGCCAGGGAAACCCAAGCCTCCTGCTCAACTCTGTGGCCTCAGCTATCTTGGTTGGTTAATTTGCATACTCGCTCCTGTGTGGCTTGTTGGAGGACCTAAGAAAGAATAGAATAATTGGGAGTGTTAGTAGCCCATTGGTGGGTAGCTCTGGTCCTGGTTTTTGTAGTTGGGAAAGGGGTATGGTCAATTTGCATATTATTCTTTTCCGAGGTAGGATTATAAGTAATTGTGTAAAGTATTAAGTGATGATGAGTTAATGTGGTCCATATATGTAAGGAGTAAATGAACATGGTTGAGCTTTTTGCAATACTACTAATGTTAGTTGCCAATAGCTATATTAAGATATGAGGAAAAAAGCTTTACTAACTCACACTAAGGATATCAAAAGCAAGTGAGAAATATCAATTTGCAACCCATTTGTATTAGATATGTGGCATTTTCCTTGATAAATTGACCTTTCTTAAAAGGTTAATTAGGTCAGTATAGCTTTTTCTTTATGAGACTTTGCTGATGCCTAGTGCTTACTGTTTCTTTGGGCAGAAATCTGCCTGGCTTAGCAGCCATTGCATTAAACTTTCCTCTCAGCCCCTGAAGTGGCCTTTCCTAACTACAAAAACCAGGTCCAGAGCTACCCACCAATGGGCTACTAACACTTCCAATTATTCTATTCTTTCTCAAAGACTACTTATTTGGCTTTGTGACCAGCTTTCCACGTTACTTAGTGCCCTGGACATACTTACTGTGGGCTTGCACACTTGCATTCTTTTAAAGCATCTAGTTGCTTTCATTCCAGTAAAATTTACCAAAATTTGCCTAGCAATCCAAAATCCTTAATCTGGCATGTGAGACCTTCCAATCCTCAAAAGCAAACATGAAGTACCTTTCTTACCTTTAATTAAAACTTCTAAGTCTCAAGGAGTTTCCTCTCAAAGAAGATGCATCCAAATTTCCTACATTACTGAGTATTATTTGATAACACCCTTCATAAGCTTTCTTGAATGAGGAGTTAAGATCTGAGAGAGTGGATTTACAACTAGCACTGAGTAATCAATAATCTTATTTTAATTAAGCAGAAACCTTTGTGCTAATGAAGTAAAAAGATTGAAGAGCTTCCTCTGAAACCATATTTATCATAATTAACATATATCCATTTTGTTTTCTCCCCTCTGTATGTATCTGTGCTTGTGCCAACTTACCTGAGAAATGACAACTGAGATGCAATCTACAGGATGAATAGGAGCTAGGAATTACACTGGGAGAAGGTGGAGAAGGCTGTTTTAGTCAGGTGAAACCACATGTGACCCACTTGCATTGGAGGCATTTAAAGGTCAGGAAGCCCAGTACAGAGAGGGAGGGAATATTGGTGTTTGATGAAGCTGAGGAATGGTGGGATTAATTCACACAAACACTCCATCCATGCTTTTGTTCCGGCCCTCCAGTCCAGTTTAAGAACCCATTGTGGCCCTCGAGTCAAAAAGTTTGCCCACCCCTGGGCTAGAGGAATTTCTATGTATCAAGGGAAATGGCTGTTCTTATCCTAAAAGAAAGAAAATAAGTTACAGAAAAAAAAAAGAATAGGGATACTATTTCCCTAAATTCATTCTGTTATTTGTGTATAACATTTTAATTTTACTTCCCAAATCCCACTAACAGCGGTGTTCAAGGGGGCTGCGGTGGCAGTCAAAGCCACTGCTTCATGCAGAAGAACAGCGTGCACCAGGTGTCTCCCTTGCTGGGTGCAACAGTTCAGGGACAGCAGTAACACATGCCCGGACTGGGATGCTTGAAATAAATGGCTAGTGATCACTTTGAACGGTGATCTTTTATTACTGCAGAAATAATACAGTGACCCCAGCAATGTGCATCAGTACAAAAGTGTCCAGGACAGGGACTATAATGAAGTGGTCTCCTCACTTTCAGATCCCCAAATGCCGAATTCCTGTGATGGGCTCTCCTGAGCTCCCAGAACCGCACTATTAACACTATGGAGGCAGCCAGTGTGTGTGTGGGGGGGGGGGGGGGGAGGAGGGGCAGTTGGTGAGTGTTTGGAGCATGCTGAGACCACTAGAAGACAGAATTCTGTCAGCACTGACTGGTTGGTAAGCTAGTCCTGCAGGAAGAGGAATAGGCCTTTCTGTTAAACAGTGAAACCTGGTCTTCAAGAGACCAGTGGTAGGGATATCACAGTGCTTTCATCTCTCATCTCTGCCCAGAGGAGTGAAGGGACTCCCCCGGCATGGAGAGGAACAGATGGGTCAGAGTAGGACATAGTCTCTCAGCAGTGGACTGTGCTTAGGAGTCTGAGAGCAATGCTGTGGAAAAGGGACCCTTTTAGAGTCCATAAACAGATAAAATGTGCTTCTAAAATTTCTATTTATTCCAGAAAGAATTAAAACTCTACAGGTGAGCCTGGCCAGCATGGTTCAGTGGTTGAGCATCAACCTATGAACCAGGTCACAGTCTGATTTCCAGTCAGGGCATGTGCCTGGGATGCAGGCTCAATCCCCAATGAGGGGCATGCAGGAGGCAGCAGATCAATGATCCTCTCTCATCATTGATGTTTCTATCTGTCTCTCTTTCCCTCTTCCTTCCTCTCTGAGGTCAACGAAAATATATATAATTTAAAAAATTTACAAGTGCATACATTAAATAACTTAGCAGCTACATAACTTGAAATGGTATCTTTATAATTTAGTTTCTTTTTCCACGCTGATATTCTATTATTCTCTGTTTTCTATGCTATAAAAGGACATGTCCTTTTATACACACCAAAGGCCTGTGTCAGTATCAGGCCTCGGAGCCTTGGATGGGCCAAATGAAGCGTTGTCCACAGGCATTTAACAGTGAATCAGAGAGGCCCACGCAGGAGAGAAGGCCAGAGTGGGGACCTTTGAAATTATTTCCCTGGTTCTGTAAGACAGCAAGTTATTAACATGTCTAGAAATGCAGTGTGAGACAAGCTGACGGGAGTGGTTTAGGATGGAGCTTCTGAAAGGTGGTGAAGGTGTCAGGAGCCTTTCCTTGCTAATTCTGGGTGTGTGGAGAGGGTGAACCTGTCATCTGCATGAATAGGGTATATTCAAACCATAGCAGCAATTTGCCTTGTTTGTCAGGAATAGAACAGAGTCTTGGGCAGTGATTCTCAATGTGGCCTCTGGACCAGCAGCATCAGCAACACGTGGGAACCTGTTAGAAATGCAAATTATTGGACCTCTCTCCACCTCTACTGAATCAGAACTGTGGGGGTAAGACTAGGAATGCTCTTTAATTGGCCCTCCTGTTGGAAAGCTTTGTGGAAGTGTGAGTACCTGGGAGGTGCTGAAGGGGACACAGGAAGGGATGGGATGGCAAGAGTTGAGTTCTAAGCAAAGTCTGCCTCCTGTAGGAGTGACATTCACTTCCTTCCTCCTGACTCCATGTAGGGTGGAAGAGGATATCTTAGGAATCCTAGCCCAGTAATCCTGAGGTTGTTAAAGCGCTATAAAGGATTGCTTTCCTTAACAAAGTATCAAGATGGTACCTACTGTGTTAATTCCCCCCCCCCATTCCTAATGCAAACCATGATTAATTAAACAAAAACCCTGCTACATTGATTTAGCTGTTGCTCCTCTCCACCACCACTGATTAGTATAATCACATTGGATGTGGAGGCCTCGGAATTCTTAGGGGAGGGACATTTTTCAAATCTTCTCAGCCTCAGAAACCCAGTGTCTCCTAACTCATGCCCCCTAGCCCTTCTGGAGCTGTTGAAATAGCTCATGGGAGTGAAGTAAGATTTTTCAAAGTACTATATTTGAATGATATTAACTTTGAATATTTTCTTTTAGCCCCCGAAGATTTAATTTTTAAAAATGCTGCTTGATCATTGGCACAATCAGTGTCCTCATTAATAATCTGAGCTGCCAACATCCACGCCCTGGTTACCTCTGTGCTCCTCTATTTACAAGCTGGTCACAGGGAGCTCATGCAAGTCAGTGCATAGTAATCAATTTGCTTTGCTTTCCTTCTAGATTCATTAAATTGTCTTCAAGGATGCCCATTAAGCATGCAATTCTCATCAACTAAGTAGTTCAAAATGAGGGCCTTTGAACACTTCTAATTAGCTGTGTAAAGTTTAGAACAAAGTTAACAGAGGCCCCAAAAGACTGTTGTTTGGAGTTTCAGGCCACAGACTGCTAGTTGCAAAGTAATGCAGAATCAAGAGTGTAGATTTGCTTCCCTGAAGATCTCTTTGAAAGTCCAAGATGAAAGGAAGTGCACTATTTACAGTAGTTGTCACATTAGTAGCTAATAATTGTTATTTAGGTTAACTCACTTGCATAGGAAATGTGTTACCTCCCTTAAAGAGTGATGGGTAGATATAGTCTTTTCTGAGACTTGAGAGAGGGTTGACATCTAAGAAATCCCTAAAATATTTATATACTCCTGAATGGAAAACTTTTTTTCTTGGAGAGAAGCAACTGTAAAATTAAGTCTCACCTAGCTACAGGAATGGATAGGCCTTAGCAAGCCCACCTACAAAGTGTTTGAGGGGCATATTGAGAAAATGGATGGCCTCTTAGAATAGCAGTGATTGTCAACTTTGGCTGAGCCATTGGCATAGCTTGAAAAACTTTGGACCCCAATCCAAAGTTATTAAATAAAAATCTCTGCTGCTGGCATAGCTGAAACATGGTTATTTTTCTAAAAGCTACCCAGATGATTTTAATGCTGAATCAAGGTTGAGAACTACTGTCTCAGAATCTGCCAATCATCATTTTCTGGTCCCCAAATAAGAAATACTGGGACCTGCCCTAGCCTGCATGGCTAAATGGTTAGAGCTCTGACTTGCACACAGGAGGGTCTCAGGTTCAATTCCTGGCCAAGGCTGCGTACCTGGATTGCATGCCCAATCCCTGCCCCAGGTTGGGGAATGTATATCTCTGTCACATTGATGTTCCCCTCTCTCTCTCTTTCTTTCCCTCCTCTCCCTTGCACTCTCTAAATATCAATGGGGGGAAAAATACCCTCATTCTTTGGATGAGAATTAAAAAAAGACATACAAGAACTACTGGGGCTCTTCCATAAAAAAAGTACAGGCAGGCAGAGTTGGTTAGGGGCAATCAGGCAGGCAGTCAGAGGGGTCAGGGGTGATCAGGCAGGCAGGCAGGCAATGGATTAGGAGCCAGCAGTTCTGGATTGTGAGAGGCAGTTGAACATCCCTCGAGGGGTCCCAGATTGGAGACGGTGAAGGCCGGGCTGAGGAACACTCCCCATTCATGCATGAATTTCATGCACCTGGCCTCTAATTTGGGATAAAAGAATACCCCTCCATGTCCTGTTCATTAGAGCCGTGGTCAGCAAACTGTGGCTCTCAAGAGCTACATGCAACTCTTTGGCCCCTTGAGTGTGGCTCTTCCATAAAATACCACGGCTTGGGTGAGTCTATTTTGAAAAAGTGGCATGAGAAGAAGTTTAAAAAATTTGGCTCTCAAAAGAAATTTCAATCGTTTTCCTGTTGATATTTGGTTCTGTTGACTAATGAGTTTGCCGACCACTGCATTAGAGAATAATAGTTTCTCTATTTCTTTCCAGAACAGTAGCACAGATTACCCAAAATCCTCTGCTTTTTATTGATTGCTTTATTAAATCTTTAAGAATGTCATCTAGTTGAACTTTCATAAATAAATAATAATGTGTTTGCATTCAGACTAATCCCATAAACATTATTGACTAAGCATCTTGAAATAGGTCCTCAAAACAAGGCAGATAGACAGTTCAGAATCAACTGTAAGATACAAGTATTTTGAGTTTAATCGATTTCCCTTAGAACCTTCAGGTTCCAGAGAGTTCATGCAAAAGAACCATGGCCCACAGAGGTGAATTAGACAGAGGATAACACATTGCATATATAGGCTCTGAGTAGCTTTCAGCTGTGTTCCCAGATGCAATATACCACAATAATTCCAGGGGAAGTCCCACACCTCTGTGAACTGGACTTAGAAAATAAAATCATCCTTATTATTTCTTCGTATAATAGAAATGTAAAAAATTACTAAGTTCAGGGTTTGCAAATTGACAGCTGACTTTGATAGGTCAGCTTAGTGTTTTAAAAACCTAAGCTAGTGGCATTCTTGTTGGGGTACTATGAAACAAGAGCCTAATGAGTGTGGTATTCTTTTATTTTCCTAAAAAATGGTCTAATGGGAAACATGTCTTCCTAACTTATTTTCTTCTTAATAGGGCAAACATCTCATGCCATGTCTCTCTTCTAACTCTTGCAGATGAGTTTCTTAAGACTCCAGCAAAACCATCACTAATAAATATTTGAGGGTTTGTTTTATAGTCTTATACATTAAAACATTGCTTGTCTCCTCATTTAGGTGTTAAGCCCCATGTAGAGAAGAAGTACTTATACTACTTTTATACAGTATTGGATGTACTATGGTTGTTGACACACACAGGGAATGAGTGGTACTATTGGAAGGCATGCAGAGGGATATGCGTGTTGTATGTGTGTTCCACATATGGTGCATATACATGTTGTGAGTGCAAGCAGAGGGATGTGTTTGTTGTATGTGTGTGCATGGACCAGTTTAAACAAATATTTTATAGAAGAGTGTGGATGTTTTCACTGCCTCAGATGCTCTGACTTCACATACTGACAGATATATGGGAGGTAAGTGCCCTGAAATAATAACTGGCGATAAATAAAGAATAAAAACAAAGTTAGTAAAGGCATATTTTTTGTCCTTGCTTTAGGCCTTGGTTCAAACTAATTTCACTGTGTCCTCTGTAGCTTCTTATGATGTAGAGTTTTATTTTCAGGGGATTGCAGTCTCTGTCTAGAAGAGCATATTAAACGGTTAGTCTTATCACTGAAGGCTGCTCTTGACAGGTATACTCACAGGCTAAAGAGAAACACCTTTCCCTGAAGGAAATGGGAAATAAAAAAGAAAGAATCATGAAATAATTCCGATGTGTTACAGTCCAGATACACTAGGAAAAGATGATGAATAATTCAGGAGAAAATAAAGTATGAATTTGGAACCTTTTGTGAGCATACAAGCCATCTTAGAAAAATAGATAAGTATACTTGGAAAAGAGCTTAGCTAGATCATTGGATGTTGGCTTAGAATTCAGTATTATTTTGTCTGAGTAGTTGGCCTGGTTCCAGTCTAGACTGGGCATGGCTAAAAAGTGGGGGAGGGGAGACTGAGCACATGACCAGATATAGTGACCTAGAGGAGCGGTTTTCAACCTTTTTTATCTGATGCACACATAAACTAATTACTAAAATTATGAGGCACACCAAAAATGTATTATATTTTTGCTGATCTGACAAAAATATAAATATAAATATAATTTTGATTCATTCACACTGAATGGCTATTGTTATGTCAACTATTGTCTTTTTTTTTAATTTGACAGTAAGGGAAAAAAGATCAATGTTCCTGACTAAAAAGTCAGGTATTGCATATTTCAATATATGTATTGTGGCACAACAGATGAATGCAAAGAACCTAGAGGAATGCAGAGAGTATCTCTCTCTTTATGCAATTTCCATCTCTGTTTTAGTTGTGGTAGCATTTACCCGGACACCTTTGGTATTCTTTGATAATATCACACCCTGAACTCCCAGAGTTGTATAAATATGACAGATAAATTTAAGGTTGAGAAGATAACCACATAACCCCCAAGCATCAGAGTTCATTTCTGTGTATTCAGGTAGTGCTTTGACATTCTGGTTTCTAGTCCCTGCTTGCTGTTCGGTGCCTGTGAAACTAGTGGATTCATTTAGTCTTAGCTCAGCACTGGAGTGGAAAACCATGCCTACCAGAGAGATACCATAGTATTCATTAAACTCCTCCTAATATTTACCTTTATTTTAACTCATATATCCCCTCTCAGACAGAATTGTCCCATCCATACCCATGACCAACCATGACATTTTTTTTCATCTCTCTCCTCAAATTCAGTGTCCTTTAGGAAATCAGACTGCTCCATTATTCTGGATTTTTCTAGATTCATAATGATTTAAGACTTATCTTCCTCCATCATCATTTAGGCAAATTGGTTGGGATTGGTTGGGAATTCAATAATTCAGAAAGCTGATTTGGAATACTTTCTGGCTGCTTTCTTAACTCCTAGCGTCGATTAGCCAATTGGAAATATTACTTCAGATGCGTTGGCTGGCTGGGATGCCTTCAGAAATCATTACCACTCAAATTCATATTTTTGTTACCATAACATGAGCACCTTAGACAGAATTATCCTCTCAGAATACCGCCATCATAAAATCAGGTACCAAAATTGTATATGTTTAATGAAAATTTAAAATTATCCATGAACATTCTGAAAGTATTTTTGTGACTCTCTCTGTATGGAATCTTATATTCTAAAGTTGAGAGTGGAGCTTGTATATACAGAGATGATCAACTAGGCTGCCATCTCAGTATGAATCATTGTGGAGAGAGAAAATAAAACATTATTTTAAGAAGAAAAATGAAAAAAATAAAATGTAAAGAACAAGTAAAAATAAAGGTGTTCTCCTTTGTGTCTCAGAGGACTATGTGTCTTGTTGCCATGGGAAAACATCCTCTTGCTATTGTGATTTTCGAAACGATCTTCTCTTTCTGAAGGGAAGTGCTTAGAAAGTGCATTTGTTCACTTGAATTTGATATTTATAAATAACAATTAGGTCCCTGGCCTATTCACATGAGTTACTTGAATTCACAGAGTAGCTTAGAAGTGGACCTTTAAAAAAATGTAAAAAGAACTTAGGAGGTCTTGGCTGATAAATCAAATACTATTTTCTTAATTTTATAGTTATCATACAATTTTCCTTGTCTTTGATTTACATATTTCTCTCCTTCTACTTTTATATTTGTAAAATGTGTTTAAGACCACTTATTGTTTTGCTTTGGGAGAATGCGGGGAAGGGAGGGAGATATAGAATGGGAAGGGAGATTTTTCTGTGGTAACTTTACATGTTGAAAATAGAAGAGGTAATTGAAAAGAATAAGAGGAGATCTAGAAGAAAAATGGTTGAGATGACCTGGTCTAGGTTGGCAAAAGAAAAGCAAAGCACCAATTAGGCTGGAGATGTTCTGCTTTGCTTTGTTCTGATGTGCCTGGATCACAGATAGCACAAGAGGTGTTAAGGAACACCAGTCCTAAAAAATATGGCTCAGGTTTCAGTTGCCATCATTGCATAATTGTAAATAATTGCATACGGAACAAGCTTTGCTGGTAGGTCTTCAGAGCACAGCTCACTAATTAAATAACAGGTGCACTTCATGGTCAGCAGCCAATTACTTGCTTCTCAGTGAGACTGTGGTGACCGGTCACTGCACACCTGTTAGTTCACATTCACACAGCAGCCATATGGTTGTGTTGCATCCTTGTCTCCCAGTGATACATCCAGTTGCCTTTTTACAGAGATGGGTAATTAAAAGAGAGAAGTGGCCAACAATGATGAAAAGTGCAGTAAAGAAAGAGAACATGATGATGCTGGAGGAGAAATTCAGATGGAACGTAAATGGAGTTAAGGAACCAAGAGCTGCCCTGGCAGTGGTGACACTGCGGTCTTTTGAGAAGCTGCATATGGAGCCAGAGAAACCGAGTGAAAGCAAACTTATTGACATAAAGAGGCTGTGATGAAAAGGATGAAGATGTCCTAGAGGAAGTGATGCCAGGAAAAACTTCCCAATTAAAGGAGCTCTCAGAGATATTTTATAACTTCGAAAATGCAAAAGGGAAAATGTTGGAAGCTAGTATGAACTTGGAAAGGAATATGACACTTTGCCACAGTACAGCAAAGAAGCTCGCTCTGTGTGTAAGTCACATGATGAGAAGAAGGGAAGCGCTGTTCAAAGGACTCTTGAAAAGTTCATGACGAAGAAATAAAATGCCTAATTTTCAAGGTCTTTGATGTTTTAAATCACAGTGTACTAAATGGTATTAGTTCTCCTGTTTTTCATCATCTTACATATTTATAACATACATTTATACTGATAATAATGTAACTAATATTTTGACAACAATTTAAAGGTTGCAATTACAATTTTCTGTATTCAATATTAAAGTTACTTTGCACAATATGAGCTTGTGCAATCATGTCTATGGTCCTGGGCTACCATGCCACATGAGGACTGCCTGTGCTTTCATTAAATAAAAAGAGACGTTGAGTCAGATCTCTTAACTCTGCACAAATGGGATGGTGGTATTCGTCCAACATAGCTTTGTGGTAGCCTTGCAAGTTACAGTCTTAAAAATTGACTCTACCTTGAACCAATGTAAATAACATGTCACCTCAAGCCAAGTTCCTAATGGCTTAGAATTACAGACACTAGTCTGGAAAAAGATATTATCTGGTTGCAGTTTACAGATGATAAGATTGAGGCCCACACAGATTTCAAGTGAAAGTAACTCATGGAAACCGCATGGCAGAGGCTTAAAAAGAACTGAGATATCTTGACTTCTGTTCTACCCCTTTCCTCACTGAAAGAAAAACAGAATACAGTTGACCTCTGAACAATGGAAAAGTGGACTGTAGGGATCCACTTATACTCAGACCTTTTCCAATAACCATACAGTCAGCCCTCTGTATCCCTGGCTTTGCATCAGCGAATTCAACTAACTGTGTGGACTGAAAACAATAGTTTCTCAGCTCAGCTGGGGATAAAGAGATGTGAAGGGCCAACTCTATGCCTTGTTCTATGCCCTTTTAAAAAAGCATATATATATATATATATATATATATATATATATATATATATATTATTTTACAGAGAGAAAGGGAGAGGGATAGAGAGCTAGAAACATCAACCAGCTGCCTCCTGCACACCCCCCACTGGGATGTGCCCGCAACCAATGTCCATGCCCTTGACAAGAATCGAATCTGGGACCCTTCAGACCACAGACCAACACTCTATCCACTGAGCCAAACCAGTTTCGGCAATTATGCTCTTTTATATTATGGATTTGAGTATTGTTGGTATTGTGGGGGATGTTGGTATTGTGGGGGATCCTGGAACCAATTCCACATGGATACTAGAGATTATTGTTGTTAAGTGTTTGGAGTGTCAAAAGTTATAGTTGATTTTTTTACAGCAAGGGGCTTGGTGACCCAAGCCCTGACATTGTTCAAGGATCAATAGTGCATCCTTTATGCGCAGACCGCCATGGAAGATGTTGGGAAGGTCTCTCTCTCTCTCTCTCTCTCTCTCTCTCTCTCTCTCTCTCTCTCTCTCTCTCCATTGCATGGCTCCTGTAGACAGAAAGAATGGCTGTACTGCAGGCTCCCAGTGAATTCCTGTTTCCTCTCACTGCTTTAGGGTGTTTTCCTCTCTTACTGCCAGCCTATTGGAGTGCATCAGAAAGCCATTTGAAGTAGGACTTGATTTCCCTTGACATTTTTAAATCAAGATCTTTTTCAAGGTAATTTCTTAAAAGCTATTTAAGTTGTCCCACTAGATAAATACTTTCTGATGACTATTCCACTCACCCACTAATTCCTGAGCTCTTCTTTGCTTGATTGCCTATTTAGTTTGTGTAATGTAACATTTTGGTGTCATAGTTGTCTTAACATTTCACTTTTGTTTTCTTCTTACTAGAGGCAAGCATAAAGACAAGAAAAAAATGATTTGTGAATCCTTCTAGCTTGAAATTGTTGTCCCTTTTTGTTTCTCTCTGGAATTTAAATAATTTGAGGTGACTAGAAGCGTGAACAAGAATTGCTTATACATACTTGGAATTTGACATTTTTGAAATTCAGTGCCAAATCACATGTTGAAATTTCTCATAAATTCAATGACACAGTTTAACAAACACATATTATATTCCCGTTTGTTCTTTATAGTGCACATCACTATCTGAAATTGGTATTTATAATGTCTATTTACTTGGTATTTTTGGTTCTTCTTTACTAATATCTAAGCTCCAGCATGTATAGGTTGTCCATGTGATCTTAGAATAGTACCTAGATTAGTAATTGACCCAATACATTTATTGAATTATTAATAACAATATAAGTAATTAATATTGAAAACACATAAATCTACTAGGAACCATAATAAGGAGTGAGGTACAATGATGAATAACACACAGCTCTTGAGCCAAGGAGCCCCAATTTGGTGGGAGGTGAGAGGCACATGTGAAAGGAAGTAATTGCAATGCGGTAGATAACAAACACCGGGTAGCATGTCAAAAGAACAAAGAAAGGGCAGTTCAGATTAGGCGTGAACTTTGGTGTAAAGGAGGGCCAGGAGCTCACTCAGCAGATAAGGTGGAGGAAACTGGAAAAATAATTCCCAAGAAAGGAAACAGCAAGGGCAAAGATGAAAACACAAAGGAAGACATCACTGGATGAATATCATTGCCCTGTGGCATTGCTAGGGCACAGGGTGGGGTGAGGGTGGGGAAATGGCAGCAAATCAAAGGCAAGGTCATGTGATGGCAGAGCAAATCACAGCATCAGCTTATCATGCCCCGGTTCCTTCTCCTTGGAAAGAGCTGAGCAGATATTATAGTCACAAAGAGGTATAAGGCATGGATTTCACAACAACAATTTAACTGGGGAACCCACATGAAGCTGAAAACATAAATAACAGTACAAATGAGCATATTCCAAGTATCTAAGAGTCTTATTTTTGCCTACTCTGTTCCCTCTGTTTGCCTACTTGTATTTCTCTGCCTGGCATCTCCTGCTTCTCCTCGGGACTCAGTGGAGGCTTATCCTGCTTTGGGAGGACTTCTCTGTCTTCTAGACTGGCCGCATCACCATCCTCCATGCTGCCTTGTTCCTTTTTGCTGACCACAGTACTCCTCACGCTGTGCTGCCTGTAGTCTCCTGAAAGAGTAAGAAATGGGTCTCAGCAATAAGGGTTCCTACAGCAGGATGCTGAGTTTTATTAGAGCAATTGTTTATGGTCTCTTCAAATCCTCTGAAGTAGTGATGTGTCTTAGACATGTTTTCTTCCATCTATAAAATATATGTTCAGTCCTTCTTGGCCATGGATGCATCTTGGATAGATTTCATAACGTCATTGTCAAGCTCCCTCTGCTTGTGATGCTTTAGTATCAGTTCTCTGACTCCTTTCTTGAAAGCACTTCCACGGAGAGTCTGCAATGGGGCATTTTTCCTTGTGTGTGTGCATGCTTGCATATATGTGTGGCTGGCTTAGTACCCACATGTATACAAATGTGTCAGTCGTATACAAATGTCTCAGACTGCTCTGCATTGCCTAAAGTAAATGGTCAATAAAAGAGTCTCAGTGGAGTGACCAGCATACTACAAATTAACTCACTGGGTTAGCACAGAAGAGTTCTCATTGGCTGACAGCAAAGACAGTTTGGTTTGCAGAGACAGTCATTGGTCTATATTGGTATAGTTTGTTCTGTTTCTCTAATTTCCATTGGCTGAGGATATTTAGTTCTACACATGATAACAGGGAGTGTTAAACATATTTTATGAGAATTTACTTACTATATATTCTTTCTTTCTAACAGTTGAGTTAAATGGTGTTAGGCATTAAGCTGGATATCTGGTGCACTAGTTTCTTGTTGTTATTGTAACCAATTACCACACACTAAGGGTTTTAAACAACAAAAATTTATTATCTTAACAATTTTGGATCACAGAAGTCCAAAATATGTTTTACTTGTCCAAAATAAGGTATCAGGAGGACTGCACTCCTGGGCGGCTTTAGGGGAAACTGTATACTTGTCTTTTTAAGTTTCTGAGTTCTGCTTTCATTCACTAGCCCATGGCTTTCTTCGAGTCCAGCAGCACAGCATAGGTAAGGATCTCTCATACTCTCACCTTCTCTTCTGCCTCTCTCTCTCTCACTTTAAAGGACACTTGTGATTACATTGGGTCCATCTGGATAATCCAAGATAATCTCCTTATTTTGAGGTTTTCTTATTAGCAATCCTAACTTATCTGCAACCTCAATTCCCTCTTGCTATATAACATAACATATTCATGGGTTCTGGGGATTAAGATGTGGCATCTTTTGTTGGGGGGGGCGGTTTCTGTCTACCACCTCTGGTCAATTATTTATATCTCCAATACACAGCGCCTCTCAGGGCTGTGGTTTCCCTGCAGCAGTTCGGACTGGCTCTCTCTCACAATAGCTACTAAGAAGTGGGCTGCAGGAAGAGCCCATCCCTTCCAGTGTGTGTTGTCTGGAGGAAAGCATCTTCCAGGGAATGAATCTTCATTTGGCCATTGAAGAATAAATATTATAGGTGTAAGAATAGACCAGGGATGTGGCCTATCTGAAGAGAGAGGCCCGAGGGAGGAAGGGCCAGAGGTAAGAATTCAAAAAGCCTATTCATAGGACTGTGAGCGGATCGGTGATAGCAATGTGTTTTCCTGTGAGCCAGGGCTTTCACTAAAGCAGCAATGTTGTAGGATGTAAATGACATTTGCAATTATATTTCTGTTTCTTCTTCATGGCTGAGTGAGCTTCAGCCGGGTCATAGGAGATGCTGGGGGATGAACCGCACTCTGACTCAACAACTAAGCCTTTATGAGTCCCTCTACACTGGGATGTAGTGAAGTGGGGAAAGGCAGAGTCTGAAAAGAATTGTCATTAGCCAAGGACTCAATAAAGAGCCTAAAAATGGGCATTTTTAGAAGCATTCTCTCCTTTCCCCAAGTTTTCAGAGCAGACACCAGATTGACATCCATTTTCATTTCTAACAAACCTGCGATGGATGGGCACATGTGAAACCAAGCCTGATGCAGGCCTAAGGCTCTCTGGCAGAGGCTGCTGGCCAGATTCCTTTGTATTTTCTAAAGGAGAGATGGACTATTTCAGAAAATAGAGTCTTTTAAGTAAGAACCCAAAGTTCCATAGTAATCAATTGTTATTTATTTACAGAACACTTATTTCTGCTTTTACTTCCCTTTTCTCAAGTCTAGAGCTGATCACTGTAGTAGTTTTGCTGCATTTTTTGTTTGTCTCTTTGCTCATTTATTTCCAGTAGCCAGAGCACTCTTTCTAAACTGTAAGTAGGATTATTTCACACTTCATCTTGATATCATTCAGTGATTTTCCTGTGTCCTTAGGATAATGTCTAAATTCTTTAGCAGTACCTTCCATGAATAGCGACCTCTTTTAACTTTGACTCCTATTATTCCTAATACCCACTACCTACTTGCATATGCCACCAAATCTTGAATACCACCATCATCCAACAAATATCCACTGGTTATCTGCCTCGTGCCTTTGCTTGGGCTCCTTGATTTGAATAAAATTCTCCGGACAAATATCTATTCAAAGCCTGCTACATGCCTTTGCCTGTTCTCTAATGTTATAGAATATCCTGCTGTTTGGTCTGATAAAGACCACTTTGGCTAGAACCTTGGCTAAAGCCTTGTTTAGATAGAATGTGCCTTTCTCAGTGAACAGGATGTTTTCAGAGTGTTATTTTTATGAACAATCATGAAGGAGAAAAATTATATCAGAAAAACAGATGATTTGTGTAATTGTGCTTGGGTCTGTCATAACCTTCATCTTGATACTCCTGTCCATGTTCTCAGCCTGGTTCCAAGTCAGCCATAGAATTTAATTTAATTTAATTTAATTCAATTTTTTTATTACTTTGGAATCTAGATAACAATCTTCTTGATTGGTCTGACAGCTTCAACTTTTTCAATCTTCTTTCAGGGGTCTGACAGCTTCAATTTTGGACACTGAAAACACAGAGTATCTGATTTTACCTAATTTTTGAACAATGATAGTAATTTCTTATGTTGCGAAGGGCATGTCACTATAAACCTCTTTACAGCCTCTTCTGGACTGCAGCTTTGTTTAGAGTCTAGATTCTACTGTGATTTCTCATCTAAGTGTGATTTCCCTAAGATTTGAGAGTGATATTTTGGCACTGACTGCCCTTTCATAAAAAGAAGAAAATATGAGACATATTGTTCAGTTTGGATGATATGAGCTCCCTGAATCCACACAAATATTTGCTACTTTAATCCACACAAAAGGACACTCAAAAGTTGCAGCAGTTGGAGATCAGTAGGACATATTAATCTGATCAACTAAATTCATTCTGATGGTTTTTCTTAGTTTCTATCCTTCAATATGGAATCCCACTGCAGTTTTATAAGGGCAGTTAGGGTTTTTTTCATCGACCTTCTCCAGACATGTGTGAATGTGAACGGTCCTCTCTCAATCAAAATGAAGGAGTCACTTAGCTTCTTTAGTAAGGTTTCCTCAAGGGCGCCAGGCATGGGAGAATTAGGTCTATCCACAGCATGATCAGTTCCTCTTCTTGTACTAAAGGTAGATGTCTAATTGTTTTGCCTTTGTGAATTGCCCTTCTTTTGGTAATAATAAGCTTGATAACTCTGAGGAATCACTTGCTGTACAACTTCAATATTAGAAGATCTTATATGCATGCTAATCTCAGCATGAACCCAATCACTCTGAACACAGTCCAAGAGCATGCCCATGACATTAAACACTACCCTCCCTTGTTGAAGATGCTGATTGAATGTTTCTCTCACTGCACACTTTCCACTAATAGTACAACGTAACTGAACCTCAGCACTGGGATCTGGACCTTCTTTAGTACCTCATGGGGATTACTTGCTCCAGCTGGGGCAGAATGAAGCTTACAGTTGCTAGAATCCAGCTCGGGATGGCAGGCGATACCAGCATTGCTAACTATAACCATTACTCAAATGGTCAGCTGGATTAATGAACTATATGTAGCTAGGGGTTATACAGGCTGTCTTTTGTTAGGAATGATTTAGAACATTTCCTAAAAATTTGAAGTAGATTTTTGACCCAAGCCATTGCAATACAACTTTTATGAATCTTCTTCCATATATAAAGACGGTTGATATTCTCCAAAAGGCTATTTATCCTGGTAAGGCAAAAGCTACTTTATTTTTGAAGGCAGCTGAATGTAACTATAACCTGCCCAATGGAGAACATTGCATAGATTTTGCATACATCTTCATTTTTCTATTTTTAATTTTATTGATTATGGTATCATATAATTGTGCTCATTCCCTCATTACCATCCCAAACCCCTCCCCACATATTCCCCCAACCCCTGTTGTCCATGGCCACTGGCTAGGCCCATATGCATGCACATAAGTCCTTTGGTTGATCTCTCCCCCTTACCTCCACCCTCCCCTACATTCCATCTGAGGTTTGGGAGCTCATTGCTGCTTCTCTTTCTCTGGCTCTGTTTTTGTTCATCAGTTTATGTTGTTCATTATTTCCTCTAGATGTGTGAGATCATGTGATCCAAGAAATTCCCTTGTGCCGAAACTGGTTTGGCTCAGTGGTAGAGCGTCGATCTGCGGACTGAAGGGTCCCGGGTTCGATTCCGGTCAAGGGCATGTACCTTGGTTGTGGGCACATTCCCCGGTAGGGGGTGTGCGGGAGGCAGCTGGTCAATGTTTCTCTCTCATCTCCCTTCCTCTCTGTAAAATATCATAAAAAAAGAAATTCCCTTGTAAGAACTGAAACTGAGACAAGCCATAATGGTTATGCTGAGACGCAAATGAATCCATCTTCGTTTTTCTTAACAGAGGTTGAGTACCAGCCCTGGGGATCCCTGACAAATCAGGCATCATCTGTTCATACCATTCTTCTGAATCGAACTCTTAGCCTGGACTGTTTGGTTCCATGATGAGCTGCAGGTGCCAGGAGAATGATTGGCATCATTCTCACTAACTGCTTGTCACCCTGCTCATCTGTGCTGGGAGATGCGTTTAAAGCAGCAGCACCTGGCAGTTTTCTCACCCAGGAACTGAGGCAGATTCCTGGGCTAAGAAGCTTGGAGATAAAAATGATAAGGATTTCTCTCTTTATAAATAAACTAGTGACCCAGCACATGAAATCACCTGCGCCCTGCCTACTTGCCAGTGGCCCTTCCTTGACAACCTGATCTCTCCACCCAGAGCTCCAGCACACCCAGCCCTGTCCCTGATCCCTCTGGATCCTGCGAGTAGCCTCAGGCTGGGCTGCCTTTTCCCGGAGGCTCCCCATTTCCAACCCGGAGGAGGATGGTATGGAAGCCTTCTGCCTGCTGTGGAGTTTTGAGCGCCGCTTCCTGGCAGTGTGCACGCTGCACTCCTTCTCCTGGCAGGGGAGCAGTGGGTAGCTAAGGACTGGACTGTTTGGTTCTATGATGAGGGGTATACCTTATAATTATTATTATTTTTTAATATTTTTATTGATATTTTACAGAGAGGAAGGGAGATAGAGAGCTAGAAACGTTGATGAGAGAGAAACATCGACCAGCTGCCTCCTGCACACCCCCTACTGGGGATGTGCCCGCAGCTAAGGTACATGCTCCTGACCAGAATTGAACCCGGGACCCCTCAGTCCGCAGACCGACGCTCTACCACTGAGCCAAACCTGTTTTGGCAATAATTATTACATACCTATTATTCTCCTTCAGAAATAAGCTATATCATAACTCTATCAATATGAAATATCTTACATTATTTTAAGTAGGGTCTTTAGAAACTGAATTTATTGCAAACGTTTGTTTAAATTACAAATATTTCAAATTTAAATCCAGATTTATTTGGAAAAAATGTCTCCAGAATTTGACTTGAGAGCAATCAGATATGAAAAAGAAGTAGCTCGGGCATCAGCTGAGGATCCAACATAGTTGGGAACATAGTTGGCCAGTCATCTCAAGAGACTATCCTTCCAAAGACACTCAGCTCTGTGCTTAGAATCCCACCGGCAATGTGCACGCTGCCAGTGGTATTCTAAGCCAGACCCCCAAACTAATATTCTAACTATCCTATATAATAAAGAGCTAATATGCTAATGGCTGTGATGCCCTCATGCTGTAATGACCAATCAGCAGGAAGGTCATTACAGCATGACCCTCCCTGGCACTGGATGGTCCCACCTCCTCCGGTGGCTTCTGGAGCAATGTGGTGGCTCCACCCTGCCATGCACGCACACAAAGCTGATTGGTCATTGCAGCATGAGGGCATCACATCCATTAGCATATTAGCTTTTTATTATATAGGATAGTTCTAAGAATATTAGTTTGGGGGTCCTGCTTAAGTTTGTGAATAAGCTGAAAATTAAGGCAACATATTTAAAAGAATATAGATTTTGGCATAAGAGAGTCCTAGGTAATAATCTTAACATATCCATTAGCTATGTGCCCTTTAACAAGCTATAAAGCTTTTCTGAATCTCAGTTCTTCCTTAGAATAAATGGCAATATTTACCTTCATAGGGTAGTTAGGATTAGCACTGACCTAAATCCCACCCCAGCATAGTAAAGGCCAGTGATTCTCAGATCGAGGGCTCAGAACCAGCGGCATCAGCATCACTGCGAGCTTGCTAGAAAAGCAAGTTTTTGTTTTGTTTTGTTTTGTTTTGTTTTTACTTCTCCCTTCTCTCTTTCCAGACCCCTTAAAAGAAAAACTCAGCAGCCTAGCAATGTGGTTTAGCAACTTCTCCCTGAATTTCTTATACAAGGTAGAATTTGAGAGTAACTGGTGTCAGCCTTAAAAAACAAAACAAAAAACAAAAACAACAAAAAAATGATTGTGAAAGTGAGTAAAAGGGAACCAGAATTCAAGATGTTAAGTATCCACAAGAAGTCAGAAGCCCAGGTCTAATTTCCAGGAGTAAGAAGAGTTGATGAGCAAGAGAGACCGGGTAAACCCTCCCACATGGAGCGTAGTGGGATTCTAAGCAACAGAGCTGAGTGTCCTTGGAAGTCTCTTGAGATGACTGGCCAACTATGTTCCCAACTATGCTGTGTCCTCAGTTGATGCCTGGGCTACTTTTTTTTTCTTATCTGATTTCTCTCAAATCAAATTCTGGAGACCATTTTTCCAAATAAATTTGGATTGAAATTGGAAATATTTGTAATTTAAACAAACTTTTACAATAAATTCAGTTTCTAAAGATCCTACCTAAAATAATGTGAGATATTTCATATTGATAGAGTTATGATATAGCTTATTTCTGAAGGAGAATAATAGTTATATAATAATTACAGGCTTTACATATAGTCCTGTTTTTTATGTTTTCAGTAAGGATTCTGAATATATTTGACTGATATAAAAGACACTGTAATATGACCCACATTTTCAATATTAATAAGAGTATCTAAATTTTATATAGCTTTTTATGAATTCTAATATGTCTTTATATTTATTCATTCCATTTTATACTTACTCCTTGCAGATCAACAAAAGAGTGAGTTCAGAATTCTTTGGTGTTTTGAGGATATGTCTCTATAAAGATGCACATTGTGACCCTTGGCTAATGGGCATCAGCTGAGACTGTGGGTGCTCTGTCACTGCAAGACCAGGGTCCACAGCTTTTTTAAGGAGAAGGAGAGGACGATGAACACCATCTGCCCAAGCCCCGTCTTGCAGAATTTCTTCTATAACAGCTGAGGTGCTATCCACAACCGCCTGGAAATGGTCCAACCTTGTAATTATATTCTGCTCCTCAAAATCACACTTCATCTCTCTCATTGAATAATACTCCTTTTCATCATGCTCATTTTAGATACCTTCTCCTCACATTTCAAGAGTTTAAATAACAGGCATTCATCACAGCCCTGAGAGGAGGTATTTGAGGAAAAGCAGCTCCCAGAATTAGGTTCCTCCCCTGGAGGCATCCCCCAGCAATCAGGCTAAGACACCTCGCCAGGAGTTCCTCTGAGGTCTTCCCCTGTGCCACAAACACAGTTACCGGCTTCTCCTCCTAAGTCTGCAATCAGAGCGCCGAGAATGGCCTCTGGGCAGTTCCAGCCCAGGGGACCTTAGCTGGCTGATTAGGAGAAAAGAAACCACTGTTTCCAGACTTTCTTTTCAGCTTTATTTAGGGAACCTCATTTAGGTCTTCATCTGCTTTAAGCAATATTTCTAAAAAATACCAACCACTATCATTTAGAAAAATTGTTGGTCGATGCTCACATGTTGCCTTTAGATATTATCCCTTCTCAATTGCTGTGGGAAGATGCAAAGGAAATAGTAGATTTAGGTTCTTTCACCATTCACTCAGTAAATAACCTTTGAATACTTATTATGTACAAAGCAATGTAGATTAGGAATGTACGGTAGATCATATGTAGAATCTGTCTTCAAAGAACAGAGGATATAATCATGGGCGTTGTGTACTCATCTGATGGCAAGTCCTCCTTATAATCACATCAAGTATTAATGCAGAGGTCAGAAATCTCAAGCGACCTATAGTCACGATGGAGGCTAGCACCATGAATCTTAGGGTAGGGGTATTCCCACTGAACTGGGTAGATTACTGTTAGAATGGTTCCACTGGAGAACTGTCTGTTTAAAAGACACCTCTAACTCATATGCTTTGCAATAAAAAGGGGAAAACAGTTTGAAATTTATAAGTACATCAACTGTTAAGGGCAGGGCAGCTGCATACAGTGTGGGATTGTCCACATACGACTTCTGGGGGGTGGGGGTGGGGGGAACCATTCACATGATTTGTTAAGTGCAACCCATATACATGGATGTGATAGCTCCATGTGAATCATGCAAAAATACAAACAGACTTTTTTTGGAAAAGATAATTTATACCTCCTAATGTAAGTATATAGAATTTTGGATTTGCTTGGAACTAAACTGGATTTCTGGTTTCTTATTGCCAAACTAGATTTTAGGCAAATATTCCACATATAGTGTGACAAAATTTCTCTCCTGTCAACATTCTAATGGAATGCCCTAGTCTCCATTTTTTTTTTTTTTATAAATTAATTGGCTCATTCATTTTCCTTTTATTGAGTTGTATAAGCTGTCTGTAGATGTTGGAGATTAAACCTTTATCAGTGATATCGTTTGCAAATATGTTCTCCCATACAGTGGGTTTTCTTGTTGTTTTGTTGATGGTTTCTTTTGACGTAAAAAAGCTTTTTATTTTGATGTAGTCCCATTTGTTTATTTTCTCTTTAGCTTCCATTGCCCTAGGGTTAGTATCAGTGAAGAAGTTCTTTAGGCATATGTCTGAGATTTTGCTGCCTGTGGATGCCTCTAGTATTTTTATGGTTTCCCGTCTTATGTTTAAGTCCTGTATCCATTTTGAGTTTATTTTTGTGTATGGTGTAAGTTGGTGATCTAGTTTCATTCTTTTGCATGTATGTGTCCAATTTTCCCAACACCATTTATTAAAAAGACTGTCTTGACTCCATTGTATGTTCGTGCCTCCTTTGTCAAATATTAATTGAGCATATTGATTTGGGTTGATGTCTGGATTCTCTAATCTATTCCATTGATCAATATGTCTGTTCTTGTGCCAGTACCAGGCTGTTTTGAGAACAGTTGCTTTGTAATACAGCTTGAAATCTGGTATTGAGATTCCTCCTACTTTACTCTTATTTCTTAAGATTGCTGAGGCTATTCGGGGTCTTTTATTGTTCCAAATGAATTTTTGGAGAGTTCTTTCTAGGTCTGTGAAGTATGTCCATGGTATTTTCATGGGGAGTGCATTGAACTTATATATTGCTTTGGGAAGTATGGACATTTTGATGATGTTGATTCTACCAATCCATGAACATGGTATGTTCTTCCATCTGTTTACATCTTTCTCTATTTCTTTTTTCAGTGTCCTGTAGTTTTCTGCATATAGGTCTTTTACCTCCTTGGTTAAGTTTATTCCTAGGTATCTTAATTTTTTTGGTGCGATGGTAAACGGGATTGCTTTTTTAGTCTCTGTTTCTGTAAGTTCACTATTGGTGTAGAGAAATGCCATTGATTTCTTGGCATTTATTTTGTATCCTGCTACATTGCCAAATTCGTTTATTAAGTCTATTAGCTTTTTGATGGAGTCTCTTGGGTTTTTTATGTACAATATCATGTCATCTGCAAATAGTGACAGCTTTACTTCTTCTTTTCCGATTTTGATGCCTTTTATTTCCTCTTCTTGTCTAATTGCGATGGCGAGTACTTCCAGTACTATGTCAAAGAGGAGTGGTGAGAGTGGGCATCCCTGTCTTGTTCCTGTTCTTAGAGGGAATGGTTTTAGTTTTTGCCCATTGAGCATGATGTTGGCTGTGGGTTTATCATATATAGCTTTTATTATGTTGAGGTATGATCCTTGTACTCCCACCTTGTTGAGAGTTTTTATCAGGAAAGGGTGTTGGATTTTATCAAATGCCTTTTCTGCATCAATAGATATGACCATATGATTTTTATCTCTCAATTTGTTTATGTGATGTATCACGTTTATTGATTTGCGAATATTGTACCATCCTTGCATTCCTGGTATAAAACCTACTTGGTCATGGTGTATGATCTTCCTGATGTACTGCTGGAGCCGATTTGCTAGAATTTTGTTGAGGATTTTGGCATCTATGTTCATGAGGGATATTGGCACATATAGTGTGACAAATATTCCACATATAGTGTGACAAAATTTCTCTCCTGTCAACATTCTAATGGAATGCCCTAGTCTCCATTTTTAATAACAATCTCAGCCTCCCCATCTCTCTAGGCATGCCAACTGGGAAAACTACTTGTGCCTTTCCTCCCAGGTTCAATACTTTTCTTTTACATCTTTTCCTTCTGCACCACTCAGCTTTTCTGCTTTATATGACATTCTCTTGTCACATTTCTCCCTGCTTGGTAACTGTAAAACCAGTTCATGTGACAATATTAAATACATTTGTTTGCTTATAAATGCCCCAAATAATATGCATGCATTGACAAAGTGACCTTTTCTAAATAACACTTTACCTCCCTGACCTCAGGTTATGAATTTTTTTTTCAAAAGCAATTTTCTGTCATAACCATTGTCTTCAGTTCTTTATACACATCTCCTCTCTATTCCTTACCCTTAGGGTCATTCCTACCTTTAGCTCCCCAAGATGTCCCCCCAGTACACACTTCCAAGGTTAAATGATTCTCCCATTGTAATCCTCTGGGTCTGGAGCACAGGTTGAACAAAGGTGAGGGTTGGTGACAGGAAACTCTTCCAGGACAGTTGGTGATGTTCTGGGGAACCCTGTGTTCTGTGGAGTAGAGGGAGAGGAGTAGAAGTGAGACACCTACTCTAAGGAAGGTGGGAGTAGGGTGACACTCCAAATGGCTTGATACTTTCTTAGGAGAGCACAACATAGGATGTCTCTTTATGAACAAATTACAAGTGTAATTTTTCTATCAGACACGTGTGCATACTCTGAATGCACATAAATACTAATTTTCCAAAGAGAGACATTAGCTCTTTGTCTAAACTATAAAGAGGAAAATAAATCATTTTTAAGTGCCCTGTAATTTGCAATGCCACTTTTTTCTTAGTGGAGTTAAATTTTTCACATTATTGTGTAAAGAAATGAGTCCTGGTCATACCTGGTTTGGAGTGTAGCCTCAGGAAAATAAGTATAGGCTTATCATTTTCTCAGAGAGTTGAGAGGTGTGACAAAGGATGGGCACAGAGATAAAGGAATGAAACAGGGCAGATAGTCAGCACTTTGTAGAGTGCCTCAGGGTGAAAACAAGTGTTACATGATACTGATTGTTTAGTTTCACAGAAAATCTGGTCTTGGTATCACCAACTGGGGTGAAAGAAGGAAGAGTTTGTCTGCTGGTTTCTGTTACCCCACTTGTCAAATTTTACCCTACAGGTAGGTAGTTTCCCCATGTGGGATCCCGGTCCAGAGTACGCCAGATGTTCATGGCCAGTTTGAGTATGGGAATCTTAATCTGAATGTTCAAGGCTAATTTGCTATATGCAGGTTCAAAAGCAAGGACACAGCAATTTATACACTGAGCAGACATGCCTTTCTGTGGCCCAAAGACTGATGTAACTATTTGGCAGAAAGTCTCTTTTGTCTAAGTTGGTACAAAGTATGTTACTGACTAGCCAGTGATAGGCTGCTATTATGTGAGGCTGCTTGGTCAGGCTACTATGTTTGTAATAGCTATTACGTTAGTGGGGCTGCTTTAGTGGCTGTTATGTTCGAGGCTTATGTACTAGCTCCTATGTTGGAGGATGCTTTGTAGGAAAGATGTATTATTAACCGGATGGTTGGCATACAGGTGCTTTGTGGGACTTTACCTTGAAGAACTACTTTATCTGATGGCTCCTTGTTAGCAATGGCTGCTTGTGCTACAATAAAGACTCTCTTATATACCCACCACTTCTCATGTCTTCTCTGTCTTCTAATGCCCTGGTGTCCAAGGAGGTCCAGTCCCTGGCAGAGGGACTCGGACCCAACAGTTGATATAGTGGAGTAGGATTCAAGGTGTGAGTACTCCAACAATTGACACAGTGAGCCAGCTCAAGGAGAAACTTACTCCAACACCCATGCATTTGGGCTGTGTATTTTAGGTTGTGAAAAGGAGGTTCTATGATGACTTTCATAAAGAAATTTGGGATGGGAGGCAAGAGGGACCCTGTGTGGACAAAAGGCAAGGCACTGAAGGCCATGCCTGTGTGAAGTAGTGAAGCCAGATATCAGTGAGGTGAGGAAAATCCAATACGGTCCACAGGAAGTGTCTGACACAGTCCTTGTATTTTCCCTGCTTCTCAAGTTATATCTTCTTGGACATGCCATAAATTAGAAATTACTTTATTACTATACTATGCATAATCTATCCTCCTTTTCGTTCTTCTTTCTTCCCTTCCTCCTTCCCCTCCCTTTCTTCTTTCTGTTCTTCCTTTTTCTCATTTTACAAAAGAATGAGTCAGTATTTTTACACGCACACACTCCATGCACCCCCCCAATTATACCAAATGAGTTATATAAAAAATAACTATTCTCTAGTCAAGCTCAACTCTCAAATCAAACAACTTTTAAAACATTTAAAAGGAAAGTAACTGACAAACCAAGTGGAGACAGACTTGTGGATAGAGAGAACAGGCTGGCAATTTTCAGAGGGGAGGAGATTGGGGCTGAGTGAGAATGGTGAAGGTATTAAGCAAAGAAAGAAAAAAAAAAGACTCATGGACACGTTCTGCAATATGGTGATTAGCAGAGGATAATGGGGTTGTGGGGAGGTAGAAGAAGGTAAGGGGGGACAAATGGTGATAGGAGACTTGACTTGGTGTGATAAATGCACAATAGAATATACAAGTAATGTAGAATTGTATAACTGAAACCTACTGTATTTGCCGGCGTATAAGACGATTTTTTGGCCCTGAAAAATATGCCTCCAAGTGGGAGTAGTCTTATACAGCGAGTATATAACAAACTCTGTATTTTGAGTGGAAATTTTAGGGGGTCGTCTTATACGCCGGCAAATACGGTATATTATTTTATTAACCAATTTCATCTCAACATATTCAATTAAAAAAGAGAGAGAGAGAGAAATGACACTGTAATGTCTAAAATTCAAACAACAATGGAAAGGATAACAAAATCCTGCCACTGTTAAATAATCATCAGCACCAGGGGAAATGGCTTTCTAGACAACACTTTAAATATGAAAGTGGAGATAGGCAAGTATATAGTTGGATAAGTGGTAGATATGGAGTTTATTAAACAGGACAAGACTTATTATTTTATTAGTGTTTTACATTTATATTATTTCAGTTTTTAAGAAGAAAAAGAAATAGAAATCTAAAGAAATGAATTATGCAAAATGTATATGGATTGCACAAGTAATATACTGATAAGTATATTTTAACCACAAGAGGTATATTGTAAGATCTCTCTATATAAAACAAGAGGTTGTAAGACTCAGTAAGTATTTGCACTGGCTACATTTTTTTTTAAATCTTCATGTTTAAAATTTATACCAGTTAACTCTATACTGTGAAAAATTGGGAATTAGTCTTTTTACACATTTTTCACCTTTTCCCCAGTTTTTACTGTTGTGTTATTATTTTTACAATTTCAAGGTTTATTAGAATCCTAGTCTATTCAGTAACCATAATTCTAAGCTATGTAATCTTAATTCTATATTTAATTTAATTCAGTGTTCACAACCATTTATTTCATAATGCTTTATCTACTTCTGAGTTTTTTGTTTTATTTTATGTATTCCTCAGTGGGCTTGACTTTGGTATTAAAATGACTTCCAGGAGTTACATTCCCTGAGTTGTGGCATGCTTAAGAACACCTGTTTGTTGTCTTTATACTTAAAGACCAAGCAGGTTGGGTAGGATATCAGATCACCCTTTCTCGCAGATCTCTGTAGATGCTGCTCCATAGACTTCCATGTTAATTGTTAGCTAAACTAAGGTTTGGTGAAACTTATTCTTTTTCTTTTTGGAGGACTCTTGAATACTTGTAGCTTATTTGAGAAAGTAAAATGATTGAATTTAAGGTTGAGGAGCATTAGTAACTATTGTTCTCTCACAATTCAATGCCTTTATCTGCACTTACTAGTAAAAGGTTGCTTCATTCTTCCTACTACAATAATTATATAAATTTGTTTATTGATTTCCAAATATCTTTTGATTATTACCTCCTTAATACATTATCACAATAATTTTGCAGGAACCATACTGGGATCCCCATTTCATTGACCAACAAGTTGTGGTTAAGAGAGGCTAAAAAGTCTCAGGGTAACATGCAAGCAAAGAAGCCCTGAGGGGGCGCAGCTCCACCTGTTTCCGGTCTTATCCTCTCTCACACTGCCTTCTCCTGGACATGGAGAGTCCAAAGATGAGACTGGTAGGAGGTGATGTGAGGTGTGGTCAGTGTGGTAAATGCAAAGGAATGGAAAGATTATTGACCTTCAGAAATCTATTATCAGACATGTAAAGAAAATAGTATTTCCAAGAATCCTGAAGTAAAGTAAATAATGCTGGTGAAATTGCAGAGTATTTCTTAGCCCTATGCTATATAGATTATTTCTTTTCAGGTTGGCAGTTTCTTGGAATTCTAATAGCTGAGCATAATGTACTTTGCTTTATCATGTTACCATAAAAGGTACCTTCTGTTTGGAAAAATTAAAGGCATTACATCAAGATCCATACTGTAATGTCAGCTCCATTATCTTGAGTCATATTTAATAGCTGTAATATTTAATATCTGTTATGATCTCTCCTTTAGTCTTCCTATTTAAAATATTCCTTAAGCTTAATCAATTCATATGATTCTATAACCGACAAAATCAGGCACGTTAAGTCAAATGGCAAAGCAGTGAGTATTTATGAATTCATAACAGCTAGAACAATGATCATGTTTGCATAAATACGATCTGATAAGAAGTAATGGTTTGCATATCACAAATGGAATATATAACCTTAGTAGATTGGGGACATTTCATTTCTTACAGTCTCAGGGAAAAGGAGAGATATTAAATTATATGGTATACAAAACCCAATAGTACTTTTTTTTCACACAGAAAAGTAAAGTTGCAGATTCTAAGTCTCCACTCAACACATCCAGAAAGGGTGCCTGAGTCTTCAGGAGGGCCTTGAGAGCAACCTGACAGTGATTAATGTTCCCCCTTTCCCTCCTTGACCTCCCTCAGCCCTCACCCTCTTTATTGCCTCTTGGCACCTCATCAATTGGTGGCATTAATTATTTAGTTGATTAATGTCTTAGTTATTAACACTCACCACTGGACGTTAGCTTTGGAAGGGTCGATGTATAAATTCCACCTTGTTTAGTTCTTGGCACATAATAAACATTCAATAAATAGTTGTTAAGTACTGTGTTTCCTGTAAGTCTTCTGAAATAAATTATAAGTTACCAAAGGATAGAGTTCACAGTTCATACTATAAATGGGCCATTGGACACAAAATGCTGAGCAGACAGCAGGATCCCAGTGATGATTTGTTCTATTGAGCTGAGTTAAATGACATGGAATATGAAAGGCTGCTTTTCTGGCTTCTGGTTCTGTGCTGCTTCCATAGCTCTTTGTCCATGCTTCTCTTTAGAGCCTCTAATCAACTTTAACTTTTTGTTTCTACATTTTGCTGTCTCTCTCCATTTTGTACTCTCTAAGAGAAATATTTATATTCATGTGAATAATTTTGCATATCTATATACAGTTTAAATAAAAGTCTAATATGCAAATTGTCTCCACAGGAGTTCAGCTGGAGACCCATCACTCACTATGACATGCACTGACTACCAGGGGATGGTGCAGAATGAAGTAAGGCCTGGCCAGCAGGCAGAAGGCCCCGATCAGCCCTGATGGTCAGCCAGGCCCAAGGACCTTACCCATGCACGGATTTCTTGTACCTGGCCTCTAGTAGTGAATAATGAATAAAAAAGGAAACTGCTTTCTATTAATGGGCTACTATGCCAGGCATGTAGCGATGTCATGTGCTTTACAGATGTTAATCCAGTTAATCATCATAAATCCTATGAAGTTGGTAATTTAATCTGTGTTTTATAGTTGGAATCATTGAAACTTGATTGCTTGCCCCAGGCCCTTCCTGTGCTCAGAGATGGGCATCAACAGCCTTTCCTCTAGGTCAGTGGTTGGCAAACTCATTAGTCAACCCAGCGAAATATCAACAGTACAACGATTGAAATTTCTTTTGAGAGCCAAATTTTTTTAACTTAAACTTCTAATGCTACTTCCTCAAAATAGACTCACCCAGGCCGTGGTATTTTGTGGAAGAGCCACACTCAAGGGGCCAAAGAGCCACATGTGGCTTGTGAGCTGCAGTTTGCCGACCATGACCCTAGATTATGTATCTGGTGAGGGCCGAACCAGAAATGGGAACTCAAATCTTTCCAGCTCTAAGCTCTTACTCATTCTTTTACTGTGCTGACTCACTTTTACATTATTTAATTAGCTCACTAATGGGAACATCTATGATAGCCTACAAGTGGAGTGTTTCTGTGCCCGCCTCAATGTCTGAATACTTAGGTTGTCCTTACAAGGGAGTCATTTTCACTTCAAACTGATGTGTTTAAGCAATACTTCTTACTACTACTTCTCAAGAAAGCTTTATTCAAGTATATCCTTCCTAATGTCAGTAAACTTAGGTAGAGCAGGATATTGCACCAGAGAAATAGTATGTTTTTATCTCTGTTCTAGTGAAACATATGCCAGAGAAAAATCAACTTGAAATCACTAAAAACAACCTACCTCACTCTCCCAGCACTCAGCCCCAAATATTAAATGTAAACAACTTGAAATAACTTGGTCCACCTTCCTTAGAAAGATAAACTGCTTTTGGCTAACATGGTAACTTCCCTCTAAAGGGTAGGGCTAAGGCCACCTGGGATCCCTGGTGGCAATTCTCCTTGGAAGGGTTAATGAGTAGCTCCATTGTTTGGGGGAAAGGGTGTCATAAGACCCTTGGGTTTTAAGAGTTTAAGGGGATGTTGTACTCCCGGGAGGAGAGTCACTGCGGGCCTATGTTAATATGCCCTTCTTTCAATTCCTTTAGGGTTACTCGTCACAGAGTTTTGGTATCAATTTTCAGATTTTTAATTTTCATGTTGATGTTTATTTATTTTTTTCCTAAAATTTATCTGCCTGAGGACTTACCTGTGCTCAAAAGAGTGTTTTCTCTACTTTATAAAAGAAAGACATATTCCTCACTCATAACCCATCCCAAACCTTACAAAAGTGCATGGCTTTAGGGTGGTACAAAATCTAGGCATCTAAGAGGAAGGCTCCTTTAGTAAGGAAGACACCGTAAACCCTCAGGGCCTTCAGTCTTTTCATTTTAAAAAATGTGTGTGTAAAGTTGATAAACTTGTTAGAAAGAAAGCATTTGAGGCTGTATTGGGATTTCTTTTTAAAAAAAATATTTTGTTGATTTTTTTACAGAGAGGAAGAGAGAGGATAGAGAACCAGAAACATCGATGAGAGAGAATCATCTATCAGCTGCCTCTTGCACACCCCCTACTGGGGATGTGTCCCCAACCAAGGAACATGCCCTTGACCGGAATCAAACCTGGAACCTTTCAGTCCGCAGGCCGACGCTCTATCCACTGAGCCAAACCGGTTTGGGCTGTATTGGGATTTCTGATTCAGGTATATAGTAGAGTGGAATGATGGGGCTAATTGCAATATTCATTTAATAAGATATTCTTTTCTACCTCGTAACTATTGTTAAAAAGTTAATTCTATTTGCTTTATTTTATTTTTAAAAATATTTTTTTATTGATTTCATAGAGGAAGGAAGAGGGAAAGAGAGAAATATCAATGATGAGAGTGCATCATCAATCTGCTGCCTCCTGCACACCCCCTCTTAGGGACTGAGCCCACAACCCAGGCATGTGCCTCTGACCAGAATCAAACCCAGGACCCTTCAGTTCACAAGCCAATGGTCTAGCCACTGAGCCAAACCAGCTAGGGTAAAAGTTAATTCCATTTAAAGCAGAGTCCTACAGGAGAAAGAAAAGAGACTATCACTCTGAAACATTGAATATGAGAACTGGTTTTCCCCCCTTATTTTTAGAAGTAAGCACTTCCTTTCAGCACTTATTCTTATGATCTGTAATGTGTTAAAAAGAAAAATACCTTAAAGAGCCAATAAATTAGAGATTCTTTTAGATGATTTGGAATGTGTTCCAAAATTACAAAACTTTTGTTATATTCAACAAATCCATCAATTAAAAGTATACCTGGTTTATTTTATGTGTAGAATGATGTAAAGGGGTATGTGTGTGTGTGGGGGGGGTGGTGTTTAAATTATAACATTGATATTTCTTTCAGTTGCAGGCATTCCTGATTTCTAATTCCTGTTAACAAGATATAAATTTGTGTGCAAGGTGCTGGACCTTTATTTATCATAAAAATGTCCCAAAGCTTTGGTTATGCAACTGAAAAATTAATGAAGTTAATTTTATTTATAGATTCCATATGATATTTATATCTAATTATTTTAAAAAGCTATACACTAGACTTAGATCAAACACAAATACATATATCAAAGGGATACCATACATTTATCATATTTTTTGCTTCCTAAAACAGTTAAAATTTAGCTGTCCATTACATTGCATTTTTATAAATATGGATAAATATGTATTTACTTATTTGAAAATACTATCTTAGATTACATAGCTTTAATCAGGTTAATTTTATTTATTTTCATAATGTGATCTGAAATTTATTCCAGTAGTTTTTGTAATATTTCTCTAAATGATTATTAACACATTTTTTTTTAAATTGAAAGTTATAGTCTATTTGTGGCTCAGCTTGAAAATGAGGACGAGCTTAGCCAAATAGGTTATTTGTTAGTTTTTTCAACTATAGTTGGAACATATTATTTCCAAGAAATGATTGAGCTAAATCAGTCAAGGTTTAAATAATAAAGTATTCAATGCATTTGGAAACATAAACTATTGTACCAAAGATGGTGTTTGAAAATAAAATTTACACTTCGTTTTTCCCCCTGAGAAATTAGGTTATATAGGTGACTCTAAGGGAAAGAATAAATAATACAACTTGGTAAAATTAGGTAATTACTAAATGGGTAGCAAATCCTCTTGCCAGTTGAGTGTTTTTTCATTATTTGCTTGCAATAACCAAGAGTAGGATTTTGAACTTTCTTCCTAAGAGGCAGAGGGGCAAGACTTGGCTGTGCTTGTCCCCTGAGTTAGCAGACCGGGAAGTACTCAGTTACATAAATAGATGGTGCATTATCAGCTCATCCACTGGCTCCATGGAATAAACGTTTTTTAAAATGTTAGGTGTTTTGGCACTTGGTAAATATTAATTCAGATATTAAACAAAACCAAAAATCTTCAGGTTTTCCACAGGTGTCTCGCCTGTTGACCACACAGAGGTTGTCCCAAGCCCTGGTGGTGCAGCAGAGCGCATGCGCACAGACTCAGTCCCCTGCACCCCCCACTCAGAGGGCAGAGTCATATATCACATAGTAAGCAGAACAGTGAGTCAATAAGACTATTTAAGATGGTGTTGTTCTGTGAAGAAAATAGTACAAAGGAAGGTGGGAAGGTCTGACTGGGTAAGGATGGAAGCATTGCCTTAGCATGGACAGTCAGAGAGGTTGAAATGGGGCTGAGCCCTCCCTGATGTGAAGTAGCAACCGGGTGAGACTCTCTAGGGGGAGGGAAGAGCAAGTACAAAAATACCTTAAGGTGGCAATGAGCTTGGACACTTGGCCCTACTTCTTACATAATAAGAAGCACCTTCTATTTTAACAGCTCTTTTCAGTTGACACAGGCTTCCTAGACCTAATATTTCTGAGGTGACAGTTTGCATTAACTGCTCATTCTGCAAGGATGAGTCCTCACTGCCAGTAGTCTCTCATGGAAGTTTTCCACCCCCTTCTGCTTACTCTCAAAATTAGATAAAAATAAATACAACCTTGAAGTGGAGGGTGACAGGGAAGAGCTAGAGTCTTCCATGTTGGACTTACTAAAAGACAGCAAAACTGGTCCTGTGCTCATGAGTTTCTATGAAGAGGCCACACTGGCATTTTCCCTCTGGCTGGAAGTTTGCTGAGCTCAGAGAGCCCACTGTGTGGGGTATGGAATGGAGGGACTCTTAGGTGAACCTGACATGTGTGCCCAGGTGTCTTGACGGATTCTGAAAAAAGGAGGGGGTTTTAATAACCCATAAAAACAGTGAGGAGAGAGGGAAGACCCAGAGAAAAGCATATACTTCCACATTTTGGAGAGGCAAGGATGCACGTGACTCCCCAGGCAGAATGAATGTTCAGGAAGAAAACTTGGCAGGAGACAAATTGAAAACTTTCTGCCCAAGAAGGCTGCCTGCAGAGCAGTGTAAGAATCCCACACTTGTGCTGGATGGAAGGTAATTCATGCCACCACTTAATCTTTTTATTCATTTGTTTGTTTGTTTGTTTGTTTATTTTTAACATTTTTATTGATTTCAGAGAAGAAGAAAGAGAGAGAGAAACATCAATGCTGAGAGAGAATTATTGACCAGCTGCCTCCTGCACATCTGCTAGTGGGGATTGAGTCCACAGCTCAGGCATGTGCCCTTGACCATAATCAAACCCAGGACCTTTCAGTCCATAGGGTAACACTCTATCCACTGAGCAAAACCAGCTAGGGCTACTTGATCTTTTTAGATACCCTTTTTATGGACTGGATTCTCCACTCCCTCATCACCAAATACTGTACAATTTGATGGTCATCTTCCTGAAAGGAACCACAAAAGAGAGGTGCAATATAATTTCAGATGCCCTTTAGTTTGAAGCAGATTCTTAATCCTGCAGCTGCTTAATCCAACACACGGAGGAAAGGACTGAGAAAAATTAGGTCATAATTTCTATGAGCCCCTGAGAAGGAGGCCAGGGGTCAGTGAAATGGAGTGTGGATCTGAGGCTCTGGGATAAAGTTGTACACAGGGAATTTGTGGTCTTCAAGACTTTGTTTTTCCCAACCTGCTTCCAAAGTTCTGCTCTTAGAATATTCTCTAATTGTAGAGATTGTTTCTGAGTTTTTTCCTCTCAACCTATTTGTGTTGCTTATCAATTATCACTAAGCCATATCAACTATTTCTTAGTTTAGTGATGAAAATGTGATTTCTGTGAGTAAATCCTGCAAATAATAAAATATTTCTGGGTTCTGAGCATGGCCAATTGTTCTGAATATCCTATCAGTTATGAAAATCATAGGTATGTAAGCTGACATTACCATTCATGACATAAAATGGTTTTGCTTTACATAAGAGCTCATAAACTTTGTTGTTGTTGTTTAAAATTATCTCATCTTTACTTCCACAGGAAAAATTTCTTCCTTAGAAAAAAAGCTAAAAATCTGCATAAATGTATGTTAGATAGCTATGCAAGCCACAGTTATATAAATATGAATAAATTCAAATGCGTTAAAATGTATTTGCATTCTTTTAAAAAATATATATTTTTATTGATTTTAGAGAAGAAGGGAGGAGAGAGAGAGAGAGAGAGAGAGAGAGAGAGAGAGAGAGAGAGAGAAACATCCATGATGAGAGAGAATCATGGATCGGCTGCTTTCTACACGCTCCCTACTGGGGATCGAGCCCACAAAGCAAGTAGGTGCTTTTGAGGGGAGTGGAACCTGGGGCCTTTCAGTCTGCAGGCCGATGCTCTCTCCACTGACCCAAGCCTGCCAGGGCTGTATTTGCATTTTAATATTACATTTGGGAGTGGGGAAGGGGAGATAGACATTTATTAGAGTCTATCATGACCCTGTGCAAGGGTTCGCTGAAGGAGAGGTCTGGGTGGCGAACACATTGTTGTAAAGTATTGTTGCAAAGTTGTAAAGTAAGAGTTCTTCTTGTTGGGTCCTTGCCAGTGTGCAGTGGATAGAGTGTTGTCCTGCGCATTAAAGGGTCTTGGGTTTGATTCTGGGCCAGGACACGTACCTTGCAGGCTGGGACCTAGTTGGGTCTTCTGTAGGAGGCAATCAATTGATGTGTTTCTCTTACATGGATATTTCTGTCTTACCTTCTCTTTTCCACTCTCTAAAAATCAATGGAAAAACATCCTTGGGTGAAAATTTAAAAGCAAAACAAAACAGTTCTTCTTGTTGGTATGTAAGTAGAGAAACCTTACTGACTTAGGGAAATCATGTAAATCTCACACTGTACACAGAGTTTGATGTAGGCCTTTTTATATATTGGCAAGCATAGCTTAGGTTGTGACAGGGTCTGCACACAGCTGGCCTATATGATGGAATTCCTTTGTGCTGATAAGCCAACCAGGGTTGGAAAAAGAGAGCAAACTTTAGACATATAAAAAACGAGGTAAGCACACAGAATTAGTGAACAAGCATGTGACAAAAACAATAACATTATAAAAGCAAATAGAGTTACATAACTCTGAGCTTATTGTTCACTTTGTCAGAATTAATAGGATCAGTGCCCTTTCCCAGGCAATTGGGGGAAGTATGAGATTCCTCAGCTGGGATGGTAGCTGGTTTTATGTTTATTTAGAGAGATTTATAAGTTTTCCATAAATAAGTATTTATGGAATAGAACTTTCATTTTGTTTAAAGTTTTACATTTTATTTTAATAGACTTAACGTCATTGTATTAATCAGGAATGTCTTCAACTGCAAAATACAGAAAACCTGATTAGCTTTAGATAGAAAACCTAAGGGCATATTTTCCAAACATAGAAGTTTGGTATTAAGAGTCTAGGGAAGGCAGGTTTAATAATGACCTCAGGGACCTAGGCCTCTCCCTCATTTCTATTCCACCACCTTTACTGTATTGGTATTTCTGCCTGTAGCTATTGCCTCATGGGGGGTTGGAAGCTGCCACATGCCTGGGCCTCATGACTGCTTCCAGACTGAAGAGCAGCCTTTGATAATAGTCAGGCAAAAGAGGAGGGTGATGAAAGTGTAAGTTGCACCAACCAACCTGTAGGGTTGGCCCACAGCCATTCCAAGAATGAATATTACATGAGCAATTATTAGGTAACACAATATGTTCTAAATTATTGATATTTCTCATCTCCCAAATATGATAATAGAAGAGCTGGTGGTTTTAAATCTTTCTTGCTTTTAGCTTAATTTTGATTCAGACCCATTTTACCCATACCTATGGCTCTGTAAAAAATGGCAGGTTGTGTAATATTCAGGAATAGCAATTAAGTTCTATTGTGCATGCCAACTCCAGCTAATTGGAAGGGCTCCCATGAGTGTCATGTAGAAATGGATTCTGAGGTTGCCCCGAGGCTTGGCAGGAAAGTGGGTCTTGATATTTGCCACCAGGTAAAATGGGGAAAATATTTGCCCATAGGCTATATGTCTGTTCTCTCATTTCTGCAAAATCCAGTTATAATATAAACCCTTCCCTGGAAACTGCTGATTACCCCTTCCCATGTAACTTACTTACTGGTAATATATATGGAGATTATTAACTGATGCTTTTGCTAAGTAAAACTGAGTTTAGTTGAGAAGCTCTTATATTATAGAAAGGAAGACCAGTCAGAGAGTCAACTAAACTAATTTCTTTGAAATTTAAGAAATCCAGTTAGTCTCTGGGGTATCATCAGAAGTTGTATATTCTAAGTAATGTTCAAAGGAGTGACAGGTGCCGTGTTAATTATGTTGGAATTGGTGTAATTTACCATTCTTGTGACCAGTTACCAGTTGGAGTAAAGCTATCTGCTTAGATTAGCGACCTCAATTTCTCTACCCACAGGTAGTTCTGTGCCAAATTATCTGTTCATATAAATGAACATTTATATTCCCTTGTGTTAGTCTATTCAGGCTGCCATAACAAAATACCAGAGATTGAGTGGCTAAAACCGAGTACCTTTATTTTCTCATAGTTCTGGAGGTAGGTTTATTCTCTTAGCTTGCAATGGGCCTCCATCTGCTGTGTGCCCACATGACCTCTTTGTGCGTGTTGAGGGAGAAGGAGGGGAGAGAGAGAGAGAGAGAGAGAGAGAGAGAGAGAGAGAGAGACAGAGAGACAGAGAGAGAGAGAGAAGCTTTTTGGTGTCTCTTATAAGGACACTAATCATATCATGGCTCCACAATTTTTTCTTAATTCCCGTTTATGGACCCTATTTAGTTCATAGAGTCCTTATAAGATATAATTATAGAGAAGATATAACCCTAAAATAGAAGAAATGTATTTTAGTTTACATTCAACAAAGTCTCTTTTATTTTAACCCATATCATAAGTTATATACTCTATCCAAGGATAGATTATTCAACATCTTTAGGAAGATTTGTGAGAAAGCATAAAAGCAACCCAAATACACTTTTCATCAGAGTCCTAACTTTGGTCAGAACTATCCAATTTGAGAGGTCACTCAGAATGATAAATACCAGTAGTCCAAAATTTAAATAATTTTATTCCACATAAACTTTAATCAGTTTTATAATTTTTAACTTCTATTTTAATTGAGCATCAGAGAATATTGAAAAATCCCTCTAATAAACTTCAATATTTTTTATTGAAGAGGCTTTTATGAGTGTCTATCAGATCTTAACCAAGGTAACAGTCTTGAGCTATATAATAAAATATTTAAAACTGAGGACAGAAAAAGCTATGCTGATATACTGATCACTATGTTTTGATAAGAAATAATATTGGGCTAGAAATTTAGGAAAAACACACACTAAACAACAAACAGTTTTATTTCTTATTATCTCTAGTCTCCCAGAATAAATCCTAAGAGAAAGAATGCCCAGTAGAAAACTAATGGTAGACTTGTATTGAAAAACAAAAAATCTGAGTTTAAAAGCTACCAATGCTCCAGAACCATGGGCATAGGTTTTCTCTTTTTGGATTTTTGTTGTCAAAATTACAAAAGTAGTGCATAGTTGTTCAAAGTGTAGACAAATCCAATCCTCTATAAATTTTTTTAAAAAAGAAAATAAAGTCTTTCTTTCCCATTTTTAAAAATTTTCCTTCATGTCCTTCTTCCTAGGAATAAATTATGACAAAAGTTGATGCATATATTTTCAGATCTTTCTATTTCTCTTTCATATACTCAGATAAAAGAATAGATGGATAGAGTATATTTTAGTGAATTATACTAAACAGTATGTATGCTTATAATTTACAAAAAAAGGAACAGAAATAAATTCCCCTAAGAATAACCCTACATTGTACAATTTGTTATACTATGAAACCTGAGGGGTGTTTAGAATCAGACCTGGTGAACCAGGTTTTGCTCAGAATGACTCCTCCTGGCACACTATGATTATATCTCATAGAGGATCACCTTTCAACATCTCTCTTGAGCTAGCTTGATAACGATCAGACTAGTTGAATCTTCTTCTTCCTTATTAAATCCAAATCTGACATTATATATGTATACATACCATAAGGAAACTGTTCATCTGATCAGGAGGATGATTCAGGCATTTCTTAGATTGAAGGGCATTGTTATTACTACTTAGAGCTGAGATAGTTCTAAGAAATATAGACTTTACCTCTGTCTATTTTTGCTCAACAGTTTGTGATTGAACAGATTGTCACACTACAGTGGAAGGTAGGACAGGGTTGGTTAGTGATCAACTGAAGGACTTCTATAAATGCCTTTAAGCACAACCAACAGATGTAAGGCACTGGGGGCGAAGGGACGAGGGCAAGTGCCTAGGGTTAGGGGAGGCCCGGGGGGAGGTCAGTGGGGGAAAAAGAAAGAGACATATGTACTACTATTTGTAATACCCTAAACAATAAAATTTTAAAAAATACTCCAATAAGAAACAAATAAACAAACAAAAACACTTTCCCAACAGCCCTAGCTGGTTTGGCTCAATGGATAGAGCATCAGCCTGTGGACTGAAGGGCCCCAGGTTCAATTCCAGTCAAGGGCACATGCCTGGATTGTGGGATCAATTCCCAGTAGGGGGCGTGCAGGAGGCAGCTGATCAGTGATTCTCCCTCATCATTGATGTTTCTAGCTATATCTCCCTCTCCCTCATTCTCTGGAATCAATAAAAAAAAAAAAATCCAAACTATTAAAAAACACTTTTAAGGCAGGAAAAATAAGGCTTTTTTAGGAAGATAAATAGAGGTTTCCTACATTGATTGTATAGTGTTGTTTATGTAGGCCACCAAAAGAGGTAGTCAGAACATGATTTAAAAAAAAGAAGAAGAAATGTAGGCTTTAATTAATGAAAAGTCAGTTATGTTTCATCATTTTACCACATTTTTTTTGTAGAGGAAATCTCCTGTTGTATCTATAGTTACAGTTTTCCTGCAATCTATCCCTTTGAGAAGTTTATATCACGCCATCTCCAGAGGCTGGGGATGGTTAAGGTTTTAGAGTTTTCAAAGGGAAATTTTGTGCTTCTTCTTCTTCTTCTTCTTCTTCTTCTTCTTCTTCTTCTTCTTCTTCTTCTTCTTCTTCTTTTTAACTTCTGTTTGCCTTGGCACTTTGCTGTTGATAACTGATCCTTTAAATGGAGACCTGGGATATGACTGTATGTCCCACATATTTTTAAAAATATTTACTTTTAAATATCCCTAATCATTGTTTCCATAAACCATAACCATGTCCTACAAATTCTAAAAATTTGAGATTTAAAATCTTCCACAAGATTGTTTGCATTTGAAACTGTCACTAAATCCTATAAATTCAGATTTTGCTTCTAAACGCATCACTATAGGTCCACATTCCTTCTTTTTATCAGCATTTTTGCCAGATTCTATAGACCACTAAAATAAGGAAATTCTTGGCACAGGGGGTAGGGAGGATAGGCACAGGGAACAGATCAATGAAGACCAGCCCCTTCTGCACCAGTGATATCCTGTGCAGAAGTCCCTAACCCCTCAGGCCAGGTGCCTCCAGTTCACACACCCCAGTCCTTCCTGAGGGCCTTGCTTGTCCAGGGATTTTATGATATGGAAGCACTTTAGCTTCTGTAAGAAATAGATTTGGTGACTGCTATACTCTGAAGAAGCGCAGTCTGCCTTTGCCTCTGAAGACCACATCTGACTGGACGGGAAGAGATCCGATAATAAATATAATATCTAGTTTGTACTAAATAAAGGAAGTGGACACTTAAAAACATTGTTAAGAAAATTAGACTATTTACTTTTTGAAAGCTGAAATATTTCCAGCACCTGGGCTATGAGAATTGGGACAGGAGGATTTAAAGAAAGAGCGAGAGAAAAAAATCCCAAAGGCTAAGAGAACGGGCAGGACAAGTTGCTGCTGAATTTATCAGGGTTTCAGAACTTATCTGTGCCAGGAGGCAGTGTGGGAATGAAGCTTTGTGGATTAAAATGCTTCTGTAATACTCAGCCCAAGCTCCTTCTGTGATATCTCTGTGAAAATTTCTGATTGCAAGCAAAGCTTCTGGTTGCAAACATTGACTACAACCATATCTGTTCTAAAACTTTGTTAATCTATCCACAGTACTAATTGAGTTGCTACAGTATTTCTCAACCAGAATGTATTTATTAGTAGAAGATTATCAAGTTAAAAGCTTTTTTTTTTCTGCCTCAAGGGAAAAAGAGATATCTGGGATAAATCACAGAATACCTCTAGAGGTAATTGGCACAGTGCCCCAACTGGGTGAGCCTGCATTTTAGCTAATCTATTCTTGGGACCCTCAGAACTTTCATGCAGCCTTATGGCTACTGTCTTCTTCCTGATACTTCCTTTTTTGAGCTACTTCTTGGCATCAAGGGCTCCTGCATAACATTCACCTATCCATTTATTCAACCAATATTTATTGGCCTTCTATTAGATGTCAACCACAAGACGCTGGTGCGGAATAGGTGATGCAGGGAAGTTCTCTCTGGTTTGCTATTTGCTGATGGAAACACTCCAGTAATGGCGGGTGATTTGGTATCAGGCAGACCTGGATTTCATTCAGTACTGAATCCGTGTTTAATAATTCTTATGCTTACTAGTACTCGGGCAAAGTAGCCTCTCTGAGTCTCAATTTCTTCATTTGTAAAATGAGGGCAATTTCCTTGGCATATCTTTTATAGTTACTATAAAATAAGTAACATATTTAAAGTGCAGGGGGAGAGACTAATTCACAGCAATGAGACCATAAAAGTTTTATTTTCTCCTGTTTTCCAATCAATATGAGTCCACATCTGGATATTAAAGTGGCATGAAGAATGGACTCATCAACTTCATGGTTATTAATTTTTCTCAGAGAGATGTTCAAAGACTTGACATAATTTTTGTAGCTCCTTTAAGATCTCAATTACCGTGTCATTTGAACACATTTCCATGGGGATGGGGAGTGGACTGGCAAACAGGGGAGTGAGCAAGCAAAGAGAAACCAACAGCCTGGGCATTTTGCCAGAGAGAGAGAGACAGAGCAAGAGAGAAAGTGTCTTCTAAGTTTCGTCCTTGGTGTTATTTAATCATTGTTGCTCTCCTGGAGTTCTCTGGCAGACATCTATTATTGATATTAAGGCTGTTCTTTTTACTTTGCAGTTCCCAGTGACACAGAACAGCTGAAAATCTGATCTCAACATGCTGCTTTGGGTTCACTTAATGTTCTCTCTCTCTCTTAGGCCCCATAAATAATCAGTGTGTTTGGAGATTTACTTTGCAGCCTCGTCCATCTTCTGTGACTTTAGTTATAGAGGAGTGAACCGCAGGGTCTGCATCATTCTGCCATCTTTGGCCTGTAAGCAAAGATGGTGAATAGGTCCTCCCTGAATCTGAGGCCTCTCTTGGTTTTGGATGCAAATTTCCCATAGATTTTAATCCCTGAAGTGCCACATCTCCCTGTGGATGAAGGCAATGCTTCCTTTTCATTTTATTTTTTAAGTTAATTCTAAAAATTATAGTTGGCATAAAATATTATATAGTTTCAGGTGTCCAACACAGTGATTCGACATTTATACAGCTTACAATGTGTGATCACCACACTAAGTCTCGTAACCATCTGTTACTGTGAAAAGTATCACCGTGTTATCACTATGTTTCTTTTAGTGATACCAATACACATCTGTCCAGTCCTACATCATTTTTGTGTGTGGCAGTGGCTCATGAGTTTGAGAAGCTTCTACCATATAAGGCAATTTTACATTTATGAGGGTTTGAGTTCACCATCCACTAGGAGTCAGAGACATCCTATTTGACCCTATTGCCATTTTCTAGCACGTTTAACATAACACTTTAGAAAGAGCTTTCAAAAACAAAAATGTTAGGCTATAATGAGAATTACATTGCTACTGGCATTTCAATTATATCCTGATCAAAATTCATTACCCTATGTCACTAAAATAGCTATTTCTTCTTCCATTCTTTACAGTGTTTTCCTTTTACATTTCCATTGCTTTGACACTCTTTCATAGGTCCCTGCAAGTTGGCTAATCCAGCCTTTTTAACTTTCTGAAGAACATTCTAGAAAATGTCATAGAAAACCACTCCTTTCTTCTTTAGTGTGAACATCACTTTAACCTTTTCTTTCTAAAACTACAACAAAGAAGCTGGATATTTCTCCAAAACTATTTTTCTATGGTTTCTCCTCTGGGGTTCTAATATGCTTTTACCATCCCACACTAACATTGTCTGATGTGTGTGTGTGTGTGTGTGTGTGTGTGTGTGTGTAAAATCTTAAAAAAAAAATCACCTTTACATGAGCCCCACCTGAGACCAACTGAATAAAAAGATTTGCATAAGTGGCTTCTCAAAGTATTTAAACATTTAGCCAGTTGACAATTAATTATGTTTTAATTTCTTAATTTAACAATCATTTATGAAGACCTTATAATGTGTTATCAAGCCCTAAATGTGAACTCTGTAATATCCAGTTTTTCAATGAAAATGGCAACTACATTTTTGGACCAAATTATCAGTATCTGGTCTAGTCTCTCAGGTTGCCAACTGTAAGCTCCATGTTGGTTCTTTGACTGTCAGTGAACTCTGCCTCAGCCACTGCTCTAACATTGCTGTTATACAGTCAGCTCTTGGATCCACTCTGAAGCTGTCCTTCATCAGGGTTGAGATGGGTGATATGTTAATGTGCATGCTTGTGCTCACACTGGTGGCAGAATTGCAAATAATTAAAACTTGTTCAAAGTAGATAAAGCAAAATCAACAAATCAAAGAGAACCTTGGGGAAACAAAGGTTATTGGGCCTTCCAGGGTCCTGGACCAGAAAGAGGAGATCTGGGGGCCAGTTTATTCCTCATGTTTCTCTGCACAGCTTATCATTTTGTTGGTGGTGTTCCCATTTTCTTGGCTTTGAGATGTGTAATCCAGTTATGGTTGCCCTGTTCCCACCCCCACCTACTCAGTTTTTCTGGTTTAAGTTCTCAATAGACAATGACTGTCTTTCTATTTTCTAATTCTAAATTCCAGAAGGAGAAGTTTGTTTTGTTTGTATGTTAGTTCACTGACTTATTTATCTAGTTCCATTAGCGGTTGCAGGAATGGGTTCCTGGGGCTGTTCTTTCTTTTCTGGAGGCTGTGACACAGTTTTCCAGGGTGGCAAGAAAACTGTAAGGAAAATATTTCCATTTTCACCATAATTTCATGCACACATATGCACACTTACACATACACACACACCACACATGTACATATGCAATATTCATTTATAGAAAAGGATATGCAGGCTCAAGTGGAGAAGTCTGCATAATAAGGATAAAAAGCTCTGAGGTGAGAGAAAAGCAACATGGCCTCCAGAACTGGCCTTATCACTCATCACTGGTGCCATCTTGTAAACTGCCTTACCATCTCTGAGTTTTATTTTCCTCACCTAAAAATGAGCGGCTGGACTAGTATTTGTTTTTTTTAATGCTATTTAAAAATAACTATTCTCCTTACCCATTTTCTCCTTTCTTTAAACCAGTGGTTCTCAAACATTTTGGATTTAGGAACTCTTACACTAAAAAAATTAGATTAACCCAAAGAGTTATTGCTTATTTGGGCCATATCTGTTAATGTTGACTACATTGTAAATTTAAACTGAGAAAATTCAAAAATGATTTATTTACTTAAGAACCACAATAACATTCCCATTATGTATTAACTAAGTAACATACAAGGGTGCTAAAGAGGAAAGAAGATTTACAGTTGGGAGTGAGCAAAACACAGTTAATTCTTATATTATTCATTAATTATTACATTATTTTCCATACAAACAACTATAAACCCACTTGCCCACCTCTTTATTTTTATGAAAAGGAATATAACCTCCAAAACAAAGCCGGATCTCTCTAATGTATGCTGTAAGAGAAAACAGATGGATTTTAAGGCCTATTTCTGCTTTCAAACTGTTGCAAATTGTTGTTTTGTTTGAAGTGCATGGAGACAATCGAGCTCACATAGAAATGTGGTTAAAAGAGAGAGAATTGTTATAATAGGTTTTTCTATTAAAGTCTATTAAGATAATTGTAGATCAAGTGTCTTTTTCTTTTATACAATATCAAAATTCTACCAATGATAGTTTCCTTAAGGTTAGTTGCAATATGAGTCTAAAACTATATCAATTAATTTTTCACTAGAAAAACTTTATTGGTCTATTTTGTGCTTTGATTGGATTTTTTACTCATGCATGATCCTTTAATATCTTTCAGTGGTCATTTGAAAAATATTAGTTCACAGACTTATCTAGATGTTCCAATTGTTGATACATTTCATCATAGAACATTAAAATCATATTTCTTAATATCACCATCATCTCTTCAAAAAAGCCTGTAACTATTGGGAAATTGTGAAGTTTACATGACAGACACAGTGTCCTAAATTCTAGTTTTGGCTTCAAAGTTTAGATTTTACTATTGGTAACAGATATTGTCAGGTGTTTTTCTTGAAGCAACATATTCACTTTGTTCACTTAGACAAAAAGATTTCTGTCAAATGTTTAACTCTGCATTACCATAGTTTGTCAATTGTTCTTTCAGGTAAAACTACTATTCTATTGAAAACAACTAGCCAATTTAAAACTAACTGCATAAGCATTGTGCTTTGATTAGTAAGGGTGCTTTGTGCACTGTTTTATCAAGAACTCTTTTGATAAGCATTTTGTAAAGAAGCATTAAAAGAAAGAATATATGGGAGGTATTATTTTGTGATTTGCATATATTAAGACTAGGTGAGAGTTAGCATAGTCTTTATTCTATCTTCCTAATTTATTGATAGTTTGGCTGGTTATAGAATGCTATTTTAGAAGTATTTTTCCTTTAGTATGTTGTTCTACTTGGCCTATTAGTTTCTAGAATTATAGGTGAAAAACCCATGGCTATTTGATTCCCTAGTGTTCATATATAACATATATTTTTTTATTCCACAGAAACTCTTGGGATCTTTATCCCCAATGCTCTTAAAATTCCACAATAGGTTTTTTGTTTGTTTGTTTGTTTGTTTGTTTGTTTTGTATTGGGTACTCAGTGGGCACTTTCAATCTAAAAAATGTGACCCTTTCATTCCTAGAAAATTTCAAGGATTATTTGGTTTCTTACTTCTTTTTACCTGTGCTTTGTTCCTTTTCTTTCTAGAACTCCCAGTATTACATATTAGATCACTGACTTCCTTATCTTTTTCATCTTTAAAAATGCTGTATTTATGTGAGATGCTTTGTTTACACTAATTTTTAAAATCTAATATTATGTTTCAATACTAAATAGCTTTTTTTTCTTTGAATGTTATTCTAAATTTTTAAACAGTATTTCTGTCTTAAATAGTGGATATATTGTCCTCTCTTCTCACTCTTAATGGTACTTTCTTTTATATTCTTTTCTCTTTAATGTCCTTATTTTTTCCAAGTTACTTTTATTTATATTTATTCAATGTTATCTCTATATCAGAGATAGATGATTTTTAAAAAATGTTTAATAACCTTTTGTTTTCTCCTTGTAATTTTCAACATGAAATCAAAATATGACAAAACTTGTGAGCACATGCTTAGGGATATAGACTAGGGTCTCTGGATATCAATGTCTTTGGGTTTTTGCTTAAAGCAGACTCTTTCAGTCTTTTGTCTGGAAAACACAGTTCTTTCTGCCAGGTTTCTCTGGAAATGATAAAGAAAGAAGGAGGTGGTTGGTGAACATTTCATATGCATTTATTTGCATAATCTCACTGTTTTTCAAAGTTTACCCATGTTTCCAAGCAACTCTGGCACTCGTTGTGCTAATACCTTCTATTATTTAGTCTCCAGATTTGAACCCACCAGAGGCCTTCTGAGAAACCTCCAGAACTCTGCTGCAGTGGAGAATGGACAGTCATCTAGAGGCATGGGTTGGGAAAGAAGACTAAGGACCTAATTGTTTCTCAAGCAACTTTAAACCAATATTCATTATCTCTTCATCTAAACTCCTCTTCTGTCTTCTGAAAATGCATTGCTATTGAATTATATCTAGTTCTCTTTCTATTCTTGAAAGCGTATGTCTTTAGAAAAGACATATTTACTCATCTGATGAGTTTTCTGGAAGGAACACAATTAGATGCATATATTCAATTTGAGATTCTCCCCCCCCCCCCCGGCATTTGCCCTTTCTTACATTTTAAAGAACAAAATGTCCTAAGTATTTAAACAAGTAGTGAGGACATTTTAGGACACAAGCATTCAGAATTTTTGTGAGTAATCAATGCAATGCAGGGTTCATTGGTCCTCTACCAAGTTTGTCTTGTTGTTCTTTCAAAAGAACTCTTTGGCATTATCAGCTAGAACCTTATTTCTCTAGCTGCTAGAGTCATACTTTTGTTTGATTTTGGTTCACTTGTGCTTAATTTTTCTCAGTTATTTCAACCTTTTGCTACAGTACTCTACTTCAATCCCTGCCTCATTGATTCTCAGCAGATTATACTAACTCTCACCTAGCATAGAATCTGTTCATCTACTTCAAATTCTCACCTTTATATAGAGACAGATCAGTAACTGGCCTAATATGAACCTTTTTCTTTCCAATCTATTTGGAAATAGAAAATTTCTTTCTTATTTATAAAGACTGATTTTACCTTCAGTAGTCTTAACTCCCTCAGATTTCCTCTGAAATTTTTGGAAATGTTTTTCACAATTTTCCTGAATCTTTTCCCTTTCTTCCTATTGAACGCCCATGGCTTACCTCTGATGACCTCGATCATGCATTATGTCCTCTCTGAAATCTTCTTTGACCACATAACCCTCAGAGCTGTTTGCACCATATTTGGCACCACTATTTGACCTTGTTTGCTCTTGTTTAATTGAATGTGACCTAAAAAGAAAATGATTATTACTGCTCTCTAGCATGTTGCTCAGGCATAGTAGATGCACAGCATGTTTTCTCAATTAACCAACAAAAGCTTTGATTGTTACACTAAGAGCTGGAAATCATTGGAGTCCAAGCAGTCCTTTAATAAATAAAAATGTTTTACTGGTAGAGTATCTTTTAAAGATATTTTTATTCTAAAACATTGCATTATTTAACTCTTTGGAGCACAAAAGGAACTGACAGTAATATTTAACTGGCTTACCCCTGAAATACAAGAAACTTTTTATATTATAAAAACAATAATATTGTAGAAGAACTTAAGTATTGCTTTTGCTAAATTCAGAGTAAAATGCAACTTCCTTGGTGTTGCTACCTGTGTTCTTACTGTTATTCCAGACACTGTATATGTTGCTTACATCTTCTAATAAGCTCAATAGCACATCTGCTCTTTGGTTCCCATGCTGACTCATATCTGATATATGTGTTGGGAGGAGAGGATAGAAAGATTTAGTAACATTTTTAAGAGAAAATAAAAAATAGCAGTTTATATCTATAGAGTTCATTAATTGAATTAATGACTTTTATTTATATAGTGCTATTAACTTTTCCTAGCACATATTTCTCCATTGCACAGCTAAGTTTCTTAAGAGTGGCTGATATTTCCCGTGTTTATTTTCTCAATTTTTATTCATCCTTTGACTCATTAAAATCTGATGTCTCTTTTACCATTCCACCGTAAGTGCTCTAAGCAAGGTTAAATGTGACTCATTTATTGCTAAACTTAATGAACAAGCTTTATTTGATTAATTATTAATTGATACAGCACAATTATTGATCTTCTGTGTATATAGCATGCACTAAAGTATTTCATGGTGTATGAATAATTTTGAACCTTAATCTTATCACTCAAAAAATTTATGGGCAAGGCATAAAAATAATACAGAACTCAGTTACTAAAATCAGAATGTGGTTAATACCACAAAAGACACAAAGATAAAATGTGAGGAGAAAGTAGTCAGCATTATTGGGGCGGGGGGGAGCTGAGAAATAAAAGTTGGGGAAAGAGATGGCATTTTAGGCAACCATGGAAGAAACAGCAAGGAGAAAGAGAATACTATTAGCACTTTTCTGATCTTTTTGTAGCAGTTCAAAAGTAACCTGTTTAGCTTAGGATTCTCCTGGGATGATGCCATGGCTAGGATAGAAGAAGAGCTGTTTTTAACTTGAGTTCTTTAATTACTTTCCCAAAGATTACAAGTATTTTATTTTTAAGGCCTCTCCTTGGATTTTTATTCCAGAAGGCTTGTGTTATAGCCATAATCTTATTGAGATATAATCCATTTTTTCAACAAGCATTTTCATCTACATTATGTATAAAATGCTGAAGTTACAAACAACCTGTTCTGGCACCTTTTTACTGGTGCAAATGCAGGTATTATTTTCATGAGTTGGGTACCATCTGCAGTTGGAGATATCTGTTTCCTGTGTGAAAGACGGAGGACTAGGCCTTGGCAATCAACAGTTCTGCTGATTGGGAGACACAAGACATGTAATGGGATCAGCTCTGGGTGCCTGCCAAAGTTCCCTAGATAATAATGATTGTTTTATTGGACTTATCAATTATCTGCCTTAAATGTTAACTTCTCACAGGTTATAAATGTTGAGATGGCCACCAGAGCAGGAATAAATGAAAATAGGAATAATGTGTGACCAGGGAATTATAAAAAAAGTTTTTTGATAGTCAGATCCCAGAACTTTAGAATAATGTGGTATGACTTGGGGACTATCATCACTAGTAGCATGTTCCTGGGTTTCCAATGAACTATAGTTCAGTGGGTTTATGTGTGCCTTTCTGACTTCACAATGATTTATGACTTTGGCCATAGAGATAATTTATTGAAGGTATTAGTCAATGATTGCAGAGCAGAAGTTGTTATGCTTACATCAGGAGTTACCTCCAGTGGTTATTTCTATGGATTCATGGAAGAATCTGTATATACAAGTAGACATGCCTATGGCATTGTGGGGGTTCCTGTGTGCTGAATTGTTTCAACTAAAGAACTGGTGGTGAGAAGAGCTCTAAAAACTCACATGAGAAAATTCTGGCCATCTATTTTTGTGTTATATAAATTTAGGGTTTGAAACATATTTTTAGCTTGGCAGTATTGCAAAGAGAATTATTTTACAAAACACAAATGTCACCATTAAAAAGAAAGCATAAGACTGAACGACATTTAGCAGAATGAATGCGGTGTCTTTCCATTGCTGTGGAATCCCACTTAGGGGAAGAAATTGTTTCTGAGATGTTTATGTTTGGTTCTGGATGATGAGGAGAAGGGAGAAGTGAACCTGTTAAGAATGTCAGTGTATTAATCTGCTACAGTTATGCACCCTAAGACCAATTTGCATAATGTATAATATATACCTGGAGCTCTTGGAAGCAGGTATTCTTCAGGGTAGAAGCAAATTATCACCAAGAAGGGAAATCTGGGGCCAGCCAAATGTCTACTCTGAGGAATTTGTGATGCTGGCTAAGAGATGGAACAAGGTGTAAAAAGCTGAATAAAGATAAGGTAGGCAAATCCAATACAAGGTGTTGCAAAACGGGACAATTCACATGTTTGATGGCTGTTGGGTCAGTTCTTATAAAATGTGGGAATGAGGAGCCAGCTTAAGAGCTTGACTGGCAGTGTTTCCCAAACTTTTGACATATGTGTACCCTTTCTATAATTTTCGTAAGGCTGAGTACCCCTCGTCAAAAAAAAAAAAAAAGCACCAATGGATGTATTTTAATAACTATAACTATAAATAAATAAATATATATATATATATATATATATATATATATTTGGTACATACACAAAATAATAATAAATTAAAAATAAAATTATTCATAATAAAATATAAATAAAAGTTATATTATAAATAACATTTATTTGCACACCGGACCATCTCACGCCTTACAAGACTGTCTTGACTTGATCCATGAGAACGTAGAATTAGGCACAGCTAAGCACGGTGCAGTGCATATCCCCACCAAACTCCAGTGCAACGCGTCCCCCCACCAAACTCTTCCCGTACCCTTGGGGGTACGCGTCCCACACTTTGGGAAACACTGGTAACTTTCTTATAAATGTTACTCTCTCCTCACATTTATATAGTGTTAGGCAATCCCTCATGAGTGAGTGAGAATAATAAACACTTCATTATTTAAACTGAAAGATAAATTGAAAATGTAAAGCAAGTGTTTCCCAGATGAGATTAACACATATCCATGACTATCTAAATCAACTTCAAAACACTAATTTGAAAAGATATATGCACCCCTATGTGCATTGCAGCATTATTTACAACAGGAGGACCAGTGCCCTGCAGGAGTAGCTCACTTCCGCTTGCCTCAGTTGGCTGCCCGCCCATCACTGCTCATAGCTCACACCCTGCTCCCCGCCATTGCTTGATGCCACTTCAATGTCACGACAACAGGCCTTTTATGATATAGATAGCCAATACATAGAAGTAACCTAGGTATCCATCAATAGATGACCAGATAAAGAATATATATATTTCTCAGCAATAAAAAAGAGTGAAACCTTATATTTACAACAACAAGAAGGGACCTAGGAGGTATTAAGCTAAGTGAAATGCATCAGACAGAGAAAGACACATACAACATGATTTTATTATATATTAAATCTACAAAAACAAAACAAATGATTAAGCAAATGAAACAAATGACTTCATAGCTATAAAGAACAACTTGATGGCTGCCAAAGGAGAGAGGGGTCAGGGGAATAGGTGTAATATAAATAAGAAAATAAATAAATAAACAAATTACTACTTTCATTATTCCTGCAACTTGTTGTTTGCTTAGAATACTGTGTGATAGGATTCTAGAGGGGTTAGTTGTGGACAGTTGACCACCTAAAAATATTTGTATTGGTTTTCTCCATAAACTTGCATTTCATTATTACTTGAGAGTGTTATTACTGGGTTCTTGCAAGCAGTCCTTGAAATGATTCTTATTGAAAGAATGAAACTGTGAGTTTCACTTTTTGTTTTATTAGTAGTTGCAATAGTTAGCAGAATAAAAGAATCTGTCTCTTGTTGATATAACACAGTGGTATAGAGTATATATTCTGGATGTAGTCAGACTTGCCTCATCTGCTACTTACCAAGGTCCCTGAATTTTTTTTCAGAGTTATATGTACTAGCAGGAAATAAACCCATAAATTTAGCTCACATTCAACTCTGATATTTTCCTGCAAGCAAGAATTATTATAGGTCTGTGTCCTGTCCTGAGGAACTCAGAAAAAGATACTATGAAAGCCCTGTTGACAACAGGCCACATAGGATAAGAAAGTTCTGAATAATTTCTATCTGTAGTCCCTTGTTACTATAAAGTTACTATAAAGTAATGCCAAGTTACTATAAAGTTTCAAATATGAGCACGCTGGAATCTTGAGGCTGGCAGGCAGAGAAAGGCATATGGCTCAGCAGTATGGGAAAGGAGAAGCATATGATTTTTGTAATTATGGCTGTTCTCTGCTATTTTGATTCTATTTTCCTTTGGACATGTAATGAAAGTTACTTTCTTGGGTGAGACCATGAACTGGATTTGACCAATGGAATGTAAGTAGAGCTTATATGTGCCATTATTGGGAAGAAGCCTTTCGTTAGATCATGACTTGCCATGTTTTCTCCCCTCTGCTATGACTACTGTGGGAGCTCATATCAATAGGGAGCCTCAATGAGCATGAGTTTCATTAACTGGGAAGAAACCCCCTGACAACCTAGTATGGATCTATAGATCAAGAAAAATAAACACTCATTATTTTATGCCACTGAGATTGTGAGGTTATTTATTTTTGCCTATCCTTACTGATCCACATGATTTCTATGAAAGGTTAATTATTTTTCAAAAAAAATTTTAATTGATTCCTGAGAGAAAGGAGAGAGATAGAGATGAGGAGAGAGAGAGAGAGAGAGAGAGAAGAATGAAAAAACATCAACTAACTGCCTCCTTCATGGGCCTTGACTAGAGATCATATATGCAACTGGGATATATGTCTTGGCTGAAAATCAAACCTGCCTGTCACCTTTTGTTGTACAGAATAATGCTCCAACCAACTAAGCAGGGTGGAAAGTTCAATTCTTAAAGAAAGTAAAGACCAGAATTAGGCCTGTGACAGAAACCTGGGTGAATTCAGGAAGCAATCTGGGTGAACAGCTATCAGAAGTTGATACCATCTATAGATAAAAGACAGCAGGCAGAATTAGATGAAGACCTTAAGTTCCACGTCAATTAAGTCGACAATTTGAAACTGTATTCCAGTTCTAGTAAGGAATACAACTGACTCAGTGGACATGTCAAGCAGAATACAGAGGCATGGATGGTGAGTACTGAAATGGAGGGATGGTTTCTTCTGTGGTTATGCAGGAACCTGGATTTTCTCGAGTAGACTCCAAATATCAAGGGACCATCTTAGATTCCTTTCAAATACTAGAGGCCCAGTGCACAAAATGTGTGCACTTGGGGAAGTGGGGAGAAGTCCCTCAGCCCAGTCTGAGCCCTTTTGCAGTCCAAGAGCCTTCAGGAGATGTCCAACTGCTATGGCGGCAGGAGAGGCTCCCGCCACTGCTGCTGCACTGTGAGGCCTGCTTCTGGCTGAGTGGCACTTCCCCTGTGGGAGTACACTGACCACCAGGGGAAGGCAGTTCCTGCATTGAGCATCTGCCCCCTGGTGGTCAGTGCATGTCATAGCGACCAGTCATTCTGCCATTTGGTCAATTTGCATATTAACCTTTTATTATTTAGGATTCTTGTGGACTGGGCCCCTGGGCTTGCCTAAGCTTGCAATTGACAGGTCATCACCATGACCAGGATTAGAACTAGAGCAGACAGGATCTGAAACAAACAGCAATTAGTAGTAGAGTGTATCTGACAATGTAACAATGGTTTTTCTAGAGGAATGCTTTAGCTTTCCATTTCCCAGTTCTAACAAAATTGTTCAGGGAACATCATAAGTTATATTTTCTACAAGTAATAGGCATCTTTTATACCTTTTTTGGTGAGGAGGGTGGAAAGGACTCACTACGCATTTTTCACAAATTGTGGAACCTGAAAATAACCCAATTTTATATGATTATCACTAGTGATAATTAAATCTAAAATTGGTCCTTTAGATTAAGTTGCCCATAATTTCTAGTTCACTAAGATTCACTATATAGTGTTGCCTGAGTAGATCTAAACATTTTAAAAAATCCTACCATGTGCAAAACTATGATGGAATTTTGTAGCTGTTTCATAGTAAACATATTGAACCAAATATAACCAAATTAGAATAATTAAACATAAATGTATCCTTATTAAACAGTATTTACAATTTCCTAGTATTGGGCTATTTTTTCCATTTTTTAAATTGTAATTACAATTGAACATATTAAAAGTAGATTTTACAAAATTAAGAAAAATCTATAGATTTAAAATAGAACTGCTTTAAAATTATAATGGTTTTTATTTTCTTTATTCAGGAAATGACAATGTAATAGTAAGAAAAAAACAATACCTAAAATAAGACTTGAGTCATATATTTTGTTCTGAACAATTAAATTTTCTTTGTACAAAGAGTTTGATATAATGATAGGCCATGAGACATGGAAAGAAGATATATTATGTATATTAGTCATCCTTTTCTTTTGATGTTTGTTTTCTCTCTCTTTTTAAAAATATATTTTATTGATTTTTTACAGAGAGGAAGGGAGAGGGATAGAGAGTTAGAAACATTGATGAGAGAGAAACATTGATCAGCTGCCTCTTGCACACCCCCTACTGCGGATTTGCCCACAACCAAGGTACATGCTCTTGACCAGAATCCAACCTGGGACCCTTCAGTCCACAGGCTGATGCTCTATCCACTGAGCCAAACCGGTTTTGGATGTTTTCTCTTTTTTTATTCATTTATAAAATATAACATTGGGAAAGGATTTTATGTGTATTCTGATCTCTTACCTATAGATAGTGAAGCCTATTTTTGTTGTTGTTGTCATTTTTTTTTTCTTGCAAACTGCCATCCAAGTGGGGAATGGAAGACAGTTTTAAAGAATTGTGAGAAAGGAAGTGGTCTCATGTAACTATAAAGGTTGCAATCTATCCATTCATACCTTCTTTGTGGTAGGCATGTAAATGTTGACTCTTGTGACCAATTAAGATTCCTTAGAGCAGTTTTCCCAAAGTGGGTAAGCATACCCCAGGAAGTTTGGTGGGGGTACGCGTTGCACCAGAGTTTGGTGGCGACATGCACTGCACCGTGCTTAGCTGCGCCTAATTCTACGTTCTCATGAGTCAAGTCAAGACAGTCTTGTGAGGTGTGAGATCGTCTGGTGTGCAAATAAATGTTATTTATAATATAACTTTTATTTATATTTTATTCTGAATACTTTTCTTTTTCATTTATTATTATTTTGTGTATGTACCAAAAAAGAAAACAATAAATATATTTTGATTGTTATTAAAATACATCCTTTTTATTTTGATGAGGGATACTCAGCGTTATGAAAATTATAGAAGGGGTACACATATGTCAAAAGTTTGGGAAACACTGCTAGAGAGTTGATTGTTCCTTTCACAGTGTATGGTTCTTTGATGTGGATCAGCAACTCTGCCTGAAATCTTGCCCTCCAACCCTATCATAGCTCTGTGTCTCCCATCCCCATTTCCCCGGGACTATCCTCCATAATTGAGTTTAGCGGTTCTTCAGATATCTAGAACCAAGAACTTATCTAAGAGAGAGGAGCTTACTGGCGAAGGACATTGATTTCTTCAGAGATTAGCAAACTGCTAACTATATGTTGAATTGCTCATGGGTTTGCTCACAGGGTTGTATACTTTGTATTGTTTTTACTTTATTAATTGCTTATCTCCTTATTATCTCCTCCCCTATACTTTAACTGAGTGAATTTTACCCTTATTTTTATAACACCTTGAGCTTAACATTTAGCCTAGTAATTAAAAATTTTATGCCTTTCTGCATTCCTAATATGTACATTTAAACATACAGTTCCATCTAAATATAGTTTTAGCTGCGTGTCACACATTTGATATATATTTTCATTATTTTTGACTACATAATGTTTTAAATTTTTCAATATAAATTCTTCTTTAAGTTGTAGGTTATTTAAAGCATTATTGTCCAATAAAAAAATGTAAACCACAATGCCAGGCCCTTTTATGATTTAAATTTTTAACCTTTTCTTCTTTTTAAACTTAAACTTTTAAATTATAATATTTTTTGGTCCTCTGATTGTGCTCAATGAGATTCCTTGATACTATTACTCCAGATTCTTGAACACAACTTTTTTTCTCTTTCTTATTGGCTCTATCTCCTTCCCATCCCATAATCTTGATTCCTCCAATACTCCTGCTATTAACCCTTCTGGCTTCAGACTGTCTGATCCTGCTACTGTCTAATCCAGTCATGGGCAAACTATGGCCCACAGGCCAGATCCGGCCCGTTAGGCTGTTCTATCTGGCCCGCGGAGCTGAAAGAACAGAGGGTTCTCTTGCTCTCCACTCTGCTCCTTCACCAGCAGCCCAAGAGGAGAGTGCCAGCATGGTCAGGTTGCTTTTGTTCCGGCCCTCCGGTCCAGTTTAAGAATCCATTGTGGCCCTCGAGTCAAAAAATTTGCCCGCCCCTGCTCTAATCCTTACCTCCACTGTGCTGTTTGTGCCACCATTATCTGAAACCCAGACAATCTCAAACATTTGTACCACTATGCAGAATGTTTAAATTCCTGTCCTAATTCAGAATAAGAAATATTCTTAAAATAATGTATGAGTTTAAGTATTTTATCAAACTTATTAGTTTATTCCCTTTCACCCTCTAGTTTATCTATAATATTCTTGCCTCACTAATAAAGCTTCCTAAAAGCTTCATGCAGTCCAATCTTATAAACTTGGCAATTCACCAATAGGATATTTATATTTACTCTGAGGAACAAAAAGTGTTGGTCTTCAAAAATACATGAGACATACACACTCAGCCTAGACTACATCTAATACTGCATGATACATATTTGAAAATAATGTCCTCCATTATGTCAAACCTACTGGATCCCATCTCTTATTTCCAACTAGGATAAGTTCATCTTAGTCAGTGCTGATGTGACTATGGGATTAATGACTCTGCAGAAACCTTATTCACTAAGTATTTATGTTACTGACAGTGACATTTGGGACAAGAGTTAACTATTTGAGAAGTCAAACTGGCACAAGCTAACTACTAGTTTGTACCAGGAAATTTTTTAAAAAAGGAAGAAACATGGCCTGAAGAAAAAAGATGGTAAAATATTTTTTTAAAAAAAAGAAATAAGAAAAAATTTTCTCGCTTTGACGTACCATCCAATAACAATTACGTTTAAAAACTTGTTTGTATACCATAAATTTTCTCTCAGTTTATAGAAAAGTCAGGTTCCTGGCTGGCTTTAATTGCTGAATTCCTTAAATATGCATAGAGAATGTCAATCCTTTACTCCACAGATATAAAAACCTGCAATCTTATGCCAGGCAACAGGTCCTTTCCCAGCATTTGCTGGAGTTTTGCCTGCAAGAGCTACCCAAGAAGGAATGAAATTTAGCATCAGAATGAGGATGAATTGCAGTAAAAAAAAATCCATGACACAGAGAAAGATTTCTTTTTGCACTGAAGAAAAATTATAAACTGGTTAGAATCAGGGGAGTGGAGAGTGTCCCTTTAAACAGTGCTGCTGGAATTGATCTCTGTATGTTTTCTGGTATACGCTCCTTTGAAAGGAGAATGAGAGCCAAGATCATTGGCTGCACTGTGAAGCTGTCACGTCTCAGTCCTGAAAAGGTGCAGTACAAGTGGTTTGAAACAGTCTTTAGCTTTCTATTTCCTATCGCCAAGAGCTTTGAGAATGAACCAAGCGAATGCTTTATTCAGGGCTAAGTGAGTTACAGAGCCCTCCAATCTGACAGCGTTTCAACCTCGGAGTGAGGGAGTGAGAAAGCAGCAGGAGCAGCAGCCGCAGAAGCTCAGCAGCCACAACAGCAAAGGCAGCAGCCCCCACTGAAGTCCATCAGAGGAGACTTGATCTCCAGTTCATCCTGGAACTCCCTCCGCGTGGCATCGTGCGCTGTCCAGGGTCCTGAAACATGAACCAAACTGCCAGCGTGTCCCATAACATCAAGTGCCAGTCTTCCTCAAAAACAATCAAGGTAGGACCCAGGTTTTCTCTCTTCCCTCTGCTTTTTGCACATGTGTCTTCATTCATCTTAACACGCGGACATCTGCATAGGAGGGCACAGACAGCGGAGATGCCCAGCTGGTTTGAGTTTGACTTAAAGATGGGAGTGAAGGGTTTGGTTCTGTTTGCATGTGTGTGTAGACCAGAGGGAGTTGCTTCCTCTCCACAATTCTTTTACTTTAAGGACTTGTGCTTTTTTTTTTTTTTTTTTTTTTTTTGGCTGGGAATCTGTTAGTGGTATATTTGAGGGAGAAAGTTTAGTGAACTTCTGGAAGAGTTTCTGGGTTTTTTGACAAAACTGGTGAAGGATTTGCCAACTGGTGGAAACAGAAAATATTACATTGGATATGACATCGTATTTTATTCTCATCTGAATTGGGGACTTCTTATTATTCTGAAAGAAATGTGTATCTTTCACCGTGAGTCTTTAATTGGTGGTTACACTAAAGTGACTACTGTGAGGAAGTATAAAAGGCTTATAAGGGGGGTATAAAAATGGATGTTCTTATGTTTGCTACCATGTAACTCAAAACCAGTGAGATGATTAAAGACACCTTTACTTTAGATGCTTATTTCAAATGTGAAGCTTTTCTTTAATGATTAAAGGAAAAGGACCAAACTCAGAATTCTACTGTTCTGTTTTAGTTTGAAGTGATGTTTATGCCATTCTCATTGTTTTTATTTGGGAGATTCTTACTTTCAAGGAGACATAAATAAGCAGATTTCCAATGAAGGATTTACTCTATTTTGTCATTGATCTGTAGAAGATTATTAATAAATTATTATCTGTGTGTACTTTGCATGGGGGGGGTGAGTGATGAGTTCCTCTGAAGCTCTTTTATGGAAAATATCTCATAATCTGATTGATCAACTTTAGTTACTATAATATTTAATTCACGTACAATTGCATACATCTTACTGAGATTCAAAATTTGAGAAGACTTACTTTTTAAATTATATTACCTTTTGGTTTACATCTTAGGCTTGGGGAATAATTCATAGATTATCATTACAAAGTTATATAATTTTCAGCAATAAGTCTCTTTCTAATGAACTTTTTATCAGTCTTTCAGTGACAAATAGACCATAAATTGAATATTTCTCTCCATGTATCTGCAATTATTTTTGAAAGCAATAAGATTTCCAGGTTGTATCACATGATGCATAATTACACTCCCATCATAAATAAACACAGAGAGTTAACTAAAATCATGAAGAAGCCAAATTCAGATAATTTACACCATTTGTAATGGCAAAAGTAGAATCATATTAGCATTGGATTTTCTGCACTCTGTCCAAGTTTGGAAATAAAATAACAAGCTTTGGAATTTTTTTTTTATGAATGTCAGGTTCCCATGTATGTCAATTACATAAGCATTCCATCACTAAACAATGACAAAACAATGCATATATGACACTCTACATTGTGACCTATAAACTCCATTGGGAAATGTGTGTTGTAGGCAAAAGTGCAATTGAATTCTGAGCTAGCTATCTACCTCTAAGTTTGTTTAAAAACCATAAAATGACCAGTGGCTTACTGTTTAAGTGCTTGAGGTCATAGAAGTTGTTTTATTTGTCCTTTTATTATTGGGTAAGAACGCATAAATGCTACTTTCTGAGACTTAAAATCACTTCCCTTTTTGGTACTCTGGCATTGACCACCCTCAGACAAACAGTGGAGCTAGAAAAATGTTCCTAGTGTAAGGGTTTTGCATCATCTTACTGATCTTGCAGATGCTCTGTGTGTTTTTTTGTTTTTATTTTTTATATATATTCTAACTGCAGCCATTGACTTGAAATGAAAGGTATCATAAAAACTGAACAACCCACCACTTAGCAATGTATTATATTAATGGCTTAATGAAGTAATCCTGAATCAGGGCTCTGGGTGATCTGGTTAATTGTACAAGTAAGTTCTTTTGTTTCCCCTCACCTTCTCACATACACACACCCCTGCCTTGATATTGCTCTGGGGAGCCAAAGATGCTTGTGATGTTCATAAAGTATAAACAGTTGCAAACACAGAACTATTAAGGGAGTAATTACTTGAATATTTCCCAATTTGCAGGAGTAAAAAGGAATAAGTGGAAAAGCTCTCCTCAAATTATGTGTCCAATTATGAAACATTTATGGCTTTTGGAATTTATACTAAAAATGACTAACTATATTTAGGTAGTGCATTAGCCTATGGAAAAAAATGCAGTAACAAAGTAAAGGAAAATTCTAAGATGAGAAGGTTTTTGGAAATATATTATATTTTAGGGCTCGAAAGACTCTGAACATTTGGATTTCATCTTCTTTTGTTTCAGGCATGGTTTTTCAGAGTTTATTCTTTTTTTTTTCTTCACTCTTAAATAATGATGTGACCCAATTGGAGCTCTGAAAATACTCAAATACCTAATAACCATAAATTGCTCCATTTTAGAAATTCTAAAACCTCTGGGGACTTTTGCTCCAGGGTTCAGTGTAATACACATCTAGAGAATTGTTCTCCATTTTCATGTAGTAAACAATGACTGTTCCTTCTCTTGGCAGTTTACTGCTAAAAGGAAAGTAATGGGAATGAACAAAAATGAATTGCATTGCAAAAAGAAAAAAAAAAAAGCTTCAAAGCCCAAAATGGCGTAGGAGGAGGAAATAGAAAACAGAGGTGTGTGTGTGAGTGTTTATTTCTCTGCTTGAAGTTTTAAATGCAATAATAACTGCAGTGGTTTGAATTCAGCAATTGCTGCCCGTTAAGACTATTTGTGGTCATGCTTGTGATAGAGTTGAAGAAGGAGGGGTCAGGTGGTGAACATTATTCAGGTTGCATGACATTTGTTTCTCTAATTCTGGACATTCTCCCGCTTACCCAGTGACTGGCACACTTTTCCCTGCTGTACTTGAGCAGGTATGTCCTGTAGTCAAAGCTGATAGGAGACAACAGAGCAGAGGAAGTCAAACAAAGGATCCAGGCGTGTTCTCAGATCACTTTGGACAAAATGTTGAATGCCATGCCCCCATAAAAGCCTCTCCCATTTCAGAGCTTGAAAAGTAATAAAACTTTTCCTGGAATCACTGTAAATCGTACTGTCAAGATAGCAGCACTCTTAAAAACATCTTACATCTAAGGTCTGTACTGGAAAGTTTTAAGGATTGTTTGGGAATGCTAAGTGCAGATCTAATCTTGGCTTACTATAAACTTAATTTCTGAAAAATTGCCCCCACCTTAGGCAACAAACTTGTTTTTTCATCTCTATTTTAGCTTCTCCTAGCTACACTGAAATATAATTAAGTTTTCCAGTCAAATCTCAGGACTTGGTTTATTTTTCCCCCAGTGGAATTGCAAATTTAGAATTATGCCTAAAACAATGAGATTTTTGTTTCTTTCATATTCTAATATAGGTCTAGCATTCATGTATGTCTAAAAGTAGTAGAGGAAATCATCCATCTTTTCCTTTTATATGTTAGAGATTATGTGTGAATTATCAGGGTTGGTGATTCCTATATCAGGGATCATATACATTTTATTTATCAAAGAAATACCAAAATATAGTCCTCAACATTTCTTTACTTTTCCCATCCAGTGATTCGTTCATATCAATCATATCTCTTCTTTCCTTCCCCCTTTTCAACATCTGCCTGGTTTATTCTATCACTAACTGCACACCCAAGTTCCTAATTTTATGTAGAAAAGGATCCCAGGATCTAAAGTTCTAGTTTACGACCCCCCCCCCCCCAATATTCCTGTTGGAGGAACTGCAGGTTTTCACAAAACATATCCGAAGGAGTCTTTAGAATTTTCTTTGCCTTCAGGGTAAAACGCTGATGAGTAGGCAAACACTTCTTTCAATTTAGACTGCAATTTATATTGTACTATGAGGTGTTATTATGCTAATAAAAATATTTCCCCTTTACTACTTCTAACCCAGAGCACAATAGATAAAATAAAGGAGGAAAAGGGAACAAAATTCTTATCACAAGGTTGCTTTGTTAAATCTGTAGGCTTGAGGGAGCGGTAGGTAGAAAATAGTTTTTGTGTTTACAAATTGCTATTTTGCAGTGCAACATTGTGATGCGTTTTAATGGTGGGAATGGCTTGGTATTGCAACAACTGGTGTTTTACTGATTGTGAGTTGTACACCCCTGGGCTAAATGATGGCTACCACAGCTATAATTCTTCTGGTGTTGCAGTTTAGTCTTAAAAAACATTTCAAATATAGTCAAATACCCAAATTACATCCACAAAATATTAAAAGTATAAAGCACATGTAAGAAAAAGTACCACCTTTTTATGTCATCACAATACATAAATGGAATATCCCCTCCTCCCAAGGTTTCATTATCATGTGAAAATCTAAGTGCAAAGATTATAATATGCTGTTCTACTGTGCCTTGTATTAGAGAGTTTGGGCCTAACCCTATGGGTTTTACTCATAAGGAGAAAAAACATAATTAAATTATAATCTCAACACAGACTCAGACACACCAAAGAAAGTGTTGCTTTCAGTATTCTGAGATCCCTACAGTTCCAGCTGGCTAAGTACCAATTTCTCCTCAGCATTAGATGAGTGGGCCATCCTTTTAAGTGGTGATATTTGAAGAAGCCAAAAGAGAAGACTTAACAAGAAACATAGAATAAAGGATATTGTGTTTGTGATAATCCTTTTCTCTTAGAAATGGTCTTTTTAATAATTCTGACAGAGCACTGTTCATATGCTTAAGGCAAAAATCACAGCCTATGTTGCAAAGGAATAGGACCACAGTTAGAAGTTCAGCTGATGACCAATTTATAGCCATGTACAATTTGCATTTGTTGCCAACCTTTTACACATTTAAGAATATAGGATAATTTTATTTCAAATAACTGTAAATTCACAGGTTTTTTTAAAGGGTGTACGAGATTTTTTTTTCTTTCATTTTAGTAAAAATGTTATAAAATTGGCCAGTTTTGTAACTTATTAACTTTTTTCTTAGTAAAATAGAAAGTTTCTTTTTTTAATTTGATATTTACATTTTTTGAATGGAAATTTTTACTGTGAACAATTTTCATATGATGTGTTTTGTGGCAAATTTAAAAAGTTTCAGAAAATATGTAATATTACTTTACTTAATTCTTGGAAAAATAAGGAGTTGCTTTTCTAGAAACTCAGGTTCTGATCAGGTACTAAGGACATTCTTGATAAATTTGTGATAACAAATCACTAATTGTCACTGAAAATACAAATGAAGTGTGGGGTAAATAAGCTAAGGTAGTGTTTCTCAAAGTATGGGTCCCTGGGCCAGTATGATCAACATCCCTTGTGAGGTTGTTAGAAATGCACATTCTTGGGCCCTACCCAAACCTAATCAGTTAGGGTATGGTGGTTAGAAAATAACTTTTCTCTTTAGCAAATCGATATCTTGTGGTGTAACATTATGATGTTCTAATGGTGTAACGACTTAGATTGGCATCTTACTAATTGTGAACCCCACACTCCTGGCCTAAATGATGGGTTCCACATTTTTATTTATTATGGTATTGTGGGTAGGGCCCAACAATCTATGTTTTAACAAGCCCTCGGGTGATTCATGGACATTAACATTTCTGAATCACTGAACTAAAGGACTGCAAAATAAGGCACACTTGTGCTCTAGTTCACCTGAAAGAATTGTGTTTGATTATCATGGATGGAGTTAAAACAACTTCAGGATGATACTTGAAGTTATTAAATAAAATGAATTCTATGAAAGCTGAGATTTTATCAATTTCATATATTTTATTCCTGACAGGGCTTACTTGACACAAAACCCTTCAGTCAGTGGACATCAAATATATATTTGTTGAGTATTAAATGACTGTTAAGGTCTATCAGCTCTAATATTTTTAAGACCTTATTTAATATGTAACTGGATTAGAAGCCATGCTATATCTTTTAAGTTCAAAGCAAATTTCTCAAAATTGTACATTGACTTTTTGCTTGGCTTTCAATGATTTTAGCATCTGACTTTGGTTTGAAGCCTTCTGGTAACCAACACCTTCGGTAACTAGTGAAATTTCTAGTCACACTAACCAGAAGGTGTATTGGAAAAGTGTCTCCCTTCTTGCCAGCTTTCCTTGAAACTTAGAACAAAATGAGAGGCAAGAATATCACCATAGCCTTTCTTTTTCTCCTTATTCTTATTCTTTAGCTCCTTAACATGTTCTATGTTGATAGGATATAATTGGTGGCAGTATACTACAACTGGAGCAAAAGTTATCATTATTCTTAAACCTGACCTCCCATGGATAGACCTCTCTTGGTGCTACATTAGCAGAACTAGATTTACTGGTTAATAACCTGTGAAATGAAGAAAGTTTACCTTCTGCCAAAACCAGTTTGGTTCAGTGGATAGAGTGTCAGTCTGCGGACTGAAGGGTCCCAGGTTTGATTCCGGTCAAGGGCATGTACCTTGATTGCGGGCACATCCTTGGTAGGGGGTGTGCAATAGGCAGCTGGTCAATATTTCTCTCTCACTGATGTTTCTAGCTCTCTATCTCTCTCCCTTCCTCTCTGTAAAAAATCAATAAAATATATTTAAAAAAATAAGTTTACCTTCTGAAAGATTTATATCTTGGAAATTCTTCATAGAACTCATGTTTTTGTTTTTTTTTTAGAATTTCCATTGAAAAAAAAATGATCAAATGTACACAGTTTACCCAACTATCCACAAATAGATTAGGGAAGATGAGATGGGTTTTCTTTCGGAAAGTCATCCTTAACTTGGGTTCTCACTCTCCCTGTACCACAGTGAATCATGTGGCCTTGGGGAAGGCAACTCTATTACGGCTTTCCCACCCCCCACCTCCACCAACAGAAGGGTGATGAACTTAAATTATCTCCCAAAACAAAAATGCTATGTAAGTACTTTGTATTATAATTTGTTCTAGCAGCATTTTTAAGGGACATGACATTTTCATAGAGAGTTGTATAGTGAGAATCAATTTTTATGACATAAAAGCTGAGAATTTTATTTGCAATTATTATTAACTATAATGATGATAAAAACATGTTTTGGAATCACCAGGGAGCTGGAAAGTATCCTGTAATATTGTAGTAACATCTGCAGATATCTTGATGGACCTGTACCAGAAAGGTAGGGGAAGATGACTGAGTTTAAATGCTGTCTAAAGGACTGATTAATTTTTAAAAAATGAAGTTACTCATCCCAGTTCTGTGCTACAGAAATGGGAGATACTTTAAGTAGCTGCACAGATTGTACATGTCGTTGAACTGAGTAGCAGTTTTATCATGATGTGGATATAGCCTTTCTATACTGTGGGCTCACTGTTCCTTGTGTTTCATCTACCCTTCCATGCAATGGTCCTTTTAACAAACCCATATCCCTACGTGAAATGTCACACTAAATTTTCTAATTGAAAGTTCTCAGTCTCCGCTAGACAGAGCACTATGGTCTCAAATGATCACCTATATTCTCACATAATCTTTTTTGTAACTGCTTAATAACAATATTTTGAGTTATGATTATTTGTTTCCATGTAAGTTTCTCCACTAGCGAGCAAACGTCTGTCTTTTAATTTTGGTAATTCCAATGCCTAGCCCTGTATCAGGTACATAGCCAGTTTTTAATTAAGATCCTTAGAGTGTAAGAACAAAGAAGCCTACAAATTAAGTTGTCTTCCCAAGAGATGCAGTCTTACTTTTGAGTTCAGAAACATACAAGTCTTTCTTGACCTAAGCAGAACTACACATTTTACTTTAAAATAAGAAAACAACACTTGGAGAACTGACAAAGGGACCTAGGGGCTTGGAATAACAGATATGCGAATCCTCCTATAGATGAGTGGCTCCTATAAGTCAGAGTAGGTTTTGCATTATGAGTGTCTTTCTACAATAGAGTTGAAGAAAGTCAGTGTCCAAACTAACTTTGTCCCCCTGTTTCAGAGCCTGGGCCAGCACAGAAGACACTGTTATGCCCAGACTTCGTGATCCCCAAGGACCACCAGGGAGCCGAGTCCGATGCAATAAACAAAAGAGCCTCTTCCATGCTAGCATGGGCTCTGTCCCACTCACGCCTACAGCATGGCAGAAGAGAGGCCGAACTTTGACAAGTCAAGATGTTTTATAGGGGTGGTGATGTCACTGCTTTGGCTGACCCTGATTGGTTGGGTGAGGGCTAGGGTCATTACACAAAATGGAGGATAGCTCCTCCCTATTCTGCCCTGCCCCACAGTACAAAATGGAGTCGGGAGTTAGCCCAGCCCTGTCCTGCCCTCTCCCTGTCCTGCCCTCTCAACACAAGTTGCTGCAGATTTTAATGGATGGGGCATTGTAGGGGGACTATGGGCTCTAGCACATTAGTGAGGGTCTTTCTCTTCAGAAACCCTCATTTCCAAGGTGAATCATTGCTGCTGGGTTGAAAAACACTACTTCTCACAACTCTGGTTTCCAGAATTTTACCCTAAGGAAAACGTGCTCCACTTTGGTTATAACGGAAGTAAATATCATGAAATAATATGTTCAAGAGAATGAAAGAATTAGAGCAAGGACAATATGCAAGGCAGGTTTTCTTGATCAGGGAAGGATAGCTATTGCAATTTTTTTTTTTTTTGTATATCTTTGAAGGAAATAAAATCAAGTGAAAGGACAGACTCAAAAAATAATGACTTTGGCTGATACATGAGCATAGCATTGCATGATGGAGAGAGGTGACCTTGCTCTTTCATTATTTCAGTCCATCAACTTTTAGTGAAAGAGGATTTAAATATGAATAGAGTGATACTGCTTGCTTTTTTTTTGTTTTGTTTTTTTGTTAATCCTCACCTGAGGCTATTTTCCCATTGATATTTAGAAAGAGTGGAAGAAAAGGGAAAAGACAAAAAGAGGGAAACACAGATGTGTGAGAGACACTTTGATTTATTGCCTCCCACATTGGCCAGGGATTGAGCCTGCAATTTAGGTACATACCCTTGATCGGAATTGAACCCAGGACCCTTCAGTTTGTGGGCCAACACTCTATCCACTGAGCCAAACCAGCTAGGGCAGGTACTGCTTGTTTTTAAGGAACAAAACCTAGGATGGAAATTCATACTTTTACAACTAAGTGATAAGTGATAGGTGGGGCAAAGACAAGGTTTGTTTGTTTGCTTTTGTTTTTTTGTTTTGTTTTGTTTTGTTTTTGGAAGCATTCAGAAATCCAAACCAGAATCCTAACAGAAGTTAGATTGATAAAGAGAGGGAAGAAAATATTACAGACACAGAAAAAAACATATGCAAAACTCAGAGGAACAAGGCAATGTAACTATTATGAAAGCAGTATTAGTGGAGACAGATTATATTACAGAATGTAAGTGATTAGAAGGAGAGAAAAATTATCATGCAAATGCATATGGGAGGCTGGACTTCATGTTATCTTTCAGGATTTGACTATCCTCACGACAAAGCTTAAAGGGCAAATAAGGCAAAGACAAGATCATGAGATCTAATCTGGGGACACAGTCTGTGACCTTGGAAGCAATCTGGAGGTTCTTGGCTTTAGGTAGAAAGCAAAGATGGTAACACATTCCTGGTCCATCTTTCTGGGTAATCCAAGTCATAAGGCACTGTTAGCAGACAGATATTACTGAAGGCACATCTTAAGAACAAAGAGTTTATTCATCAGCTTGATTTAATACCACCCACTGTCATGAACACTCATAATAGTTGGTCTTTAAAGGCTTTATTTTTATTTTTTTAAACATAGAATCATTCCTATTTTTTTCATGAGTTTTTTCTCTCTCTTTTTTCTTTTTTGTTTAATTCCTCCACCCACCCCAGCACTCTCCCACCCCCAGAGCTGTCAGCCTATTCTCTATGAATCTTTCTCTATTTGGCTTGTTAATTCATTTGATTTATTAGATTCTACATATGAGTGCAATTATATGATACGTGTATTTCTCTGGATTATTTTTTGACTATTGACAATCATTGTGCTGTACCAAAATTTTCCTCTTTAATATTTGAAGACAATATACAGGAATTAGCTGTCTTTTCAATGACATATGAATGAACTCTGTTAATGGCACTTGATTTAAACATAGAAGATGCCTGGAAATTTCAGGAATACAGGCAGAATGTCCTTTCCTTTTTAGTCTTCTAATTTCATAAACCAGTTGAACTGGCTGCTCTGGTTCCACAGTTGGTCTGCAGACATGACAACTGACAATGGTCAAGGGACAAAGAAAATGTTCTTCCTTTGGCCTAGAATTAAGTCCAAAGCCAATTCCATATCTATGGTGTTTGAAGATGCACCTGGGTAAGTGGAAGTAGAGGAGGGGATACCCAAGTAAACATGAGATAACAATCAGGGAGATTGGATGGTTTAGAAGGGGAAAACCAAAAATGTAAACCACGGAGTACAGCAAGTAAGCTTTGGGAATCTGATGGGCATATAATATACACCATGCTGTGAAAGACATGCACTACCATGGCTCAAACTAAAATATAAAATTGTCTGTGAGTGCCCCATAGCAGAGCCCTGTTCCATCACTGGAGCAGAAAGGTAGAAAGAGAAGGCCCCAATATCATCTCATTCAGATACCTTTGTCCCCTTTGCTATTAAATGACTCAGTGTGCAATCAATTTTGTTTTGTGTTTTCATTTTTTACACATTAGGTTCTTTTATCCTTAGGAGGATAAGGGGAAATAATGGTGATATCTTTCATCAAATAATTAAGGTTGCTAAGGGCCTATCTCTGGTGCCTCCAGGGACTTAGAGCCCTTAACATCCCTGGAGCATTCAGACACCCAAATGACTCCAAGATTAAGAGGTAACATAAAGATTATGGTTAAATGTACAATTTAAATTGGTAACTAGAGAGAGCATGCCTCATATAAAGGCCAACCAGATCAAAGTCATTGGAGGGGTGTTTATAATAGGAACATAGCATATATGATGTCACACTAAAAGTGGGGGCTCAGGACCTCTGGTTTGTAATTCCTATCTGTGTGATAATGATAAATAGCATGATTTAATTACTAAATGCTGCACACCAACTAACTAGTATCTCATACCCACCCAACTCTCTGATTTCACCTCTGTTCTCAAAGGCTTCTTTTTATTAAATATTGTCACTTAGACATCTATTAGGTAATATATTTTTATTATATTACAATTTCGAACTTTTGATCCTTGCTGTCTTCTCCCTTCTCATTTCACTTTATTAAATGATATCACCATTTTCTTATTAGAGACTCAAACCAAAGCCTAAATTTCAGTTTTTACCCTATTCTCTTTAATCTACCATCCGATCCATCAGCAAGTCTTATTATTCTACCTCCTAAATCTAACTTCACTCTAAACACTTCCCTCCACTTCCACCACAATCAACCAAATCGTGCCCATTCACATTTCACCTGAATTATTGCAACTACTTCAGTGGATTCCTGAATTCTAGTATGCCTTATCACAACCAATTCTCCACTCTGAGTGGTGGTTTTAAAATGTTACCAAATCTTCTTCCATCACTATATATTCGAACTCCTATATCCTTTAATACCTTCCCAACACCCTTTTTTTCTGATAATAATCATACTGTTGTCTGTTTCGGTGAGTTTTTATTTATTTTTCATGTTAGTTCCTGTGTTGCTTTTAGATTTATATCCCCACATATGAGTGGAATCATATGTTTCTGTGAGACTTATTTCACTTAGACTTGACTTTGGGTTGTGGGCACACAATGCAGTATACAGATGGGCATACAATTCAAGAATTGTACACTTGAAAACTATATAATCGTTTTAATCTACTAATGACCTGATTAATAGATTCTTGCACATTGAAAGGAAATTAATTAGAAGAAATATTTTAGTATTGCTATTCACCCTTTCTCTATAATAGAAGTGCCAACAGTTGATCTTCAGATACATTCTGTGGATGCCAGCTTCTTTCGCCTTCTGAGGTACATTGTGCCAATAGTTGGTTTTCAGACATATTCTGTTGGCGAAGCTGCTTTCTTTCAGCTTCAGAATGTCAACAAAAACAGCCAAATTCACCATTAACTTAACAGGTTGAAACACACATGTGTGATTGTCACCACTGAGAGCTTTATATGTATTGTGTATGCATGAGTCAACATTTATTTTTAAATTGCCAATTAAAATATATGCATCATATGTACTGGCCAGTTGGTCAGTTGGACAGTCAGATGTATGTCTCTCAGGGTCTCTGGGCAGTGTGGGAAGGTTGGGCCAGAGCAGAAAGAGGCAGCACCTGGAACAGAAAGAGACAGCTTCAGGGCCTGAGCAGAAAGGGCCTGGGCCGGGAGTGGGAAAGGCGATGCTGGCAGCCAGGGGAAGGAAAGCCCATTCTAGCATGAATCTTTGTGCATCAGGCTTCTAGTTTATTATAAAATTCAAGATGACAGCCGAGGCCTGTGTGGCTTAGTTGTTTGGGTGTCATCCCATGCACTGAGGAGTTGCCAGTTGACTTCTGATAGGGTCACATGCCTGTTTTGTGAGCTTGATCCCCGGTGTGGGGCAAGAGGAGCAGCTGATAGATGTTGTGCTCTCACTTAGATGTTTCTTTCTCTTTCACTCTCTTCCCATCTTTCTAAGAATCAATAAAAATATTTAAAACTCAAGCTGACAGTTCAGGTTTTCTGGCTCCTATTTTAGAGTTCTCCTGCTCCCATCATCTCTTTAAGGAACTCGTTGCTGTTAACCAGGGTTCCTTGGTGTTTTAAGCCTCTAAGTCAAAGTTCATTGTTTTCTCCACAGGGAAGCCCTGTGTTCCCTTTTTTGCCTGGATGGTAAATAATGCTCATCATTTTGTACTTTCTTGTTAGCAAGGTCACCTCCTCTCTGAAATGTTGCCTCTTCCTTACTCTCTCTTCCAGTCCCAGGAAGACAGCTTGCTTTGTGCTTCGCTGTACCTGCAACACACCATTGCTTCCATATACATCTATCTTTGTATCCTCTCCCTTCTCCCTCTTTTTATCCCACCCACCTTCTTCCACCCAACCCATCCTCAGCTAGACTGCAGGCTCCTTGAAACAAACTCAGTATCTCATTTGTCATTGTGACTTTCGTGTCTAACACAGGCCCTGGCGTAGAATTAATGCTCATACAGCACGTGCTGAATGAATGAGTAAGTGGAGGCCATCCACTGTGGAGACCAATGTGTCAGTTTTCTAGGTTAGCCTTCATAACTTTAGTGTTTCCTTTCAGTTTATATATGATCACATGACTCATTCTGGCAGAAGATGTAAGTATGAGAAAGAAAGCCAAATATGTTTTTATTTTTTACAGAGGACTTTTATCTCTCACTGTCTACGTGTACTAGTATGTGTGAAGCAAAATGAGAGTTGGGTTTTGAAAATGCAAATACAACCTATGTTTTCTTCTAGAAGTTTTATGGTTTCAAACCTCACATTTTAGACTTTAACCTCTCTTGGGTTTATATGTGTATATGGTATGAGAAAGCAGTACAGTCTTATTTTTCTGCATGTATCTGTCCAGTTTTTCTAATACCTCTTATTAAAAAGACTCATTTCCTCACTGTATAGTCTTACCTCCTAGAGGAAGAATATATCGGTACTCACTATTTTCTGAACACTCTAAACTCCCTTCAGAACTTGACACGATAATGAACAACATAAACTGATGAACAGGGACAGATTCAGAGAAAGAAAAGCATCGATCAGACTGGCAAACCTCAGAGGGAAGGTAGGGGAGGGTGTGGGTAAGGTGAGAGATCAACCAAAGGACTTATATGCATGCATATAAGCCTAACAAATGGACATAGACAACAAGGGCATGAGGGTATGAGTGGGGGTGGTGGTGGGATGGGGGGACAAAGGGGAGATAAGGACACCTATGTAATACCTTAATCAATAAAGGAAAAAGATAACTTGACATGATGTTCTCCTTTGGCCATTCAATACCTGTTGATGTTTTCTTCAAGGTTTATTTGAGAAAGATCATTATAAGAAATTACTGTATTAAAAAATAAAAATAAATAAATAAAAAATGTAAATTCAGTTGCAGGTGGCTTATTGATAAGTTCTTTTATTAGTGTTTATCTAAAATCTTTAAAAATGATCTCGGATGTGATTTATTTTTTAAGAATATAAATTTTGCTTAAGAAGAAAATATATTTTACTTAAGATGAAAAACTTTGTACCAGAGTATTTTAAGTTTTCTTTTGACTTTTTTTCTCTTACCTTTGGGAAAATATTTATGGCACATAGTTGTGGTGGAATTGTAAGGTTCTTCCCCAAAGAAAACCCAAACCATCCCTTTCAGCTGATAATTCTAAATCTGGGAACTGGCTCAGATCTGGAAAATTCCCATTCTAATGTTGATATCAGCCTTCTCACCAGCTCTTGATTTTTTGTTTGTTTGTTCATATAAGTCAAGAATTTCCCTGTTGGCTCTCAATCCTTCCTAGGAAGATCAAGAATTATGCCGATACCAGTTTGGCTCAGTGGATAGAGCACCGGTCTGTGGACTGAAGGGTCCCAGGTGTGATTCCGGGCAAGGGCATGTACCTTGGTTGCGGGTACATCCCTTTGGAGAGGTGTGCAAGAGACAACTGATTGATGTTTCTCTCTCATCGATGTTTCTAGCTCTCTATCCCTCTCCCTTCCTTTCTATAAAAAGTCAATTTTTAAAGAAAGAATTATTAGCCATCACCCCAGATTCCTGTGGCTCAAGACATCCTCATTGCCATCTGGCCTTGTTGCCCATCATAGCAGCTCTTCTAGAAATCAGTTATCCCATCGAGACTAAGGAACTCAGTGCCATGGTGGTACCTCCTAGCCCACAGGGACAGCCAATCCTGAACTTCTCAGCAACACCTATGCTCTCCTCATTAGGACATTAGGACCCCCTTACTACCTTAGTGAATAGGGAGCTCTTTGGACCCTCTGAGTAACACAGTCAGTAGTTGGGTTCTCTGATCATATGGAGTAAATTCATTTTAACATTCATGAGCTTGCTGACCCTTTTCTCAACATTCTGCTAATTAGATCCAGCATCTCTACATCACTTATTATAGGTCATCATTCATGCCCAAGTTTTGTTTAGTTGAATTTATTGGGATGACATTGGTTAATAAAATTATATAGGCTTCAGGTGCACAGCTCTATAATACATCACCTGTATATTGTATTATATGTTCAGTACCCCAAATCAATCTCCTTCCATCACCATTTGTCCACCTCTATACCCTTTTCTACTTCCCCCACACCCTTTCCCTCTGGTAATCACCGAATTATTATCTGTGTTTGAGAGTTTTTGTTTGTTTATTCACTTAATACCTTCATCTTTTTAACTGATCTCCCCAATCCCCTTTTCCTTTGACAGCTGTCATTCTATTCTCTGTATCTATAAGTTTGTTTCTATTTTGTTAGTTTATTTTGTTCATTAGATTTCACATATAAGTTAAATCATATAGTGCTTGTCTTTCTCTCACTAGCTTTATACCAACGAATTCATTTATATTTTACCACCTCCTTGCTAGGTAAAGTAGTGGGAATCAGTATTTTAAGTAGCTGATCTTAATCAAGACTTTTGCATTCAGTATCTCTTTTAATATTTCAGAGCAGACAAGATCCCCATTCTAGCAAAAAATATTAAAGGCTTAATTATGGAAGAGGTAAAACTGGATCTCCTACTCACTCCCACCTTGATTCCACTGGTGAAGGCACATTTATTACACCACATAATAATGTTGCTTATAAAAAATATGTAACTGAAGGGCTTTTCTTTCTAAAATATACAGGGACTTGATTTTCTATGAAACAATTAAATGTTGAGAGTTTTGCCTTTGCAAAGTCTCACATTTTCAAAGTCACCATTATAATTTAAGACTTTATCATGTATCATTGGCAGACTAGAGGCCCAATGCACAAAAATCATGCACTGGGGGAGGGGGTTTCTCAGCCCAGCCTGCGCCCTCTCACAGTCTAAGAGCCCTCGGGGGATGATGGCTTAGGCCCACTCCCCACCAGGATTAAGCGGGCAGTCAAACATCTTTAGCAATGCTGTGGAGGCGGGAGGGGCTCCCTCCATTGCCGCTGCACATGCCAGCCAGGTGCCCTGCTTTTGGCTATGTGGCACTCCCCCCTGTGGGAGGGCACTGACCACTAGGGGCAGCTCCTGCATTGAATGCCTGGCCCCTGGTGGTCAGTGTTCATCATAGCGACCAGTTGTTCCACCATTCGGCCAGTTTGCATATTAGCTTTTTATTATACAGGATAGGTTCAACCTGAAAATACCAAAACTGGGAGCCCACAATTCACTGCTTGTTTCTCTGTATCAGGAGAAACAATACAGAGACCAAAAAGTACATCTCTTAAGAATTTAAGTAGGATGTAAAATTATAAGCTAATTTTAAAAGATAGGTTATAGCCAGGGAGAGAATGGCACTTAGAAGCAAGAACAAGTTCACACAGATATGGATGAACAGTGTTTTTTGAGTTCATTTGGACCAGTAACTTATTATTAGAGATACAAGCAGAGAAATCTGCAGCTAGAGCCAGAATAAGAATATTAATAACAGCAACCACAACAGAAACAGGTGTGTGTTCCAAGTGTTTGTATAGCACCATTAAACAGGTTTTAGTTGAATACTAACTGCAATAATGTAAAACACACATTCTTATTATTGACAGGGTATGTAGAAATGAAGAAGGAAATATGAGGTGTTGGAATAAGAATAATAGCAGTGTATATTGAAGTATGTATGCACTATATAGTTTTATGAATTGAAATAGGTTTTGGAAGAGCAACTGTTAAGGTAATGGTTGTTATTATCTGGAAAAATATTTAAAGCACTTAAAGTGCGGGGCTGAATTTTTACTGGTCAGCAAAACAGGGCTGAGGCAGCTGTATCCTGGATACTGTTGGAGGTCAATAGGCCAAGGTCACATATGAAGCTAAGGTAGCACCAAAGACAGCAACAAATATCCTATCGCAGTGCATGTGCTCTGTTCCTGGCCACTATGTCGAAGTTCTGCTGCTGATGGCACAATAAGAAAGCTGTGGGAAGCCCTGGCTGGTTTCGCTCAGTGGATAGAGCATTGGCCTGCAGACTCAAGGGTCCCAGATTCAATTCCGGCCAAGGGTATGTACCTTGGTTGTGGTTACATACCCAGTAGGGCGTGTGCAGGAGGCAGCTGATCAATGTTTCTCTCTCATCAATGTTTCTAACTCTCTATTCTTCTCCCTTCCTCTGTGTAAAAAAATCAATTAAAAAAAAAGAAAGAAAGAAAGCTGTGGGCAAATATAGGAAACAGTAAGTAGAAGTGGAGCTAACCATGATCTATTTAAGCATCTGAGCTTCTTCTTGGGGCAAGATTTGAGAAAGACTGTAAACTGAGTTTGTGAAATAGGTGAAGAATAAGGTCTTGGAGGGTAGTCTTGGGTAAATAAACGTTGAATGTGCAGATGATGTTAGATATAATGTATCTCTTGTATTTTTTACTGAGACTTTTGTCAGTCAATACAAATATATGTATGATACTCTGTATCCACTGGTCTCACTTGGTCTAACTCAGGATCTCTTTGCTTCACCAAGAATGACTCATTGGACTAGATTATTCTTTTAAAAAAATATTTTTATTGATATTTTACAGAGAGGAAGAGAGAGAGATAGAGATCCAGAAATGTTGATAAGAGAGAAAGATTGGCCAGCTGCCTCTTGCACACCCCCTACTGGGGATGTGCCCACAGCCAAGGTATATGCCCCTGACCGGAATCGAACTCGGGACCTTTCAGTCCGCAGACTGATGCTCTACCACTGAGCCAAACCGGTTTTGGCAGGACTAGATTATTCTTTATTTTGAGGGCTATCCTGTGCATTGGAGTATAGTTAGCAGCATCCTTGGTCTCAACCTGTCAGTTGCACCTTCCCCAGTTGAAACCAAAAGGTCTCCAGACATTGCAAATGTTCCCCGGGAAGTGAAATTGCCTCTGGTTGAGAACCACTGCCCTAACTGGTGGCCATTGATCCAGGTGAGATAAGTTTGGAGATAGAAATAAACGTGGCTCATTCTGGTCTCATGACTTTTTCTGAATTGACTGCCACTGTTACAGTCTCCTCTTGGGCCTTTCTGATTCTAAGGATGGTTGAGTCAACCAAATGGAACTCATAGTATTGAATAATTGTCATCCAGGGTTTATGGATGGAGGGGTACGGAGGGAGGGCCAGAGGTCTATCCCAAAATCACAGGTAAAATACTTGAGCCCCAGTCATAAAACTCTATACCGCATTTCTTTTCTCCATAAGTAGCTTTTATTCTATGTTTTGCAGAACCCAAGCCTTGGCTATCAAGAGAAAGGCAAAATAAGCAAGACTTTGGGCTCTTCTGCTTTTTCATCCCTTCTCTACTTTACCTTGGCCAAAGCAGTATGACTGTCACCATTCTACATGCAGAATGGTTAATGTGCCTATTAAATAAATAACAGACAAAATCTTCTGCATTATGTCATTTTTCCTGCTTGCGCTTGGAGAAGACAGAACTGGGGTTGTCTAGAGAGAATCTAAACAATATTTATGTGTCCTTGGGGATCTGTTTTCAAGGGCAAGGTGAGCTGAAGCTGCAGGGAAACTACATTTGCTAATCAGCCTCGTAGAAAATGACCGGACCACAAAAGGTCATTTGATCATCCATCCCTGGTATCTTTCCAAAAAGAGCCATTTTCTTGCCTCCATATTTCTCTCTTCCCGGCTCCCCTAAGCTATTCTGCCAGAATTGTCTCCTGGCAGAGCCTTGACAAATTGTACCCTTTTCTCGAGAATCTAAATTCTCATTCTGGTGGCATCTTGCTTGGCAATCCTCAAGTTCTATATTAATCCAGGAATTTCTAACTCTCCTCTTTGTCATAGACTATGGGTCATCTCAGGGCAGGAGATATACAACGTGACCACTCACATCTCCCCTACCCCCTGTAATGGTGCCTGAAATTCTACATTTGGGAATGGACCTTGTTAAATAAAGAGACTGGCTGACTTCCTCGGTTATCATTTTCTTCAAGGCAGATAAACTTGAAAATTTTGACATATGTATATTTTGTCAGCCAGAAACCAACCATCTATTTCAGGAGGCAATATTGCATAGTTGTTAATTGTGTGCTTTGGAATCAAACCGTCTCGGTTCATGTTCCAGGGTTGCCGCTTTTAGCAAAATTATCTCAGACAAGTTTTCTAAATCTTTAGGAACCTCATTTTCTCATCTGCTGTGTGGGGTAATAATGCTCTCTCTATGAGAGTTATGGTAATTAAATGCGGCAACACTTGTAAAGCAATTTTTAAAATGCCCCACAGTTATTGCTACTTGGTTCCTAGGGGACATCTCGCATGCATATTATAAACTAAAGAAATCGTTGATAAGGATAAATGCAACATTGGAAGAGGTTTTGAAATTTCACAATACATGCTGTTTGGCAACATCAGGGGTAAGAATGGGCGCCCAGCCTCTGTAAGCATGCATTATAGATCTAGCACTGTGGTCAGCAAACTGTGGCTCCCAAGCCACATGCAGCTCTTTGGCCCCTTGAGTGTGGCTCTTCCACAGAATACCACAGCCGGGGCTAATCTATTTTGAAGAAGTGGCATTAAAAGTTTAAAGTTTAAAAAATCTGGCTTCCAAAAGAAATTTCAATCGTATTGTTGATATTTGGTTGTGTTGACTATTGAGTTTGCCGACCATTGAATTCTAGAAGGACACAGGTCTGTGTAAGGTAGACATACAGAGAGCTGTGTCAAAAATTCTATGAGACCAGCGATAAAATTATTATTATAAAATTTATTTTTTACTCTTCCCTGGGCTTTTACCAGTCTGTAATACATCCAAAGTCTAGGGAGTCAGTTTGGGATCACAAAGGGATTGGTCTCTTCTGTATTACAAGAAATCTCAAGCTATATATAATTCAAATAGGATTTTCCTAGTGGTTTAGCTCAGTGGAGTGTTGTCCTGTAGACTGAAAGGTTCCTGGTTTGATTCTGGTCAAGGGCACATGCCCAGGTTGCAGGCTTGACCTTCAGTAGGGAGTGTGTAGGACGTAGCTGATTAATGATTCTCAATCATCATTGATATTTCTATCTCTCTCTCTTCCTCTTCCTTCTTCTCTGAAATAAATTAAAATATATTAACAAAAGGATAAAAACAATTAAAATTAAAAGCAATGGTTAATCATTAAGCTTATCAGAAGGCATTGTCATTACATTTTTGCTTACAATACTTGTTATTAATTGGTTTCTCACTTTATACGTCACTTAGTGAAAAGCCTTTTGTTACTTTAATCACCTTTTCTATTTTCTTCTTCTTTTCTTGATTTGCAGTTAAAGAAGTCACACCCTGGTCTCACTATGACTTACCCCGCTATTCATTCTTGGGTTGCCTGGGCCCATGTAGTGACAGGTTATCCCTTGGGAGACATAAAATACACTGGGATTAAATGCATTCTCATCTCTAGAAATCCTCTTACAAACTGTCTCCCAAGAAAAGTGTCTTCTATTTTCTCCTGCAGACTATAAGCAGCAGTATGCTGGCATGATAATGGGGCTGGGTATAAAAATGAGTACTGAGTTTCCTGAAAATTATTCCATTGCAACAAAACACATTAGAGATTATTCTATTTTAAGTTTTTTTTTTCTTTCAATTCTGACATTTCTGAGTTTCTTAATCATTTGGAAACATAAACAAAAAAAATTCAATGCTGTTAAACACAGTCTTTTCTTATATTTTGGTATGGTAATGACTGTTTGCAATCTGTAGATAGTCATATATAATTAAAGATTAGTTGATATATTCTGATTTAATTAAGCCATGCTCTCCCTTCTTAAAATAACCTCAGTTTTCTGGATTGCAGTAATTTTGAATATGTGGAGCGTCTCCCCAAAATGTGTACACACTTCAACAGCTGATAACTCACTTAATTTTTATTCCTTTTCAAGTTTAACTAATTTGAAATAATGGGTGAAGCCAGACTAAGCTTTGAACAAAGATTATTTACCCTCAAGTGCCACTAAACATTTTTTAATGAGGATACATAAAATATAAAGTTTATGATACAAAACCACTGACAATGGCCGATGAGTTGAGGGGACATCGATGCCAAAGGACATTATTTTTGATGTTTGCGATTCCATTGTTTAATGTTATCAGCAGTGACTGGACCAGAATGGTCATCAGTTTGAAAACAAATATTGACCAAAAAACATTCATTTCTGTAGATTCTTTTAAATTTTGAAAATGAACTGTATGTTAATAAACAATGAGTTTACAATGATTCCAAGTATTTATACATTTTGGGGCATATCATGTATAATGATTTAGATGTGCTCATTCTAACAGCATAATTAAGAAGAAAAGAGCTGTTGAGCCAATTCAAAATTTAAGCAGGATAACACAAAGTGCGCATTTAAACTACTTATGTAACAAAGGTTTAAGCTCTTCATTTTGTGGAAAATATAGAACACAGAGCATTACTCTTTGCTATTCATTAGAGACAATTTTCTTTTAAGCCTTTCTTTTCCTGCTGTGAGCTCCATAGTTTAGTTTGTAGCACTCTGTCCACACAAAACTAATAAAGTTGCATAGTTTTCAATAGAAGTTAGCCTTTCACTAATTCAAAATTCCTATTTCTTTAATTAATCCAAATTAGATATTATGTTTATCCCCCCAAAAAATGCATCCTTACATCAATTAAATGAGAGTTGTTGATGAAATGTTCTCTAACAGAGAATAAGTAATTGAGATATAATTGCTTGTAAATGAAAAATAACTGCCACTTTCACGGCAAATGTGAGTTTAATGCAGATGATTTCCATGATTATGATGTGTTTTTATGTGGCTTTTTATACCACCGTTTTGGAAGCATTCACAGTACCAGTTGAGGCAAAAAGCATCTTAATGTTTGTTTTAGTGTTCGGCAACAAATACAGTCTATAAAATATGTAGTAGTTAATATTAAAATCTCATGCTGATGTGTAACATTAAGTGTTTATTCTGTCTCTTTAAATGCACCAATTTAAAGCTCCACCTGAATGAGCTCTCGCTTAGCGTTAGGGTTTCTTATGATTTCAGCAGGTGAGCTCCAGCGAAGCTAGGAGGCCCTTCTTTTCTCTGGGCTGGCACAGCATGCAACCTGAGAACCATTAAGGAGCCTGCCCTGCTCTTTCTTTTACGCGGAGCATTGATGGCAAGCACCTTGGTGCCCATAGGGTTTGTTGAGTGATCAGAGCACAGAGTACCTGCCTTTTGAGCCATCTGTGCGGGAGGAGGATGTGTGAGGTCTGTACATCTCTCCCTGCCCCATTTATTTGACAGGAAAGAACAAATTTTATTATTACTTATAGTTTCTCAAGGTTGCCTTTACTTAGATTTCTTGCCTTCCTCAACTAATTCCCCTCTCCTGTGCACTTCCTCACTCCCAAGAATGATCAAGTTCCTTTTAAAAATCAGGTAGTACACTTTTTAAGAATCTTACATTGCCTGCTTGAAGAGGGAGAATCTATAATTCTTTAAGAAAGCCTGCCTGTGTTGCTCAGTAGTTGAGCATCAAGCTGTGAACCAAGAGGTCACAGTTTGATTCCTAGTTGCAGCACATGTCCAGTAGGGGGTGTGCAGGAGGCAGCCGATTAGTGATTCTCTCTCAACATTGATGGTTCTATCTCTTTCTCCTCTCCCTTGCTCTCTCTGAAATAAATGGAAACATATATATATATATATATATATATATATATATATATATATATATTAAGACAGTAATGTCTTGCTAGTGCAGGGGGCTTTTTATTTTGGTCAGAAATCAGACCCAAGTGCCACCTAGCCTTGGGAAAGCCATTGAGACACCCCGGGACTCATTTTCCTCATATTTAAATTAGAGGGTTAGAAACAACATATTAAAGTAGCTGGTAAAAATAGAATATGATAGGAGATAGCTTCAACATTTAGACATAAGAAGAACAGAAAAGAGAAAGAAATGAGGAATGAAAGAGGGAGGAAATGAGAGCTGCGTAGATGCTGAGGGGCTGGTTAGAATATAATGAGACCTGGACCAACTTAGACACAGATTTCTTCCTTGTGAACAGAAAGGGAGAAATATTTCGGTATTCATCCAAATTCACCACAGTAGAGAAATAACTGGAACAGATTGTGCTGTGTCAGGAAAGGCCAGGGCAAAGATGATCAGAGACACACGTGGGCTTTGTTAGAACAAAACATCATCCTGCACTACCAGGTAATTTTGTTATTTTTTAAATACATTTTTATTTTAGAGTCGTTTTATATTTACAGACAAGTTGTAAAGATAATATTAAGAGTTCCAAACCCAGTTGCCATACTGTTAATATTTCACATTACTATGGTACTTTTGTCACAACTAAGGAACCTGTATTGATACATTTCTATGAACTAAACTCCATTATTCATCTGATGCCATAAATTTTCTTTAAAAGTACTTTTTCTGTTTCAGGACCTCACTCATGATACCACATACCATTTTAGTCATAGGTCTTTTCCTCCCATCATCATAGTTTATTAGGCTTTCCTAATTTTTGATGACTTTGACAGTTTTAGGAGTCAGTTATTTTATAGAATGTCCCTCAAGTTGAATTTGTCTGATCTTTTTCTCATAGTTAGGGGTATGGACTTGGGGGAGAAACACCTAACAAGTGATTTGCTACTTAATTCACATTTTACCAAAATCATGTACCATTGACATGACTTATTATTGATGATGAAGGGACGGGAGGCATTATGAAGGCCTCTTCATCGCTTGCCACACATTAGTCTGGGCAGCAGGATATGAAGCACAACCTATACTTAGCTATGCTCTGCCTGAGGGGGAGATATCTATGTAAATTATTTGGAATTCTTCCATTTCAATATTGATCTCTTTTCCCTTATTTATTCTATCACTTATCCCTATCTGTAAGAATTCATAGATATTTATTTTATACTTTGTATTATAATCCAATATTACTTTTTAATTTTTTTCTCAAATTAAACTGATTTGCCATTGGAAATGCTTTTAGGTCAACTCCTGTGTCCCTTCTCACACCCTCATCAGTTTTTCTTCTTGAGCATTTCCTTATTTTCTGACACTTCGAGATGCTCCAGGCTTATCCTGTATTCTCTGCCCCGACCTGCAATGGACCATCTCTCTAAGCAGACCTGGTTTGTTTTCTTGGAAACAATGTTAGAAACCAAGGTCTGGTTCTGGGTGTGTTTATCATCACAGGAGTGTAACGAGGGGCTTTTAGGCTCTCTAAACAAGCAGAGCTGGAAACTATGTGCATACTAACCGGTGCACATATACATATCCATAGTTTTATTTCAATATCTTGTTAGACTCAAAATCATAAGAAATCCTAGAAGAAAACATAGGCAGTAAAATATCTGAAATGTCCCATAGCAATATTATTTCTAGTATGTCACCTCAAGCAAGGGAAACAAAAGAGAAATTATACAAACGAGGCTATATCAAACTAGAAACTTTTTGCACAGCAAAGAAAACCATCAACAAAATGAAAAAACAATCCACTCTATGGAGAACATATTTGCTAATACATTTGGTATGAGGTTAATAGCCAGAATTTTAAAAGAATTTATAAAACTCTCTCTCTCTCTCTCTCTCTCTCTCTCTCTCTCTCTCTCTCTCTCATACACACACACACACACACACACACACACACACACACACTAAGCCAATTAAAAAATGGATAAAGGACATGAAAAGACACTTCTCCAAAGAGGACATGTGGATGTCCCCTGGGTATATGAAAACATGCTCACTAATCATCTGAGAATTGCAAATTAAAACCAATATCTATCTATATGTATGTATATTAAGTATTTAAATAGAAGTTCATACTGATATTTCCAACTCTAATACTAAATACCACATGAATCATTCTAGACTTTCCCATTTGCTTGTCTGTAACCTCGCACTCCAACAGTGAGACATGATTTGCTCCAGGACATTCCAACTTTACATGAACAGTGCTATAGAATTGTTAACCTGCATTCCCCTGAGAAAGATGTTATTGATTATAGTACGGTGTTTATGCACAATTGATTTGATCTCTAATCATATACTTTGTAGTCATTTACAAAGTTCTTAAATCAACATATTTTTAACCTCCCCTCTTCATTAAGGTTATGTCAAACTTTTATAATACACTAGAGGCCCAATGCATGAAATTTGTGAACTGCGGGGAGGTTGGGTGGGGGGGGGGGAGTGTCCCTCAGCCCAGCCTGCACCCTCTCCAATCTGGAATCTCCAGGAGATGTTTGACTGCTGGTATAGGCCTGACCCCATAGGGAGTGACCAGGCCACAGGGATTGGGCCTAAACTGGTAGTAGGACATCCTTCTCACAGTCTAGGACAGCTAGATCCCAACTGCTCACCTGCCTGCCAGCCTGATCAATGCCTAACTGCATTTTTTATAGTTTATCGATTTTAGAGAGAGAGAGGAAGGGAGAATGTGTGTGAGAGAGAGAAACGTTGATGTGAAAGTAAAACAGGGAATCGAGCCTGCAGTCCAGGTATGTGCCCTGACCAGAATCCAACCAGTGACCTTTTGGTGCATGGACAATGCCCAACCAACTGAGCCATATTGGTCAGGGCTCTCATCAGTTTTTATCTCTCTACTTTCCTCTTCCAGGAAGCCATACGAATGAAATAATAAAATATGTAGCTTTTTAATTAAACTTTTATTTAGCAATATGCATTTAAGATTCAGCCAAATTGTAACCTGGATTACTAGCTCATCCCATTTCATTGGCAAATAGCATTCTCTGCAGATGTGTCACAGTGTGTTGATCCATTCACCTTTGCTGGAACATCTTGGTTGCTTCCAGTTTCTGGTGTTTTAGAATTAAAGGACTATGAGCATATTCATGTGAGGATATTTTTTGTGGGCATAATTCAAATCACCTGAGTAAATACCTAGGAGCACAGTTGGTAGGACTTCTGGTCTATGGTTAGCTTCCGAAGAAACTGAAAAACTGTCTCCCAAGTGGCTACCCCATTCTGCTTCCAGCCAGCCATGAATGAGAAGGCTTCACCAGAAGTACTACTACTGTCTTTATTATTTTTTAGATTTTAGCCATTCTAATCAGCATGTGGTGACATCTCCTTGCTTTAAATGCAATTCCCTGAGGACAAAGAACATCAAATATCTTTTCATATTCTTATTGGCCATCTGCATCATTTTCTTTTTAAAAAAATATATTTTATTGATTTTTTTACAGAGAGGAAGGGAGAGGGATAGAGAGTCAGAAATATCGATGAGAGAGAATCATTTATCAGCCGCCTCCTGCACACCCCCTACTGGGGATATGCCCGCAACCAAGGTACATGCCCTTGACCGGAATCAAACCTGGGACCTTTCAGTCCGCAGGCCGACACTCTAGCTCTATCCATTGAGCCAAACAGGTTTCGGCATGCATCATTTTCTTTGGTTCGGCTCTTTTGCCCATTTTTAGTTAAATTGTTTCTTTGTTGAGTTTTTCGGAAATTTGTTTTCAGACATATTTTAGGTACAAGTCTTTTATTAGATATGAGATTTGCAAGTATATTTTCCTGTTTGTGGCTAATATTTTCATCTTCTTATCTCTGTCCTCACAGAAAACGATTTGAAAAGTTTGTGTGTGTGTGTGTGTTTTTTTTTTAAAAATCCATAACCATGTCCCAATGGTTATGGGACATGCTATAGGGGATGGTTCAATTTATTTTTAGTGTAAATTACATTCATTTCTGTTATGCTACATAATTGCCTAATATAATATATTTAAAAGAACTACTGTAAATGGAGTGGTCCCGTTCACAAACTTAGTTTTTCCCGTTGTGCAAACAATGATAGCTGTGTTTGTTAGAGCATCTCTGATTGTCTAAAAATCGGCTCCAGGCCGCAGGGAACCTATTGCATTCTATACAGAGTACAAAAAACCATGAGCACTGGACTCAGCGACTTCGTTTCACATTCGTTTCTGGTGTCCTTTAACATGAAGACAAAAGACGTGAAGGAGAAGAGGAAAGAAGATAGATGGAGTGCATTTTTTAATGACACAGACGCTGAGAGGACAGCAAAGGAAAGAAACTTAAAGATCATGTCTGTTTCCATAACCATGACAGAGGGGAAATAGCTATAAGCTATGTGCAGGGCAGAGAAAGGAGCAGAGTTCTTGATTACTCATGAGAAAGGCAAAATTATGCTGGTGGCAGGGACCTTTTCACCGAGAAACCCCAGCAGCTATAACTATGCTAGTCAATCATCTCGGGAACCCTGGTTCTGATCCCCGGCAAACGTGGGATTGCTTCAGAACTGAGATCAAGCGTGCAAACACTGTTCACATGCACTACGTATTTAGAATTCCAAATATTTATTAAATGAGGAAGAGTTTCGACCTCAAATAAAAGTTGATATGTTATTTTGATGTTTAGATTTTATCTTCCAACCTCCTTCACTTTCAGCCAGCAGAATGGAAAGTAGAAGTCGTCTAGTTAAGACGGCCAAATGGTTGACTCCGGGAAACTGAGAAAGGAGAGACAACTCCTGGCCCTTGTGCAGAGTGTTAGGAAGCACAGTAGACAACAATGCATGGACAGGGACAGGGCAGGGCCTTTCCTGACAAGCAGCTTTACCCAGAGGCAGAGAAGAGAAAGACAGTGGGAGAGAGGGATTGTCATGGTCCGAGGACAAAAGCAAACCAGGATGAAGAACCTGAAACTAACAGGACCAAACAAATGGACACCATGACATGAGCAGGGCAGCCGTGTTTCCCTTTGCTGTTCTCTCATGAGTGAGATGGCTTTCTTCGCTGGCCCTCCATCTCCTGGGCATATGGGCCAGTGAGATTGAATTGCTTTGCAACTCTGAACTCACTGCAACCTAGGCACTTCAAAGCTCTGCGCGGACGTTCAGGGCCTGGAGACTGCTAATGCAGCAGGAGGACATGGGAGTTTTCATTCCAGCTGCAAATGCTTTTGCTTTTTGTTGTTATGTTTCTTTTTTTAAATCATTTAAGTTTAGCATTCTGGCTCCAATTGTGATTTGTTATTACAATTCTTTTTAGCAATGGTAAAAAAAATCAAGAGTTTCTTGCTTCTGTGAGTTCTCTTATACACCAACTGAACGGTTGTACTCTTTATGGCAAGTGAAGTTAAAATTCATTTTTTCATTTAAAATATTTTTATTGATATTTAGAGAGAGAGAGAGGGAAGGAGAGGGAGAGAAACATTGATGTGAGAGTGGAACATTGATTGGCTGCCTCCTGCACCCTTCCCCCCACCACCACTGGACCTGCAACCTGGGCATGTGCCCTGACCAGGAATCATATCAGCAACCTTTGGTCACAGGATTATGCCTAACCAATTGAGTCACACTGGCCAGGGTCAATTTTTATTTGAAGTTGCAATTTCAAGTCACTTTTTACCCTGTAAGGATTTTAAGAGAGTTAAAAACATGCTTAAAATGAAAATATGAATTAAGTGAATTAAAATTTAAAACTGGTAAGATCGGGGTTCTAACAGTAATAGGAGTTTATACCATATTCATCATATGTAGGATATATGGAAAATTTTATCATGGTCACAGTTTGTGTGAGATATCCAATTATCTCAGTCTAAAGAATTTGAGGTTGATCAAGTGTCAGAATTTCTAGAATTTCGAGTTACCCCTTGAGTCCATCCTTACTGATTTTGCACTACTCATTACTAAAGGTTTGCAAACCATTCAATCATTTTTCTATAACGAGGCATAAGTTGCTAAAAGAGAAGTCAGGCTCATTTTATGTGTTATTTTAGGTCACCAGGATAAAGGTGACCCGTGCAGGACAGGCCTAGGGAAGAATAATAGGCTGAGGCATAATACAATCACCCCCAGCAGGCACTGTCTTTGGTTGATTCTTTTCTAGCTTTTCATGTACTGAAAACAGCCAGTATGAATGTATGAGGCAACTAAAACAGTCTTAAAATACAAACTTATCTACCTCTATTGTATGAAATTCCCACATAAAGCCACTGAGACCTGAGAAATGTCTAGACATTCTACAATTTGCTTGGAAAATAGTGGCTATGTTCATATTTGGTGGATATGTTTTATCTTTTCTTTCTTTCATTATATTCTGAGTTTCTTTAAATAAGGAATGTGTGCTTTATTTCTTATACTTTCTTCTCCCACATGACAGGATCTAGGATATACTACTTATAGACATGTAAAAGAGGACTACAAAAAGGTTAATATAATTTTCACTGTGTACACACTTCCCTTTTTGCTAGTTTATTTGCTCATGCCTGTTTTACTTACCAGCTATATTTTAAGCACCTCGTTGGTTACAGTCTTGTTTCATAATAATAGTATAACAGTTTGGGTCTCACTCCTGTTCAGAACATGTGGGAAAGAGAAGCTTCTCAACAAATAGTTGTCAATTAGTCAAATATAAAAGGAAATAAGAAGAAAAAAGAAAGAAAGAAAGGCAAGAGCTTTTGGATTAAACTGTGGCCTTTAAAATCCATATAATTATTTTACAGCTTAATTATATGTCACATCATTAAGACTTGATAAATAATGCCTCCTCGATACTACATTTAATGATGGGTAATAAAAATATGATGTTGGCAATAAAAGATAGTCTCTTGTTACCTCCTTCACTCCTGGTTAGTGAGCAATAAAGTTAAAATTAGAAATAGTTTAAATTAGAGAGATTTGGACAATTTTCAAGAGAACGTTTGTTTCCTTCAGGCAGTCTAACAATGTGTTAAGGATTAGAGCAGAGGAAATTCCAGCATGCTGCGCTTTGAGATAGATGCCTGGATACTCACACAAGAGTTATCCAGGGGGACAAGATTGAAAAGTCCATCTTCTCAGAGCTTCTGCTTAACTTTACATCTAAAAACTTCTCCATTGTTTTTATTTTTAAGAATTAATAGAAATAAACCAGAGTGATAAACTATTTTTCTCATGATGAACAATATAGCTGTTTTTAATTTGGTAGTTGAATGTAATGTAGATGGATATAAAAAAAAACATACATTTTTAACTAAAAAATTCCTCTTTTATAGGCTGTAGCTACTAGTATATCACTTTGTCCTTATCCTTTTGGGGATCAAAATCAGAGATAGTTTCTTATCCTAGTGTCCCCTACTGTCTGTTTTAATGGTTCTACATGCAATTTACCCATTACTAGGCCATGAGAACAGATTGAGCAAAGATCACATTTCAAGGCCAGGAAGACTGAGCACTAGAGGTTCAGGCAGGTAAGAAAAGCACTGTGGAGTAAATAATTAGTGGAGATCAGAGCTAACACGAGGACGGGAATCCTGAGAGACAAAGAGTATTCAGTACTACAGATCAGGCTTGGTAGGACTGAAACTTGTCACTGCATCCACAATCAGGATTGTTAAAAAAAAAAAAAAAAAAAAAGCCAGACCTTATTAAAAGATAGTAAAGCGCCCAGTCGGAGTGGCTCATTGGTTGAGCATCAGCCCATGAACCAGGAGATCATGGTTCAATTCCTGGTCAGGGCATATGAGTGGGTTGCAGGCTTGGTCCCCAGTGTGGGGCATGTGAGAGGCAGCCAATCAATGATTCTCTGTCATCATTTTTGTTTTTATCTCTCCCTCTCCCTTCCTTATTTGTTAAAGGCATATTTTATTCAGTTATCACTATTGCAATAGAGGAGAGACATCAATGTACCCCGAGTTCAACTCCACTGAGACAAAAAGTAGGAATGTTTCAATGCTGGATGTGCTAGACAAAAGGCACCAAAAGGTGTAAAGGAAATTTGGTTCATATGAGTAGGCCAGTGGTCGGCAAACTCGTTAGTCAACAGATCCAAATTCTTAACAGTACAATGATTGAAATTTCTTTTGAGAGCCAAATTTTTAAAACTTAAACTTCTTCTAACTCCACTTCTTAAAAATACACTCACCCAGGCCGTGGTATTTTGTGGAAGAGTCACACTCAAGGGGCCAAAGAGCTGCATGTGGCTCAGGAGCCACGGTTTGCCGACCACGGGACTAGGCCATCTGGGTTTGATAATTGACACTTAGCCAGAGAAGAAACAGACTTCTCATATCTTTATGTCAGAAGGTAATGCTTCAGGTTGGAGCAAGGCTCCCACTAAGTTAGGCCTTTACCCTCCTGTAGGGGCTGGGAGCGACACCTGTTTTCTTTGAATGTGTATATTTTAGAGATGGACCTCAGTCCTAAGATGACAGTTCGGGATGGCAGAAAAATTACATTTCAAGCAACAGAGCAACTATTTATAATTGTAAGCTTTCCATACTAACTGCTCCAAGAAGAGTTTTAGGTGGCTAGTGACCTATCTATCCCCAGGTTTTGACTAAAATAAACAATAAATTCCCCTAGCAGCACTGAGTTTACTCTGGCAGGCCTTTTAAGGGAAATTGGAGTCATCCTAGTGACATGACCTTAAGTTGTTAGCACCATGTCAAAGTTTGGTCAATACTCTTAGGGCAGGAATTTCTATGGACCCTGCACTTCTTTTAAGGCTTAGGGTGGAACAGCCTGCTCATCGGTGTCCAATGCAGAATCCGTGTGAAAAGTCGGAGAGCCATTCACCTTCCGTGCAGAGAAGAAACAAATCAAAGATCAGTTCTGGCAACTATGTTTTATTTGATGTGCACTCTTTCATGCCTGCTTTGTACTTGAAGGCAGTGACATCACAGAGTAGACTTTATAGCACTATTCAGATGATTAAAAGTAATTTAGTCTCATACCATTTGCAGTTACAGATATTATTTCTTTAGTATTCTGTACTTAAGATTGATAAATGAGTAGAGATTTATCCAAAACATATTAGAAAATGAAAGTCTTGATTAGTAAAGTACATCAAGAACCTCAGAATATCCTGGCTTCAAAGCAATAAGCAGTTTTTTAAATTAAATTAAATTAAATTAAATTTAGTTTTTCTGTCACCATTTATCCCCTCTGTGTCCTCTTCTACCTCCCTCACCCCCATAATCACCATACTGCTCATCACGTCCATGAGTTCTCCCTCTCTTGTTTCTTTCCTTTTTGCTCAATCCCTCCAGTTCCCCTTACCACTGCCACCAGAGCTGTCTACCTGCTCTCACCATGAGCCTGTCTCTAACAAACAGGGCTGGTAGATTCCAGTGGCTAGTGGTACTGTCTTATATTTTATAAAAAAAAACAGACAATTCACTGATACCTACTTCCACCCAAGAGATTCAAAGTTCTTAAGCCTTCATATGCTTTGAAAGACCCCCAGCCCTTCTAAACGCCTCTGATGGTTTGTGAAAGAGCACACTGCAATAAACCTGAAAAAAAATTCCCTGAACACTCTGAAGACTAGGGAAATGCTTTTGAACAAAATCAATCCACTCCATGGCAACACATCTCCACTACCAAGTCACCCTCACAAGAAACAGAGTTCCTATTGATCCACCACCTCTCTCGCCCTTACTCTCCATTTTCTACTTTATTTTACAACCTTCAGAAGAGAGAAAGGTTTTTTTTTTTTTTAAAGAAAGTTTCTAGATGTTACCTTACATTTTCAGACAGAGACATTATAAAACTATAATGTCAGTATCACTGACCAGTTTAACTAATAGTGTTCCTTAAACTTTAGGATCCATGAAAATGCCAGGCAGAGACTTAAAAAATGCAGATGCTCAGATACCAGGTCCGCAGATCAGGATGAGACTCTGGATTCTGCATTTCAGCAAACACCCAGGCTGAATAAATGAGAACTCCAAGACTGAAGAATACATTTGCAAGAAAACAAAGCTTGGGATTTCCCAATACAAATGGCAATAACAACTGGGGACAAATAATGCTGCCATGTACCAGTAATATGAGGGCCTGATTTATAAACTTAAGGTACCGGTAAATATCATATGTTGATTTATTTATTAAATAAATCTTTATTAAAAATCTTTATGACAGGTCCGGAGGAGGCACTAGTAGAATAGTCCTTAAAAAGCTGACAATATAACAAGAAGTAAGTGGGCTTGCTGCGGCTGTCATGCCATGTGACTGAGCTTGTATAGTTAAGCCTTGCTTCTTTAGGACAAACCAACCAGCGCAAGGATTAAGAGTCCAGGTCACAGAGAGGCTTGAGAGAAGAACACTCCCGCATTCCTGGACGCTTGCTCCTCTGTCTCTTGGGATGCTCTTGGCTCAGACTCCTTTCTCCCAAACAAACAAAATAAGCAAATGCATCTCTGAGTATCTATAAAATATTAGGCAGGAATAATCCTTCCAGCAGACACCCTGAACTGAACAATGTTAATAGGTACTCTTATTACTTTAATTAAGGCTGCTCTCCATAGAACCTTATTGTAATAATAAAAATTTCAAATCTTAGCTATTGTAAATTGGGCTACTATAAACATAGGGGTGCATGTATTCTTTCTGATGGGTGCTTCTGATTTCTTGGGGGTATATTCCTAGAAGTGGGATCATTGGGTCAAATGGGTCCATTAAAAAATTTTTTTTTTGAGAAACTCCAAACTGGATGAACAAAAATAGGCCCAGAGACATAGAAACATTGAACAGACTATCAAATCTCAGAGGAAAGGCAGGAGAGGGGAAGGGGAAAGAGATCAACCTATGAACTCATATACATATATGCATAACCCATAGACACAGACAATAATAAGGTGGTGAAAGACTGGGGAGGGGAGTGGGATGGGAAAGGTCAATGGGAGGGTGGGGGAAAGGAGGCATATGTAATATTTTCAACAATAAGGATTTTTGTTTAAGAATAAAAATTTTAGGCAAAATATGAAAAAACAAAAAACTCTTTAACTCTTTAAGCTGACCAGGCATTTTCAGGCTAAAAAAAGTTCAAAATCAAACCAAACCAAACAACAAATCAAACAGAAGCCTCCACACCCTCTACTTCCTCCAGGCAACCATGCTCTCCACTCACTTTCAAGAGTCAGAGTGCAGAGGACCCATCCCCAGAGTTTGTAGCTCTCTGGAGTATAGTGACTCAGAGATTTTCCAAGTCACAGCTCCTCCTGTTGGACACCTAGGCAATGCATTGTATGTGGAGGGGCAAGAGACTCAGCAGAAGATTTTTTCATCCACCAACACCAAATTGTGTCCCAAAGTGAAACACAGTGCTTACCTTTAGTCTTTCTCTCACCTTGGAGTGACCTTCCTCCTTTAACAGGGCATATTCTCACTCCAAGTCACAGGCCAGTATTGATTATCTCTCTCTTTTCAACATCTAAATTTTGAAATTTGGGGTGCCCCTTTAAGAGTTCCACCAGTGTTGTCTAGATCATGTAGTTTACTCTGTTCCCTGTGCAGGACGCTGTGGTGGGCATGTGCCAATAACACCTTGTTCCCACACTTCTAAGGTCAGGCACCATTAGTTTCTCCAGTGATCATGTTAGATAGAGGATTGATCTGGCTGCAACCAGTGTGGTTTTCCAAAGTTTAGTTAATATAATGGGTGAGAAAAGTGAATTTACATAAAACATCCAAATAAAATATATAAATAGTTGCGGGCCAGTGTGCAAATTTGTGCACAGGTGGGGTCCTGAGGTGGGTGGAGGAGGTGTGGGATGTAAGTAGCCCTCCAGGCAGGTGGTGAGATGTCCTTGCTGCCCAGGATCTGGATTCATCCCAATGACGTTTGTGTACATGGTTGGGAGCTACCTAGAGACTGCTTTTATATTCTTTCTTCCTTGTGTAGCATCTAGGAAGAGGAAGTGGCCGCAGTGCCCAAGGCCTACTTCCAGGAGGCCAGTGGTGCTGTCAGGATCATGCCAGCACTGCTGGTCCATTGGTGCCTAGCCCTTCTCCAGAGATTGGACCTGTAGGACTACTGAGGGAGGGCGTGGCTGCAGCTGGGCTGGTAGGCCACTGGGATAGGTTGGTCAGCTGAGTGGTGCTCCTACTGTGGGAGCACACTGACCACCAGGGGATTTTCTATATAAGTGAGATCATACAGTATTTATCGTTCTATGTCTGGTTTATTTCAATAACAGGATATCCCACTTTTTTAATGTATATTTTTATTGATTTTTTTACAGAGAGGAAGAGAAAGGGATAGAGAGTTAGAAACATAGGTGAGAGAGAGTCACAGATCAGCTGCCTCCTACATACCCCCTACTGGGGATATGCCTGCAACCAAGTTACATGCCCTTGACGGGAATCGAACTCAGGACCTTTCAGTCCTTAGGCCGATGCTCTATCCACTGAGCCAAACCGGTTTTGGCAGGATATCCTACTTTTTATGGCTGCGTAATATTCCATTTTGTGTGTAAGTTTGTACATATATCACATTTAATTTATTTACTTATTCATCTACAAATACAGATACTTAGCTGTTTCCATATTTTGACTATCCTAAAAGATATATAAACCTAGGGTCTGTAACATCCAAAACAACTGAAGGCTTGACCAACCAGAAGTCAGTGCTGGGTTGTGACCCAGCACTGACTGCCCACAGCTGCATGCGATGTGACACAACACTGACAATCAAGGGGACTGCAGATCAAGACTGAAAAGAAGCCTGGAGAGAGAAGCAGTGTCTTTTGGTGTAAAAATGTGGTTCAATATTTTAATGACTGGTTTGGCAGTATAGTGCATATGGCTAGCTATCAGTCCAAATAAAGGGATTATGTGTTTTTGTCTGCCAAGAGCATCTTCTCCTGATGAAAAAGGCTCCACCTCCCACCCCCATTTAAGCATTCCTATCCTATATAATCTATCTTTACTACTAAAATGGTAATATGCTAATTAGACTGGGTCAAGCAGCCATCTTCTGGATAACCAACTTCTTCTGAAAAAAGCCATGGTGATGGGAGTCAAGGCAGAGGTCATTAGGGGTGATCAGGCTGGCAGGGGAGGGCAGTTGGGGGCAACCAGGCTGGCAGAGGGAGCAGTTGGGGGCGATCCAGCAGGTGAGCAATTAGGACCCAGCGGTCCCAGACTGTGAGAGGGATGTCCTATTGCAGGAGATGCAGGCTGGGCTTAGGGGAAAAGAAACCCCCCCCCCACCCCATGCATAAATTTCATGCAACAGGCCACTAGTTGCAAATAATGTTGCAATGAACAAGGATGTGCAGATATATCTTTGAGGTACTGATTTTATTTCATATATATATATATATATATATATATATATATATATATATACTCTCATTAGTGGGATTTTTGGATAATATGGTAGTTCTAGTTTTATTTTTTTGAAGTAAGTAATTTTTGAGACCAAAATTTAGTACTTTGTATTTAGTGATATTGGTCTACTGTTAAAACTAGTTCTTTGAGCTCCACCTATACTGTTGTAACAAATCTTATAGAAAAACCTTGTTTCATATTTTGCCCTCATATACACTTGATGTTCAAATATTTTCCTGTTCTTTTGAATAGGTAGCAGTGCAATTTTTAAAATAACTTCTCATTTTCATTCAACTGAGTCATACATTTTTAAGAAAAGAAATATCAGGTATAAATTTAAGAGAGTCCTCAAGATGCCTGTCTATTCATGCCAACCTCCTTTTCTGGTGAGTTCTTTGTTCATTTTAAAAATCGATGACTTCAACTTTAATAAAAAAAAATTCCAATTGTGATGAAAAAATAAATGTCAAGTAAAAATTTCATCCATTTAAGTATAGAATTCTCAAGAGAAATGGAGATCTTTATAGTTTAGAAAATTATTGTATTATTATTGTACTATTAAGTTCCATTTAATTTAACAATGAAAAATTTTAAACTTTATAAAACATTATTTTTAAAAAATATATTTTATTGATATTTTACAGAGAAGGAGAGAGATAGAGAGCTAGAAATGTCGATGAGAGAGAAACATCGACCAGCTGCCTCTTGCACACCCCCTACTGGGGATGTGCCTGCAACCAATGTACATGCCCTTGACCGGAATCGAACCCGGGACCTTTCAGTCTGCAGACCGATGCTCTACCACTGAGCCAAACCGGTTTCAGCTAAAACATTATTTTTAAATGGTAGAAGCCTACAGCATCTTTAATAAACCAAAGTAAAGAAATCAGGTTCAATTATTTTTATCAGAAATAAAAATAAATATATAAATAAACAATAATTATTATGAAATTCCCTCAAACTATGACTAACTTTAGACATCAAAATTCAATAAAATGTAAATAAATCAAGAGATATAAAATCTGAAAATTAACATCATTGTCTTTTAAATGTCTATACTTAGTAAGGAAAAAAATGTAAATTATAGCAGCAAGTTACATCTGTAACTTTCATAATAGGCGAGAACACATGAAAATAAGAACATTAAAGTAAAAGAACCAGAAATATTTGCTACATTTTAGGCTGCCAAGAGGCATAAGTAAGTTAATACACACATTTCACTCCCAAACATTGTCTAATATATATTAAGTATTCAACCAATGTTACCCATTTTTATTACCACTACCACTAGTAACGGTAATAGTAGCATGTGCAAACAGGTTCATAACCAAATGATAGATCTTGAATTAGGGCAGAATTAGCATTTCTTAATTATAAAGTTCCCATAACCCTCACTATACTTGCTCTGTGAGGCTCCAAGGGAGGGCACAGTGTTTTCTAGGTTTACACAGCCAAAGAGCACTAATAGGGTCCAAGGGCCTCATTGGGCACTGCTCTGCACAGATCAGCAGCCTATGGCATCCCAGGACTAACCACCCTCGCGATCTCCTTCCAATAAACAGGTCCACGCTGGAGTTCGCTGCCAGCTCTGGCTCACATGCCCATATGTTTCAAACTAGCCTCACACTCTTTGTCAAGGCTGATCCAACAGATAATAAAACATTATAAGATATAATAAGCACTTATCATCTGACACATTTTACATCATCTAATACATTAACTCAGTCCCAGATTTTTCTTGGTTGCACAAAGACCTCTGCCAGAGGGAAGGTTTGGAGCGTTCATCCTCTCAGACTCCCTGTGAATATTTCCATCCTATTTGAATCTGTTTTCAAATAAAGCGTGGTCAGAAGCCGTTTTAAAACTGCCAGCGGAGTCCAAATCCCATCAGAAGGCTTTGTGAAATATCATCCATGCCCAGACTCCGGGTGCATTTACAGTGCTCCTGCTGAATCTTCCTGATCCTCTATTTTCAGATATTCATTCCATTCTTCAGGGAATGCATCCAGTACTAAACACAGAGCCAATCTTCCTGGGGAGCTTCCCAGAGATGCACCGCCAGGGGGCCAGGTTCCGCCTCGTCTAACAGGAATGGCCCAGGAGGCAGATGACTAGCTTCTCACTCACATCCAGACAAGCAGGCAGGGCTGCGCTGGCTACAGCTGGAGTCCTGGCACCCAACCCTGTGGTTCTTCATACAAATGCCGCGTACACTTAAAGGGAAAACTAAAGACTTTTCTCACAATACCACCGATTCTTGCATTAACTCCCGGAGGGGAACACAGCAGCTAATCCTTATTTATGAGCCTTTATCCCATTACCAACTGTGTTCAAGGATTACATTTTAGCTCATCCTTCAATGAGCGGCCTGGCCAGAGAATTGTCTCTTTCTCCCTACCCTGAGTTTGAGAACAAGGGGTCTGAATGTGGGCACGCATGAAGTTGGTTGGACCAGCTCCTGAGGGCGGAAATACAACAATGATTGTTTTCCACCAGCAATCTCTGTGTAAGATATTCAAACGACGGACACTGTAGAGGGCGCACAAATCTGAGTGCGAATGCAGCTCTAACACTTACTAACTGTGTCCTCCAGCAAGTTTTGCTATCCCTCAAAGCCTTAGTTTTCTCAATTATGAAGTGGGCCAATGTCAGGATTGAAAAAACACACAACATCCCACAATGAATGTGGAAACTTTAACAAATGTCTAAACATAGGGAAAGCTCAGCAAGTGTTATTTTTATAATTTAACCATTTATTGGTCCAGGGATTTTTAAAAATAATGTCCACAGGTTCTCCACCAGAGATTGAGTGTGCCTTCTGAATGATCTCATGGCAGCGATTGCGGTTTAGGACATGTGTTTCCAGAAAGGTTGATTTTTCATCTCTAGTCACTTCCTGCTCAGGGAATCCCCCCGCCCCTCCCCACGACTAGTCCAATTCTACATTGGAATGCTCTCCAGGCTTGCTTTCCCTCTTCATAGGCTTCTTGCAAAATGAATTTCCAGGTGATGGTGGGCTTTGCCTGTTAGTTTCTTGCCTTTATAACTCTGCACAATAGGAATATATCCCAAGAAACTAGAAACACCAATCAGAAAGGATATATGCACCCCTATGTTCATAGCAGCACAGTTTATAATACCTAAGATTTGGAAACAGCCTAAGTGCCCATCAGCAGATGACTGAATCAGAAAACTATGGTACATCTACACAATGGAATATTATGCTGCCATAAAATAGAATGAATTCTTACCATTTGCAACAGCATGGATGGAACTGGAGAGCATTATGCTAAGTGAAATAAGCCAGTCAATGAAAGAAAAATACCACATGATCTCACTTATTTATGGACAATAAAGAACGTTATAACTTCATGAACAAAAAGATAGATACAGAGGCAGTATAGCATGAAACAGACTGTCAAATTACAGCGGGGAGGTTGTGGGGGGAGATAAGAGATCAACTAAAGGACTTGTATGCATGCATATAAGCATAACCAATGGATGCAAGACACTTGGGGGTGAGGGCATGTATGGGAGTGGGATGGTGGGGCAATGGGAAGATATGTACATATGTAATGGGGGGGATAACTCTGCACAGGCTCTTTCCACCTGCTGCCAGCTTTGTAAGTAATGAAAAGTTGAGGGAAGGGGAAAGGAGGACAAAGGACTCTTGAGAGGAAGCGCTCAAGATCTCCAAGCTCATAATCAATGCAAGTCTTGACATAGTCAGAGGCCCCACTGTGAGCTGGACATGGCTAAGAAAGGCTTGGGAAAGCCGAGGAGGTAATTGAAGAATTGATAGAATATGGCTAAATGGAGAAGCAAAAGGAAAGAAGAGGGGAACATGAGGAGACACAATTCTACTGAATTTTAGAAAATGTATTGGAAAAATTTTAAGATCCATCTTTGATTCATTTTTCACTTCTCTAACCATGTAATCTTGGACAAAGTACTAGAAACTCTGAGTCTTAGGTAATCCATGATGCAATTATGATATGTTAATGTGAACAAATTCTGTGAGAAGGTGCTTAATAAAAATTAGATGAATTGTATTTTATAGATAAAACTTTAGTAGATATATTTACCTATAAATTTTTAATTTTGACCTTATATATATGGTGCCAAGCTATTGTTTTTTGAAAATATGGTGGAATATAACAAAAACATCAAATCAGATCCATAATTATCATTACGGTATTTTCTGGTGTCTTCTATGTTCTGGAAAGCTTTCATATTAGTATTTTGCCCTTTTACTTATACTAAGAATGCTTTAAATTATGTCAAAAATGTAGCCTTACCAAAGAAACTACTAATACCAGATAGACTTCTGAATATACAATTCCTCCCATTTAACATTATATTTCAGTAGTGGCCCGGTGCATGGATTTGTGCACATTGAAAAGAAATTAATTAGAATGAAAATTCGTGCATTAAGTATGGTACTGCAAAAAATTACATGTCAAAATAGTATATATAATATAGTATTATAAAATTAAAACACTCAGGTCAGCAGTAAACCAGATTTGGGGCCAACAGTGCCCCAGCAACTACGTAATCCATGGCTGAAGGTGGAATTGTGTGGCCCTGGAGAAGAATCAGGCTCCCTCCTCTCTGGTTCTGGGGTCTGACACCAGAGGACCTCAGATGCCAAGTCACCACAGCTTGGCACTTCCTGCATTGAACATTTTTCCCCTGGTGGTCAGTGTATATTATATGTACCTACCAGCCAGTCAGCTGGTCAGCTGGTCTGACAGTCACTTAGCCTTTTATATATATATTCTCCTGAGAACAAGAAAATTGTTAAAGATTTTAAGTCTAAATTCTTTAACATCTGGAAAATAAAAAATGTAATGAGTGAATGAAAATCATATATTTTCTACTTAATATGTTTTGATGACATATATATATATATTTAGATTCTATTTTATTTTTTATTTTTTAGGTTTTATTTTAATTTTTAATTTTAATTTTAATTTATTTATTATGGTATCACATAATTGTCCTCATCCCCCCATTCCCATCCCAAACCCCTCCCTACATATTCCCCCCCCCCCTGTTGTCCATGGCCCCTGCTAGGCCCATGTGCATGCACACAAGTCCTTTGCTTGATCTCTTCTCCTTACCCCCACCCTCCCCTACTTTCCCTCTGAGGTTTGAGCGTCTGATCACTGCTTCTCTTTCTCTGGGTCTGTTTTTGTTCATCAGTTTATATTGTTCATTATTTCCTCTAGATGGGTGAGATCATGTGTTCCAAGAAATACCCTTGAAAGTACCTAAACTGCAAAAAGCCATAATGGTTATGCTGAGAGGCAAATGAATCAGTCTGTAGTGAGTTCCTTTCTAGGCCAACAGTTCTTTTGAGTCCCAATTTCAATGTGAAATAGTTCCTTATGTGTACCTGTCAGCCATGATATTTCAGATCTGGTTGGTGGACATGTGGTGGTAATGCAGGTCCGAACGTCTCTAGTTTGGTCCTGGGCATCCTTCAGCAACACGCAGCTGCTGTCTGCTGGTATGGTGAGGAGTCATCAGCATCTTCCATCTCTGAACTGTGTCTCTTCTGTCTTCATGGCTGGTGCACTTCTGTCTATTCCTCACTGTTACAGGATTCCAGATGGTCTCAGAGTTCTTTTCTGAAAATATACAAACATATTCTCAACCAAAAGTTAATAAAGGGATATTTTCTTTAAATTTGACTTGGGGTTCTTTTTCATTTTTCTCCCAAATAATTTTCCTCTGGCTTGTTTTGACACCATGTGTGTATTTTCATGGGCGTCTTGAGCTGCCGTGATCGGCGTATGTTTGAATGTGGAGGTTCGGGAGTCTGCAGCTGGGGTAACAGGATATTGGCTGGAATTGGTGCTGGGTCACGGGGCAGTTCCAAGGCCTGTCTTGTTGGTGGTGTTGATGGATTTCTAAAAAAGGCCCTTCCCCCTTCAAGATGGCCTGGGCCCAGTGCTGGGATCCCGCCGCCCGGGGAGAGCCCACAGCGGTGCCAATCTCTCCTTGTCAAGGAGATGCCTTCTGCCGGCTCCTGCTGCTCCTGTGTGATTTAACTTTCCCTCCCTCCCTCCCTCACCCACACGCACCCCACGGCCGTCCTCACACACTCCTTTCCTACCCTCACTCACTTCCTCTCTCTCAGCTCCGTCCTGCCAGCCGCCATCTTTCTCCCTCCTCTTGATGACATATATTTTGAAAATGCTAATGTTTGTATAGTATTCCAAGTGTGAATACTAAGTCATCATTTTAAGTAGTGAACATTTCCATTGTTGCAAGTTTTCACTATTGTAATTAAACCTGTAATGGATATCCTTGTGTAAAATTTATGCTCCTGGTTATTCTATCACCTTTTTAATCTCCATGAAGGAACAGGAATAGGTGTTTGTTATTTATAGATTTGAAAATCAAACTTGACCCTGAGTTTGTTATGCAAATGGGAATATAAAGAAAAATACCATTTGCCTAGCTTGCTTGCAAAAGTGGTTACTTTTCTTTGGCAAATTACCTTTAATCTTCCGCACCAAAAATGGCATTTCTCTAGAAAGGTTTCACCTGTTTTGTTAAGAATATTTTACTCACTGAAGAAAAAAATACATTATATCAAGATAAATGTATGTCATGTAAGTTCTGGGGAATTAATTTTCAAATATCTAATTCTAGAATTCAATTAGATCACCTTCCAGGCAGATTTAGTGAATGTTGTCAAATGGGATATTCAAGAGACAATAATATTTTCCTAAGAACTGGTGAGCATGTTTGTGTCTTTTGCTTCAATCTTTGCTGAGTGTGTCTACATTTGTAGAAAAGACTTTTAAAATATAAAAAAGATTGATGAGTCAATACAAGCTTTTCATCAAGAATAGGGAAGGATTACTATCCCTTTACAAATTATGTTAGAAACTTTGTATAAGATTGAATATATTTCATCCTTGTCCTAGCAAAGGAACATCATTTTAATGCATTTATTATAACTGGGCTGTCTTTTGTATTGTTGCTGAAAAAATTATTTTTATATATCTAATTAGTATGAAAAATTTTCAGTGACTTTTTAAAAAAAATAGGAGCTATTATATCAGAAATCATTCATTCTGACCAGGTAGCATAATGTATACATTTTTAAATACATTTTTTAAATTTTCAAATCACATATGATGTACAATATTATATTAGCTTCAGGTGTATAACTGCATGACATAACATTTATATAACCTGCATAAATTAATCAATGTCATCTCAATAAATTCAATAAATAAAAGAAGATTTAAAAGAAGCTTATTATTCTTCAGGTCAATTTCTATGCTGATTAAACAGCCCAAGTGGCCATCAGTGGATGAGTGGATAAAAAAGCGGTGGTACATTTACACCATGGAATACTATGCAGCAGTGAAAAAGAAGGATCTCTTATACTTTGAGACAGCATGGAGGGACCTACAGAGTATTATGCTAAGCTAAATAAGTCAGTCAGATAAAGACAAGAATCACATGATCTCACTTATCTGTGCAATCTAAAGAACAAAATAAACTGACAAATAGATCCAGAGACATAGAAACATAAAACAGACTGATGAATCTCAGAGGGAAGGTTTGGGTGGGTAGGTGGGTGAAAAGGGATTAACCAAAGAACTTATATGCATATAGGCATAACCCATGGACACTGATGATAGAGTGGTGAATGCTTGGGGTGAGGGTTGGTGCAGATTAGAAGGGGTCAATGAAAAGGAAAAGGGGCATCTGTAATACTTTCAGTAATAAATATAAATTTAAAAAATAAGAATAAATGTTTTTAAATGAAGTTCAGTGTGTATCAATACTCTGTCCCCATGGAACTTTCTTTTCTTTTCTTTCTTTTTTTTTTTTTTTTTTTGCCAATTCACACTTCTGTTGATGTTCATAAAATCCACTTTCTCTGAATGGCCATCTCCCACTCAGAATTTATGACTCATGTCTTGTCCCCTCTTCTGGGAAGAGTTTGCTGGCCTCTTTCCTTTCTGCCAAACTTTTGAAACATTAGGAACCCTGCTCTACATTTCGGAGGTAATTTTAGATTTTATCATGACATAAATTATTCTGACTTTCTACATTACAGAGGTCCTGAAAGCAGAGACTATTCCTTAGTCAATGCTGATTTTTTGGAAGCTAACGGAAGGAGCCTGGCATACAGCAGGCAATTAATCAATATTTGTTGATTTCATTGACTGAACTAAAAAAGTCATTAGGAACCCTGATCAAGATCCTGAGCTTTTTAATTATCCTATTGAACAAATCCCAGGAAAAATTGCTGGATCAGGCTCAGCAATTTTTGTGTGAATGTAATATACATTTGCCCAAGTGATGAAATATGTTGGTAACAAAGTTTCCATGGTATTGAAATATTTATATCTTTGCCAGTTTCCACAACCTCTATGACTTCATTATTTAGGTTACGTTTTGAAAGCCCTGATAACATGCTAATTTGGAAACATCCATCAACATACCTTATCACATTAGCCTCCATTCTCTGCCTGATGGTCCTAGAAACCAGAGTTGGACCTAAATGAAGACCTGTCCACCCTACAACTCTGCTTTATGCAAATAGCAAGTGTCTCCAAAGCAAAGTAGTATATTAATGGGTCTCCAGGATCCAGGAAAAAACAGAAAGAAGAAAGAGTGAAGGAAAAACAGAAAGCAAAATGCATTTATGTTCTGAAAATTAAAACACTGAATCTGAAATTCTTTTTCTTTTGAGTATTGGAGAGAAAGGAGCCAAGGGCAGGCAATTTGACTCAGGAGAGTATTAAGGCAGGGATCCATCGGATTTGCCATGGGAGACTGTCTGGGCTGAGGGCAGCAAAGGGCAATAATGAACATCCAGAGTTGAGTGCCATGGAGAGCGCATTGGAAAGACTTCATTGCTCTGACCAGGAAGCTGATTTAGGCCACCAGCTTTAAAATAAGAATGGTAGTTATAAGGTGGGCAGTGACTTGGCTTTCTGATACATAACTTCAGGTCTCAGAGCTTTTCTTTTGGCAGAATTTTATAACAGTGAAGAGTGGGAGGTGTACAGATATAGTAAAACTGTGTTTTCACCTTGGCTTGCCATTTGCTAACTATGTACTATCGCAGGCTATTTCTTTAATCTCCATCTGCTTCAGTTGTCACGTCCTTAACATGAAGATAATAATAGCATTTCCTTCAGAGGGTTCTTGCAGACATCGAGCAAAGAATGCGTGTGCAGTGCTTGTCCCAGAAGTAATAATGAGCATTCAAAAAGTCTTGTTGCTTATCATGTTGTGAGTCTTAGCAATCAGTTCCCGCAGGTAAATTTTCCAGCTTTTGACTAACAAGAATGTTTTTGGTTGGGTTTTTTTTTTTTTTAATTTTGAAAGATTTCCAACCTTCAGTAACATGGGCATCTGTTCTCTGAGACCTAGAAAATAATCATTAATTTTTGCAAAGTGCTAAAAATCCACCATATTCTAAATGACCTTTCAAGTGCTATCCTGGTCTGAGTAGGCTGGGGAGTAACTTGAAGGTGAAATACCCCATTAGCAATCCCCCAGGTGAATGGAAAATTTAAAATAATATTCTAATGATTCATTGTACATTACTACGCCCCATTAGGTGCTTATATTACATCTCAGGGCACAATCGGTATCTGTCATCTTGCTTATGGCTTTGGTGCTAGAGCAGTTCAATTTCATTTCGCAACTCTCATGCCCATGAAGCTGTAGCTCAGGTGTCATAGGATAAAATATTACTCAGAAGTACATATTCACTCCTAAAGCATAGCGGGAAATAATTGATGAAGAAGGTGTCTTTCCATCTGGTCAAACACACCATTAAAGTGAGTATACGATTGATATGAGAACAAAGTAAGACCAACATCCTCTGAAACTTTCTGCTGAATTCATGAGACTGTGTGTGTGTGTGTGTGTGTGTGTGTGTGTGTGTGTTCCATTCTCAATAGAATTCAATTTAAGTTATTTCTTAAGCATTTAAGCTAGATATCTAATCATGAAATTTTGCTGTATATAACCAGTTCATGAATATATCCATTACATAAAAAGAAGTTCCAGTAGGTAAACATATGCCTTGTTTTGTTAAAAATTATTTGTTTATAAACTGTGGCAATGCTAAAGGGAGAAACACCAAAACAGCCACGGATACATAATAAACCAGTTGTCCTCAGTATAAACAAAACTATTGAGTTGGCTAAATAACTATATTTTGATTTCCCCCAGAATCAGAATGCCAACTGCCCCCTCTTTTTCTCATGTGGATGCTGTTGTGGAAAAACTCAGGCCTACCCTCCAATCAGCATATTTTCCCCACACATTCTACAGAGTGGGAAGGCATCCTGGCTAACCAAGGCCTGCAGGAGAGTGCAAACATGCCTGAGGGTTGAAACCATCACTGGTGGCTCCCCCATTAGTGTGAATTTTTGAAAATGTTAAATGTGTGATTTCTTTCCAAATCGAAATCAGACACAAATGTGAACTTTGCTGATTAGACAGTAAATAAAACACTATTAGGATTTTGGAATCCTATTGGATAGGACAGGCCAGGGCCATTGCCACAGTGTGGAGCTTTAATTAAAGATAACATGAAATTGTGTGTGTGTGTGTGTGTGTGTGATATATTAAGTGACCAAAGAGAGTTCTTGAGATCGATGTGTAAGAGCTTTAAGAATGTTTTTAACCAGGACAGCTCTTCTGTTTGAGATGCCGTTGGCTGCAGTCACCGTGGCGATGGCTGGAAATCACCAGCGCCATGCTGCTCACACAGATGCTGTCAGTGCTCCTAGACTTGCCCAATGCTGTAAATGGGGAACATGCACAATTCAGCACATCTGGTGACATTTGATTTGGGATAAAAAACCACTTCTGTGACAGCTACTTTTTTTTTTTTTTTTTTTTTTTTTACATAGGGATGAGTTTGTCCTAAAAATGACTGTGGAGATTGGATTAATTTGATTGCTAATATCTGATTATATACTTTATAACCAGGATTTACTCTTTGGGAGTTTTGAGATATTATAATAATTTATTTATGTGGTTTTTTAAAAAGGTTGAAAAGTTTAAACACCTTGATACTGATATCATATTATATCTTGGGAGGCACTTTTTGCATTTTAGGATACTAAAGTAAGACTCAGTCTAAAAAATACACTGGTACTGGAGCAAATGCTCTGAATTTGAGTAAAAGAGGATATGCTGAAAGGAAGAGAAGGATCTGGAGACTCCGATAATGTATTGCTTTATTAGAGCGGCTGTGGAAAAGGAAGGGGAGAGTGTGCAGGATAAAGACAAGTGCAACCTGAATTCTGATTGGAAGTCACATGACTGCAAACCTTGTTGAGGTCAACTGGCCATTCTGTATATTTTCTTTTACACTGGGTATTGTCAGAGTTTTGTACCATCTATAATAATAAAAGTGTAATATGCTAATTAGACCAGATGTCTTTCCATATGGCCTGGACGAAGCCAGGGCTGCGAGGGAAGCCCAGGTCCTAGGTGCCAGAGGGAAGCCAGGAGAAGGAAGGCCTACTCTTGCATGAATTTCGTGCATTGGGCCTCTAGTAAAATATAAGACACTAGAAAGCTTTCAATAAACACGTATTGATCAGTTTCAATTTTGGTATGGCTTTGGAGGATTGTCGATTATCTCTAGTCTATTTTAGAATATTTATGAGAGGAAAAGATGATGCACAGTTACCTTGGTGGTTAGAATACACATGTTTCCCCAATGTAGCAAGTGAATCTTCCACCTTGTCATTTGCTGGAGAATGGGGCACCACGCCCTCCCCGCTGTCACATGCGTAGTTAGCGCCTCCCTGTCACTCAGGGCTGGTGCCAGTGTTCTTCATTATGTGGATTTCTGACTTTGTCATTTCAGGCCTAAGACTTAGAATTTTGCTGGAATATACAAGATTCTTCAATAGCCTTCTCTCCTTTCATTTGCCACTTCCTATTTTCAGCTCAGATGTTATGAGATGAATTTTCTTTAAGGAGGACTTTGTTTTTCCTGTTGCTTCTGAAATGTTCATTCCTCTTCCAGATTTCAAAGTCGCCCTCAATTTTGTTCCACTGGCTCTCACCTTCATTTCATGCTCCTCCACTACATAAAATGTATCTCCTTCCCCCAATCAAGCTTATTTCTCTCTGTCTGTCATAGTCTTCCTGCTTCCTGCCATTCCCTGTGCTTCTGCTTTCCCAAGAGCACCCACCCCACCTTCTCTTCTTCTTCCCAAATCTCACTGAGGTTTAACTTTCTCCTTAAATTTCACCTATATAATAATAAAATAGCTAATACTCATTAGTGCTTGACAATGTGACAGCCACTGTTCTGAGCACACATCATGGTCTAAGTTGTTTCATTAAAAATATTTTTAGAGAGAGAAAGCGGGAGGGAGAGAGTAAGAGGAACATTGATGTGAGAGGGGAATAGCCATTATTACCTTCTGCAGGCAGGGATGGAGTCCCAAACTCAGACACGTGCCCTGAAAGGGAATGGAACCAGAAATGATTTGGTGCTTTGTGTGGGATGAAAAGGGACATCTAACCAACTGAGCCATGCCTGCCAGGGTATTAAGTTCTTTAATTGTTATATCAACCTTAGAAGGTAGTTCTACATCCTCATTTTACAAATGATCAGATTGAGCCAGAAAGGAGTAACTTGCCTGATAACACAGCCGTGGTCTCACTCCAGGTATGGGGACACACAGCCAGGCTGGCTGCCTCCTCACCTGTTCTCTCTGCTGCTCCGCCTCCACCACTGCTGCTCCCCAGCAGGCTCCTCTCAGGCTGCCTCACACCGACTTCCTCTGTTATGAGTACATGAGTACATGGTAGTTTCACACAGAACCATAGAGAGTATTATTTCACTGTGTCTGTTTAATGCATTTTAATTTTTTCCTGGGCAAATATATAGCAATAAATCTTAAAATGAATTATATGTTTCATTTTACTTTCTTTCCAAAGCATTATACAATCCCAGCTCACAGCAGGAACCATGAAGCACTCCTTTGTTTTTGATAGATAATCAAAGATAACTCTCCTCCCCTCCAATTCTACAATTGTCTTAATTTTATAATTTATTTAAGTACATAGAATAAGCACCTTCCAGTCCAGTGATACATTATGCAGTGTTTTAAATTCCACCTATATGACCTATAAACTCAACTTAGGTGACAGTCCACTAGCCTTCTGCAATGGTTTCTGGGTGAGCTCTGGTGGATCTGAAAAAAAATATTTTAAAACCTTCCTCCTCATATAAACATATACACAAACCAAAAAACCATGCCATTTGTAACACACACACACACACACACACACACACACACACACACACCTACTTATAGGCCACATAATAGGAGATACTATTCAACTACCTATACTATTCAACTACTATACTATTCAACTCTCCTTGAAGGGCACCAGACAGCATGTGCTTCAGAAAACATGGATATTGACTAAAAACTCAATTTCACTGTTTGGACTAATTTTCCTTTCTTTTAACCAACCTGATAAACAGACTGTGAGGAAACATCCGGTTTTAATATTGGATTCAATCTTAAAAAATAACTACTGGGAGCAGATTCTAGAAGTAGGCAAAGTTTTTAACTCCTTTGGTCTAAACTGGTGAAATAGTTTTTATTGTTGTTAATTATCACCTGAGGATATTTTTCCATTGATTTTTTTAGAGGGGTGAGGCAGGGGAGAGAGAGAGAGAGAGAGAGAGAGAGAGAGAGAGAGAGAGAGAGAGAGAGAGAGAGAGAGAGATGGGGAAAAGACACATTAATTGATTATGTCCCTCACATGCCCCATCAGGGCTAGGGATTGAACCTGCAATCTAGGTATGTACCCTTGACCGTGAATCACACCCATGACCCCTCAGTGCTCAGGCCAAAGCTCTAACCACTGAGAAACCTACCAGGGCTAAATGGCTTGTTTCTGACATGCATATTAACTAAATGATTCCTTATTGAGATATAATTGTTGTGAGGGTTTATTGAGTTTCTTCTATGAACCAAATATTTTAATAATAATGCCTTTATTGCTAAATTTAACCACCTTCCTCAGTCTATGAGGAAGGCTGGTTATTTGTTTTGTTTTGTTTTCACATTTTACAAAAAATAAAGTTGGAATTCAAAGATACTAAAAACGTTTGACCTGGTCACATGATTAGAGGGTAGCAGACCTAGAGCCTAATTCTGATCTGCTTTTCTCTGCAATCCCTACTGGAAATAGTGCTTTCATGCTGGATCCTTGGTGGTGAAATAAAAAGTGGCCCAGGCTCCTATAAGCTCCCTCAGCTTAGCAAGTCCCCATATTTATGTCTAGGGGATGGGAGAGTTTCTGCCTATGGCACTCCCTGCTTTCTCTGTGAATCTAGATTGTCTGCTGACAATGAAGATGGAGCGTAAGATATTTGAAGAAAGCCTTTGTTTTAAGAACGCCATAGGACACTAACTTAGAAATCCAGAAATATTATAAGCAGGTGTGAATTTTAATGGAATTAAAATTTAGAAGAGATATATATTCCCCTTCTGCATGCTTGCTTGTTTGTTTATTCTTTTGTTTATGAGCATTACACATGATTTCAAAAACCATTTCTAAACTTCTGTTTCTTCTGATGTGTGAGTAGAGGTGATAGGACTTGGTAGAAAGGGTGGAATCAAAGAAGTGCAGCAAGAGAAAGAAAGAGGGGTGGGGAAGGAGACAGGTCTTCAGGAGTTATGAGGGGGTATTCACAGTCACCCACAATTATTCCCGTGGCCTGTGGACTTCAAACACAAATGGTGAGCTAGGTAGAGCACATATTGTAGTCAAGCCTTGGCTAGTGTCTTTTAATGCTGATCTTGTCATCAGATAATTAAGATTGCTAGACCTCACAGGATTGCTGTAAAAACTAAATGGGCTAATATAAGTAAAAGACCAAGCCTGCTGCCACATAGTAGATGCTCAGGAAACATTAGTTCCTCATCACCACTTCTTGCTGCTATCTGAGACATTGGTTATTGTTTCAGCTATTCACCGTTAGGATCATCTGGGTCTGGAGAATGAGAGAGGTTCTCAGGGGATGCTATTCAGGGCTTGTGCTGGAGGGACCATCTTCTCCTCACACTCAGATTTAGATGAAAATTGGCCAGGGGTTTCTTTGTAGTCATTAATTTAAATTTATCACAGTGCCTTCTTCGTTCCAGGTGTCAAAGAACTTGAGTATGAGGCTTAAAGCAAATTGGGAACAAAAAGTGTTCAATTTTTCTCTGGTTCCGGGATGCTGGGTTTGCCTGGATCATGAGGCTTCATGAATAGTCTCTTCGTGGACTGTACTGAGGAGGTGAGAGTAGAAACTAGTGATTCCATCCATAACAATAGTTAAATATATATACTTATATTTTTTTACATATAGATATCTTTATAATGCAGATTCATTTGCAAAACAAATTACAGCTAATTGCTTTCTATACTTAGCCTTGAACATTCTGAGCAAAGAGACGGCATGAAATCAATGTGACTGCAAGGAAGCATTAACTGAACTTGGCCTTGATGAGGACATGCTTACGGACACAGGGAAAAGTTCTTTAATCAGATCCTAGCGCGCTGCTGTGCTAAAGACAAACCAAACTGTCAGAGAGGGCTTTTCACATGTGTCCATTTACTCTTGCAGAAAAACAAGCAATTAAAAACAGAAAGGAATGACTATTTTTGAATACAGTCCTTTGGTGAAAAAAATCAGAAAAAGAATAGTGATTGTAGTTGCAGGAAACTGATGTCAGAATGTTACAGAATTTATCAGGCGACTGGAAAATACACACCTAGGAGTACTCTCTGCGTACAGAGATACAGGGAAAACCCACTTATTTCCAGATGTGCTAGTCCCGTGACTCAATGGAGCCTGTTTCCAAATCCTGAGCCAGCCAATATGGAGGAAGCTTTCTCTTTATATGCTTTGGTTTCTTTGTCACCCAAATATGGATCAGACTTCCACAATTTTCACAGGCTTTGCATAAAGCTCCGTGTGTTGGGATGGGGGATGTGAGGCCACACCTAAAGGCCTGGGTTGGCCCCAGCGCTGATAACCCGCTCTGGGGGCTGTGCATTGCTCATGGTTCATGGCCTCTGTAACGTGGGAGTGTTTAGGTAAGCAGGTCTTGCAAGACCAGGTCATTGAGGAAGGGCAGTGACTAGACTACAGGCTGACAGGGATGGGCATTAGGGATGCTGACCATCTCGGTTCAGAGTCAGGCTGTTGTCCCCCCTTCCCCCCCCCAAAAAAAATGTCTTCTTTTCCTCCTCAGCAACCCAAATAAACCTCAGCGAGAGCCTTTTCGCAGGACTCGGTTCAGCGTCTGGAGCCCCGCCAGGCTCACTGAACCTGATTGTTGGTGTAAACGCTGCACAGTGATGGGCAGTAAGTGGCGACGAGGAGAATTAGCCTCTGCCACTGTTAAGGCACGCTGGCTCCCAAACTCACAGTAATTCAAAGTTCCGCTGCCGGCCCCATCCCCGAGCGACCCCAAGCTAACCAGGGGAGCCGGCGGGGACGGTGGCATTGGGCTGGGAAGCTCCCATCGGCAGCCTGTCTGGGAGCTTCAGATGGCCTCTTGCCCCCTATTGTCGTCGGAAGATCAGTTTTCCACAAACGGTCTCCCTTGCTAGGAAACGTTACCTTCCATCATCCGCTCTGAAAGCAGCAATTAAAAGAATTATCTTTAAAGATCTCCAGGTGCCTGTGGAGATGATACTCATAATTACCCTGAAGAGCTTGCCGCCCCTGAACATACCGGTGGCACAGGCATTCTTGCTGGGGAGGCAGCACAAAAGAGTGGAGAGCAGAGAGAGCTGCCTTCCTTTCATCCAGCTCCCGTCTCCCGCAAACCTCCCCCGTGACCCCGTTCTCTGAGTAAGCGAAGCCCGTGCTAGTTAGGTAACTTGGGGAGGGTGTCAGGCTCGTCCTTTAAAGCATCTTTCTGTTCCATTCCTTCACTTTCTGAGCTCTGCAGCTCCCCACCCCATCCCATCCCCACCACGGGGACTTCACGAGTCCACGGTGACCATTTGTCTCACTGACCTGGGCACGGGAGACAGGACCTCAGGCTTTACTGGTCCCGTGGAGAGCTGGGCGTGCTTCAGAAAAACCTGGCACGAAGCACGAACGCTGGAGCCTCCGTGTTCATATATGTAAACCGGGAGAATTGCCATAAGGATTCATTGAGATCCTGTGTGTAAGGTGCTAGACACAGTCCTCGGAGGGCAGGGGACTCGGATAAAAGTAAATCCCAGCCCCGTTACCTTCCAGCATAGCGCTGTGCACGCAAACATGTAAACGGACCCCGGGTGGGCAAACGGAGGCTTACAGTGGCACGGTGACATTCTTTTGGTTAACACAGCCCTTGTAATAATCATAACCTGCATGTCTTGTTCTGTAGGCACAACTGTAAGCCTACTTTTGCCTGCCCCTGTATATTACTTTTCCCTATGTGTCATAACTTAGCTAGAGATTTCTCTGAGAATATTAATTCACCAACAGCAAAACATGAGTGTGTTTACATTTGGGTTATGAGTTCCTTTGGAGACAAGTAGATTTACCAGGCACCACCAGCGGGAGACCTGTGCCCAGAATGTCCACAGCTTGGGGATGGGCTGCCTGCACCGCTGACCAACCTCTGACAGCACCGAGGAGGAAGGTCGGAGAAGGTGGGTGCAGACAGCAGATCATTGACTCAGTATTTGCTTATTCAAGGAGCTGCATTTCACTGTCTGTGATGGTTTTTAAAGTGAGAGAAAAAAAGAGGGAGAGGAGAAGGGGCAAGGCAGAGGGGGTAAGAAGGATGTGGTGAGGAAGAGGGGATGGGGAGGAGGAAGCCAATATTTCTTTGGCCTGATTAAGTGCGACCCTCATGCTTGGGTTCTTTTAGTCACAGGGAGGAATTTCGTCCACCAAGACAGAAAAACCTGCAGCACAGTCTTGTTAATTCCCAATTAAACTTAGTCCTAGAAGGCAGTTGACATTACCTGCACTGCTTTCAGGTGTTCACCTGAAGATGACACTTCTGTCCGGCATGGTCCCGAGGCCCATGTTGACGTCCCACTTCACAGGGGATGTGGACACAGGGGGCGTCCACACTGCTAGCCAATCGTCTTTAGGGAATTTCCCAACCCTCAGCCGCCCCTTCCCAGGTTGAGGGAGCAGCAGCAAATGGGTATCATTTTGACATGTATTTGATCCTCTCTAGGTTTTAATCTCAATATCAATTACCCCCCCCCAAAAAAAAGAGGAGCAGCACCTAAAATAAAGCATGCCTCTGCCCACAGAGGACAGCGAGGCCCAAATCCCACTGGCATGGCTTCAGGGCCCCTGGCACAGACTTGGGTTTCCAAGTGTGTTTATTGTCCTTCAGGGCAAACATGCTGATATCTTACATGAAGAAAACGTGCAGTGACTTTTTCCTAGAAAAATAGCTCCTTTGCAGTTGTGCTGTTCGTTGCCATAGAGGACATGGATTGTTCCTCAGGGAGGCAGGAAACCAAAGAGGTTGGTGTCCCTGTAACAGTAATAGGAACTGCCAGGAGTTAACCAGGAATTCTCGTGGCCTTACTCCAGCCTCATCCAGACTCACACTCGTTCCTGGTGGAGAGGAGAACATTGCGCGGAGGCAGCGTTCACAGCGGGCTGCAGGGCTTCACAAGGAGGCATTGACTAGCTGGGCTCTAGGGACAAGCCTCTTCAAACAACTTGATCTTCTGCTTCTGCGAGCTCCTGACAGAGAAAGAAGTAAGAGACAGGAGACACACGTGGAGTGAGGATTTAGCCCAAGACAAGTTCCCTGTCGTCCTAGGATCAGCTTTACTTTAACATTCCGTAAGCACAGCCTTCCATGACTAGAATGGACAAGGACAACGATGACCTCTGTGTTTGTGCAGAGGCTAATTTATCATGAGACGAGAGCGTGTTGGCATTGCAAGGAGGCCGGAGGTCCGGAGGCCCAGGCTGCCAGGAGCCCTTCCCGGCATCTGCGCAGTGGTCCCCAGCGTCCATGTAGCAAGCAAGAGGAGAGGCTACTTGAGAAATGTAGGTAGCTTTTAGAAGGTATACGTTAGAAAAGGAGCCTTTGGTGCCATGCATTCTGGTATGTATTTTCTAAAAAAAAAATGCAGATTTAGACACAAGTAAAAAAGTATGTTTCCACAGATGGAGAGAAACTTGTACAGCCTGCACCCCGAAAAGTCAAAACTCAAACATTGTGTAGCACACGTTTGTTTGTTTAGTTTGTTACCATTTGGAGCAAGAGGTTGTCCTCAGCCCAATTTTACTGTACGAGAAAACCCCAAATGATATAATAAATAATTTGATGCTGTTTCTCTTTGAAAAATTATTCCATCTTAATCCAGAACCCATATAGCACCACCCCTCGCCGGATCCTCCATCTGGCATTCAATATGAGCCCTCCCAGGGTTGCTAGGTTCCTTAGGGAGCTCAGTTGGTGCAGTTGCTGTGGATGCGGCATGAATTCCGATAGAGGGTCATTAAACTCCAAGTCCAAGTCCACGTGTCGCCACAGGTCCCTGCTCACACGGGTGTGTAACCGACTGGGATTCTGTAGCAGGTGCAGAGCCACCCAGAGGGCCTGCTGCCACACTCCGAGGCGCTGCTGTGCTTCCCTCAGCCCCTGGTTCTGCGGATGCCAGGAGGAGCCCAAGCATTTGCATTTTTTACATGTTCCCATTTGATGCTGATGTTGTTGGTCTAATAACAACACCTCAACAATGACTGTTTCAAAAAAAAATCACTGGGTTATTCTACCCTGGCGAACGATGATGAGGGTGCGGGGGACACAGCCCTTTACCAGGCTGCTGGGCGCTCCAGGCAGAGGCACACGGTTTAGGAAATATGGAGATGGAGTTTAGGGGTTCAGATTTCATCTTCAAATCTCAAGTCAGGGGTTCAGATTCATTGTGGCATCCCCCCCTTTCAGATTCCATTTTTCTAGCCTTCCTTTCCTCTAGCCCTGCTATGACAATGTGCTGTTTTCTGTTTTAGCTACTTCCACAGCTCTCTTAACCTGGAAAAGAGAAGCAAAAATGATCATAATGATCATTTGGTTCTCAGCACTTACTCTTTCGCCCTAGGACAGAAATCGGAAATATTGTTTAAGGAGAAGGGGGAAATACGTACACTAGGAGAAATGCCTGTATCCGACTGGCTCTGTATTCAGGTTCCCATGGAAACAGGATTATAAATTAGTGATTTGCTTTTACTTAATGTAGTATTGAGGAGAAAATGCCTCTCTTTCATTATTCAAATGCTCTGCTTGTGCTTTACCAAATTACAGGCAATGCCAGTGTAGGCTTCTAAATAGCTTAAACTGGTCTGCCATATTAAACTCAGAAGAGAGTGTCTCGTTTAAAAATATAAGGGAACTAGAACTGTTTTGTGACAATAAATTATTGGCATTTTCAACTTCTCTTATGAATTACTGATGTTTAGCACTCAAAGAAGCCACATACTTAGGCAGAATCTATCGTAGGAATTTTTAAAAGCCGGATAATTGATTCACATACTGCCTTATTTTTGTTTTGGAAGTGGCAGCAAATAACAATCAGGGACTGATTTTGTCTTTTCCAGCCTTTTATTTAATACAGGTTCAATTTGGGAATTATAATCACTTCACATTCAGGATAATATCTCTTAATGAGCACAATAAAGAAAGAATATACTCAGTACAAAAATACAGTTCAATCACACTACTTTCCAGGCCAAGGGAGGTGAAAGGAATACAGCTGGAATTTAATTGGAGGTGTACCTTTTTTGAGTTTGCTTCTTGAGAGACACTTGGCCAACCTGACTTCCAGCGGACTGCCAGCTTCCAGGGCAGAGACAAGCCTCCTGTTGCTACAGCCTGTCGCTGGGAAGGAAGGTGCCCGTGGAGATGGACAGGCGGGGCTGCCCCAGGGACTTTGCATGGTCCAGCACTACTGCTGAGCAAGGTTGGCTTGGCCCTGGAGGAGCTAAAGTCTCAGGGTTTCTAGAGAGCTGTTTAGGTCAACAAGGGGTGCCTTGCCCAGAGGAAACTCTTGGGTAGTCTGCACAAACTCTCAGTACTTAAATGTCCCTGGGCCGTGGTTGCTTTATCCCCAGTTCTTATTGATAAAATCCAGCAGGGGCACGCAGTAGTGTGCTTATCAAGGACAACAGAGGAGATGCTGGCATCCTGAGACAACTTACTTTCTTACATCAAAGCAACTTGACTTCTAAAAACTATTTTTTTTGTCTTTGTTATAAACAGGTGAGTTGAAACAACTCAGCTTAAGTAATAAACAGGTAGACTTGGAATCTTACTAATAAAAGCCAATTACATACACATATTGATATTGTCCATGAGCAGAAAAGGAATTTCCTTTCCTTATTTCCTTATGTGCATTCATAGCAACATTGGTGGGTAAAGTTCAATATAATCAATTCCCCATCAGCTTCTTAAAATGTGGCTCTTTTCCCAACTAACTTTAAGACATTCTGTATCCTTATTATTGATTTAGTGAGATCTTCATTACATGGCCATTCACTCTAGCTTTCATTATGGATCTGATGCCACCATAATAATAAAATTCTTAGGCTTTGAGAAGTATAATCTGTCTCTAAAGGGCCTATGCATTTGGTGGATAAGATTCTACTTCTGCCGAGGAATCAGTGACCACATTCATAGTATGATAATAAAGACTATAAGAAAGCCTGTGGGGCATTTAACTCATATTTTTATCACATGTTTGCATTAACGTTTCTAAGGTCACTATGGGAATCCAGATTTCTCTTCGAATGAAAACACATTAAGCTATTTTTAACATGTAAATTAACATGTAAAATGCTGTTGCAGATGTATGAAGATTCTAGCTACAGGGATACAAAATGGCTGATGTTGGATAGGAAAGCTTGGTCCTACCCAACGTGGTGAGACAAGTGCTAGGCTGCAAAGGGGAGGCTCAAGGATGGAGAGTGGCCTCTGTATGAGGATAAAGCCTCACGCAGAATTTGGAGGACCTCTGAGGCTTCGCTTGATCTTCTAGGCAATGTTTCTAGAGGCAGTTTGTGAGCCTTTCATCTTCCGCACTCATTCCATTTGTAGGTTCTTCCTCAAAATGTTTCTTTTTAATTCAGGATTTTGAAACTTGATTTTACAATTTAAAAAAAATAATGAGATCTAATGTGACCATTCCCTGTTCTCATATCAATTCTCTAAGGTTCAGTGAGCAGGCCACTTCAGCTTGTCAATGTCAACCTGGGGTCTTATTAGAAATGCTGACTTTCAGGACCCCCTCAAGCCCCTAGAACCACATTTGCATTTTTATAAGATCCTAGCTGGTTAGTATGCTCATTGATGTTTGAGAATTATTGGCAAAGAGTTTTGGCACCAGAGCAGATTATTTCACTTCTAGTTTTAGATCTGCCACTAGCTATATGACCCTCCACCCAGCAGCCAGATTTTCTCTCTGTGTTTCTTGGAGCTCTGTCCACTCAGTTAGGATTACTCATAGGTTGAGTCATGAGGTCAAGCACTCCCACCTGGGCCCTGAGCAACTCCAGTTCTGTTAGCTTTTATCTACTAATCGCTAACTTAAGACAGTTTAAGGAACGGTTTGCCCAGGAAAACCACTGGATACCTACTGTCCATGAGGAGTTCTAAAGTCACTTCCAGATCAAAATTTTGTATAATTACAGTATCGCTATTGATATGGATAGCTCTAAAGGAAACATCTCTTTCATTTATATATACATTTCAGATACTAAAACCAACATTCTGATTGCCTCCAGGGAATTTCATGAATAAGATGAGAAACTGGGGCCTATCTTTCTCAATTTAACCACTGTCTTTCTCATTCTCAGCCACATACAGTCCTGACTTTACTCCTTTCAACACCACAGAATATCTGTTTATGAGACTTCATGATATTATCATTTATTTAGTTATTTTTTCAGTATTGGTTATTTGGGTGCCCTCTGGCTCTTACCTGTCCATTGTCCAGATCCATTCACTGCATACATTGATCTAAAAGGGGTTGAATGTTCTGAGATACCCATTGATATCCTAGATCGGGCAAAATGATTTCTAGTCCTGTACTCCCTGGTGACCCTAAAGAGTGACATGGACAACCAGTGGGTCCAGGCTGATGGTCACTTGAGCCAATTAAGCAGATGCAGGACTGAATCATAGATGAGCATGTATTCCAATACTGCCGGCAGTATGGGAGAGCAGCAGGTTAACCACAAAAATCATCTCTCCTCTCCCCTTAAGGCAGCTACATATAAAGAGCAGAAGGACAAAGATTACATGGGGAAGTAGTCAAAAGGGTATGCCAAATGGACCGTTAACAGGTAATACAGGATGGAGATTTACAAAGGCCTGTGGGGATGCAAAGGCTGGTAATATGCAAAGGCTGGTAATATGCAAAGGGGAGGGTGTCCTCAAAGGCCTGGTGGCTCTGGTTTCTGCAACAAGGTTGTTAATCTTTCCATAATCATTAGCAGCTCCCTGATGGGGAGCATGGGCTGCATCTCCAGGTGAGCTCTCAGGTGCCACATGAAATTCTCTGCCAGGTTAGAATGTGCCTTCTTTATTCAGAACAAAACAATCACAGTTAACAGAGCATAATTAATATTTCTCACAATGATAGCTGGTCCCCAACACTCTGTTTCTGCCCCTATCAAGAGGATCACAATCCCCATTCATTTTCAGCTGGTGCTTTCCTGCAACTGAGTCTCTGAGTCAGAATCAAAGTTATAGTCAGATTCCTCTGCATTCTGCAAGGAAAGAGGGGGCATGGATAGCCTATTTCTAAAGGTGGTTTCTTCTTTCCTGAAAGCAGCAGAAAATGTTCTTCCCAGTCCCATAGCGTGGAGCCATCATCCACCTTTTATATTTTCATCTGATAGCTGTAGCAGTCTATTACTTATTTATATGTTTATTGGCTTTTCATGGCACATTTCCTCTGAAGAACTCAGGCAATTGAAGGGTTTGTTTTAGAAGGCTGCAAAGTATACTCTTACATGTTTACCTGTGGGATTCACAGGAGTCATTTTATATTCTCCTTCATCTATCGTGATGAGGTCATTATAAAAATACTTACATTTTAAAATCTTCTCAGAAATATATAGTTCTCCTTTCAGAATGCAACCACCAAAAAGAAAAAAAAAATCTACTAAAACAACTGACCAATGTTCCTTTTTTAGAAAAATCAATCTCATCAGTAACTCATGAAATTCAGTACCCAGGTCAGGAGCAAAGCAGATAATCATCACTTAATAATATTTATGGATGATAGAAATGCAGAGTAAATACAATTGATCTCTAAAATATCATCAAGTGATTCTAAATGTTTTGCTTATCTCCAGAAGATTTATCAAGTGCTGCTAAGTGTTTTTTGTTGTTGTTTGCATCTTAATATCTATTTTGGCCAACACACATCAGAGACACTCAGTTGCTATTTGATAAATGATAAGGAGTGAGAAAATGAATAAAGTAAAATACTGATGACCCCTAATTTACACACAATGTATTTCCAGAGACTGCTTCATAAGGGAGATTGCTTACAGGCAAAACACACACTGCAAGAATGCTGCTGCTCTTATAAACTGACAGCAGGTAAAGTAAGAACAGCCAAAGGTAGCTACAGATCTTTAATAGGTATTGAAAATGATTGAAATAGTAAAAAGCAGCATGATAAAGCCCAAGTGCTGTGCAGAAAGTGGAATTCTAGCAAACGATGATTGGATAAATGCAATGTTACTTCCCTTCATGAAAGCATCCACTGATGAGGAGAAACTCCATATTCTCCAGAGAAGTGTGCCTAAAGCCAGTCTATTCTTTTCTCAACCTTCAAAAGTATTATGCATTCCCTGAACCTGCTTATTATCAGAATCCCTTGAGGAGATAAAAATTAACTGCAAATCAAGAAAGATGTGTGCAATATGAATCACGAATTAAGCTGAGCCAAAGCAGAGTGCTTAAACCTCAGAAGAGCCAAGCATCCAAACAGAAAATGTGGCTGATTTGGTCTGAAAGTGTTCTGAGACAACATACTCAAATGGAAATGGCTGGCTTTCCATTTACCTGCCCTCTCATGAGCAAACACTAGTATGGACAGAAATTCCCTTAATCCAAGAAATACAATTTAAAAAAAAGAAACTAACACAAGGTATTTATAAGGGAGCTATATAGAAAACAAAAGGCAAATCTGATAACATTTCAGAAAAATAACAAGAAAAAATGAAATAAAAATATATTTTTATATTGAACATATGTCAAATGAATAAATATAAATATACATATAACATTTTGAGGAAAAATAGGCAGGCCTTAAGATGGGATGAAAGAATAATGTGACTAATAAAAAATGTGACTATATTAAAAATACAAAGCCTGGCCAGTGTGGCTCAGGTTGACTCAGGAACCCAGAGGTCAAATGCCCAGGAGGGAGTGTGCAGGAAGCAGCCAGTCCATTACATTTCTCTTTTATTGATGTTTCTATTCCTTTACCTCTCTACCTTCCTCTCTCTCTAAAAACCAATAAAAACATATTTTTAAAAATATAAAGAATTTTCAAAGGTGATAAAAATGTATCATGCATAGAAGAAAGGCTTGAGATAATCACAGGAAAAAAATAAAGGAAAACCAAATAAATAAATAAATAAATAAATAAATAAATAAATAAATAGATTCCACATAATTATAAAGGTATATAAATCAGGCAAATAAGATATAAAGTATGATGATATCCCTAAAAAGAGAATAACATAACACAAAAAATTAAATATCCAATAGTAGGACATTTCCTAAAATCAATTAAAATCTAAATCTTAAGTTTAAGAAGGAAAAAAATTATTGTATTTTGGGAAAAGTGTATGTGAAGGTTATCTTGGTAAATATATACAAAGTGCCTGTAAGTGTTCAGGTAGAGAGAGCAAGCAGGTCTAAAATTCTTCATGACAGAATTCAATGCCAGAACACAAGAGAGAAATTACATAGAGTGATAATAGGAATTATTATCCAATTAGAGGTCTAGGTGGGGGGCCAGCTGGTTTACCCTGAAGGGTGTCCTGGATCAGGGTGGGGGTTCCCTTGGGGTGTGGGGTGGCCTGGGCAAGGCACCTTTTGTGGATTGCAGGCCTACTACACACTCCAGCTACCCAAGTGGAGGCCCTGGGTATCTGGGATTTATTTATCTTCTACAATTGAAACTTTGTAGCCTGGAGCAGAGCCAAGCCTTCTGCTTGCTACGTGGTGGCAGCCATTTCTGTTGGAATTTATTTATCTTCTATAATTGAAACTTTATAGTCTTAAGCAGAGGCCAAGGTAAGCCAGAGCTGCAGAAGCTTGGCTTCCTCCTTCACCAGGCGCAACCCTAGCCTCCTGCTCTCTCCAGCTCAGTGGCTGCAGTCATTTTTGTTGGAATTTATTTATCTTTTATCATTGAAACTTTGTAGCTTTGAATGGAGGCCTAGGCCAGCAAGGGCAGGTGGAAAGTTAGGCTTCTTCCATTGCCAGGGAAACCCAAGCCTCCCTTCTGCTCTCTGTGGCCACACCATCTTGGTTGGATTTATTTGCATATTCGCTCCTGATTGGTGGGTGGGTGTGATTTGTGAGTGTGGCTTGTGGGTGTAGCAGAAGTACCGTTAATTTACATATTTCTCTTTTATTAGGTAGGATATTTTTATACCCAGACAAGTTGTTGTCAAATAACACCCATGACCCTTCTTTTTTAAAAATATTTTTATTGATTTTTTTACAGAGAGGAAGAGAGAGGGATAGATAGAAACATCTATGAGAGAGAAACATTGATCAGCTACCTCCTGCACACCCCCCACTGGGGATGTACCACCAGCCAAGGTACATACCCTTGACCAGAATCGAACCTGGGACCCTTCAGTCTGCAGGCCAATGCTCTTTCCACTGAGCCAAATTAGTCAGGGCTCATGAAACTTCTTAAAAAACAACCAAACTTTATGAAAGAACTGAATCATACAAGATAAATAAAAAGCTCTGGATTAGAAGGCTCATTCCATAAGCATTAAATCAATTTACTCATAGTGGCTAAAAATTTATACATGTATACATAGGGTTAAAAAAAAACACCTCTGAGAATAGTGTGTTATAGAATCAATATAAATACTATAATTATATTGTGACATTTGGTATTTTGTTATAATTTCAAATGCCTATATATTTGTCAACAATTGAGAGAAGTAGTGACTGGAAAGATATTCTAATAAGATGGTTGTATTCTAAGGACCCAAGTAGGCATGGGTCCTACTTTATGGAGATAAAATAAAGATTACTCTATAAGATATGCTGACTCTAAAGACAGATATATTGCAGAAGAAAAAAGACAGGGAGACTCATGAGAAATTATTTGTAAGACTTCATAATTTGAGAATAATTGAATCCTCTGATTGCTCTTTTTGGGGCTGTCCTAGATTAAGTTTTTAAAAGCAGAGCCTGAAGTAGGGATTTGGGCTTATTTATTGAGTTAGTGCCCTTCACACCAGAAGTAGGTGGCTCTAATTCCACACAGATAATCCCATGGAAAATGAAACAACTGAGGGCCATCAGCACTCACAGCAGCTGGTGGGCTGGCTACCTCGGCCTGATAAAGAGCATCTGAGCACAATTGTAATAGTGTCACATGTTGGGTATTGGCAGCTCTACTTGATGTTAACTTTTCCTGTTTCAGTCAGTCCCCTGTTATCTGCTATTATAGTTTATAGATGTCTGGCTTTCATGTCCAAGAGATGCATTTCACAAAGAAAAGGAAAGGAAAGGACCTCTGTGGAGAAAACAGGAAGGATGGAGAAGGCTAGATGTTTTTTTCTAGACAGCATGCCGGTGAGCTTAGTGAAAGTTATCTTAGCATCAAGCTATTATCCATGGGGCCAGTTGTGAAGATACAACAACCTCAGATGGCCAGCCTATTCCATGTAGCTTGATGTCTTCCAGGGATTCTGCCTCACACATCCCATCCCTCTTCTTCCCATCTACCCTAGTGATCCAACTCACCTGAAATGCCATGTCTCAAATCACAGTCTGGAAACTTTTCCAAAAAAAAAAAAAAAAATATATATATATATATATATATATATATATATATATATATATATATATAGATTTCAGTAAGGAAAGGAGAGGATGAGAGAGATAGAAATATCAATGATGAGAGAGAATCATTCATCACCTGGGAACCCAGCCCACAGGCCAGGCATATGTCCTGACCTGGAATTGAACTATGATCTCCTGGTTCACAGGTTGATGCTCAACCACTGATTCATGCCAGCTGGGCACAGTCTGGAAACTTTTAAGCCCTAAGAACAATATGTGAGAAATTTGGGCACATGTGAGTGACGTTGAGATAAAAAGAAAACATTGCCTTTGATTAAGAAGAGACTAGAAAGAGCCAATCTGTAATTGTCCCTTATCTGGGACACACCAGTGTCTCCATACACATGCTAAGAGCACTATGAGTCTCTAACAGGACCAGAATGTGACATTTTGTATAAGTATTTTCAATGGGAGCCATGGAGTTAGTATTTTATAATAATGATAATAATAATAATAATAATAACAATAATAATAACAACATTAGTTAGCAAATGCTGATGTTGGCCATGAGACTCTGAAGTTTTTGAAGATGTACATGTGATGACACTCATGCTTTAGCATGATAATTTTTAAATAAATGTGGAGAATAGATTAGAGATGGGAAAACAATGTCAGAGAGGGCAGTTAGGAGCTGCATATTCCAAGTAACAATGTTAAAAGCCTGAACAGAATAATCATTAATGTAACCTTCTAGCCAAATGCAGGATCACACATTTCTTATGGAGGAACCACTGATGGTTTCTTCTCCGTGAACTACTAATATACCAGTAAACTGTTATATGAACCTCAGTGTGTCAAGGATGTTTTTGTGTTGTAGAGTGGCTCTCTCTCTCTCTCTCTCTCTCTCTCTCTCTCTCTCTCTCTCTCTCTCTCTCCCTCTCTCTCTCTTTCTCAAATAGTCATGGTGTTAGTTGTGTTATTTACCATTACGCAGAACAGTTTATTTGTTTACTCAACAGACAGATTTATATGCCAAATGCTGTTTTAAAAGTAAAAATAAAGAAGACATGGTCCCAGCTCCTTAGGAGCTTAAAATCTAATAACAAACAAACAAACAATATAGTCAAGTTTTGTTGTAACACATGCCGGTGAGGAAAGTCTATAGGGGATTTAGAGAAAGAGGTGACTGACTGCCCTGGCATTCCAAAAGGGGCTCTTGGTGCCTTTATCTAACAATCCTCCCTATATTTGAGCCAGGCAATCAAGTTTACCCTCCCTTTCTCCCCTGCCCCCTTTTCTTTTTCCTTTAAGTTGTTCTCATATTATCCTATATAATAAAAGGGTAATATGCAAATCGACTGAACAGCAAAACAACATGTCGCTATGACATGCACTGACCAATAGGGGACAGACACTCAATGCAGGAGCTACCCCAGGTGGTCTGGGGGTACTCTGCTCAGCCAGAAGATGGGTGAGAGCAGGGGTGGTGGCAGGAGTTTCTCCCACACTAAGGAGCAGTGAGGAGGTGGGTGGTAAGGAACGAGGGCTCCTGGACTGCGAGAGAGGGCACAGGCCAGGCTGAGGAAACTGCCCCCCACCTCCTCCCGCTCCCTGAGTGCATGAATTGTCATGCACTGGGCCTCTAGTATGACTTATAAATTTCTTTAATTCTACTCATTTATTCTCTTGAAATGTTGTGGCTTACAACATTTTCCCTAAAATGTAGTTGGTCTTCCAGAATTGACCATGGCCTCACTTGGAATATGCTGAGGGCTGAGCCTGAGAGAGATGTGGGATTCGGCATGGTCTGCCCTGCTGGGAGGGAGCAATTCCCCTGCATGTGGGGGAATTTTGCTGGTGCATTGGCATTAGCTCATCCTCCCATTTTGAGTTGTTTATTATGTATTTAACTCATTTTCTAGGGCTCTAGATACTTTATTATATTTTGATCTATACTTTAGTAGCCATTGAGCCAAATCAGTTAGGGCGAGATTCCAGTTTTGATATTATCCTTACTGAGATTTTTGGACAAGGCATGTCATTACAGTGAAAGTCCATGTGTCATCTGTAAAATGACAGATGTTAATGCAAGTTTTTCTCAGGCCTGTTGCAGCTGGATGGTTTTATGTTCGTCCACATGAAAGTGCCCTTTATTTGGCAAACAGTCAAACCTGAGAAAAAGACAAACTCTTTGCCATATTACTCTGTAGCATCCTACATCTGCATGTTATTCCATACCTCCCTGCTTATATTGTGTGGTTCCAAACGATAGCTGTTCTTTGAGATGTCTTTCTCTATCCTAAGCATGAATAAGGTGCTGAAAAACATAAGGAATCTGGGCATTATACAAGGAATCAATAAGGTTAGGGACTTTCACACGTTTAACTTAATCATACCTGACACCGAAAACAAAGTCATACTTTATTGCTTGAGAGAAAGGCTCTTTGGCAAGCCGTAATAGTAATCTGATTGCAAACAATACTTATTCATCATTTCTAGGACACCGGGTTGGAGTTCCAGCCATAGGGACAGCTGACTCAATGCGTCTTAAATTGTATTCCTCAACATCAGTTATATTGTGGTGCAAAATCACCAAAGCAGAGGTTGTTTACATTGGTCAACCAGAAAATATGGGCATCTCCTTTGTCTCACTTCCCGTTCTTGTTGACAACTGTGGGAGAGGTTACACAATAACGTTCGAGAGGGTAGATTTCCTGGGCATTTTTATATGACCTTGTTTCCATTTCACAATCTATGCTAGAATTCCTACATTTGGGAAGAGGTTCAATCTGGCATCTTCCTTTGTAGCATTATTTCCATGAATAAGGTATAAGAGTGGTAAAAATCTGGGCTATCCTGTGGAAGACATTTTTATGTGCTTTTATGTTTCAGAGATGGATGGGTATTATTTTCAGTTATACCATTACAGTTATTTTTCCCAAACTGTAGGTGGCTGTTCACTTTTTCTATAACACTACTTTTTTATGTGGTATTGTTTGCCCACCTTTTAAAATGTTTACTCTGGGAAATGGTCCAAGATCTATGCTTGTCTTTCCCAAGTTTGAGTTTGAGACCCCTTCTCAGACCTTCCTTAGGACTGTGAGCACCTCTGTCATAGTTCTTTTTGTGTGAAATGAGATATAGGTATGACTGTGAGATCAATCTTTAGACAAGAACTTATTGATTGTATACCCTATGACCATCTCTGTGTAAAATGTGAGGTCACTAAATCTTGGAAGCATTTATTTTCAACCAGGTAATTTTTCAATAATGCCCCTTTTTTCCTCAACAAAAATATGAGCTTCCTAAAGCCCAGAACCCTTATGATTTACCTATTGTGTTTCAGCAATCTGTCTGTAATCAAAATACAATTAAAAATGGGATTATTGCCCAATCAGTGTGACTCAGAGGTTGAACATCAACCCAGGAACTAAAAGGTAACTGGTTCAATTTCCTGTCAGGACACATGCTCAGATTGTGGGCTCAATCCTCAGTGGGGGGCATGCAGGAGGCAGCTGTTCAATGATGTTTCTCTATCACCAATGTTTCTATTTCTCGATTCTTATCCTTTGCTCTCTTTCTAAAAATCAATAAAAACATTTAAAAAATGGGACTATTTCCTAATGCCCTTTATTGGTACAATGGGAAGGTAGGAAAGTGGGGGAAAACAGTGTTATCTTTCTTGTTTTCTCAGTCATGAAAATTATGCATTAGTTTAGCCTCTGGAATATGAGCAAGAAGTTAGTGTGTCAGGCTATATAGTACTGACATCAGATCACAGAGAGAAGCAAAGATATTTATTTTATTCTGGAGAAAGAGAAGTTAGAGAGAAACTAGTAAAAATTCTGGACATAACCCTGTTAGAGTACCAACGATCAGAAAATTATCTCAAACAGTAACGAGCTAAAGGCTTAGAAATGGAAAGTGCAGTGTAGGATGCAAAGCAGGATTATATCAGGAACTTCTTTGAAGAAGACCTAAGGAAGGAGGAGCACACACAGCATTATCACTCTCATATCTCCCCAGGGCATAGGCAATGGAATAGCCACTTCCCAAACACCCCATAAGCATCGGCACTACAGAGGAGACACCAGCTAAGGTACCAGTCTGTGATCTTATGAAAATACAAGCCAGTGTATTTCATAGGCAATGGGAGCAGATTCCCTTTTATGCCAATAGACAGTCAAAAGTGCTAAGACGATAGCCTCAGGAACAAAACCTTTAAAAATCAACTTTCAGTCACCTTGTGGGAGTGTTATTGACATAAGTCTAGCTAGCTACTCTTTCCCGGGTCTTAGGTGAAGGATGAGCAGCTTGGCCATAGCCTGATGCTCAATTCAGACTCTAGAATGAGGGTCAGCATAGGAAATGCTCTGGTGTTCTCTCTGCTCACACCCTTTGTAGCTGATGCCGTGGAGTTGTGAGATGGTTGACCATGGCCAGGGCCTGCACTTGCTGATCTCTCTGTAGCTTGGTGGTCCATATGGAATGGAGATTAGTGAAGGTCCCAAATTCAGCATACTGAGAGCCATACTCACCTCTTACTACCACCACACTCTCCCCTTACTCCTTTGGGAATTATTATCTTTGCGAAGAATATCAGTATCTATCTCATTGCATCATCATTGCTCCAGATAGTACCCGAAGAGAAATTTTTGCCATCCTACTTCTTCCTCATCTCCACAAGCAATTCATCATCAACGTTTATTGATTTTTGTCTCCTAAATATCCCTCCAAACCATTTACTCTGTCCATCTTTAAACATGAACAACTGTAGGAACCTGCTAGTCATTTGGGCTTGCTAATTTTCATTGGCATCCCTTGCCCCAGACCCATTCTTGGCCATTATCTGCCATGGCTTGACCTTGTCCTATACCCTCCCTGTGGGTCTGGCTGGGGATGCGCTGGCAAGAGAGTGGCTTTAGGAAGGAGACAGGTTAGAATATGTATCTCTATCCCCTGCTCTGTCAGCTGGCCCCACTTCTGCTCTGACTTTTACCAGGCTTTGATAAACTCCCATGCCCTCTGGCCCTTCAGGCTGAGGGGTACCAATGGCTTGATATTCCTTTTCACTTTTTGATTTTGCTCCTTTCAGTGTAAAGGATCCTTTTTCAACATTTCCTTCAGGCGAGGCTTATTGAGTAAGCTACCCCTTTTCTTGCAGAACACTGAATGATCTGCTATTTCCTCACACTCGCTTTGCCCACTTGAGAACTTCTCCATATCACAGGCAGAATGTTCATTTAATTGAAAACTTTCTTTATGCCTGTGATTAAAACTCTTCAAAGGCTCTTGTGGCTCTTAAGAACAGAGAGAAATAACTCTAACGTGGCCCACAGCCTCTATGCTCTGGGACCTGCCTGCGTCGCCAATGTTCCTTCCTCTCTCTCACTGGGCTCCAGCTTTATTGCTCTTTTTCAGTCCCTTAAATTTTCCACTTGAAGTCTTGCTTAGAGTGTCATCAAGAATTCTCTCTTCTCTTCACAACTTCTTCTCTCTTTTCTTGCCCCTCCCGTCCCTAACCTGAAACTTTACATTAAATGTTTCCTTCTGTGGGGAAGCTATTCTTGAGACTTTATTCCATTTTTGTCACAGGGATTTAATTCTCCAGTTAATGTTATAGGTCCTGTTTAGGACATAGGTTTATATATTTGCCTCCAAATATTCATTATGAAATATATTTATACTAGAGGCCCAGTACATGAAAATTGTGCACTGGAGGGGAGCCCCTCGACCCGGACTGCACCCTCTTGCAGTCTGGAAACCCTCATGAGATGTCTGCCTGCTGGCAGATGGGCATCCCTCTGACAGTCCTGGGTTCTCACAATCTGGGACCCATCACTCCTTACCACACACCTGCAGCAGAGGTGGGAGAAGCTCCCGCCACCATGGCTGTGCTCACCAGCCATCAGCCCGACTTCTGACTGAGAGGTGCTTCCCTGTGGGAATGCACTGACCACCAGGGAGGGGGGAGCTGCTGGATTGAGTGTCTTCCCCCTGGTGGTCAGTGCAAGTCATAGGAACTGGTTGTTCCACCAGTAGTTTTGCCGTTTGGCTGATTTGCATATTAGGGTTTTGTTATAAAAGATGTTCATGTAATTGTTTTATTGATATGAAATAAGTTTGATTGTGTGGGGAAGAGGCCCATGGGTTGTTTCTCATTACCTTACCTGTAACACTTTGTACCATCCATGCACATGACTATCACTTTTATTGAAAGTATCACTAGCTAAAGCCAACCTGGATAACAAAAATAAAGGTAAAACAAAGAACATTTGAATGAGGCAGTAACAGTGAAAGTAGCCTTCTATGATTATTATCTAGAAATTCTGTTGTGAGTTAAACTAAAAACTGACTTGAGGAGTTGGAGAATAAACATAGCCTACATTCAGAAAAGGGGCTCATTCAAAAATACTGAGTGGCTCTCAGGTCCATGAATGGCCTGCAATTCCATTTTTCATGCACAATAAGATCTCAGAGCACAAGCCAATAACTCAACTATCCAAATCCCCTCCAGCGTGTCTTCCAAGTCGCCTGCTGACCTCAGCTCATCACTTTCAACAATGATCACAGCAGAAGCTTTGGTGCAAGTTCTTTGTCTTAAAGATATATTTTTAAAAGCCAATAAAAGCATAATTACAGTATTCATTCTTAAATTTTGTAGATTCAGCAAAACAAAAAGAACGTTCTTTTGGCTCATCAAGTTTCGATATATAATGAGAAAACCAATGATGGCCAGTGAGAGATTACTGGGGACTCTATATTACTCATTTTTTTCATTATGTGAATAACTATTCCAGAATAATTTACTTATGTCCATTGATTAAAAGCAGACATGATTTAATTGAAACCTCATTATAGGAACTCTCTTCATTCAACAATTCTGGGAAGCAGGGGACAAAGTTAGTCCACAGGGAGAAGCAAGAACAGCAGCCATTAGTGAAGACTGCTTTTGTGCCACAGACTGGAATGCCTTTTTCTCAAACATCCTGTCTTCTGGCATTTATTGAGCTCCTACAATGTTCTAAGCACTCTGCCTGTCATAGGGGAAGAAACAAGAGGAGTAAGTAGCTAGTGATACTTTCATGGAGGAGATAACCACACTCTAACTTCCTTCCCTCACGCTTAGAAGCCTTCCCTAAATATTTCTGTCTTTAGGAATCTTCATGAAGATTTTCAAAAGTTGGTTGGTGCTTATGTCACACGTAATCTCTTCCTTGATGACGGTGACCAAATAAGTATTTGGGATATTATATGAAACAGAAGCAAATAGATGTTCACTTAGGATAGGTTGGGTCCACGAGCAAAGAGCTTTGAAAAGCATATTGTGTTCATTTTCACGCATATGAATTGTGACAGTTGGGAAAGTATATAAAACACATGCACAGTTTATGAATAATAAAGCAATCACTTATCCATTCACTCCCTGGCTGAAGAATTAGAATATAGCCTGGGGTTTACAAGTCCAGTGCGAGCCTCTCCTTAGTGACATCTCCTGCTTCTACCCTGCGGAAGTAAGAGGTACTCACTGCCCTGCCTTTTGGCTAATCATTCCCTTGTTCTTATGTATGACATTATCAACAGTGTATCTGAAACAACATATAGGTTAATTTTGAAATTTGAGTAGCTGTGTGAAGAAAGGGCATTATCTCCATTATTACATGAAGCCTCTGAAGAGAAGGCAAAAGCAGAGGCTGCCTAATCATGCAGATTCATCCCAGAGACTTACCGTTTTCCTTTTTGTTTTTTTGGGATGTGGGAAAAGCCTCAAAAATGTTATGGTGGCAGTCCTCTCCCCGTGTTGTGGGCCTGGGGAGTAAGGCAAGTAGTGATCTACCTGATTCACAAAGGGCTTCACCAAACCTCCTCCTCAGTTCACACTCTTCCTGCCCCATCACCTCCTAGCATTGGGGATACCATGATACACTTTGAGTTGGTTCTCACTCATCCCCAGTGCTGACTTAGAATTTAACTTTCCCATTTCTGCCAAGTTACTTCTTGCTCATCTGCTTTTCAGCTTCCAATGCTTTGTTGCCATTATTTCTTTTCTTGTTGTACCCTTTTGTTGGGTTTAAGATTTATAAATAAAATTGATTTACTATCAATGTAGTGGGTTTTGTGAGGTAGCAACATTAAATTCATATGTTTAATATCCCACCTTACCCCATTACTCACCTGGTGTAATTATAACGTTCAACCTTCACCATTCAACAATAATCTCCTGATTTGGGGCAAGACCATGTTTCACAGAGCTTTAGAAGAGGAGATGAAGATACAGGGTGTGACTGGCTAGGAAGTGGGGGATTCCTTATAAGGCTAGCAGGTTCTATTTCATAGGGTAAAATAAACTAGCCAAAACTGAGCTGAAGGGTCGCAAATGGCATATGTTTAGTTGCCTTGACTGAGGCATTTCCTGCAAGTGTGGGCTGGCCAAGTCTAGATTTGTGATGTGGGCTGGGCCAGTGGGACAGCTTTATTTTGTGGGTCCCAATGTATCCATTAACTTTACTAGTTCCGCCTGTGTTTCCCCTGCTGCACACCCTCCAATCCACTCAGTTCTTTTTTTGCCAGGTTGAGTTTTCTGAAATGCAAATATGACATGTCACTTTCCTTTGCAAACCTCCCAAATGAAATCTGATTGCTTTAATAAGTCTAAATTGAGAGCAGCATGGAGAGAGCACGAGGATGAACCTCCCCTACAAGTTTGCAACCTTCATTTTCACGTGCCTGGCAAGTGGCTCTTCAAATAAGATCACACCCATTCAGGTATCTCCATGGCAGACATCTAGACATTTCACGCTGCTGTGCCTTTCTAAGTGCCCCTCCTTGGCTTGGAGCGCACGCCTGGCCCTCTCTTTCCCGGAGACAGCCTTCAAGTTTGGGTGCCTCGAGGCACCTCTCACCAGCCCCAGCTATAGTACGGGTAGCAACCTCACTGCCCTCATCAGTCTGGACTTCATGCCCTATCAGAGCTCCTATGTCTTGCATCCTGCGTGCACTGCATACTCTCTGCCCACCCGAACAGTGTCTCTTGCTGTGAAGAGGGCTGCCAACGGATGAATGTTTCCCCTTAGGGTGACATTTTACTTACTTCCATGATTATTGGAGCTATTTTGATTTAAAATTTACTCACTGGCCTGGGATTGAAGTACATTTTATTTATTTCTAACTGTTTAATCCCCTTGAGCTACAATTATGTAAATGTTATAATCATTTGTTTAGATCTCTATAATTCAAATATAAAATGTTTATCTTCCTTATAATCCCTCCATACACACCCTTTTCTATTGGTCTCTGAGTGAAAGCTTGCTTTCACTTTCAGCAAGCTTTCAGTAAGTTCATACAAGATTTTAGCTAATAATTTCAAATACACTCCCCAAAGCAGCTGTGGTATGAGACAAGATTCTGGATGCTTGAAAAGCCATATAACCCCAGAGATTGAAACTGCTCAGAATAGAGGTTAGAGTTCTGATTAAGCTGCTGGACAAAACACTCTACAAAGGACTGGAGTCCCTTCTTCCCACTCCCCCCTCCCCCCCCCACCCTTCCCCCGCCCCACCTGCTGGCCACAAAGCATGCCTTAAGGTGTGTGCTTGTGTTCCACACCATTGTCTCCAATTCCTTTTGCTTTTTTATTTCAACCAGTTCCCCGGGGATATGAGTTGGATAAAACAGGAGACTAGACTCCCATGAGATCTGAGGAATAGATATTTACTTCAGTAAGTTTATTCAGCAAATAGCAAGCACCTAGGAAGGTAAACTGATTACAGACATAAAGCAGTTAGGATCTCTCAGGAGGACAGGAATTCATGTGCATTCAGAAAGAAAGAAAACATAGTTGTTCCTCTTTATGTAAGGAAAATCGTCTCAGCCAAAATAGATTGTTTACATTTTCAAGTTGGCAAACTCCCTCTACAGTCAACACCATGAATCATGCAGAGAGGGGAGAAGGTGACCTTTTTTTTTTGCCTCTCATGTGTACATGGAAGATCCCTCGAGATGAATCATTTTGGAACAGGAACTATCATAACAGCAATAATAACAACAATGCATCAACGATTTGCAAATGCATCTGCAGGGCAAAGCATGCTTTCCAAAGGGCATCCATTTCCATTACATCCCATTTGTTCATGAGGATGACCCCAGGAGGTGCATAAGGTGGGTATTACCATCACTATTTTCCACATGAGTATCCTGAGGAGGATGTAGAGTTATTTGTCCACAATCACGGAGCTAGGGTGTTTTGAGCATGCTGTCATGTAAATGGATAACACTCACTACCTGCACACGGGAGTGCCCAGGACATGAAGAAAGCCCCACCTTCCTCTCATTTGGAAGTTCGAGGCAGTGGCTATGGTGATTTTTAGATTTACCTTGAGTTCCTAAAAGAGGACAAAAATAACAACTGGAAAATTCTTTAGCAGTAGTTACTTGATCACCTTAGCCAGAAAAATTGGTGTCTTTCTTTGCTCAGGTTATCTGCTGGGCTTATAAATTTCCAAAGAGAAATTAAGAGTTTCTTTGGTGGCCTTGGAATAAATTTTGAATTGTTTCACTGTTTCTTTTTTCCACTTAAATTAATTATTGTTTAAAATATTACATAACTCTCCTTTTCCCCTGGTTATCCTCTCCCCAGTAGCTCCCACCCCTACCACATGCACTCACTCCCCTACTGTCTGTGTCCACTGGTTAAACTTATATGCATGCATACAAGTCCTTCGGTTGATCTCTAACCCTCCACTCCCATCTTCTCCTGCCTGCCCTTTGAAGTTTGATGGTCTGTTTGATGTTTTCTGTTCTGGATCTATTTTTGTTCATTAGTTTACATTCTTCATTATATTCCACAAATGAGTGAGAATATGTGATACTTATCCTTCTCTGACTGGCTTATGTCCCTTAGCATAATACTCTCCATGTCCATCCATGCTGCTGGGAAGGGTAAGAGTTCCTTCTTTTTTTACAGCAGGGTAGTATTCCATTGTGTAGATGTACCAACAGTCTTTTAATCCACTCATCTGCTGATAAGCACTTAGACTGTTTCCAAATCTTAGCTGTTGTAAATTGTGCTGCTATGAACATAGGGGTGCATATAGTCTTTCTGATTGATGTTTCTGGTTTCTTGGGATATATTCCTAGAAAATCCACTGCATGGGAAAACATATTTGCCAATGTGACATCTGATAAGGGTTTAACCTCCAAAATTTATAGGGAACATATACAACTTAACAAAAGGAAGATAAACAATCCAATAAAAAATGGGCAAAGGACCTAAATATACACTGCTCATAAGTAGACATACCAAAGGCCAAGATACAAATGAAAACATTCTCAAAGTCACTAATCATCTGAGAGGTGCAAATCAAAACGACAGTGAGGTACCATCTCACACCTGTCAGAATAGCTACCATCAACAAATCAACAAACTGCAGGTGCTGGGGAGGATGTGGAGAGAAAGGCAATCTTGTGCACTGCTGTAAGGATTATTACTGGCCTGGCTCCTTGGGCCATTTGTCTTCTGACTTGGTATCCCAAAAATGTGCTTATTCTGTTTGATAAAGAAGAGGAAGGGAGAGTGTTTGCATTTGTCAGCTACCACTGACTCCCCTGCATTCTTCATCCCATCAGATTAGAATCCTAGCTTGTGAGAGTTTTGGATAAACCCCTCATTCCTTGGAGAGTAAATTGAGACTAGGGGAGCCGGTCATGGGAGCACAAAGAGCTGGTTAATAATAGAGTTGAGACGAGAATATTTTCTACCTACCATTTTCTTAGCACCTTCTGTGTCCTTGCTACTGGGACGTGTATTTATAAATGTTACTATATTGTTTTTCATACCTACCACATTGGGGGTTATTATCCCCAGGTTTTAGTCAGGATAAGTTAGGCCACCTGGAGGTAACAGAGTAGCACTGAAATCGTAGGGTCCCTAACACAACACAGATTTATTTCTTGCTCATACTGCAGCCTCATGGGGATTAGTGGATAACAGATAAGGGTGGGAGCTATGTCTTCTCGCAATCACTAAAGATCCAGACTGAGAAGCTCAACTCCTGATATGTATACCCCCCGGAGCACATGCCTCTATGCTTTCTGGGTAAGAAGAGGAGGCATGTGGAGAACTCACACATGTGGACCTGTAAGAGTTTTATATCCCTTTTTTTATCCATTTTTTTCATGGCCCCTTGACCAGATGACTCCCACATATATATCAAAGGTAAACCAGTTGTGAAGGTACTATCTTTTTTGTCCTTCAGACTGAGAACATTTCTTCCATGTTGCCCAGTTTGTTGACCTGTAATTGTAGTAATCTCTTATGATACCTTCTATTTCTGTGGTGTTGTTCATAACCTCTCTTCCATTTCTGATTTTGTTATTTGTATACTCTGTTGTTTTTGCTTTGATGCATCTGGTAAAGGCTTATCTAGCTTGGTTATCTTTTTAAAGAACTAGTTTTAATTTCATTAATATTTTCTATTGTTTTTTAGTCTTTATTTCATTTATATTTAGTCTGAAGTTTATTATTGCTTGAAACTACTAACTTTTGGTTTTGGTCTCCTTTTCTTAGTTCCTAATAAAAAATTGTATTTCAACAACTTTGATAAAAAAAGAACAGCTATTCACGAGCACTAGAGAGACTACCGCCCTGACCTCACTTCTACTCTTAACTCTCTTCGCTCTCCACACAGCAGCCTGTGATGTCTCTAAAATATATGATTTATTCACTCACAGCTCTGATGGAAACTTTATATTCCCTTCCCATCACCTTAAAATAACATCTAAGATATTGCATAAGGCCTATAGGCCTTGTATAAGCTGCCTCATCCCCTTCTCAGGTACTCTCTCATTGATTCATTTTACTTTAACAAACTTTCTTGCTTTCAATTGTTAAATGTTCCAAGTTCTTTCTTTGCTCAGGATCTTTTTTCTTGCTATTCCCTCTCGTTTCTTGCCCCTCTGCTTGGACACTTCGTATTCATCTATCGTGTTTCAGTTTCAGTGTTTATACATTTCATGTGCAAAGATCATGGCTATTTTGTTTTCTGTGATATAGTCAGTGCATCATACAGTACCTGGAACAAAAAAGGAACTCCACAAATATTTGTGAATCGATTACATACAAGAATAGATTAACAGAGGGGCCTTTCATATAGGATACTATGCTTAGTCTTCAAAAACATAGGGATGTAGTCATAGCCAGTTTGGCTCAGTGGATAGAGCAACCACCCATGGACTGAAGGGTCCCAGATTTGATTCCTGCCAAAGGCATGTACCTCAGTTGCAGGCTCCATTCCCAGCCTTGGTCAGGGCACTTGTTGGAGGCAGCCAATCAATGTGGCTCTCTCACAGCAATGTTTCGAATATCCGCTGGTGAGGATTAACAAAAACATAGTGATGTAGCCATAGTAGAAAAATTACTTAAAACAGCAACTGTTTATATATAGTTACCAGTAATTTTATTATGACTAGAGGCTCAGTGCACGAATTTGTGCACAGGGGAGGGGGGACCCAAGGGCTGTTGGCTGGCCACAGAAGGTTGGCTGTGGGAGCATACTGACCACTAGGGGGAAGCTCCTGCATTGAGGATCTGTCCCTTGATGGTCATTGCATGTCATAGTGACTGGTGACTGGTTGTTCCGGTTGTTCCAGTTGTTGGGTCATAGGGTCATAATAGCTGATTATATATATATATATATATATATATATATATATATATATATATATATACTAGAGGCCCAGTGTACAAAGATTTGTGCACACGGGGTGGGTCCCTCAGCCTGATCTGCATCCTCTCCAATCTGGGAGCCCTCAGGGAGCTTTCTCCAACCCAGGAGTTTATGTCTGTCTTTGCAATCATATGAGCGAATTGTCTGAGACCCCAACCCACAGAATAATAGAGGTGTGTTTTTTTTCTTTGCTCCATTAGTGGATATTTCTTAGAAGTTGCAGAATATTTTCCCTTTATTTTTTCCTCGACACTGTGACTTTACTTATGTCTCTCACCTTTGTTTTCCCTCCATCTCCTACCCGCAACAGTAACTTGCTCCAAGTTCACTTTGTTCTAGTCACTAGTGTCTAGGAGATCCCACAACACGCCTTCCACCAGAACTGCAATTCCCAGCATTCCTGGTGCTCCCCACACTCTGGGTTTCTTCTTCTGGTCCAGAGGCTGCATAAACCAAAAGGAGTGCAAACTCCAGCTGCCCCCAGGCCAGGCTGACAGGACCAGACACTCCAGTGGCATCCCTGGGACCCTGGCTGCTTGACACTGGCACATGCATAGACTAGCCATAGGCTTGAAGTAGGTGGGGTCCTGGGAATGCCAGCTGTGTCACCCCAGCTATGTGAAGGGTAAGTGGCCAGGTGTGAGGTGGGACACCCACAGACCCTCCATTTTTTGTTGGGCATCATGGAGGAATAATAAATTACATATTTCTCTATTATTAGTAGATACTTATGCCTATTTTGTACATAATGATAATTTCAAGAATTTATAATTATGACCTGCATACCATATATTTTCAAAGTAAAATATTTTAATTTTTAAATAGTAAGTACACAATAGAGGTAGGAACTTAAAGTTTGAGTGACAGAGGGAATTCAGAACATATATTTAAAGGCAGATATCACCAATTTTGCTTTTTTTTTGTAAGAGTGATGATATGATGATGTTTTCCAAATAAAATGACAAATATAGTCTGACAAAGAATTGCTTGTGTCATTTCCAAGTGTGGAGAACCATCTACTAAGGGTAGTTTTGACACCATTACATTGACATATCTAGGGCAGTTTAACAGTTTGGAAGGACAATGGTGTGGAATATATGTATTGAGAACTGTCATGAAAAATATGAGAAAAATGCTTGTCATCTAGTCAGTAAAAAATCATTGGAAGTTTCCAATATATATTTTAAAAAGATTACCAATGCATGATACACCAGTAGTATTAACAATTTAAATATATATTATACCTATTATGTTTTGTAGAAACTTGATGAAGGTAACATATCTTTATTAAAAGCATTTTGGTTATTTCTTAATTATTTTAAAAATAGTTTCACTGGAATAATTAAACTGAAATGTAATATTGAGATTCCTTGAGAATATAACATTCAGATGGAACCCTTCTAAATATTTCCCTGTCTGTTGCAGCCATCTCCTTAATGGCATTTGTCAGCACGTATTTCACGCTATAATTACTTATGATATTTTGTCATGGCTGACTTTAATTTAATTACATTGGGGCCTAAGTGGAAAGGTGTATAACTAAGAGGCTTCACAAACACTGTGTTATATAACAGGTCTGGGAAAGGTCACCCAGTCTTTCTCCTTATCTCTGCCTATGCCCCTGCACACCGCCCCACTCTGAGACCAGACATAAAACAACATCGTTCAGTGCCTTCTCTGGAAAATGCTGTGGACTGCCTTCAGAAGTTCACTCCTGAAACCTATATTTCCTCTTAGCAGGAAGCTTTCTCCAGCTGCTGGCACTGCTTAAGCCCCATCTCTTTGGTCCTTTAAATACTGTCTTCTCTATATCTTTAAGAGGTGAATATATTCTGTGAGGATGTTTCAAATTAGAACTGAGGACTTTCTTGATATAGCTCTTTTCCCACAGCAGAAATAACTTCTCTGATAGGTGATGGAATTTGTGATGGAGGATGACTCAGTATCTATCATCTATCTATCTATCATCTATCTATCTATTATCTATCTATTATCTATCTATCCATCTCTCTATCAATCATCTATATATATCATTATCTATTTATATATCATCTATGTATTATCTACCTATCAACTATCTATGTATCTAATCTATCTATTATCTATCTATCTATCTATTTATCATCTATCCATTTATTTATCACCTATCTATTATCTATCTATCTATCTATCTGTATATCTATCTATCTATCTATCTATCTATCTATCTATCATCTATCTACCTAACATGTATCAGGAAAATCTAATTGGTTACTCCTTCTAAATCAGGATAAGGCGATACTCCCTGGATGCACACAGGAGGTCTGCATATCTTTTTTTATTTTTAATTTCTTTCATATGTGTGCTTCCCTCTGCCTCCTGGAGGCTGAATCATTTGTATTCCACTCAGTGGCCTCTGTGAGGGTGGTCAACACTGGCAGATGGCCTTTGCCAGCCTCATCTCCCTTTCTGTGCCACCTGCCCCCTCCGGGGAGCCCCGCTCTGCAACTGTCAGTCATTCCAGGCCCTTCTGCTTTCACACTCGCCCGCCGCTCCTTTAACACCCAATTCCAGGAAAACGTGATGAACTCCTTCCCTCAATGTACTGATGGATCATCAGATTTTATATTGCAGCCTTCCGAAGGCATTTCAGTAATTGCAGAATGTTAGCTTTAAGTTAAAATAATTAATCTTTGTCATTTATAATAGGGAAAATTTGAAACAATTTAAATAACTAACATTTAGGGAATCAAGAATATTATGTCCTAGATACAAAATACCTAGATATAAAAATACATTTACAAAGTGTTTGATTTTTGTGTATACAATTACTAAATATTTTAAACTTGTAGAATTTTAATGTGCAAAACATACGTATGTTATATTTTGAGCAAACACAGCAGGAGACATATTATAGTGTGATAAAAAGCATTTAAAATATTACAGAAAAAAGTCTAGGAATGAATTGTTGCCTTTGTATGGAATAATTACGGGTTCATTTTAATTATTGAATCATTCCAGTATTATTTTTGCTGAGGGGAAAATTATGTAAGTGTATAAAGAAGAAGGGAATGAGTTGTCGTGTGAGATAACTTTAACAACCGGTTTCTATGTATAGGGACATTTTATAGCTTCCACCTACACAGGGTATCTGGAAGGAAGGGCATGCCCATCTCCCACACCCAGGCCTGGGAAGGCCTTCTTTGCCTTCAACAAGGCCGACAATGGATAAAACTCAGAGGTGTAGACCTGGGTTTATAGAAACCGTACCTGACTGACGCAGGGGGCCTTGGGAGCTCGGCCTGTTTGCTGTGGAGGCATCACCTCCGGGCCTCTTCTCCCTGAGCACAGAGGAAAGGGCTGTGGTGCCAGTTGGCTCCATCGATCGCTGGCTGTGTGACCCAGGGCTGTCCACCTCGGTCAGGGGCCGCAGCTTTCTCATCTGCCAAGTAGTAATGGAAGCATAAAAATGAGGAACTCCATGTTACAAAATCTTAGAGAATTTCTCAGACAGAGATGGTTAATTCATTTATCTCACTCACAGTGGCATCCTGCTTCCCAAACGGAGCCTCCTCATAGAGAGGGTTTCAGCAAGAGAGGTGTCTGCCTCTCATTGCTTGGGATGCATTTTTTCCTGAGGAGTCTCTTTAACTCCACTTCTTGTTCTCTACGTATCCCTCAAACTTTGAATAAACAAATCCTAGCTTCATTCAAATAACACCTGCTTTAAAATATATATATATATATATATATATATATATATATATATATATATATATATATATTATTGATTTTTTTACAGAGAAGAAGGGAGAGGGATAGAGTGTTAGAAACATCGATGAGAGAGAAACATCGATCAGCTGCCTCCTGCACACCCCCCATGGGGATGTGCCCTCGCAACCAAGGTACATGCCCATAACTGGAATTGAATCTTCAGTCCGCAGGCCGACGCTCTATCCACTGAGCCAAATCGGTTTCGGCAACACCTGCTTTTGTTCAAGAGAACAGTTGGTTTCCTCTGCAAAGTTAATAGAATGAAATTTAAACTGTGTTGTCCACAAAGACTAGGTTAATTCTACTAAAGGCTTTTTCCTTTTCCCGGTGAGACCTGAGGAGACCGTGACATGTTGATGATATTAGTAATTAAAGTCTACTTATTCCAAAGTTTATTTTCTTACCACTATAACTTTTTTCTTTTATAAATATAATTTACTTGAATCACCTTGCTCCTGTTTGTTTCCTGTTTCCTGTTGCATCTGAGCCTTAGCGATATCTTGTTCTCAATGCTCAGCTAAGTGCAAATCTAAATTTTCACATAAACTCTCTTGCCAAGTTCTAATTTCTGTTATTCTGAACCACAATCCTGCCCCATATTGACAATTTTTCTCAGCCTAGAAGTCCAAGTTGAAGAATATGTAGAAGCCATCAGAGGTAATGGTAACCTACTTGATTTCATTTTGTGTAGACTTATTCCTTCATGGATATCAGTTGAGGGTCACATTATTATATTTTCTTTCTTTCATATGTATGCTTCACCCTGCCTCCTGGTGGTTGGACAACTTTAGATTTTTTTTTTTTGGTGTCCTTTGGAAATACTGCTCATGCCTCCTGTGTACTGTGGAAGCAGAGTCGACAGAAAATAAGGTCTCAAAGCTTTTCAAACACTCCCCACGCTTGCCGTGCTGCCAAGTCATTAAGCAAGGCAAACTCCTCTCCCATATGGGCTGTTAACTTTTATGTGTTCAGTGCTGCTCTTGAACATGGCTGGCCTGAACGCATTCCTTCCTGGAATGAGGAGAGAGGACCCAACATCTGCTTTGATCACAGCAGGGTCTGTTGGTCAGCTGGCCTATCTCTGATGTGCCTTGTGATGGAGCTTGGTACTTAGGATCTCATTCATTAATTTATGAATTCGTTTTTCTCACTCAACAAATTTATTTTGGTCTCCTAGTATTCAACCGTTCTAGGTGCTAGGGATATATTAGTGACTGCAGGAAATTAAAACAATAAATATTTACCTTCTACAACTTTCTATATAGTGGGGTGGGGTAGAAAGTAAGTATACTCTATAAAATTACTATATGTAGTGTATTAGAATGTGGTGAGTGCTTTAGAAAAATATAGAACAGAGAAAGGAGGATCAGAAAATTCAAGGGGAGAGCTTTACAATTGTAAATATATTGGTCAGAGTGGGTTCTATTAAGAAGTAACACATGACTCAAGAAATGAAGGAGGTGAGATAGTGAACCGAAACCCCATTTTGGTGAAAGATTGTTTCAGGCCAAAGCAAAAGTCTTGTTATGAGATGTTTATATATATATATATATATATATATATATATATATATATATATATATATATAAATTTTTGGCAATATTAATTATTGGAGATACAAAGATGATTGAGTATGTTTCTTGCCTTCAATAAGCTTACAGTCTACTATAGGAAACAGATTAAAAATAGGCAATTTCAATAGGCCTTAATTACTGATCAAACATAAGCTAAGAATTTGTAGGATTCTAAGAATGGTATAAAACCTTTAGCAGATGCTGTAAGAACGCCACCGGGGTAAAAAGGGACTGAGAGAAGATAACACTGCTAGTCATTTCTCTTTTTAAGCATTTGCTAAACAAGATTGGATACAGTAGAAACACTAATTACAAAAGAGGATACAGTTGTCAAGGACAGGAAAAATAGTTCAAAGTTGTTTGGAAGGTCTGTACCAACATTCCAATTTTTAAGAGTTTCTGTAAAAAATAGTCTATTAAAGGATCTGAGAAATCCTCAGTAAATGGATTATTACACTTAGCTTTGTGATCCTCCTAAAGTTATTGATCAATGGGATTCTTGGGACAGGCTGCTCTAAATCAAGTTCCAGGAGACAGTCAGTTAAGACAATGATGAGCTGATGTCAGGGTATCCTGAGTCTGAGATAAGAGTCAACCTGAATGCAGTCTGGACACATCCTCTCTCAGGTTCACAATTTCTTCATCTATGAAATGAGAAGTTTCATCTAAATTGTCTCAAAAAGCCATTATGGTTCTGACTCTTTGACTCCATTAAATTCATTGCTCAAGGCCATATGACAGGCCCAACCTAGATCTATTCATTCGAAGTATTGAGTAATTACCATGTGCCATGCACAGGTCTAGATTTGGGGCTAAGAAGTGAAAGGAAGAGAGAATGCCCTGTGGGCATGTACAATCTATTAGGGACGACAGGTAATGAATGAGTAAACATATAAATATAGTAATTTCAGGGAGCAATGGTTCTGTGAAGAAACAGTAACAATAACAGCAAACCCCACGGTGATGGTAAGAGGAACTGATAAGTAAGAAGAGCTGAATTAGACTGTTTAGGGGAGGCAGCAGAGAAGGTGACATTTGAGCTGAGACCTGAACAATAAGGAGCCAGTCATGCAACAATGTGGGGGCAATGCTTCAGGCAGAGAAAATGAGGAAAATCCCCGTGGCAAAGGGAGTGTGGTGAGTTTCAGGTTCAGATAGAAAGTCAGTGCGGCTGGATGGAAGAGAATAAGGTGAAAGGGTATGCCAGAGGCTGACAAACTGTTTCTGGAAAGGGTCAGATAATAATAGTTTAGATTTTGTAGGCCACATTGTCTTTCCGGCAACTACTCAACCCTGCCATTGCACCTAAAGCAGTCACAGAACTTGAAGTCAGATCTGGTTGAGTTCTAATACAACTTAACTTACAAAAGCAGGCTGGGTTTGCGGATCTCTGGGACAGGCCATTGGGTTTCAGGCCAGAGCCAGTGACAAGGCCACATAGAACCCGTGGGGATTTCTCTTTGGCAGGGGCTCCTGTTTCATTCCAAGCATAGTGAGGTTTCCAGTGTAGTGATTGGACTGGATTACATTGTAGAAGGTCACCCTAATAGTTCTCCTAGAATAAATTATAAAGAAAAGAGTGCAAGCAGGAATAAAAGGCCATGTAATGGTTATAAAAGCAAAAGGAAAGAATTCCTGCCCTCAACAAGCTTACCATTTAGCTGGAGAAACATGGCAAAAAGAGAACCGCTAACTTTCAGTGTGTTAAAGGCTCTGAAAAATCCTGTTGAAAATAAATTATTATAGATGAATTTACTATAGTGCTGGTATATATTATGAATCTCCAAATAGAGATTATAATGTGTTTTTTTTTTGTGTGTGTGTGTGTGTGTGTGTGTAATTTTCCAATTAATAGGCCTGCCCTCTTTCATATTTTGCACAGTAGAAAATGTCACATAAGGTTAAAACTGGAGATATAAAATAAAATATGGAGAGCCAGTTTAAAGTTGTGATATGCATGTTTCTTTTCTCTCCTGCCCTAATTATTTCTTAATCCTGGAGTCTAGCCTGGCACTTAGTCATTCATTTGTTCATTTATTCAATATATCACTAACTATACAAATACGAGTGTCCAGGTCACTGATCAAATAAACAAAAAAGCAAACAAACAAACAAGCAAACAAGAAAAATAGTGTAGGATCTCCCCCAGGTTCCTGATGATGACAAATAGCTGCCTTAGAGTTCATCCTTGACTAGTTTCAAGGATTCCTGCAGGAGCACTAAGCGAAGGAAGCTAAATCCTTGTGCCTAATCCATTGCACTTAGTGCTTCCGAAAGTGTAGAGCTGCGTTGTCCAATATGATAGCCACCAACCGAATGTGGCTACCGAGCCCTTGAAATGTGGATGGTGTGAACTGAAATGGGATGAAAAGGTAAAATACATATCTGATTTTAAAAACTTAATTAAAAAATTAATGAAAATATTAATAATTTACAAATTTTTATTACAGGCCAAAGTGATAATATTTTGAACATATTAAACTATATAAAATATTTCTTTGAACTTAATTTTAACTTTATAAAATTCTGCTACAAAAAAGTTTAGAATTGCACATGTGGCTAGCCCATTTCTACAGGATAGCACTGGTCTAGCTTTATCCATGTGGATGTCTAGTTTCATGGCTCCTTACCTCTCAGTATGCCCATGTGAAGTAGGATGCTCCTTCGGATGCTAAGGGATCCTTCAGTCTCAAGTCCCAGTGCAACTCAATCACTGCAGGCATTTCCTTCTAAGAAAGTCCTGGGTTCCATCTGACAGAGGTTCCTCCATATCACCACTGAAGATTTTTGAGAAAAAGTTGGGTTTATTGAGATCAACAGCAAATCTCCTGCAAATTTCCTTACCATATTCTTAATAACCCATCCAATACCTCTCATGCATGGTATCTATATAGAACTTTCTGTGTGATCTTTGAACAAGTACACAGATTTATGAGACTATTTATTCTTCTTGCAAAATAATAGTTCAAGTTTTACCTGTTCTCTGAAGTCTGGTCTCTCTCCTTTAGTCCCTGATAGCGTTCATTTGTCACGCAGCACAGTAAGCACAGATGCTGTTTATTTTTGTGAAATAGTTCTGGTCACTGCAAGGAAACTGTCCCATCTTGGATTTCTTCATACCTCAACCCACAGCACAAATCCTGTAATTTAACACTCTCACTTAGTGTCTTGTTTCTACCGCTGTCACTTCATTACCTGGGACACCTGTGCCTTGTATTATGTATGAAAAATGTGTAAAGACATTCCAGTGTTAAACAGCTTTTTGTCTTCCAAATTAATATTGGTGGACTTTGTTTCTCTCCTCAGTAGAAGTTCTGGGTTTTGTTTTCTCGGCCACCACCCACAATAAAGAGCAGCATCATCCCATTCTTGAGAGTCAGAATTCAGTGTTACCAAGGCTGCCAAACAGTCAATCTCCCTGCAGCATGCCCAGAGCTCTGAGATGTTTTTCCAGTCTGATGATTTTGAATTTTCCCTCCAGCAAGAGTAGTCAAGCCATATTGTTCAATTTTTAAGCGGTTGGTGGTTGGTGCCATTCCTATATCCTATGGCAAAGCATTCTAATTAGTGATTTATCATCTCTGCTAGGTGTTTACTCTAATTGGAGGCTTAGTGTGTGTGTGGTGCTTAGATTAGAAATAGAAAATTCACCAGAAATGTTGTATGAGTCAACCTTATTTTTACATTTTCTAAATACCCTCCTAATAAAATGGAAATTCAAATCTAAATTAGGAATGGTGAATGACTAACAAGGAAGCATATTATCTGACCAGGAGACAACAAAGTGAAGGCGGAAAGAATGTACTGAAAACCTACACAAAAGAGACAAAAGGATGACAGATACTTTTGAAGGAGATTCCTATGAGGAAGAACTGATAATTCTAGAAACTGAAGTTAAAGCTGCCCTGAAAATATGTGGAAGAAATAAGTTACCAGGAGTAGGTGAAATACTAATATAATTATTTCAAGCCACAGAGACTGAATCTGTCAATATTCTACTGGGAATATGTCAACAAATATAGAAGAAAACAACAACCACAATGGCCTACAGACCGGAACCCTTCAACATACATCCCAATCTTTAAGAAAGGAGATGCCAAGGAGGGCAGTCCCTCTAGGACCGTTACTCCAATTTCTCAAGCATGTATAGTGACGCTCAAGGTGAGGCAACAAAGGCTTCCACATTATATGGATGTTCAAGTTGGATTCATAAAAAGAAGAGACACTTTGGAGCTGATTGTGAGCATTTGCTGGGTAATGGGGGTGCTCTAAAGACTTTCAGGAGAAAATCACTTAATGTTTGATGGAAACAGTAAATTCATTGACAGTTGACCATGGAAAGCTCTAGGATGCTCTGAAAGAAATGGTCATATCTCGTCACTTGACTGCCCTGATGCATAACTTGGGCTGTGGGCAGAAAGCACTGTCAGGACAGAACATGGAGAGGCGGGATGATTTCTTACAGAAAGGAGTGCACTTATCTCCATATCTGTCTGATCTGTATGCAGAACATGTACACAAATCTGGGCTAGATTCAATGGAGGGAGAGTGGAAATTAGTGGAAAATATTAATAAATCAGGATATTCAGATGACACTATCCCACTGGCAGAAAGTAGCAATTATTTGAAATGGCAGCTGAGGAAAGTGAAAGAAGAAAGAGCAGGACTGCATTGGGACCTAAAGAAGACAGCAAACATGGACACCGAAGAAAAACACAACTTTAACACAGACAATGAAGACATTGGAGGTGTTAAAGCTTTTTCTTACCTTGTTTCAATATCAGTTCAAACAGAGACTTCAGCCAAGAACTTAAAAGAAGGTTGAGTCTCAGTAGGGCAGTGATAGATGAATTAGGAAAGATCACTAAGAGCAAAAATGTGTCACCAGAGGCCAAGGCTAAGATCATCCACACACTTATGTTCCCAATTACTAGGCATGGATGGGAAAGTTGAACAGAAAAGTCATTTGAAATATGGCATTGGAGGAGAGCTCTATGATACCCTGGAGGCAAAAATAACAAAACCTCAGGCACACCAGGAGAAAGCAGCGTTCTTTGGAAAACACAATTATGTTGGGAAAAATAGAAGGCAGCAGGAAAAGAGGAAGATCAAATATGAGATTGAATTACTTCATAAGAGAAGCCATGGACTGAGTCTTCAGGAGCTGAATAGGACTGCTGAGGATGGGACCTTGGGAAGGACACATAGTCACTGGGTTAGAGCAAACTAAATGGCACAAAACAGCAACAAATGCTCATTTTTTTTTGCCTAACAAAATGAAGAATGCATACAGACTATAGGTTTTGGAAGTTAAAGATGTGCTGTGCCTATGGGGGTGTGTTCTCATTATCATCCCCATACTCTCACTGTGTATGAGAGACATGCATTTATGGGCACTGGAACACATTGTGATTCCACAGTAAGGCATGGGTTTTAGAGTCAAATACATGTTAAGTTCCAGCTGCATCACCCACTGTCCATGTTGAGGGCCAGCATCCTGGAGTGTAGTACCTCAGGACTCTGTCACAAGGGTGCCTTGCTGTTGGGCTTTAATGCCCTGTGGTTGCCAACTTGAAATTCTTAATAATTTTATCTTTGGATTCATATTCTGTATGTAATGTCCAGTGGGACACTAGAGTATGCCTGGATTCACTGGCCTTCTCTCTTCCAGCCATGTCCCCAGCTCTCCGGGGCACTGCAGCTCCTGCCCAGTGACTGCTGCCATCTTCTGCCCTCTGTCCACAGTCTTTAAGGCAGGCATGAGAGAGGATTGATGTTTAAAGCAAATGCTTGGCGTGCCAATGGGTCAGTCTGGACGTAGGTGCCATAAGAGTCTGCACCTGCTCCTAGGGAGTGGGACATTAAATAGCAAATAAAATAAGCAACATGACAGGTAAGAGAGAGAACACAGAAGAAAGGACAGAGCCTTATTCCTGCTTTATGAATAAGAGGTCAATATTTTTATTGTATACTTGGCCCCACAAAGTTTGTAGCTGACTCTTACTATGTTACTACAGGAAAGTTCCTTAGCCACCTGATCCTCCAGGTAGCAGTCAGAGTCATGTTCAATCAGAAAAGCACTAGGATGTGTATGTATTTATGAATATATATATATATATATATATATATATATATATATATATATATGTGTGTGTGTGTGTGTGTGTGTGTGTGCCTGTATATAAATGTACATATATATAAGTGTATATATATACCTGTATGTAAATTTATATATTTATTTATTTATTTATATACAGGTATGCATATATGTATATATATAACAAAGGTAACAGTCTATAGAGATTGTCTGATTGCTTCCTACAGTAGTGATGCACCTTTATCGGCAGAGGAGAGTGTGGTGCTTCGAATGCTGAAGTTACAGAAGATGTCACTGTAGAAAAAGGTCAAAATGAAACATAGCCAGGAGATGTCACCTCTTTAGAGGAGCATGCCTTTACCCAGCAGGGGAAGGGAGATGGCAGTCACATTCCCTGACCTCTCTCTTCCTGTCCTCTCATCTTCTGTTGGTGTTTCCCTCCAGCAGAAATGGACTAGAAGTCAGGCTGTAGGGACCATAATTTCTGTTGAGGTGGTCCACGGAGATCAGCCTCCCAGATCCAGAACAAGTGGCAAGGGAGGGCAGTGGGGGTAGGGGTGGAGAATGCCTAGCTTGGCTTTTATGTTTGCTTTGATGATTGCAAGTGGTAACACATGTAAAGTATCATTGTGAAATACCATTAAATAAAATCACAGATATTTGTTATTAGTATTCATATAATTTACTTCTCCGGAGAAGCTGGAACAAGTTTGAATATGGGTGGTGGTGTTAGTAGAATGAGAACAATCTTATTGCATTCTAGATTCTGTCACACCACCATGCTCAAAAGTGGCGGTGTTATGTGAAGGTACAAAACAAAATTCCAGTGACATAGCTTTCAAATTGGTAATACAGAGATCCAATGAATGGGCAGTTAGGTTCTAATCCTGGTTCTGACATTTCTGTAGGTTCTATTTCTGTAGAACAATAGAGTAAGGAATCTATTCTCCCCTTACTCTCCTTGAAATGGGATGACTATTCAGAGGGTAATGAGGATTCATGAGACATCAAGAAGCTGCCTTTCTCCACATGATTCTCCTGGGAGAAACCTGGAAATTGACACTGTGAGTCTCTGAAACAGAAGAACCTTTCTGACCATCTTCTACTTTTCTTCTGGACCTGTTTGTCTAGTGATGTTGAAAACACAGAATTTTAGTTGTGGGACCTGTGGCAACAGTGACCCCCAAACACGTAGAATGAAATGACTCACTTCTCTCCAGGCCTGAGATTTTATGCCGCTGACTCCTTGTAACCAATGAAGGAAAAATTGGACTTGTTTCTCTTGCAGCACATATGTTACAGTGGAGACTAAGGAAGAGAAGGTGAAATGTAAAATATCCTGTTGAGTTCCAGTTATAGAGGAATGCGTTGAAAATACTCTGATGTGTAGCTTTTAAAGGGAGGCAGGGGAATAGCTATTAAGCAGAAGAGTATAAAAGTATAGAAATATAAATCAAAGCAAGTAACACATTTAATTTTCTTACTGACTAAATTCATTTTGTGTTAGCAGTGGATGGTGAAGGAGAGAGATTGGGAATGCATTAAGTTTTCATTTGGGTCACTTTCTTTGGCCTCCAGGGAACTTTCAGTCAGTAGTGTAGCTACCCATGAAAAGAGTAGGTGGATAGGGAGGGAGAAGCAAAGCAGCAAATCATTCTCTTTGGCCCAGATTCACTCACTGACTTCTTCATTGGTATCTCATGGCAAGGGAGGAAGCTCGTGGTATAAAACTCCATTTGGAGAGCTATTTGCAACTCTCAAGCCCAATCAGTTTCTGAGAACTTTGCATGTCATTAGGGGGACACCCAAAAGCCTTATTTCTAACCAGACAATTAAAAAAATTAGTCTATATAAATAGCAAGAGAGAGTTAGAGAGACACAACCAAACTCAATTCTATACTTAGGAATCACTCATAATACACAAAGCTCTTAGAGCTAGAAGGGTCATTAGAGATTACACAACATTGGAAAGCATTCATTTTACATGCAGGGAAACAGCTCAGTGAAATGAAGAGAAGAGGAAGTGAATGAAGGAAAGGTCAAGGATCACGAGGAAGCATTTTACTTCCTTTAGAAATGATCACCTCCAGAAATATGGGCCATAAGGACCATTCCTGCCCTCATCCTTTTTGTCACCCAATTCTATAAATTCCATGACCTGTATCTGTTGAATCCATTGTATTTTTCCCTTTTCAACTGCCATGCCTTTTTCATTTCTCCCTTAAATTACTGCAAGTATCTGCCCTCTGATTTCTAAAATGCTGGTCCAGAGATTTCACTGCACTAGTTAAATTTCCTCAACATTTCTGCATCATTCTCAAGATAAATCCCAAGCTCCTTTGCATAATACAAAAAAAGCCTCCAGGATTAGACCTGTTTTTAAAGCTCCAGTCATCCCACACACATATTTTCCAGGCACCATTCATTCTAAGTTTTTTGCAAATGTTGGCTCGTTTAATCTTCCTGACAACCCTATGCAACATAAGTTATTATTATCCCTATTTTACAGATGAGAGAAATTGAGGCACAGAGGGGTTAAGTGACTTTCCCAAGGGGGCAGGACCAGAACTTAGAGTTGACATCTACTTTTAGAGTCTAGGGCCTTAGCCCTAGGACCTGCTGCTCTGCAGTTCCCTGCATGAGCCAGGTTCTCTCACCACTGAAGTATACACAGGCCATTTTCTCATCCTATTCCTTACTTTGCCTGGATATCTTCTGTGCATTTACTTATTTATAATAGACTTTATTTTTAGAGTACTTTTAGATCCATAGCAAAATTGAACAAAAGACACTGAGATTTCCCATTTGTCCCCCCCACCCCCAAACATATAGCCTCTTCCATTATTTTTTAAAATTTCTTTATTGATTATGGTATCACATAATTGTCCTCATCCCCCCATTCCCATCACAAACTCCTCCCCATGTATACCCCCACCCCCCTATTGTCCATGATCGCTGGTTAGGCTTATATGCATGCATACAAGTCCTTTGGTTGATCTCTCCTCCTTTCCCCCACCCTCCCCTACCTTCAGCCTCTTTCATTATTAACAGCGCCCACAAGAGTAGTGCTTTTGTTATAACTGATGAACCTATAGTGATATATTATCATCATTCAAAATTCATAGTTCACATTAGGGTTCACTTTTGGTGTTGAACATTCTGTGGGTTTGAACAAATGTATAATAACATGTATCAGTCATAATGTCCTACAGAGTAGTTCCACTGCCCTAAACATGTGTATTTTTTCTACTTATCCCTCACTCCCCACTAACCCACATCAAACACTGATAATTTTTAAAGATCTTTTAATTGATTTTTAGAGGGAGATAGAGGAAAAGAGAGATAGAAACACCAATGTGAGATTGGAACATCCATCAGTTGCCTCCTGCATATCTCCTACTGAAACCTGCAGCCCAGGAATTGAGCCAGCAATCTCAGTGCATGAAATAAGCCCCAACCAACTGAACCACATTGACCAGGGCCTGATCATTCTACTGCCTCCACTTTTGCCTTTTCTAGAAGATCATATAGTGGGAATCATACAGTATGTAGTCTTTTCAGATTATTTTCTTTCACTTAGTAATATGCATTTGAAGTTCCTCCATATCTTTCCAAGGTGCAATAGCTCATTTCTTTTTAGAACCAAATGATCTTTCATATTCTGGATGTATTATTGTTTATTTACCCATTCACCTACTGAAGGATATTGTGGTTGCTTACAAATTTTGTCAATTATGAGTAAAGCTGCTATAAATATCTGTGTAGATTTTTGTATGGATATAGTTTTCAACTCATTTGAGAACATATTAAAGAGCAGGATTACTGGATCATATGAGAAAAGTGTGTTTAATTTGGTAGAAATCATCAAATCCTCTTACTATGTGGCTGTACCATTCCCAGTCATTGACTGAGAATTTCTGCTGCCCCACATCCTTGTCAGCCCTCGGTGTTGGCTGCGTTCCAAATTTGGGCCATTCTATTAGGTGTGTAGTGGTATTGCATTGTTTTAATCTGCATTTCCCTGTTGACATATGATGGGGAGAATTTTGTCATGTACTATTTGCCATCTGTATCTCTCTGGAGACATGTGTGAGTCTATGGCTCATTTTTTAAATCACATTGTTTTCTTATTGTTGACATTTAAAGTTTTTTTTCTCTATATGTTTTGGATAATCACTTCCTTATGTGTCCTTTGTAAATATTTTCTCCCAGTCTGTGACTTGCCTTCTGTTTATTTTTCAAGACTCACTTCAAGTACCAATCAGGTTCTCCATAAACCAAGACCTGTCTGACTTGCTTGTCATGACACATCCAAGACTGAAATTCCTGATTAAATTGTTTGTGTCTCCTCCCCACCTCTCTATGTTGTGTGCTTGTTGAGATCTGGGGAAATATCTACCTTTATCTTACTCATATCTGACCCACATGAGCATGAATAAAGAATTGTGTGAGTGATCTTTCAATTTCTGGTTCTGACTCTTGCCTATTAAAGAAATTACTTATTTCTGAGATTCTATATATGGTAGAGAGAAAGAGAACTTATTTTATTTTTTAGATGTTTTATTGATTTTAAGTAAGAGAGAAAGTAAGAGGGAGGGAGGGAGGGAGGGAGGGAGGGAGGGAGGAAGAGAGAGAGAGAGAGAGAGGAGGGAGAGAGAGAGAGAGAGAGAGAGAGAGAGAGAGAGAGAGAGAGAGAGAGAAAGAAACATTGATGTGAGAGAGAAACATGAATTAGCTACCTCCTACACATCCGCTACTGTGGATGGAGCCTGCAACCTGGGCATGTGCCCTGACTGGGAGTCAAACACTTCTGTTCATGGGTAGATGCTCAACCAACTGAGCCATACTATTTAGGGCAGAGCACTTCTTGTAGAGAATCAAATTAAATACCGAGTGTAAGCCCATAGCCCTGTCTGGTTATGTAATAGAAGCATCTTTTTGAGCCCGGCTGGTGTTCTTGTAATGCACCTCCTCCCTCCACTCTTCCAGATTCTCCAACAAGATCCCCCCTTCCCTTATCACAATTGTTTCAAAGTCCATGTGGCCCACAAAGCTTTCCTTCGCTAAGTAGTTTGATTTGGTCTCTTTCTGTTTCCTAAAATATGCTTCCAAGTGTCACCACCTCTGGAATGACCCCACCACTACCTACACCCTTTAAAAATGTGACTGTGGTCTTATTTCTCCTGTATCCTCAATGCAATTGTACACCCTTAAGCGGGTGAGGCTATAATTTTTAGCTCCTTACGATTTTCACAACCCCAGCAGAGTGATTCATGCTCCCCAGGAAATGAAGACTTCCAGAGCTAAACTTCACGGAAGCGAGTTCCGTTCCCAGGTACTCTGCTGCCTCCTAGCGTTGTGGCCAGGACCCAGGCTGAGAGAAGTCTCCTAAACTCCCTCACTGAGTGCCCTGTGGGTGGTGAACACTATTGCAGACAGCAGATGTGAGACAGCTGAGTGCTTCAGGAGAAAGGCTCCTGAGGAGATCCAGCTCCACTGCCACAGAGAGCTCTGCCGTCCTGGATCCTAGATGGGTCCCTTTGGGCAGACCCCTTTGCTCTTTGTGAAGCTTGTGTGAAGAGTGTCCAACAGACTTTCTTCTCTACCTCAAATACATCCTCCTTCCCTGTCTGAAAATCCCAGAGCTGATTGCTCAGATACTTTTATTTCTTCTTTGATCTTAAGGTTACAGTGCAGCACTAATGTCCTGATACACTTGAGAAGAACAAAACATATGATTTTTCACTCCAATTATCTGATTGCAAATGAATTTCTGATCCTGCCAAAGGAGTCTGAAAGTCACCTGCTTTCTGAGGAGATAACACTGGACCACTTCGCTGGGACATAAAGCACAAGGAAGGCAGAGCCTGGGCACTTTATAGATCCCGGGCTGTGGTTTTGGCTAAGTGCCCACAGAACAACATGGCAGAGTGGAGAGAGCACAAATCCCAGCTTCCTCAGTCTTTAGCTCTGTGATGTGCGCCTCAGATCCTCAGTTTTGTTGCCAGTGCAGCAGGGGCAGCAATGCATAGTGCACAGGGTGCTGCAAAGATTGAGTGAGAAAACATGCAAAGCAATTAATAATTAATCACAAGTTAAGGGGTTCTTGTTTTTGAAATGCGGAGTGTAGCTTTTATGGGAGCAGAATGCATTGATTCCCTTTACAAAGTCTGTTCCTGAATTTCCCAGCTGCTTTGTCTGTCCCAGAACCTAATCTTTTTGAGGAAAGAAATGACGCCTTTAACCTCCTGTGGGGTAGCACAGTTCCCGGCACTTAGGTGTTTAGCCATGCTGAGTAAATGAATGAAATGCCTACAGCAGCTAAAGATGCTGAAACTTCTGAATTTTTTTATTATACATTTTTAAGACTTTACCTTTATCTTCAATGTCTTAGAGTTGGAGGACTAATTTCTCCTTACATCTACACCCCAATTAAATAGACATTCTTCCACGTATCCACTTTCTTTTGATTTTCTCACTGCATAATCCAGTCATTATCTCTTTCCGCTGCTTAGACCTATCATCAGCTCTCTGCCAAAGACATCCCCCCAGACACTCCAGATGTAACTCTCATTGCCTGTGATGTTCTGAAATTTCACTTGTCTCACCTATAACCACATCACCCCAGTTCTGTGTTAATAGGCTGTTTGGTGGCTTCATCATCGCAGTTACTACACATCACGTTTCATTTCCACAAGGACAGTCTTGATTCGGCCTGTTTCGTACACTGTTTGTCTTTTCCTTTTTCCAGGCTGAGCCAGCCTCTCCCAATGTACCTCCCAAATCAGCTGTGCATGTCCCCCAGGGTGGTCACTGATAATTTCCAGGTTAAATCTTACAGGTGGAAATTGGAGCCACAGCTGGAGTTGAAATGCAGTTCCTTGGAGTTATTACCGCACTCTGTTCCTGGGTGGGTGAAAAAGTTAAAATGACAGAGTTCCAGGGCCTCCGGGTCATAATGGAATCGTAATGCTGTCCGTCTGGTGGTAACCAGGGTGTGAATTGCTTCCCCCCAGGGAGAGCAATATTGGAACCTTTTTCACTCTGGGATGATATCAATGGGATTCAAGAGAAGTGAGTGGTTTTCAGTAGTTTTTCTGTCATTTTATGAGAGATGGGTTACATAAAGTGAAAATCTGGACTGGACAACAAATGAGTGATAAGTGATTGAGCAGCAGTCTAGACCGTCAGCTATCCATATATAGGGAATATTTTTTCCAGAGTAGAAATGTTTGATTTTTTTTAGATTCAAAGTTAGAAGTAAGAGTTTCTTCATTAAAAAATACTTATTTGAGGATTCCATGGTGTTAAAGCCTATGCTATCACTTTTATTAATTCTGCATTACTTTATTCAACAGATAGTTATTAAATACCTGTGACCATTCCAGAATTGGGAATATGAGGTCAATTGAACACATAGCATTCCATTCTCTTGAAGCTGTCCTTTTATTGGGCAGGGATGACAATAACAATAGGTAGATCAGATGATTTCAAATATATTAGGAAGACAAAACAGGGAAATGGAAGATCATCTTGGGTTGGAAGTTCAAGAATAATTAAAGGGTGATATTTGTGATTCTACAATTGCTGAAGGATATTTGGGTATTTTGATGGATTCTGAATTGGGTCCAGGTCTGTCAGACAACTTCTTCTTTTTAAAAAATCCCCATTTCATGTTTTCCTTGTTACTCACTCCAACCCACAGTAACCATCCTGAGATCTGGAACTCGAGGGGACTTTGTCCTTTAAGTGTCCAAACATCTACTGAAGCCCCACTAAAAGACACCAGGTCTTGCGCTCCAGGTGTAGGGAGTGGTGAGGCCTGAGATCTGCGTTGCAAGGGGTTCTGGACTCTGGTGTGGCTGACTACCGTGACTGTGTCATTTTGCACAGGTGTCATCACCTTTCTGGGCCATAGCCCCTCATTTGTGGAATCAGTTGGGTGAGATAATCTATGTAGCTCTATATATGGGAACCAAATACCTGGCTTTTTAAACAAATGGTCCATGTGGGAGGAAAAAGGGAACAAAAGTTGGCATGAATTCACCAGGGATCAAAATAAGACTCTCAGTGTTGCCTCCATCACCTCAGTTTTATTACCATGCACCTGGCCTGGTGGATATGCACATGCAGGGACAGTCTCTTACACAGAGCATACTATCAAATAACTAGTGTGATGACACCTCCTCAAACTTCCCCTGTGGTTGTCTGCCTCGGGCTCTTAAAGTTCCACTCCCAGTCCTTACCTTGACTATTACAAGGTTTTAAATCTACCTTAAATGAACTGGGTATTCAGTGCCCTTTGCATACTGTAATAATGATCTAAATTTGCTTTTCTGATTTATCCTTTTGTTATCACTCTTAGAAGAAAGCAATACAGGTAGAAATAATAAAGAAATAATAAAATTTAAAAAAGCAATTCAGGACTCAAAGGGGTAGGTATTAAAAAAAGAGAGGGTACTAGGAACACAATTAATGTCCATAGGCTGCTGCCCCTAGTCAGTGAGTAAACAAACATGTTGAACTTGGGATCAGCCCTGAAATAATATTGCAAAAGAGAAAGAAAAATTACTATGCACTATATCCTATACTAGAGGCTCGGTGCACAAAATTCATGTACAGGGGTCCCTCAGCCCAATGTGCACCCTCTATAATCCAGGAGCTCTCAGGGAATGTCCTATTGATGGCTGAGGCCCACTCCCATGGTTCTCTGCTCTCTTTGGGGCCTGTGGTTTTCACTGCAGCCATGGAGATAAAGCCTCCATGCCCTACTGTCCACTCTCTGCCAGCTACCTCCATGCACCATGCAAAGGAAGCCCCAATGCCCTGCAGCATTCTCTGTCTGCCAGGCCTGCCGACTTCACACCATACTAAGGAAGCTCCCATGCCCTGTTGCCTGGGCTCTGTCTGCTGGGCCTGGGGCTTCCCTGCCACCACATTGCAAATGAAGCCCCCAAGCCCTTCTGTCTGGGCTCTGTCTGCCGTGTCTGGAGGCAGATCCAGCCTCGCTGCTTGGTCCCTGTGAACCCTGACACGGCTGACAGGCCCGGACACTCCAGCAGTGGGGCTGAGAGGACTGAGCATCACCATCTTGTGGCTATGGGGACCACCATTTTGTCATGGAGTGATGGTTAATTTTCATATTACTTTTTTATTAGATAGGATAAGTGGATAAAGAATCTGTATATAGTGTGTACACTATACTATACTATATATGGTAAGAGTGATATAGAATCTGGTATATAGTGTGTATACTACAGTACATTATTTACTATATTTCTTATACAGAATCTAAGATATAAGGAGTACACTACAGTACACTATACACTATATGAGTAATACAGAAACTAATATGTAGTGTATACGCTACAGTACACTATAATAATAAAAGGGTAAGATGCTAATTAGATCAGATATCTTCTGGACGTCCTTTCTGACAAAACTGGGGCTGGGGGGGAAGCCAGCCCAGGTCCTGGGTGCCAGAGGGAAGCCGGTGCTGGTGGCCAGGGGAAGGAAGGCTTACTCTTGCACTAATTTTCATGCATCAGGCCTCTAGTATACTATATGAGTGTTACAGAATCTAGTATATAGTGTGTATACTCAGAGCAGAGTGGCTGTGTGTTTCTATGTGCAGAGGAGCTCAGACTGTCTGAAGCGGTTCCCAGTGGACATGTCAGCTTTTGTTGGTCAGACTGAAAGAGTTTCGACTGAGCAGCTGCTATATACCAACACTGTTGTCTGCAATGAAGAAGACAAGCAGGAAACCAGCATGCCTCAAAGGGGCTTCAGTTTTAGTGGGGAAGGCAGAGAACAATGAACAGATAAGCAAATAAATAAAAACAAATAAACAGGTACCTTCATATATCTATCAGTACTCTGAATGACAACGACATAGATAACAGGTATCCGTGTTGGTTTGGATTTCTGAGGGGTAGAATATTTGAGTTCATTCATTCTACACAGGCTATTAAATACCTTCTCTGCTCTACACCCTCATCTAGGCTTAAATGATTCATCAGTGAGTAAACCAAACAGCTGTCTCCTGCAAGAGGAGACAAAGGAAAATAAGTTAAAGGCCTAATTACCATACAATAGGCATTATACTGTATAATTACTATGCCATAGGTATAATAAACTATAAAATATTTAATGATTACATCATTTATATATGTACACTATAATTATCTTTATTATTTCACTAGAGGCTCAGTGCAGCCGAGGCTTTGTCCAGAAGGATGTCACCACCCTGCAAATGAAGCCCCCAAGCCCTGCTGTCTGGGATCTGTCTGCCATGTCTGGCAGACATGAACTGGGTATTCAGTGCCTTTTGCATACTGTAATAATGATATAAATTTGCTTTTCTTATTTAGAAAATCAAATGCTTTTTGATTTGATTTTCTAAATCAGATCAAAGGACGTTTGGCTGTCTGGTCTAATTAGCAAATTATGCTTTTATTGTTATAGGTTAGACAATATGCATCATGAGTATGTGTAGTGGTACCTGAACAATGAGAAGGTGAGCCACATGAGATTTGGGAGAAGGGCCTCCCAAAGAGAAGGGGCAGAGCATGAGGCTCTGAGCCAGAGTGAGCATGGCACCCTCCAGCACAGGAAAAATGGCTGGAATGTGAGGCTGGAGAGAGACTTGGTGAGTTCCAGGAGAAAAGCATGGAAAATATTTAAGATGAAGGCAGGGAGTGGTGACATCTGACTTAGGTTTTAAAACTTTTCTTTGTCAGCTGTTGAAACATGGACTTAGAGGCAAGAGGGAGGCAGGAGGCTTGGTTAGGGAGCTGTTGCAGAGGTTCAGGAGGGACATGGTGGTGGTGTGGACTAAGGCTGTAGCAGGAGAAGTGGTGAGAACTACACATATAGACATATATACCCACATGTAATACATAGGATAGATATGAGGATTATGTATATATAATGAGGATTTTACATATATATCCTATGTGATAAGACTTTATCATATAGATCTGATAGCACTGTAGGGATGAAAGGAAAGAGAGAGACTGAGATTGCTCCCTAGGATTGACCTGAAGGGTTGAGTGGATGTTGGTGCCATTTATTGAGAGGGGGCAGGCTTTGTGATGATAAGGAACAAGGTTGGTGAAGATCGTTTATCATTCAGTACCGGTGTTTTAAAGTTTGACTTTTACAATGTACAGGTGAGGATGTGAAGTAAATAGATATGAGACTAACATTTTGAGGAAAGAGACTGGCATTTGGGAGGCATCAGTGTCAAGATGGTATTTAAGCTCAGGGAAAAGGACAAGACCATAAAGGATGTAAGAAGAAAAGATGCCGAGGACTGGCCCTGGGACATTCTAGGGCCTGGAAGATTGATCTATGACTGAGTCCAAGAAAGGAAGAAGGAGAAAGAGTATTTGAGGCAGGAGGAAAACTGAATGAGTATAGCATTCTGGATCCTGATAATGAAGCAGAGACATTAAGTTGGATGACAGAGAAGTAAACATTTTTTTCTTGGATGGAGATGCAGTAATGGTGACTTGAAGGAGTGCACACTTTTTTGTTGATTAAAAATTTCTTTCTAGATATTTATAATTTAATTAAAAGAGCCCCTCTTTTAACATTGGTCTTCTCTTTTGATCTCAACTTGCCTTCCTAGTTCCCTAACCTGTCCATTTTTAGGATTGGCTTGTTTGGAGAGTCTATTTTCCTATTTCCACACTATTTACTTTACTTTTCATCCAGTGTCTTCCTTTCCCATTACTGTTAAAACAAAACAAAACAAAACAAAACAAACTACTCTTTAAAATGTTGCTGATAGCCCGTGGATTGCCAAACACAAATATTTTTTTCCAGTTTTTATCATATTTAGTTTCTCTGCATTGATTTCCATGTTTATCTCAACATTCCTCCATAGGTGGAATTTTAGTGTCCTGGTCCTTCTTTTTAGTGCTACTTCCTTTGCCTCTTATCTGGTTTTTTATTCTCCCATTTTGTAGTTTAATATTCTTATTGTGACCTGTTTCTAGGTGCTTTCTTCTTGTGTGCTCCAGAATAGCTGGGTTTTCTGTGTTTTTAATGGTGATGTAAAGCATTTGGCATATTATAGTTGATGAGTAAAGTCTTCTGAACAAATGAATGATTCTCATCATAGCTTCTAAATTGTTATAGAATCAATGTCAGACAATTATTCTGACCATTTTTGTCTTAGTTCTCTCTTACATTACTTTTGTTGTTTTTGTTAATCCTCACACGAGGATATTTTTCCATTGATTTTTAGGGAGGGAGGAAGAGAGAGAGAAAGACTGAGAGAACTATCGATGTGAAACACATCAATTGGTTGCCTCCTTCAGGAGCCCTGGCCAGAGCTCAGACCAGGGAGGAGCCTGCAATGAAGGTATGTGCCCTTGACCAGAATTGAACCTGGGATCCTTTAGTCCACAGGCCCACACTCTATCCACTGAGCCAAACTGGGTAGGGCTATTTCTCTCTTACATTCTAATCAAACTGGGTATTCACTCTGTCCTGATCTTGTATTTGTTCCTGATGTTTTCTCTCTCTGGGATCTCTTCCATTTTTATTTGTTGAATTATTCCCAGTGAGGCCCATATAATCTATCTCCTTTTCTTGCAAGTCTTTTCTCCTTCCCCCAGATTTGATATAATTTCTCCCACATTTAAGTCTTTATATATACACTGTGTGATTACTGCTATTCTTCTTGAGTTTGTATGTATTAATGATAAACTTTACCTTTAAAACTGGCACAAATTAAGAGGAATAATAATTCTGAATCTTGGTAACAGTGCAGGAAGATAAAGTCTCAGACATTGCTGGCAGGAATTTTCAGAGGCTATTTGACAAAATATACCAGAACCTTAAACATGCAAATATATGTGGGATATGAAACAGAAAGCAACAAATAAATAAAACAAACAAAAACTCATAGATAAAGACAACACTGTATGGTGATTACAAGATGGATAGGGGGGTGGGATCACGTAGAAGACAGTGGAAGGGGAAAAATGGTGATGGAAGGAGAGTTTACTTTGGGAGGTGAACACATAATGCAACATACAAATAGTGTATTATAGAATTGTAACTTGAAAATTATATATAAACATATTAAACAGTATCACCTCAATAAGTTCAATAAAAGAAAAAAAGGCAAATAGTATTTGGCATAGCAATTTTTGTTTTTATGAAATGTGCTTAGGGAAATATTAAGAAATATATTGGTATGTTGTTCATTAGAAAACTTTTTAAAAAAGTTAAAACAAATCCTAAGTGTCCAATAATATAGTTTTAATTCAGCAAATTCTGGAATACCTGTGTAATAGAAGGAAATAAACCCAAAATAATATTGTGAAGGAATCTTTACTTACATGAGAAAATATTCAAATGTGAAAAATGATATAAGCCAGTTTTTCCATTATTTTAGAGGAAAATAAATATGTTTTGAAAATGTGAGAAAGAGATATACCAAAATGTTAACAATGGTGTGAGATTGTGGTAGATATAAATATTTTAAAATTTTCAAAAATTTTGTGCATACATTATGTTTATAATTGTTTTTTAAGTGTCAGAAAATTTAATTATAACATTTACAATAGAAAAAAGCATATTTAGAGTGAGTTAAGGGGAAATCAAAATAAGAGTGTCAATTAATAATATAAATAAGGTTTCTTTGCTTTTTATCTTTTAAGAATGTTGCTGAGAATTAGAGAACAGTGCTACTTGTATATCTACTGAGGATCTAAAATTAAAATAGATTCTGATAAACAATGATGTGAAAGGTGTGTGTGTGTGTGTGTGTGTGTGTGTGTGTGTGTGTGTGTTGCTACTGCTGGTCTCTTGGCAAGGACATTTCTTTAGCAAGGAGTGTGGGTGGGGGCTTCCTCCGGAGTGCTGGTGGGCTGTGGCCTTCCTTCCTCCTCTTCTCATGGGGGATGAGCAAGACAGTTGTAAATTTGGCTTTCCCCACAGCCCCTTCTCTGCAGCCTGTAAAGTAGTAGAAGCGTAATAGAAGTAAAGCATTTAATAAATGGTTTCAATTGTGACTTGGGACATGGAAGAGGCAGACTGAGAGTAGAAGTGGACATCAGCACAGACATCTCTCCTGGTGAAAGACTTCATAAAGCTGCAAAGTCAGAGGGAGTCTGCCCATTGATCCTCATCTCTCCTCTTAGTTAACAAGTCTTCAAGCAGTGCCTCACTTGTATATTTAGTTATGAACAATGGGTATTTACTTTTCTATTCTATTCTATTCTATTCTATTCTATTCTATTCTATTCTATTCTATTCTATTCTATTCTATTATTTTTTATCTTTTGCCTAGATATAATGTTGAGAGATAGGTAGAGGGAGAAATGAGCATTTGGAAAAGAATCCGAGATAGTAATCAACATCAAAAGTGCATATTGTTCTAGTATTCTGTGAGTAGGAATTTATCAATTATGTAGGTAAAATGCATTATTATGCTTCTGTTCCTTAATCCTGCCTTATTTCCAGAGAGTGAGTTCTAGATGATCTGAAATAATGAAATGAAAAAGTGTGGATAATTACCAAATAGTTGATCTATTGGGTTGTCAATCAGACCACGGTCATCACAGTCTCCTAAATTGAGCCTTATCAAAAAGTCAAATCTTTTCATGGAGTCCTTCAGATGGTATGCACTTTTGATGTTGATTACTATCTCGGATTCTTTTCCAAATGCTCATTTCTCCCTCTACCTATCTCTCAACATTATATCTTATCATCAGGTACAAAGCATCTTTCTTAGCAATCTCTTCTATACTCCAAGTGGTGAATTAAAAAAAACTTATGAGCATGACTGGAAATGAAAAACTTGGGATCTACTTGCTATTCAGGAGAGGCTCACAGAACAATATAAACTTCTTCATGAAATATTTAGTGATCTCCACAATTGACAGCCAATGTGAAGATAGCACTCCTCCTTAGCTCACCTTGTGGTTGGCTGAGAGGTCTTTGGAAGTCCTCTGATGAACAATAGATTCACTTTATTCAACCAAAAATAATTTTTAAAATTCACGACTATCTCTTATCCCAGTCTTCTTCCAAATAAATGGACCTTTTTCGGGCCTCAAACCCATCAATCTTTTATTTGGCCTCAGGATCTTTGCACTTCTGTTCCTCTACTTAAATGCTCCTCCCTATGCCCTAATTGTGGTTGGTGTTTACCATCTTCTGGCATCAATTATTCTTTTTGTTTTATTTACTTTTTTATATTTTTATTTATCAGAGTTTATTTAAGCCAAACTGATGACATATACCAGGGAGCAAGATGTCTAATGCTTCCTCCATCTTACCTTGTCAACTTAAATGTCATCCTCTCACAGAGCTTGTCTCTGGGCAGTTTAAAGCAATGCCACCCATGCCACACTTATTTTCCTTATACCATTTATCCAATGTGTTTACTCTTTGGGTCATTTTTGTGTCTCCTCCATCAGACTATAAGCTCTTTCAAAGCAGGAGTTTCTCCCGAATGCTGAGTGCTCAGCACAACCATGGACACATGGTTGGTGCTCGATAAATATTTGTTAAACAAAATGGCAAGTGTGAGTGCTTTAGAGAATATTATAAATTTAAAGATATTTTAAAGATTTTTGCTGACCCTCTAAACATACTTTTCTTCCATGCTGAAAACACATTGGTAGCAGGGACCACATGCACTTCCTGCCTGTCCCTCCTCCTATTAGAATGTTTGACACATAAAAGATACCTAATAATTATTTGTGGAACCAATGGGTGATTTAAAATTAACTTGCATTTGGTATTTAAATATAGACTGTACTATATCTCATGTCCAAAAATAATCATATTCCTGTGAGCATGATATAGAATGGTGAGCAGAATAATGTCCCCTTCCCCAAAGATGTCCATGTCCTAACCTCTGGAACCTGTGATATCATCTTCATAGCCAAGGTGATTTTGCATATGTTATTAAGGTAAGGAGATTATCCTGGATTATACAGTTCGACCCAAAGTAATCACAAGGGGAATGAGAAAGGCAGGAAGGTCCCAGAGATGATCTGAGGACAGAAGCAGAGGTGAGAATGAGGAGGTGGGGAAGAGGGGTAGTCATCACAATCCAAGGAATGTGGAATCCCCTAGAAGTTGCAAAAGGCAAGGGATTGGATTCTCTTTTAGAGTTTCTAGAAGAAATGAAATCTTATCAATTTAGCCCAATAAAATCTATTTTGGGCTTCTGACTTCCAAAACTGTAAGATAATAAAGTTGTGTTATTTGAAGTCACTAAGTTTGTAGTATTTTGTTAGAGCAGTAATAGGAAACAAATGAATTTAATCAGACTTACCCCTCTAGCTCTTTTGATCCCCATTCAGTTATCTATTTCCTTAATTACTACAGGTAGCATCTTAAGAAAGGGAGTTCTAGTAGTGGGATTGTTCCACCCATCTGCATAGATTGTAGGAAGTAGATCAGACGTTTGTAGAAGACCATAGGTGATTGGAGCTGGTAATAAGGGGGCA